>OY728139.1:1404068906-1405290200 GCA_963277665.1 Viscum album | reverse complement strand
AGGCTCATCGCCTCACCCTCATCTAACATCATCATCGTAGCTGCGCCCTCTTCCACCGGCAGAGGAGGAAAATTGTGGGTTCCTTTTTTGAATTTTTTACATCCATTTTTTTCTCACACTGAGCATGAATTGCAAGGGATTAAATATTTTTCATGATCACAACATTTACACAAGACCCCTTGAACTGCAAGAACTCTGATTCCTAATCAAACCAAGATACGTAGGACACCTTCTTGAAGGATCGAGCTCAAAAGGGTGACCTTCCAAAAGAGTTCACCCAATAATGTCCCCTCAAATGGGTAGATCTCATGCATAATTCCCAACACAATTAATGAACTATAAGAAATCTGATTTCAACAAAAATTGTAATATGTAGTAACCCTTTATCAAAGATCAAGCTCATTGGATATCCTCTTCATGAATCTTCATTAGGATTAAGCCCCAAATTAAGACCCCCAATCTCCAAGGAATCGTTTTCAGGAATTAATCCCAAACTCATATATTTTGAAGGAATATACTCTCTTATGAGACCCATCAATGTTCGTGTGATTCGATTCCCATCCATATGGGATGTGTAGGAATCCTCCTTGAGGTTCAAATCTAACACCTCAAAACAACCTTCTTCTTCCTAGGCCATATTCCCTACAGGTTCTAATCTTACTTGGATACCCATATCCTTTCCATGATCCTTGGGATGCTTCGGCATAAGTCCCACACCAAACATTGACTAAAAAACATTTCGCTTAAATATCTTTACCATATTACATTAAACTTTATGGCTAGGTCTTTATCCCATGACTTTAAAAGGTATGATGTTTCCCATTAAGCGGCACCAAACCACAAGGGTTTTGATTCCTTTCACAAGGATACGTAGGTAGCCCATTTTATGGGTCCGATCTCAATATCAAAACAAAAATTCGTCTCCATGGATGATAATAAATTCTAGAGTTCCCCACTGAGTGGCTTAGAAACCAGTATCAACATAATTTTGATTAGAAGTTTCTATAAATAGTATATGATATGATACAATTGATGAAGAACCTCGAATACAAACAAATATATCCATTAATGAAGAACCTCTAATAGATATGGATGCTTCTAAATTTCACACGTGTTAGTAAGTGATTACAAATTCCATGGAAAACCTATGTTATACTCGAAGAATTTATAAAGATTCTTGAAAATATCATAAATTTATAAATAGACTTCTGGAGTATACAATAATTCTCCCAAAAAGGTTGTGATGAGACTGACCTCCCATCCTCTCGACCAATGCATGTTCTTAAGTATCATAAAATTTAAACTTCATGAATGCATTCCTTTGGAAAGAAGGTCCCTTTTGGATGAAGAACCATTGGATGTTTCTGGTTCCCTAAATAAATCCAATGGAAACTGCCTGGAAGCAGTTATTCTTAAACTAGAACACATGACTTAAGGAAATAAGAAACAGCTGGAAAAGTGGCATCTCTGGACAGTGCTAATGCTATATGATCTAGAAAAAAGGCATTTGTAGACAATGCTACTAGAGCAGGAAAAGAGGCAGCTGGTAGTTCTTTTGATCCTCTAGAGGTAGATGGACAGAGGGTCACAAAGGAGTTTTCCTGGATTGAAAATAGATACATATTTCTTGCCCTCTAGTCTAGATATTGGCCTGAATAGAATAGTTTAAATCTAAAAAGATCAAAACTCATAATTATTTTTGATTTACCTGATAAAAGAAACAGTGTATAGGATGATAAAATATATTCCCATGTTTCTAGAATGGAAGAAACAATGGAGGCTACTAACTTCGGGCTTCCAGACGATGGTGGCGGACCATGGATGCATTCCAAAACATGAAGAAGAGGACAACACCCTCGTAGTCATGGCGGAAGGACATCCCACCATAGCATGAGTACTCACTCACGAACTGGTTAACAATTTTGTTTGGATATTTTCTCACTTTTATTTTCAATCTTTTAGACATCATTATATTTATTATAGGTAATTATACCTCACCTTTCAAAAAATCATCCAACTCATGTAGCTATAATGATATATTCTTCCCCACATCATCCTCCATAAAATTTATTTACTTGAACATCGTAAATTACTTTTGGTTAATCTATATAAGAAGGTGTTATGGTTTTCCATAACCTAAATATAATTGATACATACTCAATAGTCTCTTAAATATTTTTTATAGGAATATTAGTCTTCATAAATTTTCATAGACAAATCATTTTATGTTGTATTAATGATTTTATATATAATTTTCACTAGAACATGGTTCAGTAGATCTACTTTTACTATCATTTTTTTGGTGGTATAAAATTATTTTATTGAAAAAAATATTGTTTTTCTCTATAAATATAACAAAAATAGGTGTGAAACTTGTTTCGTAGATCACTTATCAATAGTTTGGTATGTCTGAACCTGGAAAATATATTCTTTATAAAAATATTGTGACCAATTATTTTATATTACAATGGGTTCTTCCTATTTAACCCTTATAGACGCATAGTTTACACACCCAAAAATATGTATATATATCCAAAAGAGTTTATAAAGTTACATATTTTGTTTATTCGGTGAACATCTGATGCATTGATCTACATTATAGGGTCAAAATGTTTTCCATTCCTTTTCCTTGTAAAATTATTTTTTACTTAACTGTCACACGATCCCATGAATCTTATTGAATCTCAATGTGCAATAAAATAATATACATTAACGAATTTTAACTATTGTTCGTTAGGCACCATGGTGACCTCTTATTAGTGAGAAGATAATAAATTAAAACTCACTCTCTACTTTGGCATCGAGAACATGTTGAGGAATCCCCTCATCACCACATTCCTAAAAAAATAGTGGATTATGCCTAATATTGTTTTGGTCATTATATGTGATCCTTTTCATATATTTTTCATGTGAATAATGTGTAAATTACTATTCACTAAGTAATCATTAAAGTAATAAAACCATATTCATGTTGTAAAATGGGATATAAATAATTATTCCTCCAAAAAAGTATCCTTCATTTCAACCTACAAGTGTACAATTAGGTGTATAAATTCTATCCTCAATATTTCATCATCCAAAATATTCTATGAATATTAATTATCCTGGATATCAATGTAAAAATATTGGATCATTGTGATATACCTAATAAAGTACGGATTTACAATATTATTCATTGGAAAATATTTGAGTTTCACATGGTTAGAGTATATTATTCCTTTAGAGTGAAAAAGATAAGGTCTAAATTTATTGAAAAAAGTAAAGGATAACAAATTTATTTTTCCATCATGTTGTAGTTTAAGTAATCATTTTTAATTTTTATCCTTTCATTATAGATTATAAATATAATTAGTCATTCCTTCATCCAAGGAATTCCCACACAATAGTTACATGCATAGTGAATAAGATTAAAATGGCCCTCTTAATTTTGGGGTACCATGTTTTTGATAGTAATCAAATTTTTATTAATCTATAGGAATGCTTATTTAAATCTAGAATTTAATGAGCGCTTCACATCCAGAGCAATTATAAAGGTGAGTGGATGATAAATTTTGGAAAAATATTTGACAAAATCTAGTAGAAATAAGACAATTTATTAAAAAACATTGAATTTATCTCATTTTCATGGGATAGAGAAATTATCATATCACATTGAACTTATAAGTATCAACCTCTATCCCATCATTTTAAATTAAATGTCCATAAAATATACAATTTTTCACCAAGAAATTATACTTCACCAAATTTTTTATAAGTCATCTCACAACACAACATTCAAAAACAAAGTAAATACTTTTTAAAAATACTTATAATGATCAACCATACATGGTGAAATAATCCATGATCACTTTCAAAACATCCTTCATTATCTGATAAAAGTTTATTTTATTAGGAACCACTAAAAAGTGGAATGGGAGTTAGAAATACCAAAGAACATTTATCAATAGGATATAGTTCTTTATTAGTATTATAAAGTGTTTTTTACGTTTTTTTAGTTCCACGAGTATTTAATTATAGTAATAATATCCATTTATAAAATAATAATACACGTGGATGACTACTCATTTTAGAAATTGGTCAACAAAAGATGGTGTAAAATGATTATTCCTCATTGTATGATTTATCTACCTATAGTAAATATATACTCTCTAACGTGTTAGCATATAGATAGAGATTATATCATCATCATTATTAAACATAATCATCCAAAAATTCATAGGTACCACATGATGTGTGATTTACCATTCATAATATAAAATTAGGCAGATGATCCTAGTATTAAAGAGCTTCGATAACTCTTTCTTTACTACTTATTTCACCGATGTTGTTAACATACTTTACGATTTTTATGTTGGATTATGTATTAATTAATGTCAAGAAATTTGAGTACAAAATTAATGGATAATGAATTTAATATCAATTATTCTTCACAAAATTGACAACTTTCTTTTCATCAAACCTTATACCAATTACTGGTACTGTTCCATTAAATTTTCTATTCTCACAATTACAAGTAGGCTCTCCCATTATACTAAGAATGAGTATCTTGTGATGATCAAGAGTTACTTTAGATCTATATTAGATGGTTTTATGGTTGAGGGAACCAATATATAAATAATTACCATGAAAGATGTTCCTTTATAATGAATCATTGTTCACGTTGAAGTCCTTCATTGTATTCCCTACATTTACACTCTACATTCTCATTGAAAAGATCCATAATTGAATGTTATTAATATATTTTCATCTATATCAACCCATACTTATCATAATTGGTTATAAGGTTTTAACAATATTCATGATCATATCGATTATTTATGGATTTAAACTTGTAAAATTGGACATTATTCTCTCCAACCATGAAAATACACAACATATTATTTACGCCAATAATAGGTCTCCCTATAAATATTAATGGACAAAAAATGATGACTAGTACCTCTATTTCTTCTTCTATCTCTAGAATATTAAATTAATTATGTAAAATAAAATTCCCACATTTATAAAAATTGCCCCTATAATTTAAATCATGTTCTTAATGGATTGATATACTAATATATTTGAAAAAAATTTGAATTTAGGATTATGTCGAACTTGATTTTTGAAAACATTTATGTGTATGAGATTAGAAGATTAAATTTAATTATAAATGAATATTTTAAATCTACAAGATCCAATGGTTCATGGAATGGAGAATTTATATGTATCCTGATGATTTAGTTGTAGATTTCTCTTCAATATTGTATAATTATATTCAATTTAAGAAATCACACCAAGGACATATAATATATTTATTTTCTATAGACGATTTCCATGATATAATTAACATATAGTGATATTTATGAAATTTTCTTAATGAATGGTCTATCGATATGTTGTTATTTAAATGTCTCTATAAAAACTTTATATTAATATTCTACCTTTTCTTGGATCATTTACTCCTAAAAGGGAAAATATGTGTGGTAAGGTTGCATTTTCGATTACCATAATTTATCGTTCTTAGTTTTGAATACATATACCTCAGTATTATATCTTACTTCATTGGGTGATTAGTTTTTCATTTCTTTATTACTCAAAATTATTCCCCATTTAATATTCCATCTTATTTTAGATTTCTTATCTTTCATCTCCCTTACACTCCTCAATTTCATGGGCTTGGATTCTTCTTTTGAAACATTAGTGTTATCAAAAATGGTATCAAGTGGTATCTCATAAAGATTTTGGGAATGATATTTTATTTATTCTCAATATTATAACTAGAATATTTGTGATCTAATAAGGTCTAACAGTCATTTATCTTTTATTTAACATATGTGAGAAGATGATAATTTTTTATAATTTTTTATTATTTTTTATATAACCAATTATTTAAAAGATGATGTAACTTGTAAAACTAGCTAATAATTTTCTTAATGCTATTTATGTGGTTATTAGGTTATTTTTTACCATAAGTTTTAGAATTATAGGATAATAGTTAAAGAAAATTATTTTCCTTTGGAAAAACCTATAAAAAATCGGGCATTGTTTATATTTTTCCACCTTCTTGTTATTTTAAACCTTCATTTTGGTTCAATAGATGATATTAAAATCCAAATTTATAATGAATATATATTTTTGGATGATTATACCCCCAAATAATTTAATTTTCTCATATGGTTATCCTCCCTCTAAACCTAATAATCCTAAAATAGTTTTGAACCTCTATAGATCTAATATGAATGTTTTGGTCGAAGTTTGGGTACTCCCAATTAATTTTAACAACTAAAATAAATATTTGATAAAATTAAACTCCCCACCTTGTATTTAGTAGTACAAATATAGATTTAAAATTCATGATAGTATAATATAGTGGACCCTTATGTTTTCCCAAGGGAAGGATGAAATTTAATGTTTTTTATAATGATATGTTTTAAAAGGGTTGATTGTGTTTAGTTTGTTTTAATTAATATAATAGGAGAGAAATAAAATTTAGTAACACGTAGAATACCGATTAATGATTTATTTGAGATTTGGAATCAAAATGAAATGTTATCTTAGATTGAAATGGTGAACATTCCTACTATTATTGGTCGATGGAAGACTATGATCATTAATCACCCACCGATGGTTATAAAAAAATTGAATTTCAACACTAAAATCATCATTTTATATTTATCCTACTTCCCATGTGACTTGGATAGTGATGTAAAATCACTCAACTGCTCTAAAAAAATTCTCAATTCCAGTTTATGAATAAAACCATAATCAGGATATAATGATACATAGTCATTAAATGTGTGTTATTGTCTTCCGATTTACATGAAAACAATCACTAAACATTCCATCAGTCAATTTGTTTGATTCCATTGTATACATTGAAAATTTAGTGGAGTAAGATAGCGATTTTACAAACAATGAAATTAATATATATATGAAATTCTTTAGTGAATATGATCAAACTTGTTGGATCAAAGTGTTTCAATTTATGTAATAGTGTGTCAATGTTTGTTTGGTGGGTTTTTACATTGTTTTTATGATTGTAGAATTATTATGGAACCATTCAACGACATTGAATGTCACGCAAGGAAAGTTATCCTCAAAAATGTTTTGATTGTTTGAACTGATCTTAATTGTCAAATTCATGAGCAAAAGAATTTTCACGGTTCATCAAAAAGAGGAATATCTTGAAATTATAGACGATGGGAATTTTATCATGGAATACAATCTAAGTAAGGGGTTGGAATTATATTTTTATAATTATATATTTTTCTAAGTATATAAATAGTGATCTTACTAAGAAATTTCGGCCAACCCTCTGAGTGACCTAAGGCCAGCTCAACCCTAGAAACATGCGGGGCCCATAGGTCAATCACGGCCTAGAGAAGCAACCCAATCTAGAAATAAGGGGGAAGTAGAACCCTTGTGTATAAGGGAATCATATATTCCAATGGTCCCATCCACAGGTCTTGTAGAGCGTGGACCCATAGGTGTGCATAGGTTGGGCTAATAATCAATGGACTGAAGCCCTATTGGTGTCTGTATTGTATCCAGTTGTAGACCCCAATTCTAGCTCAAAGGTAGAACAATCACCATAATAGTAATAAACATAATAAAATTTTAATTGAAGTTTTGATGTGGCAAAATTATATGCCGGTATTTTTCACTCAATCATTAAGAATATGGAAATAACGGCATCCTTATGATCTGATCAATTGATTGAACATGAATCATCCAATCTAGGAGGAAGATTGTCTTCAACCTCTGAGGAGTGAAATCCTTCACATAAGAGGGTTATGGTCTAAAAAATCTCAAGGGAAATCAATCTCTATGAATTATCTTTCAAGGATCTCCATATGTTTGAAAATAAACTAATTATTGATTTCCATAACAAATAAAAATTCTTTGTGAATATATTTTTTTGGACATGAATTCCATGAAAATAATGCTTCTTGGATGAGGGTTTTAGGTCGAGGAACAACGTATGAGCTTAAAATCTATTTTTAAATAACATTTTTTGAAAAAAAAATATGGAGAACGCTATGCGGACAAGACATATGAATCCAAATTGAATATTAAATCCTATATGTAAATAGGAAATGAATCTATTATGTAAAAAAATTAAAGATATCACTCAAGAAGAATAATTTTAGGAGAATTTGGGTTTTTACACTATTATCTATGGTGAGGATCCACTGTGAATTTGTATAGGAAATAAGATGCTATGTAGATGAGATTCATTCTTGGATAATAATTTCACGGTGAAGATGCTACACATTGATTCATATAGTGTGTCATGAGTTCATGTAGTGAGTGTTTACGGTGTGTGTTTGTAGTGTTTTTAGGTCGATATGCTACGCATAAATGTTTCTTTTAGGTGATTGTGTTTATAGAAGAATTACAATTCTTTGTAAGAATGAATAAAAAATGATATGAAAAGATGGTTCAGAGGTGATATATAGAGACCATTGAGCTTCTTTGAACTGCTTACCATGTTTTCAAAATTATCATGTGGTAACTACTTCAATAACTAGTGAATTGTTTCCAATAAATTCTAGTTTTATTCTGATATTAATGTTTCGAATGTGTGAGAATTGATGTGATGAGCATACATTTTGTGAAAATGTTTTTATAACATAGTATAGAAATATAAAGTGGGAGCACTAAAGTGTAGATCATATTTTTGGAGAAAATATTTTTTTTCTCATGGAAACATCATTTTTCCAAATAGTAAAAGTTTTTTTTTAAATTCAGTATATAAATCACTATACAATAATTATTTTATGCACATAATTATTTTTTCTCATACTATGTGTTAAGTATATATTTTAGAATTAATAATTTAGATATTGATAGTAAACTATTTTAGAGTTGTTCTTCATAAAGTGAGCATATTATATTTTATTTATCCTGAAGGGTCAAAAGAGAATATCTTCATCAATTATTTCATAGGAATCCAATATTCAAAAGTGATATTTCTTGTGTTTTTTAATCATTTATGTAATAGATAGTGTGGAACTATTTTTTCAACTGGAATTAGGAAAGCATAGTGGGACTCAATGCTAGTAGGGAAACCTATATTGTAACCGCTTTTGATTATAGTGGATAATCTATGATTGTAGAGTCAAATAAATTCTTGTAATGAGTGGCTTGTAGTTTTAGATATTATAAGAGTGGATTGGTTCCTATAAGATCAAAAAAGTTTAATTTTAGAACAATGATTTTAAAAAAACCAGTGATTGAACCCCCCCCCCCCCCCCCCAAATTTCTCTGTGGTTAAACTCATCCCAATGTCACATTAATTATTCTAAGAGGGTCAGGTTCCCTCTCGTAAGATCTACTTAGTACCGAAGATCGATAATATGAATTATTTAAATAGTATGTGTGTTTCTACTTTTATAGAAAGAACTATCCTAGTTTCAAGAATGGTATATTGAACAATCTTATATCTCTTGTCCATGAAGTTATAGATTTAGTTACTATTGGAATATCACATATTGCTGAATATGATCTTATTATTTTTTTTGATAAGACAAATATGGAAGTTGATGGAAAATCTCAAAATTTAATTTTTATGTCTCTTTTATAAACTGTTTATACAAATGTTAAGGGACTAAAAAATGATAAGGAAAATGGTGATAAATTATAAAGAAGTTATGAAGGAAAAGTGAAAATAAAGATGAATATTTTTAAATTTAATGATATAAATATGGTTGGTGAAGAAACCTTTGATGACTAATTCACGGGATTAAATGAAATTATTAGTAATATTTTAGGTTTTACTTATAAGATGGATGATTTAACTATTTTCAAAATACTAATGGGAAATTTTCACGTCATGTTTGAACCTAAAGTATCTTCTTTTGAAGCTAGATATTTTCTTACTCTTGATTAATTACATAACATACTCATTGCATATGAAATGCGAAAGGACCCAGTCTATAAGAATAAAATCAAGGATGAGATGGCATTTGATGAAATGATATATCTTAAAATCTGAGATGATGAAATGTCAGTATAGACTGACCATAATGATGGAAATGAAGGTGAATATTTTAACATAATCATTTCTCTTGTATCAAAATGATTCAAAAGAAAAAAATATTAGTGGTAAAATTAAATTAGCATCATGGTTCTACAACTGTAATGACATTATACATTTTTATATAAATTTTCATGAAAATAATTTTCTGTAATCTAAGACATATGATGAAAACCCATATAAATATGAATATATGATGATCCCAAGAGGCAAAACAAAATTTGATAGAAGCAATAAGAAATTATTCAAAATTAGAAGTTTACTAAGAAATGAATGTGAAGATAAATCCATCTCATGAATCCAATAAGAAGATGAAACTATCTTTAGGGCTTATATGGAAAATGGCTTTAAAACCTCTTAATGTGAAAATAGTGTAAGTGAACGAACAGAGCCATTGAAGAATGAATCAAAATCTTGTTTAGAGAAAAGAACAAATCTAAAGAAAGAAAATAGACTATTTGTGAATGAAAATTAAAATATAACTGAGAAAATTAAAAATGTGAAATTAAATAGATTCATTACATTGAAGAAATCAAAATCCACAAACTGAAAGTGGTTTAAATGTAAAATTTGCTAAATTACCATGAATAAAAACATACTCTCAAATAAAAAAAGAAAAGTAGAATACTCAATATGATTTTCTTGAATCATAGAATATCTTGAAAATTAATATACAATATTTCAAAAAGTATTTTGGGGTAATGTGTGATTCATATCAAACAAGTGAAATGAGGGGTTTAAATAATAATGTTAACTAAAAAATGTAGGCATCTAAAACTAAACATGTTATCTCAAATAATACATGTCTACAAATAAATTATAGACATGTATATAGCATTATGACTTGGGAGAAATTATCATCTCGTGAAGAAATAAACTTTTCAAGATAATTTTCTCCTTTATAGTAGAGACAATATAAATACATAGAAAGATAAAAACAATAATTATCAGTACATGGATATAACCTGTTGGGAAGACCAAATATCAGATGACATTTCTAGTGTTCTTGGGTGTTTGGGAATAAATCAAATATATGTAGCTATAATAAGTTCCTATAGGAGATGATTCATAAAAAAGTTGGATCTATTATGAGAAAAAAATAGCATATTTTTAATGTAAGCAAGAAGATATCAGGAATTCATTCTATTTTCCATCTCAGAAAAGTTTGTTTAGAAGAAACCCACATAAAATGTGATTAGAAAGTCCATATTATTGAAAATTGCATGACTGTAATCCTTGATCAAACATCCAATATTCTGATAGGAAAGGGAGTTCATAAAATGAATTTATAAAAGTCATTCTTCACTGAATTTTCATTGAAATCTAGTAGAGAAACCAAGTCATGGATTCTTAATAGTGGATGCTCAACACTTGTGATTAGTGACACAAACAAATGTAGCATCCTAAAGAATCATAAATGAGGAGCAGTGGCCTTTGTAAATGATTATTTGCAGAAAATAAATGGAGTTGAAAAATAAAATATTGATGTACAAAATCTAAAGTACTATAGTAGGTTTTTTATTATAGGTATGAACAAAACAATTCTTAGATTCAGCCAACATTGTGATGACATACATTTGGTATTAATCAAAAATGATTTTTGTATCATAAAAATCACAAAGGAGGATGAATTACAAATCAAGGAAAAAAGAACCAATAATTATCTACATCAAAATGGTGATTCACTCAATTCCATTTACTTTAGTGCTAAATAATAAAAATCCTCCGAAATAGAAGTGTTTTCCAACTTTGTTAAATGATTACAAGTTAAATCTTCAAGTATGTTATTGTGATATATCTGACCAAGATAAAGAGAGAAAGGGATGAAATATCTGAAACCTATCAAAAGGAGAAATTGGCCCAATTTTCACAGAATGGGGGATATTATATCTTCTATACCCATTAAAATTATTCAAATTTAATTAGATATCGAAATGACAAAAATTTATACGATAGTTTACATGTATTTCATTACATTTATGGATGACTATTCTCGGATAAATAATTTGATGTCTATCAAACACATGTTCGTGGAAATTAAAATGATAAAAAATTAGAAAAAATATTAGAAGGAGATGGGTCTCCGTATCAATAAACTGAGAGTTGATAAATCTAAGGAGTTCACTTGTGATGATTTTGAATATGATATTTCTAATCATGGAATCAATAATTAGTACAATACACCATATACTCTATATAAAAATGGGGCATCCGAGATAAAAAAAAGAAGAATAATTGAGGTTTGAAGGACTACGTTAGCTGAACATGACATATAGATGTATTTTTGTAGAAAGTTTGTATGTACTTCCATAAATTTATTGAATATATGTACACTGAGACCAAAAATGAAAAATACGACAGAAAAAAACATGGTATGGGAAATGAAACTATTAAAAAAATTATATTTTTTGGAATTCCTTTCATTATAAAGATCAATAACCTCAATCTAGTAAAATTTAAAGAAAATAAAAGAAATGAATTTTCATAGGATTCCTATCTAATGGTAGAGGCTGAAGATATTGTAATAAATAGATGAACATGTTTGTTGACTATAGTGACATTAAAATTGTTGAAACCAAGAAAAAATCATATATATCGGTTGATATAGATTCTAGAATATTCAGTAGAAAATGATATGAAAATGGAAAGGAAAAATGACGATTTTTTTGAGAAAGTGAAAAATAATGCTAATATTGATTCTGAAAATAACAATGATAAATATGAAGTTGATGGAAATAAGAGAAAATTTTACAAAAAAAAATAAAGAAACATGTTTATACTGAAATATCATTGGTAATCAATATTCCTCTATTCAAAATAGAATAATATTAAGAATTTTAGAAAAAAATACACTTATTTCTCAACATGAAACTCATACAGTGGAAGAAGAAATTGAGTATAAGGAATGGAAATAGGATATGAATGAGTAACATGATCATATTGAGAAAAATTCCACGTGGTATCTTGAATAAAAAACTATAAATTAAAATATTTTTATCACCAAGTGGGTTTTCAGAAATAATCTAAATCATAATGGTGAAGTATCAAGAAACAAAGCTATAATGGTGTGAATATTATATTCTAAAATGCACGGAATTTAATTGGAAGAACATTTTGCACTAGTTGCATGTTTTTAAACCATTTTAATGTTCTTGGAAGTAGAAACACACCAAACCTATGAATCATAACAAATGGATGTGAAATATTCCTTTTTAAATGGTGATCATGACGAAGAATTCTATATTGAAGAACATGATGGATTTATCTTAGATAATGATGGTATAATAGTATTTAGTTTGAGGAAAGCCTTCTATGGATTGAAACAGGCTCCTAGATCTGGGTATTCTATATTGGAATGTTTTTCAAGGGATATGATGTTTATAGAAGGTAAAGATGATAGTAATCCTAATGTGGTGTAAATTTCCAAATTTCCCCACATAGTCATTGTATATATAGATAAAATCATATTTTATTGTGACTAGGAACTTCTATGATAAGATTTTGTTGATAAAATGAAAATATATTTTGAGATTCCCATGCTTTGTTAGATGACATATTTTTTGGGATTTCAGATTGAGAAGAAAAGAAATTATATTTTTCTATCATGGTAAAAGTAATCTAATAATTTTTTTTAAAAGTTTAGAATGGAAAATGAAAAATGATTTTCAACACCGATTTCAGTTAGAACTGTATTATTCAAGGATGAATATAGAAATAGTGTTAAATAGAAAGAATTTAGAGTAATCATTGTATGGACATGAGATCAAGTTTAGGAGGAACATTCTATCTTGGAAAATGTCATGTAAGTTGGTATAACAAGAAGAAAGATTCAATAAAACTAATTAAAACTAAGAATGAATATGCTGTATCTTCACATGAATGTACAAAGATGATTTGGTTCAAATTATAGTTTCAATATTTTATAATTTTGACTGAGAGCCACAGAACATTTCATCAGGTAATAAAACATCTATTGTATTATCTAAGAATATAGTACTCCATTCCAGACCCAAGAATATTGATATCAAGTATCAATTTATAAAATAAATTGTAAAAAGTGGAGATGTCAAGATAGAATATATTTATATTAAAGATCATGTTTTAGATATTTCACCAAAGTAAATCCAAAAGAGAGGTTTGTTAAGACAAATAAGAAACTTCACGTTTAACTTTCTACCCTCCCTTGAATAATATCAGGAGGTACCTCCTTATTCCATATTATTTTATGTATATTGTGAAAAAAATTTGGGAATTAAAGGAGAAGTGTTTTTATCGTGTATTTCATTTAATTTAATCATAATGAAGGTGGATTCATTTCTTGAGGGGGAGCCTTCATGAGGTTTGAGTAAATCAATCACACTATCATCTATCATTCGAAATTTTATTTATTTAATTGTCATTATAGATTTATGAAATACTGATACAAATGTCGAATTCTTCTTCTTCACCTGAACCTTATGATGTGTTCGATAATGTATATGCAATATCGTCTATTTCATTTGAAATAGTATGAGATTGATTTAACATTCTAGATATTTAAAATATAACTTATAAACCATTTGTTTTAACACTCTTGTTTTCTACACCAGTCATTCCCACGCAGACTTAGAGTTGATTTATTGAACTCTATTTTCCAAGTATTATGTCATTTCATTCATTCTTTTATGAACATTATATATAGGTTCTTGAGAGGATATAGGAGTTATGAAGATCTGACTAACGATTTTCATTTTATTTTAAATAATGGAGTAAATACATTACACACATATTGACTGTTATGTTATGGGATTTATATGAAGATATACTGAAAACAAAATACCAAGGGGGATATTTTTGAACCTACGTTCTGGATTTGTTGTTATAGTGTGTCAATATGGGTTTGTTGAGTTTGGAAGAAGTGTTGATTATTATATAATTTTTATTTATCTATATAATGGAATTATATTTCATGCTTGGACAATTCTCCTTAAAAATATGATGACTGTTAAAATTTTTCAAATTGTATAATTCATGTGCTAAAGAGTTTTCACATTGTTTCAACAATAGGAATACCACGAAAGTATAGATGATGAATATTTTATCTTGGAATAATATCTAAGGAAGGTTTCTAAATTATATTTCGATACTTAGATATTTTATAAGTATATTAATAATGATATTAATTAAAATATTAGGCCAATGCTCTATGAAAACCCACACCCGCTCAAATCCAGCCACATGTGAGGCCCAAAGGTCAACTACGGCTGATGGAACCATCCTAGGATATCTAGAACGAGTAAATAGTATCCCCATAAATAAGGGGATAATATATACCAATGGGATGGTTCATTGGTCTCACAGAGCATGTGCCTACAAGCACATAGAGGTTTGGCCAATAGCTCACGGGCCAAAGCCCATGTGGTGTGTAAAGTGTATCTTGGTGCCTACCCTAGACATGGATGAAAGGAATAGTTCTCTAATTTTGAGTAATAAACCAAAAATAAGTTCATTTGAAGGATATATGTATGAAAACACTATGAATTTATTGATAAATCATTGATTAAAAGGACGAAAATAACATTTATCATTTGATTTAGTCTGACAAATAAACTTGAGTCGTCTGATCTATGTGGGTGACATCTACAACCTATATTGAAAAAAACACTTTAAGGCTGAGGGTTGTAGTTTGAATAACTGAAAATGAACTTGATTACCATACCGGATCATTCATGTCTCCTCTGATGATTGAATGTTGCATATGTATGGATTTCCCCAAAGCATAAAAATAATTTGTGAAATTGATTTTGTGGAGTTGAATTCCATGTGGAGGAAACTATCATGAAGAGGGTTTCAGGAGAAAGAACCATGTAAGAGATTAAATTGTATGTGGTATATAAGTTTTTTCAAATAATTATAAATAACTCTATGTTGGCATTCCATGCGAAAATACATATAACATGAAATACTATATAGATCAGGAAGCCAGTATGAAATTTATGTGGATGAAAAATTCCATATGAGTATAATTCATTATGAGAAGATGATTTTTTCAACTATTATATGTGGTGATGATCATATGAAAATACTCATAGGAAATGAGATTCTATATGGATGATCGTCATTATTGGAAAATCAGTTCTTATTGAAGCACCTACATGATGATGCATTCCAAATGTGATAATAGTTTTAGTGGGTGTTTTTTGTGAGTTTTTGTAGTGTTTCTGTATGGATATGATATGTGGACATATTTCTTTACGGTTATTGTTTATGTGGAATAATTAAAATTCATTCTGGAAATGAAAAAAAATTATAAGAATATGGTTAAAATGCATGAGGAGATGCTATGTGAAGACCATTAAATTCCTTTAAGATGCTTACCACATTTGTAGAATTATCATTCGATAAATACATCAATAAATAGTGAATTGTGGAAAATAAATTCTAGGTTGATTACAAAATGAATGTAGTTTATTCATGACAGTCTAAATGAAGAATATTCTTGGTGATAAAATTATTTACCAATCATAGTGCATGAATTTAATGTGATACCACTGAAGTGAATAGAAAACATTTCAATGAAAATATTGTGTCACCCATGAAACTATCAGTTTTCCAAGAATAAATAGTTTCTGTACCAAATTTTCTTGGAATTGCAATGTGATAATTATTTTATGCATATAATGATTAATTAAAATAATATGTCAGTAGGATATATTTTATATTTTTGAATTCAAATATTGAGTGAGAACCAGTTCAGTGATGTTCTTCATAAAGTGTGTATATGATGTCTTATTTATCTTGTAGGAATAAAATAAAATATATTAAAAAATTGTTGTAAAAGCATCCAATATTCATACGTGATATTTATTTTGTTTTTTGTAATCATTTATTTAATAGACAATTTGAAATGTTTGTTCTAGTGGGACTCTATTCTAGTGAAATAATGTATGTTTTAACCGCTTGTGATTATAGTGGAGAATCTACGATTGGGGAGTCTAACCAATAAAAGGAAACATTATGGTCATATTAATACCAAAAATTTTCAAAATATTATACATTTATGTTATTTTGATTGACTGTATTCATGAGAGGCTCAATTATCTTAAGAGTGGATTATATCCTAATAGGTTAATATTAGATAATTTCAAAAGAAACAAAAACTGTAAAATTAACCACTAATTCAACCTCGCTTCTTAGTGGTGTGACTCCTCCATGGAAACATTAACACCTAACAAACATAAATCATATAAAAATATTTGAACAATAATAGATGAAAATAAACTAGAAATATTAACTACTTCTTAATAAATACTACGATAATTTGGATATTCTTTCCCAAAATATTTGTACAAGAATATTTTCCATCGAAAGATCAAAATGGTGTAAACATATCACCAAAGGGAATCTTAAAAAAATAAATTCATTGGAATTACAAATAAAACCCCTTCACCCTAATCACTATACAATTTTTCACAAATTCAATAATTTTCACTCACAACTTCTTAAAAACATTCTAATAAAAAACATAATGGGAAATAAAATTTATTAAATAACACAATAAGGTTTTAGGTTGTTTTGAATTTTTTTATACATCCATGGGTAGAAGCATCAATTTAATTAAATCATAAGTAAAAAAAGGCTAAAATCATTGTGGTTATGTACCTACATATATCACTAATATAATTATTTCCATGAAACTAAAGAAACGTGGTACCTCCCCTCTAATATAGGGTCAAAAAAGGTTATCCAATTGCACTGTTATCCAAAAATTATAGGATTCTTATACTAAATTATTAAAATCTATATCCCTTATATCTTTCCTTAGAAAAACATAAAATCACTAGTAAGATAAAAATGGTCCTCTCACCAAATTATTTTCCAACAAAAAACATGCTAAGAGTATCTAAAATGCATATATTTCCTCTCCTTAAGGATTACAACACCTGATGAACTTGTAATAGAAAGGAAACCATGTTATAAATCCATCTACAAATCCAAAAATTTGATAACCCTCCTACCATCTTGGTAAAGATATCTATCACTAATCTAATAAATCATAAGGGTCCTCTAGAGTTTCTCCCCCAAGTAAATTTACTTCAGGACTTGAAGAGTATTAACAATACTAATATATATCCTAATTGATCAATCTCTAATGAAGGATTTATAAATCCTTGTCAAAGATAAAAAACATGGACATAGAGGTATATATAATCACATAAGTAAATAACTATAGAAAATCCAAATTAGAAAATAATTTTATAAAGGACTAAATTTATCACCTTTTTATAATATTCTTCTCCCTCCCATATCATTCTATAGTTCTTTGAGATAATCCATATTTTTTCCATGTGGAATGTATGTTTCTTCATTTCTTTCATGAGTGAGTGCCTCAATCCCATGATCTCAACCAAATTTATCTCTCCCAATGATCATACAACAACTATCCTAATTCTTTGATTTCATTAGATAGATTGAAAATTATATTGCATTGGACCCCACATATCATTCATTCATACCACGTGTAATTCTGGAATATGATGGGACCTCTTGTATTTATTTATTTCTTCCCTTTTATATTTAGCTATTATGGGGTTGGTATGATAAATTTTCCATTATTTAAATTTAACACTATGTTGGATAGCTAACACACTTTCTGTATACGATTGGTATTGAAAAAGAAGAGGAACATATATTCTATTGGATATACTATGACATCATTAGATCTAATATATCATAAAAACATAGATTCAATATCCATCTTAATAGGCATATAATAGGTTGGTGAGACTTGAGGTGACATTGGAAATCATAGGTCCTCAGGTATTCTATGCATGATCAATTAGCTATTTAAATCTTGTGATGTACATATGTGAGACTTCATAGAGTAGATTATGAACACTCATGGCCTAGTGTGGGAATATATTAAGTAGTAAACATATTCTTAGGCCTATGATATTTTTAATTCTTAAAATTTGGGGCATTAAAACACTTGTTGTGTTATTCTTTCAATGTACAACCATATTTAATAAACATTGTTAATTGTATGATTTTGTAACCAAGATAATTATTATGATACTATATTGGGAGTAGTGAATCTTTCATTATAGTAAACCCAAGTTGTCTTGGTGGTTGATGTATCCTTATGCATTGACAAATCATTTTTTGGAATGGACGTTGTGATAAAAATTTGACAGAAGAGTGATCATGGATCTGGTGTACTCTTGACTGTAATGTGAGGATGAATTATCATAGAACACATACTCAAGGGTGAGAATGAAATATTACTTTTCCCTTGATACATACTCAAATTCCCTATAATGTCTAGTGTTGTATGAGAAACATAGTGTATGTTTCTCACTATGATTTCAGCCTCCCTTAATAGATCATTTACTCCCTTATTATTCTATTTCTTAACACAATTAACTCCCATCTTGAAAATTTAAAAGACATGATATTATGAAAATATAATCAATTATTTTATTCCAAATAATTAATTGAATAATTATCCTAACAAATCATATAATCTTATTATTACTCATCAAATCCAATAAAATGTGGTTCTACAATGAAAAGATCAAAACAATTCCTTCCAAACATGTTAGAGGGAATAAAATAAATATTTTATGAATTAAATATGATAAAACATTCTTCGAAATAACTTCTTTAAAAATATAATTATTTCTTTGTCCCAATCTATTACTTTCAAAAAGATTCACATATTCTCTACTCTCTCTAAATTCGTAGACCCGAACTAATAAAGGATAATGGAAAAGTGATTAGTATAATAAAATTCCCCATAATAAACACCTTTAAAAATAAATCTTTCCCATTCTCATCATTTAATAACTAATTTTAAACTTCATTAGTAATTTATAAATAAATTCCAAATAAATTTTCATCCCCTTCTTTAATTGAGTTTATAATTCCCAAAATCAATCTTCTCCCTTTGATAACTAGTCTCTTAATGAATTTTACCTAGCCTCATTGTAAAAACAATTATTGGATGAAGATGTACAATCTCAAACTAATACATTTGATAGAATATTCATCCATTGAGATTATTTGTAATAATTGAGGCATAGAATTAAGGTCTATATTTCAAGAACACATATTTCCCTAACTCTTATTATCAAATTTACATTACATGTACCTCTCCATGAAATCTTTGGAAGATTTCAAAATTATTTCTCATCTAGTCATTTCACTAGAGCTTATATAATATATCAAAACAACCAAGAGGTTGGATCCTTGAGGTGTTAATCTTAGTTGGTAAACAAGTTACCCAAGAGTATATTATATTTTACAATGATTTAATGTCAAAATTTTGATTCACAATAAACCATTTTATTTAGACATAATTTTCTCGGTTTTTAAAAAACAATATTTCATTTCACGTAATATAATAATAAAAAGGGTTACAAAAACACTAAAAACAAACAATAATGTGCAATAATGAAGGATAAAATTAAAAAATTAAAAAAATAAACAATATAAATGTCCACTCCCTCATGCTAGTTTTTTGACATCTCTTTAATTTATTTTAATAGTTATGAGGATTCTAAATAGATTATTAAATAATAAAAAATTAACAATTTAAGTTATTGGGAAATACCAATTATTTAATTTATAAAATGATTGAAGGATTTTAATCTCTTATTGTGACTCATATAGCAAGAACTCATAGATATTCTTTACCTAATAGTTGTTAGAAATGAATGAATTTGTTGATCCATCTCCATTTTTCTCAACTAAATCCATATTTATTTGTTTAGTGACAATGAATAGTCAATCCCATTTGTAATTAAGTTTACCTCACCTGAATTGCAATCTAGAGTTATGAAGGATCACATTGTCTCATGTTTATAAGTTTCTATTTTGTATTATTTTTTCATATACCAACATTTATCTTTCATTGAAAATTATTGGTTCTCATATGTTACCCAGTTAATAAATTTCAACTCTTGTATCTTAAATTTTCATTGGTATCCAACATTTTCCATTTCCTTGTTTATATTTTTAATTACCCAATTGGATTTAGGTTTCACTTCTACATGGATATGAATGACCTTCCCATAAATAAGCCTGTATAAACTCATTCCAATGGGTATCATATAAGATAATATATAATCACACAATATAACTTCTAATAATTAACTCTTTTCATTACTTTTAGGTATGAAATCCATTTTAAGAATTATTTTTAATTCTTCATTTGTTACCTCAACAAGTTCATTTGACTGAGTAGGGTGTGGTGCTTAGTCCTATGATTTACTACATATCTCTTCAACAAATCATTCATGAATCTATTGTAGATGTGTATTACATGATCCCTGATGATAGACCTCAATATTTCAAATTTACCAAATCTTTTATTTATGAAAAAAATGATAACCAAATTATTCCTCATTTTTCTACATGGATTTGGCTTCTGCCAACAAGAAAACATAATCATCATCAATCATTATGTATAAGTATCCAAAAGTTATAGATAATGGTTATGAGTTTCTTAGGATCGATTAACACTTAAAAAATTTAATGAAAACAATAATAAACCTATAAATCCATGATCCACCTTGTATTTAAACTCAAACCATTAAATATATAAAACTAAGAACATACTATCTATGCCTTATTTAGATTAATTCCATTTTTCATGATCTTTAGTTATTGTGGTTTATAAAGATCATTTTAGATTAATAAAAAGAATCCTCCTGCTACGGTGTATCCAATGTATAACCAAAATCACTAATTTTATAGGCATAAATCCCCTTCACTCTATTATATTCTTTTATCTTAGCTAGTAAATGGAGAAGGAGAAAGATAAAATTTAAGTAAAGAGAGATTCAGATGGGGATAGGTAAATCAATCATGGTGACCATCTCATGATATGTGCCTTTATATAGATCCCTCAAGGAATCTCTTAGAGTGTGAATACATTTACTCATATGTTACATCTAAATTAATTTAGTTATAAATAATTTTAACTATCAACCTATTCATTTTCCATTATATTTCATCACCATAAATGTTCATTAATTATTATTACATGCATGGTTAATTATGTGATTGTTAATTTATTAATCTACTACTAGTAGTATCATGAAATTAAATACCATGATTTTAATATATTACATAAAACAAGGAATAAAATATTACTTGTATACATTCATGTTATTCAATATGAAACAACATATATCATAAACTTTGATATGTTTCTATGGAATATCTCTAATAATAAATCAATTTCACTAAGGAATCATAGAGTTTTTTCTATTTTACCTTATATGGTATCATATAAAATAACATGCGAAACCATATACAAAAACAATAGACGTCTCCTAAAACACATTTGGAAGGATAACATTAATTTTACCACATATCCCATAATATTTAATACCTAGCGAATATCCATCCAAAAATTCTTTTATATAAGCTATAAAATAATTTTAGATCATCTCACCAATTTTTGTAAAACTCAAACCCAATTCAGTCAACTAACTTTTTGGCCCCATGGGTTCCATACTAATTTAAAAAAAATATGAATTTACTATTTCATAAATGTTAGTAAATATTGAACTATTGGAAAGAATCAGTGATACTCAAGAAACAAAGAAATCTGGCATAATATCCACCAAACACATGTATCTCTATACATATGTCTACTAGTGTTTATCATATAAAAGTCATGAATTTTCCTATAATGTTTTTTTCTTATACATCATGTCAGAAAAGTAAATATAGTATGTCAATACCATATATACTGCTCATAATTTCTTGATTCAGAAAGTATAGATATACCGGTTCAATGAATACATCACACTTGATTCACCCCCAGTGGATGAGCACATCACATAACCCAAATCCAATAGATAAGCATGATGTAAGCACTTATATAGTCCGATGAATACACTTCCATAGTCTATAAAAATTGAGGGAATAAATTTTATACATATTATATGAGATGAAAAATTATATCCTGGTTAATCTCCCAAAAAAACATGATTGTCAAATTCAACCATCCCATTATTAGAAAAGTATCAAGGCTTTTGTATGAAAGGTATCAATGTATGAAGTTTATCATTCTATTTATCTCTCCAAACAATTTTATAGGTATATATCAATATAAAACATGTTCCTCTTGTATATTAAAGACACAATTTATGACACTATATGTGGTATGATTAAGGGGTCATCCATAATAAAAATAATAATTTAGTCGTTAGGAGTGTATTATGTCTCTATATGAAATAATATTCACACTTAACCTAACTTTTCATCAAAACATATATTATCCCATGATGAACCTTGGATAGGGGTCACTCAATGTCATACTTCGTGAGGTCAATTAACATTTCATGTGAGAAAATATGTACTTCCAACATGAAAGAATGATAATATAGAGATTATATTGTTTTTCAAACATTATACATTTATGTTCAAAAATCCTTTTATAGAATTGAAAAATATAAAAATTTTTGTTTTTAACCATATCACATATGATAGAAAACCATATCATCCGTATGTTTTTTACTTTTAGATTTTTGTAGAAACTCAATACATATCTATGATATTACTACCACATCTTTTGGTGGTCATGGGATAAAAACTCTATCTAGTTACCTAATGGGTATGATCTATAAAGAAATACAGACTGAATAATGGTGATAATTAGGGTCGATATTTTTAATTTTCAACACTCTAAACATAGTATTAAATCTCCTTTACATGAAAACAAAAAATGATAAGATCTTAAAAACGTATTTTTTCTACTTATAACACTTTCAAAATTAATAATCATTATCACTCCTCATAAATTTTCATAAAACATTTTCATGAGAAAATTTAGGTAAATAATATCAATCCTTACATTATTACTTTACCAACACCTACTAAATTCCTATATGATATAAAGTTACATGCACAACATTATGATATCAAATTTTTACACTTTATATTTCTCTTTCCATCATTTTGTAAAATATTTTAGGATGTCGAGTGACATTCCCTTTGAATGTTGATTCACACAATCATTTATTTATAAATCATTGAAATTTTTCATTCCTAAACATACTACCACTATCATCATAGAAACTATATTCTATCTAAAAATCATGATAAGATACAAAATGTCTTTCTGTTTAGGAAATAAAATTTATTTTCTTTTTATGAGAATATTAAAAAAAATTATTTTCACTCACATCATATATGGTATTTTATGTGTTCAGAGTAATATTGTAAAAATAATAATTTATTCATTAAAATATAACACTGATGGTTAAGATAAAATATCTCTTATTTTAATAATAAACTAGATAAAACTCTCTCAACATAAATAAAAATCATTTTAAACATGAATAGTTTTAAAGAATGTTATTAAATCCAACGAATCGTAAACCATTTTAATTAAGTCAATAATATCATATTGATCATAAAAACTCTTTGTCAATAAGTAAATTAACTTATAATGTATTATAATTGATATACACTTCATTTTTTTATATCTATTTGTTATTGATATATTTTATTTTTCATTCAAAAACATGATTTTAAAACCCTTTTATTCAGTATTTGATTAAAAACTATAATCACAATCAAATATTTCCTTTATTTTTAAACTTATTTATACATATATAATTTTTAAAATATACACTCGATTTTATATACTTTTGAAAATCAAATAATTTATTTATATAACACCAATACCTGACACAGGTATTCCATGCAATTTCTGAAGATACTTTAGGATTTACACAAAATTCTATCCAATAGAATCATTAATCCCACTTTTTTATATTACCTTTATGTTTCAATAACCTTCACTAAATAATAATAGAAATTTATTTTACTTTACAACTAAAATTTCTACTTCTAGTTTGAAATTTACCCACTTTTTCTATAGAAATATCACCAAAACCTGAACATCACAATCCCCCAATACATTCATTCCCTAGTTTAACAATATTAAAAATAGTGATAATATATGGTAAAATTTTATAGAACTGATTCATATTGTTAAAACCGTTCTAAAGTAATCATATAATGAATTATATATCTAAAATATTTCTTTAAGAAATCTCCAGTCTCTCCAGGTCATTAAAACCAAATCATATTGATTAAATTATAAGAGACTAATGATTAGTTGGTCATATTTCATATAATTATTATGAAACATAATGTGATTTCATATATTCTTCTCATAATAATCTATATTAACCTACTAAACAACTTCAACATTAGGCTTCTCATGAAGGTACTTCTCAAACACATACTGTTTTTCATTCTTAAGATTCATTCTTAAGTATTTATATCAGTCTATGAATTCGATTACATAAATTTTCTACTTTCTAAAGGAAATCATGATAAAAATTAATTATGATTATTCCATTATATATACAGTACAATCTTTTATTAGATTATTTCCATGTTTAACAATAATTCAATAAAAAATATATTGAATATTCTCCTACAAAAATGATGAATTCTTTTAAAATATTACAAATCCGTTTATGGATCAAGATCTATATTCCACTACGAAATGAGTCTAATATGGAATTTATATGACCACTTAGTAATTTAGGTATGCAATTATATAATTATTTTCATATAATAATCTTTCATAATTGATCATATACCACTTTACACAATCCATTGAATTTATAAAATCAATACTTTTCAAATAAGAACATAATACTTTTGGGGTCTATCAGATTAGTGTGACCAGTAAAAATTATAATAGTGGGAACCTAATCCTATTATGGTCATCCATTACATTTTTCCCTTATATATTATAATCCAAGGTCACCCAACTATAGAATAACCTACCTAGATGGATAATTGAGGTCTTGACAAGTGATTCTTTAGAAGGAATCTAACACATTGTATTTTAAAATATATTTAATTTTCAACCTAATATTTAATTTTATTCCCTTTAAATATATTCATGATTTTAATGATTTAGTTTGGAATCATGTTCCTTCCACCGAATATATATGTACACACCATAATTATGTGAAAATATTTACAAAAATCAAAATTTATTTTCTTAAACCAAATAAAAATACAATTATATATATTTATATAATAATGTATCCAATGAAAAGTTATATGAAAACATTTCATGTAAATTAACAGAATCATATGAAATCAATAATCTTTACAAGAGAAATCTTATTGAGATAGGTAGCTAACACCCCCACCATTATAGAAAATGTGCAATACTCTATGATAGTTGGAAATCATACCCTAATTACCTCTACCAAATAATACATTAGTCAGTATTGACCAAAATTCCATAATTATTATAACACCAAATATTATAAATATTAATAAAATATTTAATTAAAGATTATAAACTAGTAAAATATAGATTCAAGGTTAAATAAAACTAAATTGATTATCATGAATAAAGTAAGGACCAATATAAATAAATGAACAAATCAATTATGTATGGAATATAAAGAGTAATACAAATGGATTAATGTTAGTAATATTGAATTCGACATTAACAATGAAAAAATTAAATGGATTGAAAATCATGATCACCTTTTGATCTAAGGCTTTAATGAGGGGAATATGTCAATAAAAGAGTATATAATGACCTGGGACAAGATATCATCATCTTTTGGGGGTCTCATTATAAATGGTCTATTGTGGAATAAATTCATAATTGACTAGATTCCTCAATTGTTTCAAAGTTCTAATACATTAACATTTGTTTAGGAAGGATCGTTGGTGTTCATCGGTGCCAAACATTTTATATTATTTCTTGTTTGATCAGAATCCCATTAAACCATTAAAATGAATTCTAGAAAATGAATAAACATATCCTTTAAAGGCTATGAAGGTTTCTATTGAGAAAATGTACAGCTATACAAATCTGGACAACAGCAAGAAACAGATTGCATCAACTCCAGAGGCGCTAGGTACACTTCTTCCCCTACCTGTAGATATTATGAGCACTCTAATACCAGAACCTTCAAGGAATAACACCACAAAATCTAGCTATAAAAAATAAAAGACCTCTAATAATTCGAATGTCATAAGATATTCAAGAAATAAAGGTTCTGGAAAAAATAAAAATGGGGGTCTAACTCAAAAACTAAATTTAAATGAAGATCCTTTTTTGGAATTTTCAGGGAATTGCAAACTCTAATACCTTCATGGTTTTAAGAAGAATGACAGACACTCATCACCCTATTTTATTAGCTATTGCAGATCCAAAAATTAACTATGCCTCTAAATACTCTTACTTATTCCAAAATAATTATGTTTTTACTGGTGAAATCACTAAAAACCTTAATGCCGAATCCATGTGACTTTTTTCACATTCCTCTTTACAGAATACTAGGGTCTACAATATCATTGATTAGATTATTACTTGCAATTTTAATATCGATGAGACACATATCTATTTCTCTTTTTATTATTCTAATAATAGATATCAAGAAAGAAGAATGCTATGGAATGACCTTTCTTATCTTGGCACTACTATTAATGCACCCTGGTTTATTATGGGTGATTTTAATGCCACTCTCAACCCAAGCGAGAAAATTGGACCCTCTCATGATTCAATTTCCACAAGATAGTTTAAAACCTCAATACATGACAATAATCTAACAGAAATCAATCCCACTGGTAAAAAATACAATTTGTATAGAAGGCACTACAATAAAGTAGTTGCCTCTAAACTGGATAGAGCCTTCATGAATGTCCTAGATTTAGACAATTGGGACACAATATAAAGTATTAATCTTCATAGACTGAACTCTTATCATCACCCCATCCTGATCAGTGTCCCCACCAAACACAAGAAACCCTGTATTCCTTTTAGATTCAACAAATCATTGTTATCTAATGATGAGTGTTCTCATATCATTAAAAACTTTTGGTCCTTAAAGACCCATAACAATGATGTTCTTGACTGTAGCCTCAAATTAAAACATCTCAAATAGACTCCAAAACATTGGTGTAGCTCTAAAGCGAAAAATATCAATAATGACATCATGAACCTAGATAAAGCGCTCAATGATATTCAAAACACAAACACCACATTTGATCTCAACGTTGATCCTACTCATGAACTAAACACTGCGATCAAACTTAACTCCCTGCTCACTTTCAAAGAGAATATGAGAAAACAAACATTTAATGCTAAATGGTTAATAGAAAGTGATAAAAATACTAAATTATATAATTCTATTCAAAGCATAAATAAGGCTTATAGGCCGTTATCTCTTTTAATGGATGGGGACAGACTCCTTGTCAATGAATATGACATCTCTCATCATATCGTCTCCCAATATGAAACCATTTTCAATGGTCCTAATATAAAAAAAGACATCATGACTGATGTCATTCCCCTTATGATAAATGATCAGGAAAACTCATTCCTCTTTAACACCCTGATGGATCATGAAATCAAATACATTGTCTTTAGTATGAATCTGGATAGTGCCCGTGGCCCTGATGGTTTCAACAATGGTTTTTCCAACATTAATGGTATGTGATTCAGATTGATGTTTGTAAAATTGTTAAAACCTTTTTCACAAATGGGGTTCTCCCTCATGCTCTAAATTCTTAGTTTCTCACATTGATACCGAATGTAGATAAATCCTCTGAGATTCATTTGTTTAGACCCATTGCTCTTATCAACACACTTTTTAAAGTCATTACAAAAATCATTTCCAACAGACTTTCCACCCTCACGAACAAAATTGTGTCGTGGAACCAATTTAGATTTATAAAAGGAAGATCCATTCAAGAATTCATTTTCCTCACCTCAGAGTGTGTCAATAATTTGAATAAATCCAATATGTGAGGAAACATAGTGATTAAGCATGACATCAAAAATGTGTTTAACACCATGGACTACATCTTTATTTTCAATGTCCTCCAAGGTTATGGTTTTAGAACCTCTTTTATATCTTCATTTAGAACTCTCTTCAACTCGGTGTCTATCTCCATCCAGGTAAATGGCTCACCTAAAGGGAATTTAAAATTCACTAAATGTGTCAGGCAAGGTGACCCCCCTTTCTGCCATTCTGTTCTTGATAGCAGAAGACTACCTCAATCTTCTGATCAACAGGCTGGTAAGCCAGAACAAAATAAAACATATTCATGTCTCAAGAAATGTGAATGCTCCCGCTCATATTTTTTATGCTGCTGACATCATCCTTTTCCTTCATGGGATAAAAGAAACATTCTTACCTAAAAAATTCATTCTCACACTATGAAGAGGTTTCTGGTCAAACCATTAGCTGGAACAAATCTTGCATCTTCTTTGGGAAGAATTTACCCTCCAGCAGAAAATGTAACATTCTCCGTGACCTGAGTCTAAAGGAAGGCACGCTTCCATTCACCTATCTTGGTGTTCCCATTTTTTGGGGTAGACCCAAATCTTGTCACTTTATGACTATAGTTGATCAGGTTCTTAATCAACTTTCTTCTTGGAAAGGTTAGTCTCTCTCTATGGCCGGTAGAACGTGCCTTGTTAAATCCACTATTGTCTCCAAGATTGTTTATTCAATGATGGTCTATAAATGGCCAATTGGACTCATTAAAAAAATTAAAACAACTATAAATAACATTATCTGGACTGGTAGCACTGTTGAAATAAAACTTGTTACTATGCCCAGGTCAACATGTTGAAAACCCATTGAAAATGGTGGTATCGGTATAAAAAATATCATACACTTCAGTGAATCCCTTCAAGCAAGACTCAATTAGAATCTTTTTCACAATACCTCTGAAGAAGTCTCCTTTCTTAAAAATAGGGTTCTAGACAAACTTAAAATTCATTACTCGAACTTCATTAACTCATATATATGGCCCTCCATCAAAAAATCCTTCTCTAATATTATGCATAACTCTAGATGGATGGTATCTAGAGACTCCTCCATTAAATTATGGTTGGATAACTGGACTGTCATGCCTTTAATATCCTTGTTGCTTCCTGATCAAACCCTTGATTCTACCAACAGCTCTATCAAAGACATTTTAAACTCTCAACAAGATCACCTTCCCGACACTATTTTAAACGTTATTGATAACTACTATTTCTCTCCCACCAATGAAATCTTAATCTGGGAACCTGCTCACAATGGTATGCAAAACTCAATGCATTTCTACAAAAACTTTTTTTGTAACTCAGAAAATGACTATAGTTGGTTAAAACACTTCAACAAACCTTGGTTAAAGCCATCGCGATTCAACCTTATATGGCATCTTGCGCACAACAGAGTGCCCACTGAACGTTGCCTCCAATATTTTGGCATCCAACTCTATTCCAAATGAAAAATCTATAATTAGAATAGGGAAGATATTAACCACCTTTTTCTCTCTTGTGCTACTGCTTCTTCTCTCAGGAACTATATTCTTGACATTTTTTACTGTAGATGGTTGATGCTTAATTCTGTCAAAGATCAACTTAAAAAATGTGTAGAAATGTAAGGCTCTAAATAAATCCGGAACCTATTTCAAGTTGTGGTTGCTGAGCTTCATCATGTGATTTGGTATTATCGAAATGCTATTATTCATCACAATTACTCATTCAATCAAAATGATGCCCGAATGTGGATCCTCATTGCTATACAAGAAGCTACCTGGATTCAAAAAGGAAGATGCCAAAACATTGTCCATGACTTTGTGATCCTGAGGCGTATCAGGATTAAAGGAAATTTTTGTCAGCCACATCATACTCTAGAGGTGTTCTGGCGAGCCCCTTACCTAGATGGATCAAGATCAATATCAATGGTGCCTCCAAAAGCAATCTGGGACCTTCAGGATGTGGTGTTGTCTTTAGAAATCACCACGGCCTGGTCCTTGGATGTTTCATGGGTAAATGTGGCATTAAAACCTCCCTCAAAGCTATGATGCTAGGCTTGATTCATTCCATTACCTTTTCCAAATCCTTTGGTTGGAATAACCTTTGGATCGAAAGTTACTCGACAACCTTTGTCCAAGCAATTTGGAATGGTGTAATCTACCATTATTGGATGATTACCACCCACTAGATGGATTGCTCCCACTCGCTTATGGATCTTAACTATATCATCACTCATGTTTACCGAGAATCAAATGTGTTTGAAGATGGTCTGGCCAACATGGGAATCAATCAGGAAATTACTTGGCTCTAAGACCTCCCCATTTCTCTCCACTCCTTGTATTAAAAAATTGTAATATGATCTCATCTTTTAGACTCTTTTAATCTTTCATCCTTTTTAATAAATTTAAGGCTTTAGTCATTTCTGACCAAGGCATCACATTTTAAAAACAAATATCCTTTTATGGAGAGGAATATTCAATAATGATGTAAATAATTTATGATAAAATATTATATGAATTAATTTTAAATATTATATAATTTATCTGGGAATTATAGACGTTCTAAAGTTCCAATATATAATTGTCTCACTAAGAGGGTGAGGTGTGAATCTATGATCTCTTGTTGTTTTAATGAGTTACTATTTTTTAACGCAACCACTATAATACTACAATATTAAATAAACCACTATGATTTATTATATCTACACTGAAATTATTATATCACCCTTACTTGTATACATTCATATGAATGAATATAAAAGGTTCATTACTAGTTTCAAGGATCATCCTTAAAACCCTCCTCTTTATTATGATTGATTAAAAACCCCAATCATGTATTAAACCCTACTGAAAAAAGTGTTTTCAAAATAGATAACTCTATCCAAATAAATTTAGATTCAAAATATGTTCCTTCCTCACATAACTAATAATAAACCCCAATTAAACTTTCTCATTTATGTGATTGGTTATACTCCCCAACCACAAATTCACCAGTACAAAAATGATACAATTTTTAAAGTATCACCTTATGATCTTAGATTCTTCTATTTTAATTGTTAATGATCTTCCTTCATGAGGGTATAGGATTTAGTTCTCTCTTATACACCTTAAATAACTTCTATATCAAAAACAATTGATGGGAACTACTTGTCTTGATATTCACTTCATATCGTTGAATGATTTGGTTCATTCATTTAATTTTGAAGAATCAGGTAGTAGGTATTATTCTCCAAAAAAAGATCTCTCTATTCTCAATCTTGTCCTCTATCTTCAATAAAATAAAATATTTGGTCTCTCGTAATTGTCTCAAATTTTAACAATAATAAATTCTTCCTCTCACCTATAAATTAAATATTCAATATAAATATTTTGAATATTTTACCAAATTTTTTTTATGGAAACTCGATAAATAATTAAATAAAGCAATATTTTTTATAAAATATAAAAAATTCATATTCAGAATTTATATGGAAGAGTATTATGGTTAGTAGAAAAAGACATATGTTTTATGAAATTTCTATATTTCCGGATTCAACTCAAGAACTTCAGACTTATTCAAACGACCCGAAGGATTCATTAAACCTACTCAAATCCTTATTTCACTTATCAAACATCCATCCAAGGTATTATCTCACTAATTTTAATATCCTCATTTCACCTATGATGGGTTCTCCAATAAATTTTTATTTTCATACTCTATTAGTGTATCCTTGATCATCTAAAATAATTACTTATGAATGCTCTACACAATATCCATCAATTCTCTATTATTTTTAAAGATAGTCCTCACATATAACAACATTGACCCTAATTAACTTGGGTAATTCTTGTTATTTATTATATTGGTATAATATACAAGGGAGTTAATCAGAAAAGAGAGAAGACTTTAGATGTATTGGAACACTAAATATATATATATATATATTCTATAATACATATAATACGTAATTCATATATTGTAAACTTTATAAAAATATTCTTATTTCCTTTTTTACATCCTTAAAATCATTGAAAGATCCCTTAACGGATCATTGAGGAAAATAAAATATAATAAAATATGAGCTTAAATGCTCATTAAGAATTTCAATTCAGAAAAACAATCATAAATACATTAATTCATAACCAATATGTATGGGTAAATAATCTATAAATGTACCATATAGTCAATAAATTGGGTATGATGTATAATCATGGATAAAAAATAACTTGGAAAAAACTAAATGATTTTCCTTATGATGGAATTCATAATGCTATGCATCTTAATACTTGATCTAAGACACTATAATCTTACCATCAAGGACACTTTCCAAGACATTGTGATCCTACCAACAAGCCCTTATGCCAATTCATCTTAAAAACAATCAAGGCATCATGTAGAGGAATCTAATATATATGGGTTCATATACACAAGGATGTATCCATTCTTGTTTATATCAGGAGACATAATAATTAATAAAGGGGAAATATAATTTTAGGCCCCACACATTACTTACATGATCAATGCCTTACTAATATATTTATTAACCAATACAATATATAGTCAATATATATTAAATATCAATAAATTTCCATATTATATGAATTATATAGAATATCCATATTTCCCTAGTATGTTAAAAAAAATTATTTGTAATATTTATACAATTAATACCATATGTGTCAAAGGTATATGATATAGTTAATATTGAAATGATAAATATATATAAGACGCAAAATAATATGGTTATAACGTTAAATGAATAATGGTTAGTGGTTGAGAATATAACTTCAATGATGTAAATAAACTTATAACAATCCACGGAAATGAGGTAAGGTAAAAACCATAAATTGTAATGAATGAAATAATACCATCAATTCATAAAAAAATTAAGGTTTTGTAGTAATTAGATGTATTTTGTTAATTAGAACTGCAAATGGAAGAAAAAACCTAAAATTAAATTTATTAAAACTTTAGTAACATTATTTTAATGATAAAGAAAAAAATTAATTATAAAAATATTTTCATTTATAATTTTGGATACTTTTAAAACATTAACTATAAATTAAATTAAAATAATGGAATCTAGATAAGTTACAATCCTTAAGTAATAAATTAGAGAGTGGAAGATAAAAATATACATAAATGGAATTAAATTCCTTTAAAAATAATTAAAAAATAATATCCATTCATTTCAATATAAAAAAATATAGAATAATGGGAAAATTATTTAATTTTAAAAACTTTTTAAACATCTAAATTTGTCTTCATAATGAATAACTAACATGATTGTGGAGAAGGCATTCAAGGATAAATGTAAAAAAACATTGTCCTATTTTAGTAAAGAGATAAAAAACTGACAAGTAAATTTCCAACTAAATCCAATGGTTAGAAAAAGTCAGGCCTGGGAAATTTATTAAATAAAAGGAAATAAGAAAAGGAAATCATTAAAAGGGGTTTTAGATAAATGGGAGTAAACCACTCTGAGCATCTTTACATACAACATTGGTGTACATTATTATAGATTCTTTTTTTTTCCACAATGAGCTTGATTCCATAATCTCTCTCTCCGGAAAAGATTCAGTAGCTAGATTGGACTCTCTATAAACATGTAAAACAGTCAAATTAATGTGATTAAAAAGATTAGTACAATCATTCCAATAAGGTACGATTTTCCAAGGTACATTCTTGTTTCTCACCTTCAAAGGGAAACTAAAATTCTTAAAATTTTATTCAGCCCGAAGATAAGTCCACCCATATCATTCAACATAATTGATAACATTAAACATAACCCACAACTCCTCTTCATAAGTAGATCTAATTCAAATATAATGAAAAGATAAACCTTTGAAATTTTTTCCATAGGTTCAGAAAATACCACCACAATCTGAGGGTCCCAACATTCTGGAGGCTGCACCATTAACATTTACCTTTATTGATGAGGATATAAGTGGAATCTAGTATACAGGATTGGGAACAAGTAGATTTTTGGGATTACCCAAAACACCCAGCCTTCATAAGATTTACAGCTCGCTGATAGAATTGTGCATTGTTCTGGTTATCACCTTTGAAGTCTCATGTATTTCCCTATACAAAAAAAGTAAACCTATATGGAAATAGGGTGTCTTATTATCGTATAAATGGTCATTACATGGATTCCAAATATTATCAATGACTGAGGATGTTTAAGTCATGAGAAACTGCAAAATACGATCTCTATGACTAGAATAAAAGATAGAGATCAAGTGTTCCTCTAGCTGCCTGTCAAGATAAAATTTAACTCCAAATATAATGGCTGCATATATCAAAAATATTTGAGAAAAATCACATCCCATGAAAATATGTTTATTGTTCTCTTCATCCCTGAAACATAGAAAGAAGTATGAAGAAATATGTTGGATAGTCCTTTTGAGAAGGCCAGGTGTAGTTAATATGTTTTTTCATATTCTCTAGAGTAGAATAACCATTAAGGGGTTGATTTATTCTACCTTAAAATCTACCAACCATTATAGAATCATCTCGGAGACATCACATCGCACCATTTAGTTATTTTAGATCTGAATTTCACATTGGTGTTGAGTTTCAAAATGAGAGTATCCTCATCCATAAAATGATAATTTAGAATGTCCATCATAATTTGTGAGGGAATAAAGACAAGGATATTTAAATGAATCATTAAATCATTAATTTCCAATTGAAAATTTTCATGGGGACATTTATATTATCATTAAGAGGGGTATCCATCCATGTAGAACTCCGAATATAGAGATTAGATTTTCTATTGATCATCCACTTTTCATTATGTATAATATGATTAAATGAGTTCTTGATGAAGGTCCAAAAGATGAGTAAATATAGTACAAATACCCATCCAATATTTTCATTATAAACCTTCTTAATAATAATTCAGATGTATTAGAGATTCAGAGGTTCCAAGAAAATTTCCCAATGATACCATCATAAGAGATCCTAATATATTTGAAACCAAGGCCTCCCATATCAAAATGTTTGATACATTATCTCCAAGAAATAGTAACTAGCTTCCCTTTATGTAAAGACCCATTCCATATAAAATTTATTATCATGAATTGAAGCTCATTATTGAGGCTACTTGTCCATAAATACATACCTAATGAATAGAAAACATTAGATGTGATCATTGAATTGAAAAGGTATACCATTCCATATTGAGACAATCATTTTTCCTTCCACTTGAACAAATGATTTATGAATCCCATGTATATTCCTTGAAAATATTTTCTCTTCACTTATCCCTAAATCAAAGGGACAACAAGACAATTGAATGTAAGAAATCCTATCTTCACTCCAAATCTTATAATAATTTTTTATCGTTTACCAAATGACATTCCATCACCAAATGTAATAAAGGACATGTTCTAGCATATAGCCTCTATAACAACTTCCTCTAAGTGAGTAATTTTACCATTAATGGTAGATATGGTTTTCTTTGAGGATTTTCCAAGGATAACGATGTCTTCAACAAACATGATATTCATTGGGTTAATATTTTCCCTCGCATAGTTAATTGGATAATATATTGAATTAGGGAAATATTATTAATGCATCTACTCAAATAATATTTCACAATGCAAAAAAGTGGCATTGAGAGTGGATCCCATTTCTTGACACCCCTAGTACATTGAAACAATCTTCTGGGAGACCAATTAATTAGAATGGAAAACCATGAATAATTATTATTAGTGTAAACAAATTTAATGACGGTACTAGAAAAAACATACCTAATAAGGAAAACAAAGAGAAAATTCCATTTTATAGTTTCAGCTGTCCTAGGAATGTCAATTTTGAGGAAACATTTAGCACTATTTTTAATCATTATGCTGACACATTCTGAGGCTATGAATAAACATTTTTGGATGCTTCCACCGGGAAAAAGAAAAACTAATTTGGGGAAATGTGATGATTTTTTATTTCTCACATTATTCTCATCATGATATTAATAATGATTTTTGGAATATTGTCCTCAATGTAAATTGTTCTTAATTCCATGATATCAATAGTATTATATTTATTAGGTATTAGGGAAACAAAATTATATTTAATTATATGATTCATAGAAGGACCAGGGAATAATTACATTATTGAACATGATAAATCATACTGAAAAATATCCTAGTAGAATATAAAGAACATATCAGTGAATCTATTTGGACCAGTAACAATCTCCATATTAAGATAGAAAATGTATCCTTTGACTTCCTCTATGATAGGTTCCTTGATAAGTGATATATTATAATATTCCTCAATATATGAGGGAAGGATTTTAATCATTTTTCGTGAGTTATCCATGCCATCATCAACAAACAACCCATTAAAGTACTCAAAAACATCCTTTAAATTTTCATTTTTAGTTGTGTAAGGACATCCATTAAGGACGATGGCATTTTTACATGTTCATAACCTCTTCTCCTTATGTAATATGTGTAAAAAAATAATTTTCATCACCATCCTTTAGACATTTCACATTTTTAACATTCCTACCTATACTTCCTTTGACCATTAAGAGGTCATCCAAATTGTATTGGTCTTGTATTTACTCTCTATAGGGAGTTTCCAAATTATTATTACTAATTTTAATACTGGATAGTTTTTCTTCAGCTACCTTAATCTCCAGATCAAATATAGAGAAAGACCATATGTTCCATTCTCTTAGAAGCCCTTTTGTGTACATTAATTTTCCAAAAAAGTCTCTATAATAGAATTATAATAAATTATATCCTCTTGGACTCTAGAATTATCTATATATATACAAGAATAAAAAACCATCCATTATTTATGTTAAAGGGTAATTGAACTAACCTTTTTAAATGAGTGGAGAATTTAACAATAATGGGATTGTGAACTGAGTGATATTTTGGAATGGTGAAGCCAGAGAGTCCATTAAGACCACTATTATCATGCATTTTTATAAAGAATCTATCCATACTACATTATTTTCTATAATTAAAATTATATCTTTTCTATGATAATTCATCTCTAGTAAATTTAATATCAACCAAGTTACATTGATCAATGCAAGAGAAAGATTCTGAAGAAGCAATTTTGCTGAAACTAGACCAAATGTTTTCTCTAGTGTCAAATCATTATTGAAGTCCCACAAAACCGACAATTTTTCATTGATATTACCATATATTTATTCAATATACTTCCATAGTTCTCTTATTTTTATATATAAGGAGTACTCATACACAAAAGTGATAGATATAGGATAATAAATTACATGTACATAAAAATGATAAAAATGATCCATTTTAATCCTTTTTAAAAATGAAAAACATTATTGAATATAACCTTAAATAATTATTTTTTATAGATAATAAAGTTATTGAAACATAATAAATAACATGTACATGTATGAAAAATATTCTTGATCTAAAAGTTGAAATAAGGAGGCTTTTCAAAAAATAATTCTTTCATTATTTTCACTACTAAAGAGGGGGGAGTAAAAAGAATACTTAAACCCCTATAAATAAACAATGTGGAAAATAATATATGGTTTTTATTAGAAAATGATTATATAATTCCACCAATGTGTATTTCAACATAAAAAATCCAGAATAAAAATGTAATTATAAAATAAACCATTACCTTTGATTCTCACATGGTCATATGCATTCCAGCCTCATGTATAATAAATATATATTTGTTATAAACCAATATAATGTCCACATTTAAATGTATCTTTCAATATCTAATATATTGAAAACTTATTTCTACACATGTTTTCATAATTCAATTTAAAATAAATAATTTAGGTGTATGTTATTCTTTTTCACATGATTTCTTTGATTTAGTGGTTCTGTTCAACTAACTTGGAAGATAGTTTCATCTCCTCAATAATGATAATAATTTAATATATATCATATTTATACATTTAATATACTTATTTTACAATCTATTTAATAATATCACGAAAAATAAAATATATCATTCCTGGAGGCGGTAGTCTACACGTAAAAATGGTCGATATTTTCATATTTTAATGGACTGAAAATAAGAAAGGTAAATAATGATTTACCTTTAAGGAACCATATTTATGATATAAATAGAATATATATTTATTAAATTAATATATATAACCATACATGGGATGTGATGATGAAAAATGAAATATGTCACTTTATGGAGGCAATAGTCTGCACAAACGCACAAGTAACGTTTTTAATTTCCATTAGATAAAAAGAAATAAAAAAATGGTTGTACCACCGACATAATAATTTTTAAATATATTAAAGGAACTGATTTTATTATTTTAAGATGTTTATATACAATTTTTAGGATTTTAAAGAATAAATAAACATAAAATCCCATGACATGACCATATGTCTCTTCCTTGGATTATCACTTTTAAAAAAACCTTAAGGCTTCTATGATATATATTTTTGGAATATTCATATATATACATCAAGGATAAGGTTCTTGGGAGGTTATTTTAGAAGATATGTTTCAATATAAGTAATTTTTGGTCATGTGGATAAGTTAGGATATAAGGTTCTCTTTTATAAATGAGTGAAGTAGAACCCTTCTTAAAACTCTAAAAATTAAAAATAATATAAATCTGTTTAAATGGGAATGTGGAAAAATGTAAAACACTTTGAAGATAGGAAAATGTATGGTATACCTCCAATCATCCAATAAAATTTAGACAAGTTATATAAATATTTTGAGTCCTTATTTCTTTTTTTAATTCCCTCATTAACCCTTTAAATGCTTACTATGGTAAAAAAATGTTTAACATGGTAACGACTCATTATGAAAAAAAATATCATTCTTTGGAATAAAACATCACTTATTTTTTAAAATTTAAAACATAGTTATCAAAATTAAACATTTTTAAATGATATATTTTACTCAAGAAATATATATATCGGTATGTAAAAAGGTTTTAAAAACATTAAATTCATTCTTATATAATAATTGTGTCATGAATGTGATAGTATCTATAAAACTATATTTTCAATATTCTTCTAAGAATCATCATTTTCAAAAAAAAAATCCATAAGAAAATTTTGAGTTGTGTTGTCCCAAAATATCATTTTTTCAATTTATTATTATAAAAATTAAATAATTATATTTTAAATGATAGTACCCAAATATAAAAGAAAATTTGTTTTATATAAAATTGAACATTTTAAACATTTAGTGATTTTAGTGTTATTTCAAATCAATTTTAATGTTAATATATTATTTAATACATTGAAATATTTAAGTTTTTAGTATTATAAATGTGATAAAATTATTTTATTTAAATTCAAACCACATTAAAAATGGTTATTTAAAAAATATTCCTTGTTAATATTGAATCATAACATCAAATTAAACGTATAATACTATATAACCTTATTAATTTATTGTTATACTTTTATTTATTAAATGATTGTTCTTCTATATTGTATCTAATTTTATTTTGTTAATGTGGGTGTTACAAGCAATTCAAAATATATTTATTTAATGGAAAATGTATATTGGGATCTTATTGTAATATATTGTATCACTTTAAATAAATTGCCTCCTTTCTATTTTAATTATTAATTACAAATAAAATTAGTTAAGTGTATTTTTAATAAATACATAACTCAAGATATAATTTCAATTAAGCTATCAGCCTCACTTTAATAGGTAACAATGGGAATACTATTATATGTATTTATTAAACCATATATGTATCTTTATAAGACTTTAATTGTAAATAAATTTCAAATTACACCAATTTGATTTTTCCATATAATAGGTTTTTATTCCACCTGAATTAATAGAATATGATAAAAATAGATAATTCATTCATTGAAACCACTTATGTGAAATATTCTAGTTTATTGAGTGTTTCAATTAGTTTTCACTTCTAATTTTAATGATGAATTACTTGTAATAATTTTTCAAAACTAAATAATAAAAATAAACCTTTAATTGATCATACAATCTAGTCGGCAGTGTCAGCTGTTTGGGGAAATGTGTTTGAGGCCATGTGGCCAACTAGGTACGGGGCACCAGTTGTGTGGCATCCGGATCCGTGATATTACAATATCATATAATCCTCTACAAATCTCTTTTTTAAATTTTATGAATAAAAACCAATTTTATGGATGAGTGGGAATCTCACAACAGCCACCATTTCAATGCTCATATACCATAAAAAACTATAATGTGGCCATCATCATAGTACACCAACAAATTAAAACTAAAATATCCATTTCAAATTCAACAACATAAAAATCAACACTGTTGCAGGCATCCTTGAGCTACACACAAAATGCAACAATCACCATCATTATCGAACAAATCCCATTGCCGATAAGGACCCATCCAAGTCTCAACCGAATCACTGCTCTGAATCAAGAACATACACTATAAACCATGTCGTCCTACCAAGCTGCCGTCACCTTAATCCAAACTTAGTATGAAAAATATTGACTAAGGTCTTCATAGAAAAATAAACTCATAAACCCAAACAGAACCAACCCAGAAATGTATCCATCACTGAGCAAGCATCCAAACCATTCAATGATGTTAGAGATCTAAAAACCCAAGCCATATCCAAATATATGACCCAATCACTGATAGGATAACCATCAAACACAACCATGCCATCAATGGTTGATTCTTCATCACCATCCACCTCTTGAAACAACCTTTTAAGACTCACATCACAAGGATCTTTGAAGACCACAACACAGTACCCCCTTGGAGAGAAAAGTAGAATCTGGATACAAAGAAGAGAATGGAATAGTCTTACATAGAATAGGAATAGATAAAGAGCATCGAGGGACTGTCGAAAACCATTGAACCATCATAAAACATCGTCACTTTAATGTCGTCAACCGAATCTGGTAGTGTCGGGAAACTCGTCGATGGCCGATCCACACAAACCAAGGGCTCATCATTAACACTGATCCTTCTCTGACCAAGAGAGGCTCATAAGAACTTGATTAAAGGACGAGGATTGAGTGGATGAGGGCTTATTCGAGAAACAACCTTCGATGGGAAAACAAAAAAAATGGACACGAGAATCCACAACAATGATCAGAAAAGTAGAGGAAGGAACCACCATTTATTAGGAGAGAAATAAATTAAATGGAATCACTAAAAATGAGGAAATATAATGGGGAGATCCATCACCCCTAAGGGGGGATTCAAAACCCCAAGGAGGGGAGTCGAGAGAGGATAGTGGAGCTACGTGATTGGGGTTCCATTGTTCCACCTACTTTTATATCATATAATAATATGATGAAACATTTTGAGAAAATATTTCCCATCATAGGATTTCTTTAAGAAAATTAATGTAGTGGGAAATATTAATTTATAAAATCTATACCTAGTTCAAAGAATGACTTGATAATATTGTGAAATTCTCTTCATACTCAACAAACTTGTCCTCTTCCTTAGGTCATTAATTAAGAAATTTACTTTACATCTTATATTTTTACTCTTGAGTAATATATGTATAATATAATATCACATTAAAATTATTCCATATAATTATCTATATGTTCTCCTCCCCCTTTTTATTTTTAATTAATGAGTTACATTTATTAACAACTCCATTTATAAAAAAGTGTAATAATAACCATCACCCTTTTATTGCTCCTCAAAGATAGAAATATCATTTCAATGGACCTGATCTGTTGTTCAATTGTCAATGTATTATTTGTCCTATTTAGGGATGTATGTTTTTACTATATTAATTATTAAAACATCACTATGTCTTACTGTGAATAAATAGTTTTTTCCTTGTGGGATAGGATATTGTTCATAACCTCAGTCAACTACATTAATATATTCGTAGTCTACCATGATATAATTCTAATAATGTGAACTTTATTGTCATTAAAATCCCTACATTGATTATTTGAGATGATAAGGTTTCTATTTTTCTACTAGGAACTATCTCTATATACCGGAATAAACTTAATTAAATTAATCCATTGTTAATATTGAGTTATAACATAAAAATACCTAAATTTTATTGAAAAATATATGGGTTTATCATAATGATATTACTAACTATGTTATCCTAAAATATATTTCATAATTTTCCTAATAAACATGCTTTGATACCAACTATAACAACCCCAACTCTAGTAACCTAGATCTTGTGTCTAAATTATTACATTGGTTCAAGATATAAAGTATTTAATCATAATAGATTGAACAATTTATCAACTTTGGAATACTAGATACATACATGAATCCCATAATAAATTGTGAACATAAATCATATCTTGAAAAATTCATAAATATTATTATTTCTTTTAGTATATCTATTAAATCATTTGAATACCCCTTTTCAGTATCCTAGAGAAAAGAAAACATAATAAATAGTGAGATCAAATTCTTAATTTGGAATTTAATTTAATTGGAGATATCATGAATACCTAAGGTATAATCAATATGAAAGATTAAATAATCAATAATTATGTAATATAATAATAACTTGGGAATGAAATATATTCATGGACAACAAAATCATGTGGAAGAAAATATTTGATTTTATCCTAATGGAATTCATAATGTTTACATATTAATCCTTGATCCAAGACATCATGACATTACCCTTGAGGCTGCATGCCAAGACATCCTAACTGTAACATTAGGGCCTCATTCTATGTCATCTTCCCATAAAGGCCACATTCCAATATATCATATATATATATATATATGAACTCATGTACAGAAAGTGATACCCATTTTTATTGTCTCATGAGAACTACTGATGCATCAATGGTCTATATAATTTTTATCCCCACCCATCACTTACACATATGTCATAAATTCTTTTATATTTTATAATCAATGTAATACATAATAAATATTCATTAATAATAAATATATATATATATATATTTAATTGGGTATATGGAATTTTAATACTCCCAAATCAATAGAATAAATTTCTCTGTATGACATCATAATGCAATACCATATGTTTCAATGGTGTATGGTTGGGATGATATTATAATTATAAATATATATATATATATAACATAGTATAATATGATTATAATTTCCAAAGAATAATGGAGAGTGATAGAGAACATAACTTCATGGAAGTAAATGGGATGAGAATAATCCTTGCATGTGAGGTATGGTACAAATAATATATCCTTAAATAATAAAATAAGATCCTCAATTCCTCAAAAGTGAAGGTTTTATATTAAACAAATTATTTTGGTAATTAGAGTGCACAATATAACCAAATCATTGAAATTAAATTCTTAAAAACTTTGGTAACATTGTTATAAAATTAAACATATAAATCATTTCTAAATGTCTTTTAATAATAATTTTTAAAAATATAAATTAATTATAAAAAGAAAAAATTATGAAATCACAAAGATAGTGGATTAGTTTAACTTGAAGGCTTCAATTTTACTATTATAAGGTCTTAAATAGTATTACTGGTTAAGATTTATGGTTGTTTGAAGATAGAATTTCCAACACTGCCAACATATTTGATTCTAGAGTAGTCAAGAATTGTGTACAAATTTCTAGTATTATATATAACTCCATAAGGTCTCATATCTGTGAGTGGTTCAATATAGAAAATATAAAAGTTATAATTTGCATATATATGAGAACAATCCTCAAAAAACAAGGTAATATTTTTTAAACTCGATGGTTGAATGATAGAACTATTGTAACACTACACTACCAATGTTGAGTGACACAACCAATGTTACATGACACATACCATGTTTTGGGACATATATAAAATTCCTATAATTATGTCATAAACACCCATTTTGGGGTAAACTCTTGGATCCTAATGCTTAAGATTTTGGCACATGAATCATGTTGTTTTAGAATTCGCATAACTCCAAAATACTGAACATTAGTGAAATTACCAAATGAATCCCTTTGACGCATGAGATTTAACTTCAGATGTTTTCACAAAACATTCCCCATGGGGAACATAATTTCATGAAGATTATAAAAATACATACAACTTCATTTACATGAAACTTTAATGTTAGGTTCCATATTTTTTTCTTAAATCACACTTTTTCGAAATGCCTCATGAAAACTTCTTTTCACACAACATAAAAGTCCTGAGATAGTGAAAATTTCTGAAAAAATAAGGAAATTTTAAGTGAAATAGTACAAAGTTGTGTGAAATCGAAAACGATTATGTGAAATGGTGATTTTGGGATTTGTGATCATTTATCCAAACCATGGAGGTTACTCCACTTCTCTTCGTTAGTGTTGGAATATGGTCTCAGGAAATCATATCGGTCCATTTACTTATGCCACTCACTCTTATAAGAAAAAGAGAGTAACACCATGATATTTTTTGGTTGGTTTAGTAACATATTAGTTTCCAAGATCTATATCCTTATCCTCATACCCACCCCTTAAAACCCTAAAATTCCAAGGGTCGATATATTCTTCTTGGTCCATTAATTATACCACGAGAAAAGATACTCCTCTTAGTTTTCTAAAATATCATTACTTGAATAACTACTCAAGGTATTCCTAAAATGTTGCCAAATAACCCATATTATAGGTTAAACTACAAGGGATTACTCATGAGGTCATGGATGTGTGACCTTAACTGTAACTTTATCAATTCTCAGAATCATGACCTAAAAAGTCACTTCATATAATCATGACTGCATGAACATAAAATCCACTACACTAGACCTTATCACATGACCAAAATAGTAATGTATTTTCCCATTAAGTGGAATAAAACTACATGTGTTCTAATTCCCATCATATATATTTTTAGGAATCCCCTCTCATTTTTTGGATCCTAATCCTACAACACCATCCCTCATAGGATAGTCAATAAGTCCATATTTCCTCTATATGGGACTCATGTGGTGTAAGCCCCAATTATATTCCCCAACACATCTGTTTGTCAAAATTACATCATTGGATAAGATGAGGATTAAAAGATAGATATCCCCAATACGTAATCCCCATGTGTATCCCAATAGTTTTCAATCATATCATTTGGGCCTCCTCCTCAGTTAAAAACCCCAATCATATTCTTCAATCCATGAATTGGTTGAGATCCCCTCATTTCCTGACATGAGGAAGAAGGAGTGGGCAGATCAATTCATATTTTCACACACATGGAGTCATAATAACATGACGTTAAACTATATAGTATAATCTATTTTATGGTTGAATTAAACAACGGCTCACCCTATATGACGGGAATAGGATTTCTTTGGTAAACAAATTGATAAGCCTCATACAAAAATCACGAGATACCTTCTGTGATGAGTATAAGATACCTCATGTAAATTTCATGAGATTTTCCCCACCTAACAAGTAATAAAACCTACATAATCCCCACTCAAACCTTTACCTCTCCTTAATATCTATAGTAAACAAGAATTAACATACATGGGTATTTCATCATTTAGTTTAATATTTAGTACATTAGAAAAATACATGCCTGAGGACTATAATAGTTTAGTGTATTTGGAAACTTGAAAAAAAAACTTATATCTTTGTGAAGATCTTTAAAAACTCACATAATGATCTCCACCTTTAATACTTCTACATAGAACCATTCTTCATAAACTAGGGAAATGAAACATGAGAAAGGGTTGAGATCTGATGCTCGGTATGGGTAAATAAAATAAATGCATAAGAATAACATGAACAAAAGGGTATGGAACTTGAGCATAAAATTTTAAGATCATACCATTCAAATTAGAGATCATAATAAATATTGACAGTTCATTATACATTCATCACAAGATAATTAAGATCATAAGTCGGGAAAGCATAAAATTGGAATACGAAATGGAATTTGTGGCATGTATATTTTTTATAACATTGTGAACATGTATAAGTCGAAAAATGTTCACTCATTATGTTAAGAATATGAAATCAGTTCACCAAATAAACTTATGGACATGAAACCAGGTCCATCTATAACATTTTTAATGTGTAATTAGGTTCACTCATAACATTATGGACATAAACCCTGTCAATTTATAACATTGTGAACTTTTAATCAGGTTCACGCATAATATTTTCAACATGTAATCAGGTTCATACATAAACCTATGTACATGCAACCAGTTCCATTCATAATTTTTGGAACATGTAATAAGTTTCACTGATAACATTTTGAACATGTAATCAAGTTCATTTATAAACTTATAGACATGCAACCAGGTCCATGCAAAATATTATGAACATGTAATCAGGATCACGCATAAGATTTATACTGATGAGTCATCTATTATTATCAAATTCATTAGAGGGATATATAGGTTCTACCCATATCATAATAAAATCATTCATACACGTTCCTTAATATAATAGAACATTCATCATTTCATGACCCACAAAAATTCTTATGATTTATTAATAACAAATCATAACCCAAGAAATGCAACGGGTAAGGTTAACGTTTAATCACATCATAACCATGTTAAAGAGATAGGTTTCATAATCATTTCATTGAAGCATAACCCAGGAAGATAATTATGTTTCAAAATAATATAAACCCTATAATTTAAACAGGTTCCATAAGAATAATTCCCTCAAATAACAATACTATTCAAGAAAGAATGTTAATGAATAATTTGGATCATTTCCTTGAAGGGATTGAGTAACATCAATGGACATCATCTCAGATGGAAAATAACATGGAAGGAGATTTTGAAAACATATATTGTGGTAAATATCCATACTTATCTGAAATGTAAAATTAAAAAAAACTTTTGAAGTCCATTTTATGGGAAATAAAAATTAAATCTTATAAATAAATATTTTAAAACCTTTAGGAATTCTTTTTTAAAACATATAAAGAGATCCGAAAAACGTTTTGAAAAAAAAATATTAAAAATGTTTTAAAACACAATTATTTAAAAATATATTTTTAATAAAATCATAAAAATTAATATTTAAACATGAAAATAAATTTTCAAATGATTTATAGAAGATAAATCCATACATGTTGTATGTGGTAAAAAGAGCATTCCTTTTCCATGGTAAAATGTTTAGAAAAATGACTCATTCAGAAAGTGAACAGATAATTACAATGAAATAATTTGTGAATGAAAATAGGGTAAAAATTAATGTTAATGATCCTAATATATTAGTATAATATACTTGGAAACCCATTTTAGAAAACATGTTTATCCGACTGATGAGGGGGTAAAGTCGAGCTTCATAAAAACACTTTCTTAACTATTTTATGTACCAAAGTGTAGACATATAGTACCAATACATGAGTATAGCATAAATAACAAGGGGGGAATATAATTCAATATTGTCTTCAGATATTTATTTTAATATTTCATAAATGGAATCATAAACATAAACAATCATGAAAAGCGGTTAGATTGTTTCAATGAACTCTTATCATTTGGAATCATAGGATCATGGAATCAATGTAAGAAAAGTAAATTAAATGAATCTTATAACATCATTAAAAGATTTGTATTCATTATATATCATGTAAAATAGAATTATACACACCTCAACACAAATTGTAGTGCATAATAAAACATGATTCTTAATGAAGGAAAATTGAGACCAAACTATTTTATCGATTTGGTAACTTTTAAAACTTAAACCCCATGAAATAAAGTTCATAGAATGTATATATAAATTCCCATAATTATAAATATAATAATAATTTGTTACGTAAATGGAAATTATACACACCAAATAATATAAAGGGGTGGTAAATAAAGCATCTATCAAAAGGAAATAAAAAGTGTGAAGAAATCCTCTTACCTTATGTCTTGACTCTGGTCGTACTCATTAAAACCACCTGTATAATAAATATAAATTTATTATACATATTTTAAAGAAACATATTATTTTATATGATGAGCTATATTTTTCTTATGACCATATATTACCTTCTTTTAAACAATCTTTTGATAAGGTTTCACTACGAGTAATATTAACTTTATTCTTCACATGTGTCTTAATTTATCAAATCATTGGACAATATAATTATATAATTATTCAAAAATTTAAACCATGATATAAATATAATTTATATTTAGTATATTTTTGTTCTAAAAATCTATAGAATATATAATTAAAAAACGGACTACACCATTCATGGAGACGGTAGGTCGTACGTACGCATGAACACTATTTCTGTTTAGTTATTGTGTTGAAAGATTGAAATTAAAATAAATATATGTATATATATGTATATAAATATATATAATTCTAAAATTATATTTATGGTGTCATATATTTACAAAACCATTATTAATACAATGCTTTTAGTGTATGAATGAATCGTATCGCATTGAGGGGGTGATAGTCCACACTTCCTCAAACAAAACTATCATATTAACACCAAATGGAAAGTAAAAAAAGATATGTGTTGTAAAAAATAATAAATAATATTAAATAAATAATAAATATAATATATTACATATATAAATATAGTTTTTATCATAATTTCCACCATGATAGGTGGTAATGAAAAACTAAAAAGTCATCTTTTTTTAAGGTGGTAGTCCGCCATACACGTAAACAGTATGTTTGTTATCCATTAGACGGTTGTGTTTGTAAATGTAGGTTGAAACCTTATAATAACAAAATCATAGTATATTTAGTATTATTTAGTTTTTAATGAAGCATGAATTAAATAATTTGGAGGATTTTGTGAAAGAAAATTAAATAAAGAAATTGAGAGAAGATGTTACCTCTAAATCAGGTATCTCCGTTTTGTGTGTGCCAAAAGGATTATTTGGATGGACTTATTCCCAAGTGAAGGATTCTTGGAGGAAGGGATGATTTATGGGAATATTATTTTGATGATATTGGATAATCATAATAGGTTTTAAATTTGTGAGGAAGTTGGTGAGGTGGTGGACTTTTATAGGGAAGGAAAATGATTCACTTTTAATTATTGAGAACAAGTTAGGTGAACACTTGTTATTACATAAAAAGTCATAAAAACAAACATAAATCAATAATTTAAGGTTTATGACCTAAAGTTTTTCATAAAATTTGTTTTTTACAAGGTTTAATATAATTTGGGCCCTAACTATTAAGGTTTAGCCCCTATATAAGCTTAATTAGATCCCAATCATTGTGAATAATTATAATCACTTTTACTAATGTTTTTGGTAAAATATTAAGTTGGTATTATTAGAATATAAATATTATACTAATTAAATTGGTGTATTTAAAATTTTAAAAATCAAACTCACAGAATTTGAATAATTTAGATTAATTTTAATCCCATATGTGGGACAAAATTACAGGTTTTTCCGGTAGAAGGATGTTCGAAAGTTTATTAAGTTTTTATATTCCATTTCTAAGTGAAATTTATTATAATGAAATAAATTGTATTAATAGATGTATAATTGATCTAATAAGACCTTACAAAAATTTAAAATACAATTTAACATTAATAATTATTTAAAAAAAATATTTTTGTAACTATAAAATAGTATTTTCACTATTCATCAAAAAATGAAGTTTCTCAGAAAAATCCAAAAAAATCATAATAATCTATTTTTGAAATAATAAATTTAAAAATTATTTTTATTTTACAAGATTCAATTTATAAATGCGTCTAAAATTAATTTTATTATACAAATATGTTTATTTGAAAAAATGGTATTTGTAAACATAAAATGGACTTTACCAAAAAAGTTATCCTTGTTAATATGTATTATTTCTTGAAAACATTATCAAAAAATATTTTAAAATAAGTTATTAATATCCATATCAATAATTTTAACATCAAGGTTATACTAATATTATTTAGAAAATTATAATAAGATGAAGCTTTGAAGAAACTCAGTTTTGCGTGTAACGTACACCAAGTCAGGTGTTTCATGTGGTGCAAGATGAGTTAGTGTTCCATGTAGCTCTATACAAGTTGGTATTGCGTGTAGCACAAGATAAGTCGATATTTCAGGTAGCGCAATCCAATTTGGTAATACAAGTAATGAAAAATATCAATAAGATTAAATTAAATCGAAAAAAATAATTCAAAAAATATTAGGGTGTTACAACAGCACTTGGGGATCCCATCCATGTAAGAATTACTCATACCTTCACTACATATTAGTAGAACCTACACAGAACACCCTTGTATTCCCAAATCGTATGTTTGGTTCTCTTTATCAACCCCTGATTTTCTCACCCACATAAGAAGTGCACATACCTTCACTACTTCTTATCAGCACCCAGGTCGTGCACTCGTGTAAGCCCCACTAATAACCTTTACTCTTCATAGAAACGCCTATGAAGAACCCTAACATAAGCTTTTCACATACCTTGGTTTCTCCATACAAGAACCTAGGTAGCACGCTCATGTAAGCCTCACTCATACCTCCGTTTCTCTTTTGTAGCATACTCACATAATTCCCACTCATACCTTCAATGATACTTAGCAGCACACCCTAGGAGTACACTCACATAAGCCCCACTCATAACTTCACTACTCCTTAGTAAAACCAGGGAATCACAGTCATGTAAATTTCACTTATACCTTCACTTCTCCTTAGAAGTACCCATGATTTAGACTCGTGTAAGCCTAGAACACACCTTCACATCACCCAGTAATCACACTCACAGAGTCCCAACTTATGCATTTATTACACCTTAGTAAAACTTAGGTAGAACACTCTTGTAATCCTATCTCATACCTTTATTTATCTTTATTATCACACTAGAATAAGACTTGAACAGATCCTAACTATGCCTTATAATCTTCCAGATAATACACTTATTTATTCCATATTCATATCTTCACTACTCCTTAGAAGAACCTATGAAGCACACTCACATAATCCTTGTCTATGCTATCAATGATCCTTTGTATCACACTCACATAATCCCCACTCATACATTTAATGCCCCATAAAATAACCTGATAAAGAGACTCTTATAAGCTCCACTCATACCTCTATTGGCCCTTAGTATCACCCAAGAAATTCACTTACATAAACCATCACGCACATCCTCCACTACTATCAAGTAGCTTTGGCCAGACCAAATAATAATCCCCATTATATCTCATTTCTGTATCCAATTTTGAGATGAAACCATCCTTACCATATAAAATGAAATCTCATGGTGCAGTCCAGTTACAAGACCTCAAATAGTTCACTCTAACTACTTCGGTTTAGATATCTACCTTCCAAAAAGGTACACAGTATGCCTCTATGAGTATCAATACCGGTATCACAACAACCATGTCTCCCATACATGGCTGGAAAGCTGTATGTGACTTAACCATCACAAAAATTAGAATCCCAATTCTACCTCAGCTCCCCAGAAGCAGGTAGTAGCATGAACTATTTATTATCATCCTAGAGTAACCAATACCTTCCATCATACAAATTTGAATAACCCCATTTGAATTTTTCACCACCAAGTGATTCAAACTTATGTCTTGACCAGTACATAATGAGAATTCATAGAAATCATCCCTCCACTGAACATTAAATCTTTTATCACTCTAGATCAGATTTAAACCTATTCCTAGCCCATTATGTGATGAGAATATATTGCAAACATCCCCCCACTGTAAGTCAAATATAAGAGTTCCATTTCTAATATTTAAACCTTTTAACCCACATAATACATTAGAAAACCGACCCAAGGTGATGAGATTGGTAAGAATATGTGATGAGTGTATGATCTATTCTCCCTCTACTTTAGATAAAAGCCTATGGTGATACTTATGTGATAAGAATGAGACGTATTATGTGGAGATAATAGAAATTATATGTGAATAGAATATCATATTTATATCCTTCCATTAGGTGATGAGCCAAATACTCTTACCATATGTCATGAGCACCAGATTCCCGTGGTGATGAATCACGGAATCCTTATATGATGATAATATGTTTTTTAGAATGATCAATGTTATGTTCCTCATTTTAAAAAAATTCCACCTTGTGTGATGAGAATAGGATGCCTAAGGTGATGACCACTGAATGCCTTGAAAACTCATGTTAATTTTCATATTTGTGACAATGGGATACCTCAGGTTTTATACATTAGATTCTTTATGTCATGGTCATAATATTCTCTCATAACCCCAAATGATAAATATAATTACAAATTCTCAATGTTCTCAACATCATCAATAGTTCCAACATCAGGTAGCTACCCTATTACTACAAAAAGCAGTGTAATTAACTAGAATCCACTAGAAGATGTCTCTTGGAATCAGATTCATGAACTTGTGTTTGATTTATAAGGGATACCCTGACTATATGAAGAAATAAAAGGAGAAATCCCTAGAAGGAAGGTCTAAAATTATTTTATCACATTCTGATCATGGATCTAACATCATAAACCATGATGGTGAAGCTGGAGTGCCTTGGGAAATTAGGAATGTGGTCAATGTGGATAATCACCATTCTAGTGTCATTTTCTCATCCCTAACGAGCACTCTAATAGATTCACCAGAATATAAGATGTCAATAATATTTTTAAAACATCAATTTTAAAATAAGTTACATTAATGGAATCTTTGATAAACTATTCTTATGTAATAAATTGTAGATTGGAAGATAAAAAAATATAAAAAAGTAGAAGGAAATTAGTTTTCAAAAAATTTAGGAAAATAATATCATTTTCTCTCAATGTAATTAAAAAATACATAAAATAAAAAATATTTCATTTTAAAAAAATTGTCACACGGAAGGGATATTCAGAATAAATAATAGTCATGAAGATAGGAAAATGCAGTCAAGCGGTAAACATTAAAAAAACATTCCATTAATAATTTTTATAGATAGTCAAAAGTAAATCGTAAAGAAAATATTTGAAAAATACATTTTAAACCATTTATAAAATTTCAAATCTCTTTTATAATTACCATATACAATTATTTTATTATATCTAATTGCATTTTTGAAACAAAATAAAGATCATGGATGTTGAATAAAAATATTAAAAGAATAAATAAGGTTGGTTTTTCTTAAAAACATTTTTCTACCTCTTTGAGTACCAAAGATGGGGGGGATGGATAAAAAATCCCATGAAATAAGAATAGGGTAAGAAAATATATTAATTATAAATAATAAATATCATATAATTACCCTTATTGAAATATAAACATAAAAATTCATGAAAAAAATGAGATTGTAAAATAAACCCTTACCATGGATTTCTTCTTGGAAGGATGCATTAAAAAATCATATATAATAAATTTGTATTTATTATTAATATATATATGATCTATATTTATTTCAATATATTTGGATATCCATTATTCACAATTTCTTTATATCCATTTACTCAATATTCTAGTTAATATCAATTATTTATGTGTTAGCTTTTCAGTTTTACAAGCACGTTTTTATTTGTAGGTCTCAGTCCATGCATCTTGGACCTGAATTAATCGCCTATATAACGTTAAAAATTCTATATATATCATATTGATAAATAAAATTAATTTTTATAACATATATGTAAGGAGGTTATGAAAAATCTGATATATCATTTATAGGGAAGGCACTCTACACGTACACATGTAAAACATTTTCATTTTTCAGTGGATGGAAATGAATAAAGGTAGATAATGATTTAACTTTAAAATATATAATTATGTCATAAATATCATATTTTTCTATTCATTCAATCTATATCACCATCCATGTTTACACGTGAAGAAAAATGAAATATGTCGTTTCATTGTGGCTGTAGTTCACATATATTAGATGTTTTTTATATTATATTTAACGGAAGGGAAATAAAAAATATTTATAAAATTAAAATTAAAACATTGTTTTATAATTAATATAATTATTTCATTTTGTTAACATTTTTATATAATGAATGTAGTATATTCAAAAAGAAAAAACGTCAAAGAACTTGTTAAGAACATTTACCTCTTAGAAAATATACATTTAAAAACACTTAAATGATTATAAGATTCATTTTTTGTAAGAACATAAAATATAGTAAATTGATATTAGTGTTTGGATTATATTGGGATATATATTGGTTGATATAAGTGATATTTTTGTTTTTGGATAAATGAGGATAGTAGGTTCCCTTTTATAAGTGAGGGGAGGTGACACCCTAATAAACACTCTAAAAATTAAAATAATATAATATCATTTTCATTGGTAAATTGAATCCAAATGGAAAACGTTTTTTATATGAGATAAGTTATGTTATAAATACACACATCCAATCATATTTATTTAATTTTTAGTGATATTTTAAGCCATATCTCTTATTTTAACCACTTTATTAACCCTTTTAACCATTACTATGGTGACAAAATATTACCATGGTAACTATTCATTATGAATAAAAACATTATTATTATTAAATTATTTGAATATAATGATTGAAAATATGAAATTTATTTTACTTTATTCAATTTATAGATATGGTAAAAAAAATAAATATCTTCACATAAAACGTAATCCAACATAGTTTTTATTGAAAATTTTCTTTTCAAGCCTAAACATGTTTTCACAACATAGTGATGTATATAATTGATTCTCAAGACATTAATTTTATTATAAATAAAAAAATTAATTTTTTTTGAATTTAAATCCATTATAAACCAAATGTAACTTTTTAATTTCTTAATTAAATAAAATGATCAAAAATAGTTCATTTATTATATTAAAACTTCACTTAGGTTTTAAAATGTCAAATATAGGTTTATAAATTCAACTTAATATTTTTTAAATTATTTATTTTAATTTTTAAGAATTTATTTTTTATATAAAAATGTTTTAAAAACATTAAATTCCTTATAATACAATAATGCTTTCGTAAATGTGACAGTATTTCAAAAAATGGTATTTTTCACTATTCGAAAAAAAATAAACATTATAAAAATTCCAATTAAATCACTATAATCTATTTTTGAGTTTATATATCGAAAAAATGAAGTTAATTTTTTCCAATTAAAATTTAAATGTCTAAATATTTATCTTTTGAATGGAAGTAAAAAAATATACTAAAAAACTAATTTTATAAAAAAATATATTTTAAACTTTAACTGTTCATAATATTATTTCATTTCTATTTGAATATTAATATATTATTTCATTAAAATAAATATTATATATAATTATACTCTAAAATTGATGATTTTAATTTATTAAAATATACAACATTTTAAAAAATATTTTTTAAAAATAACCCTTCTAACATTGAATGATCATATCATATTAAAAAATAATACTATGTAAGCATCTTAATGGATTAGTATATTTTTATTTATTAAAGGATCATTAATATATATCATGAATCATTTTAATCTGTTGTTGGATGTCTTAAAATCTATTCAAAATAGAATTTATTTAATGATAAATACGTACTAAAATCTTGGGGTGCTATGTCTCTTCTCTATCAGCGCTTTTCATATCACCATCAAGATCAACACACACAAAAATCACATATTAGGGGCTACATAAAATTTATCTAGCCTTATTCTCTAAGGTAGTAGAACATCTCACCTTATATATTCCATGTACAATGGTAGTATATCACTCATCCTTATGAAACCAACTTCGACTCAACTTCTTCACTACTGCACAATCTTATTAACAATAAATAAAACTAAAATTATATTAGACACACCAATCACTCCCTTTTAATTTCTTTTCAGTACACCATCCAAATTTCTCCATCAAATTAGTTCTTAACATCCTTTTAATACTCCACCATATTAATAATGAATACAAAGGGAATTTAGGGAAATATTCAATATTTCTTCTCAATTTTAAAATTTCAAATCCTCCCTATATAAATTTTAATAATATAAATTATGTACTTATTGGTAGAATTACTATACCACCCATATATTTAGATAATATCCTTTATTTTATCTGCTCTATGTTAATATGGGAAATCCCTATGTAGAAAAAAAGAGAGTTTTCAACTAGAAATCATGTTTTTTTATAAAATATTCATAATGTGATGTCAATTTATATTTTTATTTTCGGGAAATTTAACAATATATTTATAAGCGAATAATTGAATCATGCACACATATAAGTGAAACCATCAAAATAGTTCATGTTTGAGATATATAAACACATTTTTTATCATGTTTTCATCAATGAAAAATTTCCTTTTATAACATTTTTTATGTAATAAAAATAAGGGTTATAAGTGGATTGAATAACCCATTCTCCATTTTTTCATTGTGTTTTCCATAAATTTCGTATTCGAACATATTGTGAATTTTCTATATCTCCTCCTAATGTTTCATTCCACTTAAGGGATTCACTCATTTCTTACTCCTTATAGTAGTTGTGATACATCAGGAATAATAACATCTTTTTGTACAGTCTATTTAGAATTCGATATACTCCTCCTTAAATTCCCTATATGTTAGAATAAGTAAACCAAATGGTAATAAGGTGTGACTTCTTTATTTCTCATTAATAACCTAGCTATTGAGAGTTTTATCTCAACCTAGTCAACTATTTCCTTCCAAAATAAACCCATATACTATTTTCAATGACCTCAACATGTTTCTTACACATCTCTTTTCCTGGATTTCTGGTCATACGCGAGTGTTGAAACCATGTGGTCTAATTTTTGATTTGTTTAAAATGTGGATGAAGTGGGTAAACACACTGAAGACCTAGTGATATTAGGATGTTTAGTTAAGATATGATGAATATGTTCACATGGAAGTAATGGTGGATAAAACATAAAGAGACTCATTTATATCTATATATATCATGTACATAGATTGTGCTATAGAAAGGTTTCTTAGTGGTTTTTTTGTTTGTATATATCATAAGAGAACTATTAGTCAGAAATTGAAAATATGGTACACATATAAGAGATGGAGTTGTAAGAATATTCTAATTTTGTGATGATTTATAATTTAAGGAAAATATAATTTTAAATGGAGCATTATTAAGGAACTTGATGGACTATGGAAGTTATTCATGATAATTTAAATATTTATACATTATAGAGACTTTAATTCTAAAAGTAAATATTTTTTGTTTAATTGTTTTAATTTCTAGTTTTTACATATTTTTTGGTGTGAATAACATGAGGTTTTATGCATTATTCAAAAAGGATTGGACGTGAATGAAGGAATACCACACGGTCTAACATGTAGTCTGTTTAGTTAATTATATGAACTACCTTGTCAAATAATTGATTTGAAATAGAGGTTCATGGTAGGAGAGGATTTTGTCTCATGCATTCAAGCATGAAACTTTTGTAGATAATAATGTAACAACATGAAATATCAGGATAAAGATTTTTTTTCATTGAAATGTCAAGTGAAGAGTCTGAATTTGAGTGAACAGGGAATGAATATTTTTTTTACCAACCATGATGTAAATTATGTTGTCCTTAGAGGTATTATGTAGTCATAAGATAAAAATATTTTTGAGTTTCGTCAAGGGTACTTTTACTGTAGAATAAGAGTAATTCCAAGGTTTAGAATGCTTCCTTGGGGATTTTTATATGAATAGAAAACTAACATATTTAATAATAAGTTTTAAAGGTAAAATTAATATACAATGATTGATGAAGGAAAAATATATGTGACGTGGGATTTTCATAAGAAGTATGAAGGGACAAGTTCTACAAAGTTCATTATGTGAAGTTCAGCATGTGTTTGATGAATCTTTGAGGATGATTCCATGATATTGATTCTATGAGGATGATTCATTGAAGTCTGACATATAGAAGAGTTATATATGAAATAATTTCCTAAATTAGGTATTCTTCTGAGGTTGGTTTAAGAATTAAAATACATAAAGAAGGTATGTGAGGTTGAGTACATAGAGGATAGAGGCAGAATATGTAAGTTCTCCATAATGTTTTTTTAATAATACGTGATGTAATGTACATGGTCTGTGAGGTTGAGTATGTGGTGGACTATGATTAGTGGGGTTTCTTCACATATGGTAGGTTTGGATATATAGTTTCCCAAGGAGATATCACTTATAAATTCTAGAGATGAATAATCCTATCATGAAATCTTGATCACACCTATCCTAAAGGTATAAAGGGATTTTTAAAAGAAGAATTCAAGTGTAACATATTATAGGTGTAGAGGAATAAAGTGGTAGTGTATTCTCAGTATGTAATTATCTGTATATAGAAATGATTTTTCTTATTTTCGTATCCTGGAATAAATAGAATCAAGTCCCAAATAATGTATTTGATCTATTTTATCATTTAATAAAGATACTTCCACAAATCAGAGTACAATAGGGCAGAAAATTTAGAACTATGATGTGATTAAAGTATCACACCAATCAGAGACAATATATAATATGATGAATATATCTACATGTCTATGAATTATAGAGGATCCATCACTGAATTATTTTTTATAATCGAATAAGAGGTAGTATTCCTTGGATTATGAGTGATTAAAATCAAAATCTTTGGTGGGAAGTTATCCTAGTATGGAGTTACCATGAGAAAAAACATATTCCACCAAAATAGTTAATCATTATGAATTATCGTATTGAAGACACATCATTAGTATATGTTCATTGGATTATAAATATATATTGAGCCAAGTAATATCATTGTTTTCTAGGCATTATTTACATTCCTATTTATCTATTCATTGATTGATAATGTTGTGAGAAAGTGTAATTGAGAAATAGGGTCACATTGTTGATGTCATTGTAGGAACAATATCCAAAATAAATTAAAAATATAATAATGATAAATATTTAATTTTTCTATTACACTTATTCACCACAATTCTTGGGGTGTCCCAAAAAACAAGTGGTATCCTTGCATGAATTATCGATTTTGGTGATCACCCTAGGATGTTGTTTTTATATTTTTTCAGTCATGTATTTGAGGATGTGATCTCTAATTTTCAATGGAATAAATTATTGGGGATAGAATAAATATATGATAATGTTCTTTAAGGATATTATTAAGGAGATTATTAAATTAATTCTTCAGGATACAAATTCAACTAAGGACATTGAAATATTTAAAAATGTAGAGATAGAAAAGATCTTGACATGATCATTGTCAAATTAGGTTTAATAGAACACTACATGGTTGTTTCCTCTTGAAAATGGGGATGGCCTTGTTTATTTAAGGTTCAAACACTCCAATTAGTTTCTAACAGGTTTTCTCATAGAACTGGAAACATCCAATGATTCTATATCCATTTAGACCTACTTTCCAAAGTTAGGTGCTCATTATTTATGGACCAGTGAGGCTTAATAATTTGCATTGGTCGATTGGCTGGGAGGTCAGACTCATCACACCTTTTGGGGAGGAATTATTGTCTACTCTGGGTCTCTCTTTATAGATTTGAGTTATGTTCGTGAATCCTTATTAAATTACCAAGTATGAAAATGAGCTTTCCTTTAGATCGGACAATCAATGATTGATATGTATGAGATTTAGAGAATCGTTTATATGTATTTTAGGTTATTAATTGATAGAGAATCATCTTTATTTATTAGAGATTCGAGTCAATGGTATCCTTCAACACATTATATAGAAATCTCTTGGTCATTATGATAACCATACTGGTTTTAAATCCACTTAGTGGGAACTTGACGTTTATTGTCGTTCAGAAGGACATGGATTATTTTTTAGTTGGGATCATACCCGCAGATGGGCTACCTATGTATCCTTGTTTAGAAAAGTAATCATAACCCATGTAGTTCAAGTCAAGAAGTATGAGGTTTATGCATGATTGATGGCTCAAAAAAAGATGTCATTATTACTTTTACGCTCTAAGCTCACGTGAGTCATGCTCGGTGTGAGAAACAAGAGGTATTAGAAAAACATGACGATTGTTCCACGAAATATGCAATTATAAGAAATGATTTGGGGCATATTTATGTTTGACTGCCCATATAGATGAAGATCGGGACATACATCGGAGAATAATCTGGGTAAAAAGTTCCATAAAGGTATGTGTGCTTTGGGGTGATTTTGATACTAAACTTAGGACTTAATTTTGAGGAGGATGCCCAAATTAAAGGGGACTTATTGTTGGGTTTTATTCCTGATAAGGAAGCCCAGATCAAGAGGAATTATGACTGGGGATTACTCTTAAAGAGGAGGCCCAGATTAAGGGGACTTGAGATTGTGGGTCTTACTCCTGAGAAGGAGGCCCTAATTGGGTTAACATAGGGCTTACTCCTAAGGAGGATTCCAATATTAAGGGAACTTGGACTAGGGCTTACTCCTGAAAAGGAGGCCCAGGGTAAATATCTTCTCATCTTAAAGGATGTGGTTGAATGAATGAAATCTATAACCTTATTGACATAAAGATATGTAAATCACTAGTTTTTTAGATATGTTCCACAGAATTCCTTTCAGATAAGGATTCCAACAAAACAACCATGACAAAAATGGCTTTGAAGAGGGTTTTGAAGGCTAAATCTTGAAGAGGAGTGGTGGATTTGAAGAAAAGAGTTTAATAAGTAGAAGGGGCATGAAAAAAGAGGTAGGCGCACAATTTCTGTTGGGGTGCGCAAGTACTAGTCGCGCAAGTATACTTTTGCGACACATGTGTACTTGCGTGACTGTTATCCCATAGGGTAATACTTGGGTGAGGCTTCGATCAAGCCCATTGTATTATCCCTAAATGATCCCAAAAGTGTGGCACACAAGTTTTGTTTAAGGGATATTATGGCGCACAAGTGTCTTCATTTCCCTTAAGGGTTGAAAACATAGGCACACAAGTGTTCATGAATTTCAACACTTAGCCCTTGTTCCCCGTCTTTATATCTTCCATTATATGTAAGAAATTACCTTAGAAGTGTTTGGAAGACTTCAATTAGAGACTAGGGTGCCGAGAGCTTAAATCTGACTTTTGGAATTTTTTTCCTCAAAATGGGGTTCCCACAAAGGGTAGTTATAGGATACTAAAGACCTTGGGTGAAAATACCACAAGGCGCGCAAGTCACTAGTGAGCCAATATGTGGCGTGCAAGTATACTTGCGCAACTATGATGAAACTTGCGCAGGCCATTCTTAATCAAATCCTTGGTCTTGCCTTTGTCAATTTTTTATGTTTCTTTAAAGGATGAATCTATTTATGCTAAGGTATTCCCATTTTTCAGTTGTTATACTTTGTGACAGAAAGGAGGGCCAAAAAAGTCCCTCCTCAGAGTTGGATTTGAAAGGAAATAAAATTTGACTCTGATGAAAAGGATAAAACCAAGGAACTGTGGCTCAAACGTTTTGAGCACACAAGTGGAAGAGCGCAGATGAGAGTCGGGCAGGGTATGGCACGCTGGGTACAGCCTTGGACTATAAATATTTGGCCATTCTCGCGCAGAGAAACTGGCTTTGAAACCTTCCCTCTCTCGCTGTGCAGGTTTCTCTCGTCGTGCAAGTGACTTGTTTTTCGCTGGTTCACGTTTCTATTCGTTTTCATCTTCTGTAGAGTTATTTGGACTTGCGCGCCAATATTGGACTTGCACGCCATAATGCCTTAGCCATTTTTTCACTTTTCATCACAATTTTTATGAAAAATAAACTTACTTAAAAGTTAATTATTTGATCTTTGTGCAGATTAAATGGCTCCAAGGATAATTGGATCGGCTGATGAGATGGCTAGCAAGCGGATTGATGACATGATGAACATCATTGGCAATAATTACTATGATATCTGTGACATCACTCTCCCATGTTTCTCAAAGTATTTGAAGAAGTATCATGTCAATTTCCCACCGATCATTTACTTGCCTTTATATGGCCACAATCATCTGTAAGGAGTCAACGTTCCAAAGCCAAAGAACTATATTCCCCAGATGTAGCCACAATTATACCCCTCTATTTCGGTTATGTTGTGCATTAAGAGCAACAAAAATGGTGTGAAATTTCAAATTTTTCCTCCATGCCATTTCCTTGCAGAGATGAAAATGGAAAACCATGGGCTGATATATTTTCTGCTGCTGGTTGGTGGAGAGAATACTATCATGACATTAGAAACAATATCTGAAAAGTTTACTCTCTCTAAATGGCTCTTTACTTCCAATGCCCCATTCTCAAATCCATGTATCCATCTTCCAAGTCTCTTGGAAAGAAACAAAGTCACTATTTGATCTGTAGAAAATTTTCTCAAACCGCACTCAAGAACATTCTTTTACAATTGTTCCAAGAAGAGCTGGAATCACTGTGTCTCTTATTGTTTCCAGTTGAATAAATGAATTCAAGGTGGCTGCTGATGACGCTCAGGATTCTGTAAATCAAATGAAGAGTTATGTTGAAAGCCTCTAGTAATTTCTAAAAAAGAGAAGAGACTCCAGTCTGTGGATGTCCTTCTAACTCTTGCGCATCAATGAAAAATACTTTCATCTTCAATTATTATTTGGCATGCATTCCTTTTCAACCTACATAAAACTTTTACATAAGCCAATGGGCCTATTAAGCATAGTTTTATTTTTAATAGAATTATAAAAAATAAACCTAAAAACTTTAAATCTTTTTATTTATCAATATTACCTAAATCATACAAAATGTACATTTAGCAAGCTGGGACTCGACTTTTTTTCAGAGTTCCCTTGTCTTTTGTGGGTAGTTTAAATTCATGCATGTGAGACATAAAAAGTATAATGCTTAAGGTCAAAATAGATTTGGGTGAATGGATTAAAAATTGACTCAACTCCTTGATAATGTATCTAAAAACATATTACCATATTCAAGTACGGGGGAAAAGGTAAATGTAAACTATGACTTAAGAAATTTTGAATCTTAGGAATGATATGAAAAAAGGGATAAAAGGCATTAGAATAAGTATTTCTTAATAGTGAAGTTACCATTATTTAGCAAACCTGTTAGGGGGTTTAATTATACAGGGCCACTTAAGGGCATTGGCTGCATAGTCAAATAATAGCATCTTCTGGATGACGGGTTCATTATGTAGACTACTTATGAAAGGCCACCTAAGGGCCCGTGCTGCATAGTTAGGCAAAAGAACTCTCAGAAATATTACTTTTCTATTGCTAAAAATCCAGTGAATGTTTATGGAGATTCAAATTTTCAAAAGTATAGAGTATGTTGTATGGAGAAAGATACATGAATGTGGAGAGGATATTTCCAATTTTGATTGTCAATGAATTGGATTAATGTCACTCATATGAAGGTCTGCCCCAAATGCAGGGAAGGGAAATATAAACTATAGACATTAATAATTTTAGATCATGAAAAAGAGTATGGGACAATATGTTAAGGATGGATATTTTTTTGGATCCCTACTTATTTTCATTAAGGTGAATAAAGACAAAAAATAGGTTTTCCTCCCAATAATGAAGTTACCAATATTAGACAAACCCGTTAGGGGGTTGAATTATGAAAGTCCACCTAAGGGTATTGGCTGTATAGTCCAATAATATTATCTTTTGGCTGATAGGTCCGTTATATAGGTTGTTTATGCAAATCTGCCCAAGGGCACGTGCTACATGGTCAGGCAAAAGAACTCTTGGGTATCAGACATTTTGTGACCAGAAGTCAAGAAAAGGGTTATAGAGATCTGGAAGTATTTAAGGTTTGGAATATGACACATCAAAATGGGCATTTTCCACTGCATGTAGAGATACAAAGACCAATGCTAACCATAATCATGTTGTGGTTGGGTCCTAAATTGTGCTGCTGGACTCCACTACATATCCCATAAGGATGGGAATCAAGCCATATGTAGTTTTGGAAATACAGTTTAACATCATATGGGATGAGAGTGTAGGAGATCTTAGTTTAGTGTCATAGAGCTCAGACCAAGGGGGACTGGAGATCTCTGAGGTCGAAACTGATTCCTTAATAGTTCATGATGCCTTGAAAGGTAGTGGTGCTTCTACCTGGGAGATCTGATATAATATAAGGAAATGAAAAAGCATGCTCAACAACAACGTCAGGGTGCTCCATACTTGGAGGGAGGGGAATAAGGTTTCGGACCACCTGGCCTCAGTGGATTTCCCTAGCATGGTAGAGGTGTTCTTACAAATTGCATGCAGCATCAATCCCAATGGGGTGGCTCTTATTAAAGGGGATGAGCTCGGGCTTCACTATTTCAGACCCCCTTAGTTTCTCTACTAGTTCTATGTCCCCTCTCTTTTGTCCTACCCTAATTTTAATAAAAATTACTTGATGATGATAATGAAGGTGGACTTTTCAGCTAAGGGACTGAAAGTGGAATTTGGGGTTAGGCCCAAAGGCTTGGGTATGGATTTGAGGGACGTTCAAACATTCCTACGTATCCCATAAGGATGGTACTCAATCCACGCATAGTTCTTGAAATACCCTCTGTACAAATTTATTTCGTACAAGTGAAGGGTGAAAGGGGGACTTTAGTGCAATGATGATTTTACCCAAGATTAAAGGCTCAGGCATTTCCATGTATGCACATAGTCTTTGGAATATAACATCATTAGAGATCAATGTAAATAATGATTTCTTATCAGGTGAGGGTGTTAAAGAATGTTGTATTTTATTATCATATAGAACAAATGTGCGAATAGTTTATGGTCATATTCATGGACCGATGCTGCTCAGTTTAGCATCATGTAGCTAGGACGATGGTGAAGCAATGTAAAAATATTGCTTTTGGGGGTGTCTTCATGAATCCACATCATATGAGACAGATTTGAACCAACGTGAAGAGATTGGTTTTGGGCTTGAACCTCGGGTGGTTGCCTACGTACCAAGCCTAGAAGGTGAGGATCCAAGTCTGCGTAGTTTTATTGAAGATTGAATTGGTGGTCAAGTTGTACTTTAGGACAACCTGCAGATGGTGTTGGGATATATGCATGTTTGGAAGCCCAGATAGAGTGTTATGGTTGAAGTTTACTCTATGCTCACCTGATTTATACTCGGTGTCAAAAACAAGAGGTAGCCACAACCTTAACGATGCAAATCATAATGTTATGTAGGACATAAGGGACAGGACACAGTTTAATGTCATGTTGGACAAAAGAGGGACTGTGTAGTTTAATATCTTGAAATGAGGACTTAGGGTGGACTATGTAGTTTAATGTCATGCAGTGAGGACAAAAGAGGGGTTGTATAGTTTAACGTCATATAGTAAGGATGAGTGAGGCACAGTTTAGCATCATGTATCTGGGACGTATTAGGAACTCTTTCATAGTTTAATGTCATGTGGGATGAAGAGGTGCACAGCTTAACGTCGTATAGCTAGGATGATGGTTATGCAGTTTAACGTCTTGATGGACGTGAGAGGGGATTGTGTAGTTTAATGTCATTCAGTAAGGACTAGTGCTACTTAGTTTAGCGTCATGTAGCTAGGACGTAATTGATGACATTTTTTCATCAGTTTAACCTCATATAGGACAAGAAGATGTACATTTTTACGTCATGTGGGATGTACAAAGGGAAATTTATAGTTTAACATCATCTTGGATGAAAGAGGACTTTTACAGATTTACGTCATGTAGGATGAAAGAGGGACTCTTACAGTTTTATGTCATGTAGGACAAAAGGGAAATTTATTGTCACAAAAAATACTTCTTCCAGAATCTTTAATTGGTTGGAGTTGTGATGAGTTCTCCATCAATTGAGATTAAAAAATAAGATCCATTGGAGTAGACCTTATGTATTGAGTAACGTCCTTCCCACTTTGTCACAAGCTTTGGAGGCTTATTTTCTGGTATCATTGGAGTTCTGAGAACCAATACCAATTCTCCTTGAATGAATGAATGAAGATGAACTTTTTTGTTTAAATCCTGTGCTATTTGATTCTGATAAACTTCCAAGTGGTGCAGGGTGCACAATATTTTTTCATCTAACTATTTCAATTCATCCAATAACTTTTGATATTGTTCATCGGTAGATGATTGATCAAAAATGGCTACTATGAGTGAAGGTAATTGAATCTCAATAGGCAATACTTCTTCTGTTTCCCATACCAATGAATATGGATTTGACTGTGTAGCAGTGCGGGTGGTGGACCGAAAAGCCCACAAAGCATGTAAAATTTTATCATGCCATGATTTCTTATCACTATCCACCATCTTTTGTAGTATGTTTTAAAGAGTCTTATTGAAAGCTTCTATTTGGCCGCTGGCCGCTGCATGATACTGAGAGGAATGGTTGGATTTGATGTTGTATTCTTGATACAACTTCCATACCTCGGATGAACAAAAGTTAGTGCCATTGTCCGTCAATATGGTATGGGGGACACCAAATCTTGTAATGATGTTAGACTCGATGAAGCTAACAATGCTTTTAAAACTAACTTATTTGAGAGTTATTTCCTCTTTCAATTTGGAAAAGAAGTCGTTAGTAGTAAGAATATACTTAAACTGGTAGGCTGTAGCTGAAGGTTAAGGTCCCACTGCATCCATTCCCCATGTGGAAAATGGCCAGAAGAATTTAGCCATTTGAAGCAAATATGGGGGTTGATGAATGAATTTGGAACATACTTGGCATGAATGACAATTATTAGTGAAATCAACACAATCTTGTATCATTAAAGGACAAAAGTATCCAAGTCTTCGAATTTGATCAGACAGCTTATGCCAGACTAGTGGGACCACAGACTCCTGCATGTACTTCTTTCATGACATCCATTGTCTCTTCATCATCAATTCATCTGAAGAGAACTCCATCAAAACCTCTTTTGTAGATAATTTTTTCTATGTGATCAGGGCTGTCCTAAAGAGTAAAATTTACCACACATCATCAGATTTGTTCTTTCCCAGCTTTATTAGGTGGAAGTATTCAATTTTGAAGGTATTCCCTGATAGGTGTCATCTATCATGTAGTATGAACATATGGTTCAGAAATGGGATGAATTTCATTGATTTCCTCTATTCTGGTTTGAACATAAGGTGAAATTGTAAAATAGTGGGCAATACTGATGATTGTCTCTTCTCAATTTGGATCTACCAAAGTTGTGGCTATATTAGCCAGTGCATCATATTGGGAATGTTTTGATCATGGGACATAATAATATGTTGGTTATGAAGGAAATTCCTCCATTAAAACTCTAAAGTAATCATACAAAGGGATTAACTGTTCTTTTCTGATGGCATAATCCCCATTGACTTGTTTGATTTCCATGTCTGAATCACCTTTCACATTTAAGTGATTCACTTGTGTTTGAAGTGACATCTCGAATCTTAAGATGAGAGCTTGAAATTCTACTTCATTATTTGTACTGCCTTCCCACAATAAGAAGGAATAGGGTAGCACTACCTTCTTCGGAGAAATGAGAACAATTCCTAACCCAACTTTGTTTAATTTAGGATGTTCCATTTTCTTCCCTGTTGGACTTCTAGAAGCACCATCAAAGTACATTTCCCATGTTTGAAAATTATCTTGAATAAAAAAGACTTCCTCATCAGGAATTTCGATATATAAAGATGTATATTCTACTGAAGGGTGTTCATCAAGAAAATCAGCCAGATCTTGAACCTTTATTGCCTTTTGAGACACATACTGAATATCAAATTGCTGAAAAATAACTTCCCACCTTTCTAGATGTCATGTAATCATTGGATGACTAAGGATGAATTTGAGTGGGTTATTGTGAGATACCAATTGGACATCATGATGTTGCAGGTAGTGTCTCAATTTCTGAGTTGAAAAGATTAATTCTAGGTAGCACTTTTCAATACTTGAATATCAGGTTTCTGCTCCAAGCATAGTCCGACTGAGATAGTAAAGGTTGTTTTCATTCCCAGCATCATTCTTCTGGGTAAGGAAGCCATCCAATGATCGCTATAAAGCTATCACATAAAGAATAAGTGGTATTTATTCAATATGTGGCATTAATACCAGTGCACTCAAGAGACATTTCTTGAGAATATTCAATGCTTCTAGGCATTCTTCAGTCCACTGGAAAGTGACTCCCTTCTTCATCAATTTGGTGAAGGGTAAACTTTTGTTAGCCAAGTTGGCGAAGAAACGCTGAATATAGGTCAAGTGTCCTTGATGTCCTCTCAATTCCTTCAAATTTCAAGGAGGTAAAATACCAAGGATTGACTTTGCCTTCTCAAGATCTACTTCAATACCATGATGGCGTACAACAATGCAGAGAAATTTCCCTTAGGTTACCCCAAAAGCACATTTTAAGGGGTTCATATTCAAATTTTGTTGTCGAAGTTTGTGGAAAATGATTTCCAAGTCAGCCAAGTTATTAGAACGTTGTCTGGATTTAACCACCAAATCATCCACATAACATTCAACAAACTTCCCTAAAAAGGGTTTGAAGATACGTTGCATGGAACATTGATATGTTTCACCTGTATTCTTCAGGCCAAAGGGCTTTACCCTATAGCAATACACACCCTACGTGGCTCTGAAGGCTGTAGATTCTTCATCTTCTGGAGCCATTCAGATTTGATTATACCCAGAATATACATCCATGAAATAAAGTGCTTCATAGCCCGCTGTTGCATCAATTAAAAGTTCTGTGATTGGAACTAGAAAATAATCCTTGGGACAATGCAGATTAAGATCTCTAAAATCAATGTAAACTCTAATTTGTCCATTATTTTTTTTACACAGGTACAATATTAGAGAACCATTTGGGATATTGAAATTATATGACAAAGTTAGGTTTGATATGCTCAACCACTTCAACTTCAATTTTGTATGAATAAGTTGGGTGTGTTCTTCTTGCGGCTTTCTTGAATCCTCGATGTTCTCCTGGAAAACCGAAATGATGAGTAGAAACATTGGGATCAAGGCCTGGAATTTTTGTATAGTTCCAAGACAATATATCTCCTACTCATCAAAAGTCATGTCAGCACTAATTAAAGTGGGGCGTGGATCTTCTTTTTGACCTAGATTTATTTCTCTAAGTCCATCTATAGTGGTAGATATACCCTCTTAAAATGCTGGAAGAGCATCTCTATGATCCCCCTCTTCTTCTTCAACACGTGTTATTTATTCTGTTTCTACTTACATAGTAGATAATGAAGCAGAATTTCCATGATTAGGATAGATGTTAAAATTTTAACATCTTGAAGAATAAGCTACAATTTCTGACCCTATTGATGATAAAGGGTCTTCCTTGGGTAATTAAGAGGAGATGATGGATTGAGAATCGACATCATCGTTCATCTCTAACATTGCTATAACTTCTTCTGGCATGGTTGATGAAGTATAGAATTGATGGATTTCAGTGGATGAAATGAATACATCTCTATTTGAGCTGACATCATGGCTTGGTGAATCACCAATTTCTCCCATGTTGTCTGGTTTGATTTCCTTAATTGACATTATGGATGTTTCCATAAGAGTATTTGGATTTGCGTATATCCTGTCAATTTGGCTGATGAGAAAAACATAATCTATACTCACATGTATGAATGGGTTTACTGGAATCTTTTTCAAACCACATGGAACATTAACTTTGGTAACCTTCCTTATTGTAGATACCTCCTTTCCCTCCATGTGATAGAATTATGCCTCAATGTATTGAGATTCACATGTTTTTTATGGGGCTATGTCACCATACAATGTTCCAATTTGACCATTGAAACAATATTTGAGACAATGATGGTATGATGAAGGGATAGCCACATGTTGATTTAGCCTAGGTCTTCCAAGTAAAATGTTGAATGTTGTGTCATGACGAACAACCATGAAATCATAATTGGATACAAGATCTCCAAACTGAGTTCTGAGTGTGATCTCACTCAGAGGTTCTTGTTCATTTTTATCATATCCTTGCCACATAATATTAGAAGGAGATAAATCAAATTCGGTGAGGCCCAATCGACGAAGTGTACGAATAAGGATGAGGTTGACTCATGAACCATTATCAATGAATGCTCTTCGGATGTCTACATAATTGACTATGCCAGATAAATACAAAGGTCTAATATGTCCATGAACAACATCATCTTCTTCTTCATCTGTAAAAGATATCACTGTATGGAATTCTGCAGGATCATTCTCTATATTATAGACATTAGCCGCATCATTTTTAGTTTCAAATTCCTAAGGACTTGACAAAGCCTCAATAAGTGACTCCCGAAGATCCTTTGATAGATTCAAGGCATCCAGAATTGATAACTTGGCTGGTACATGGGCCAAATGTTTCAGGACATCATACTTTTGGTCCATAGTTCTGCGTTTTCCAGCAAGAACATGTGGTTTATCAGGTACTTTAGAAGTTGATGCTTTGGAAGTAAATACTTTTTTATCGGGGTAGGAGTTGGAAATACTCCTGGATTTGGAAGATTAGACTGACTAAGTCTAATTTTTTTTTGAGAGGAAGAAGGTGTAACTTCTAACCGATCTTCTAAAATAACTGTTCCAGGACTGAATCCGCCATGGGTGGAAGAACTTGCTTGTTCTTGTTGAGCTCGCTAAAGGGATTTTCCATGGGTTTCTACAGCATATAGAGTTTTAGCAGGGGTAGGATTGAAATAGTGGCTTATGGTATATCCATGTCTTCCTCTGTATCCTAGACCTATGGAACTCCCTCTAATTACTCTTTTTGATACAGGGATCTTAGGCTCATCAAGATCAAAACAGTGACTGCAATAAGGATCTGTTAATTGAATCATGTTAATAGAACCAAAGATCAAATCTTCATCTGATGAAGATTCTGGCTGATTAACCAATTTAGGTTGTTCTGTTTGGTGGGGTGGTTCCTGTGGCTTTGATGTAGATGGCATAAAATTTTCTAGAGTCAAAGACAACTTGGGCTTTGACACGATCTCATCTCCTTTTGACTGCTCTTCTTTCTTTTAATTATGCCGCTTCTTTGAGGATTTTCCTTCTGATGAAGGGTTTTTTTGTGTGGAATTCATAGCAGAAGACACAATTTCCTTCTTCAATTGCATTCATAAAATGGAATGAGTTCATTTGATCGTTTTCTTGACCATCCAATCATCATATTTCTACACATTTTTTTTTACTTCTTCCCACTTGCCTTCTTCCTCTGGATCTGTAGAAGTAACACATGCTACCTGGGATGAAGAACCTTTCAGTTTTACCTGTCCTGAGTCTACCATCTTTTGTAGGAGGTCTTTGAAGACAAAACACTCTTGAATGGGATGTCCCAACATCTGATGAAATGGGAAATAATTGATATGGTCTTCATCTTCTTCCTTGTTCGGCCTTTTAGGCCTTGGAAATTGAGCCAACTTATTTTCCAGAGCCGAAATGAAGTAACCAAGAACTTGTTCATCTCGGAAAGAATAAACTTTTCACTTTAACTCCTAAAATTGTTCCCATATTCGATATCTTTGATCATCTTGACTAAACGGCCTCTCTTGTTGATGCTCAAGAGGTGGTGACCTTCGATAAGATGAAGGTTTTGAATTAGAATTAGGCACAAGTTCTTGTTTAAGCATAACTGTAGCAGTCTCTTCTCTACTCATTCTTTTTTCTAGAACTGATGGAATTACACGAGTTTTATCCTTAGTCTTTGTAAGGGAGTCTTCAATCTGTTGAGCGATTGACATAAGGTCTCAAAAACCTCCTGTATATTTCATAGGGATCAACGGTGTGCATAATTCATCATGAAAATTTTAGACATAGATTGGCAACAATTGTTTTTGAGTGAGTGCTAAGCTTAGGGAATATGTTAATACCTTCCAGTGAGCAATGAAATCTGATACCCTTTCATTCTCCCTTTCATTACAATTTTTATGATAAAAAACGGTTGTCTTTGGAAAAGTTGAGCAGAATTGAATAAGGAGTCATTGTTTGAGATCTTCCCATGCGGTAATTGTCCGGGATTGCAAGCTTGTATACCATACAAAAGAAGGCCCTTGTAATGACTGTACAAAACACCTGAGCTTAGCTGCTAATTTTTGCTGAGGGTTTCCCATCATAGGATCACAATGAGAAACAAAATGTATTGATTTTTGCTCGAAGTCTCTCGAACCTTTAAATATTGGGAATGTGGTACTTGAAAAATAATATGGGGGAGGAATTGCATCAACCCATTCAGGGTAAGATCTATTTTCTAGTTGAATTTGTGAACATTTCACTCTATATATTCCAAATTATTTGTTAATGACTTAATGGTAGTTATTATATTTTGAGAAACATTTGGTTGAGCTTAGACCAGAGGAGGTGCAATAACTAGAGCATGGACAGGTGTGGTGACTGGTACTGCAACTGATGGTAGAACTAATAGTTGTTGTTTCATCTGAACCATAGGATTACACCTATGAGGGTGTACTGGTAAAGGATAATATTCTTGATCCATCTTAGTAGCCACAACAAATTCCCTTGACTGACTGACTCTAGCACGCTTAGGAGGAATAATACCTCGAAGTAGTTATGCATTAAACCCCCTTAATTACATAATTTCTTCCTCTTATTATGTGAAACTTTGCTCTAGTGAGAGTGATTGGACTTCTCCAGAGGGAGGAAATGTAACCTGATTATTTCCTTTCCCCTTGTCGGATGCATTTCGGAGAGGGGGATGTTGATTATTTGAAGGAATACCTAGATTCTGGGTAAGCATTTGATTTCGTGTATGCACACCTACTTCATTTTCCTATGTGTGTACAATCTCATGATCAAGAATTTCTTCATCTGATCCCTCTAAGTGAGCCTCATGTTCAGGAGGATCTGCAATAATGGAATTGATGAAATTTATTGATGCATAACACATTGCATCTCTTCTATCGGCATTTCTGTTATAGTGTCTTCTCCCATGTCATTGATGAGACATTTCCTTTTAATGATTTGATCCCTTAGGAACTTATTGAAGAACTGTAATTTGGAGTGAATATCCTGACAATTCAGCTCTTCATTCCTCTTGTGTCTTATTTCCTAATCGAGAGAAGACTAACTTTATTTGAGGAAGAGATTGAGGATTTGAAAAAGTTCCTAGTCCGGTGGACTGGGGCAATTCCTGATGTTCCTGCTCAACTCCTCTAATCCTATTTGTTGATTCTGAGGGTTGGGTTAAAAGAGTCCCTAGTCTAGCAAGATGGGGGGTTCTTGAGATGCTACATCTGATACTTTATTAAAATCTCCCCTGGTCTTGAGGACATTAGTCCAGAAATTGGATGGATGCATCAACCTACATCCACTCAAATCACCTGGCTCAAATGACTGCTGGATTATTTCTGACCCTTCTATCACCTGATGAGGTGCCCACTCTAAATGAGAAGCCTATTTGATATTCACATTTTCCTGATGCAAAATTAATTCTACAAATTGTTCTTTATATGGTTGACTTTAGGAAGAACTAGTTGAGGCATGTTCCTGAGCAAGCCTTTGATGACAAGCAAAACCAATTTTTTGTGGCCGGCCATGGGAAATAACATTGCATGAGACCATTTTTTACGGGATTTGTTGACTGGAGAGTACAATGAAATTTAGTGCTCCATGAACACCCCATCCCCTGATATGAATACCATATGGGGAATTGGCAATTTACTGGTGCAATTTTTTTAGTGTTCCAAGGAATCAACGTTGAAGGGCTCTCTATTTATTTTTACCCTTCAGATATCGAGAAACTGAGAGAGATGCCAAATCAATTTGGCATTGTAACCCTTCTATTATCTTGATATGAGTTTCATATTCATCATAAGATAATATTTTCTTTTTCAATTGAGAAAGAGTTTTCCACATGTTAAGATGAATATCGTGAATACAATATTCCATCAACATCTCTGGAATTTAATACTAAGAGTCAGCCAAAGGCAAAAACATGGCTGGAACATCACCTTTCTCAAGTTGTTTTCTCATATTCATCACTTCCACTTTATCATTAAATGAATATTATTCTACATGATTAGACCAGAGCTGGTGATTCTTTTTTGCTTCATCAGATTCAACAATATTGGTAGAGAATTAATTTATCAAACTAGAAGATGACTGACCTAGGGGTGGTTTGAAGAATGACCTACACCCCAGGATATTTTTTGATTGAGAAACCATTTCACCTGCTAATGGTAAAGCATCAGACAGGACTGGATACACATTTGCACGTTCCTCAAGATAAGAGGGCTTTCTCATTGCTGCATTTTCAATTGAGGAATTTTTTAGGAAATGCATATTATTACCACAGAGAGGACTTTCTCAGCTAAATTCATCATCCTGGGGATAACCACAATGGTGGGTTATAGAAAATGATGAATCCTTTAGCTCCTTGATCTTCTGTCCAGGCATAAGGTTCTAGTGGCTCACATCTCAAGATGATACATCAAGATTGACCAAACATCCATGAAGAAAGCCTTCATGAGGAAGTGTCTGATGAAGAACATCAGAATTAATGTTCCTACTATTGGGAAATGAAAGAGTAGAATCTTGAATTCCAACAGATAATTGTCATAGGGCTTCAAGAACTCTAGAATCGAGCAAGGCCTTATTATAGATAGGATCTTGATTTCATGACTGTGATGAATGGGTATTTTTCTCAGACGCCTTCTTACTCATTTTGGGAACCAATTGTTGACAAAAGTGGTTGTTATGGGCAGGTGTATGTGCCTTCTCAGGAGAAATGGTCAGGTTAGGCTGATTATCTCCACTCAAATCGGGTGTATGTGCCTGACGTGATTGTATGTATGACATGGGGGAGAATGCCCCACAACCCTCTTGGACTGGAATAGAGGTGTGTATCTATTCCAAAATGATTGTTGATGTGTCACTCCACTGGTAGGGACATATTTTTATTTCTTTCCCTGTGATGCTGCTGAAGCTTTTATAATATTTTGACAGGCATCCAGAATATGAGCAGGGATTTGATTCTACTCTTTCACCATCGTCAGAATGTGCTTGGTGACTTTAGGTGCCGTAATGGGAATATATTTCCATTCCATACTTGGAGTGGATGTGTATTCCTGATCCCGCCCTCCTTTTCCTGTCAGTGAGTTCTGATAGTACTCATGTGTGGGGAAGAGAGTTGAGTCTGCTCCAAATTTGTCGTTGGAGCTTTCTGAATGACTTCTCTGGGTGCTACTAAATGAGACTTTTTGTAGGATTGATGAATATTGGCAAGTGAATGTGCCTGTTGTGTATCGTTCGTCAAGTATGGTTAACAAATTTCCTTTAATACTGGTAGACAATACTGCTTATAGAATTGTTGATTGTAAACAGGTGTATGTCACTGTTTCTCAGTTGCCACCATATTAGATTGGTGAGCTTCTTTGGTTGTAGTCAGACGAGCATTCTGAATAGCTGGTGAGTTATAAATAGGTGTATATGCCTGCCTGTAATACACCTCCTGAATTGCCTGGCGGGATTGGCGTGTCACTTCCAGACGAGTCTGCTTGGTAGTAACATCGGGATAGACGAGTTTATATGCTCGTTCGTTGCTTGAAATCAAGTTGGCTTTATGGAATTCTCTGTAGGGTGTAGAAGTAAGAACCTTCTCATTGTTCACCAGATTTTACCTCTAGTGGTTCGTCTTGTGTGCTCCGGTCTGAGGGACCTGAGCCGAACCCCTAAAGATGATACCCTTATCATGTGGAGGGCGCACTGTCGTATGAGTCCGACAGCGATTGTTGATGGTAGCCCTCAGTAAGGATTCTTATATCGTTGAATTAAGGCCTTTAGTGACCTTCTCATTCACCCCCCCCCCCCCCCATTATATTGGAGTGACTGGTGATTTCTTTCTGGGGATAAAGACCCGAAACGGTTGGATACAGTGGTTGGAACAACCTGCTTCTTGATCGCTAGTCGTCGCTGTCCAGAAAACCAGGGTGAATTATTAACTTGGAGGGCTTGTCGAGTGGGCTCCAGAGTCATAATGGTACCATGTTGATGGTATTCCTTAACCATTGCATTTTATACCCAGCGTTGAAGACACTAAGTAGGTGATGTCATCCTCAGAATGGAAGAAGATCCAGTAGGAGTAGTAGTAGATGCATTCACAGGTGTGAACATTAGAGAATCCATTTCTGTAATGTATAGAAATCATGAAAATGAGTGCCTATTTGATATAACATAGATAATAATGAAAATTTTTGCCACTACATATTTTGGATGAGAACATATGTTATTGATTGTATTTTTCGCCTTCACATTGAGTTAAATAGGGGCCTAACAAATAATTAAAACATCATTTAACTTGGTTAAGGATTCATGTCGGGTTCACTATTTTTTGTTTCCTCTGGAAAATGGGGATGACCTTGTTTATTTAAGGTCCAAACATTCCATTTGGTTTCTAACAGTTTTGTTCATAGAACCAGAAACATCCAATGATTCTATATCCATTTTTACCTACATTCCAAAGGTAGGTGCTCATTAGTTGTGGACCGATGAGGATTAAGATTTTTCATTGGTTGATAGGATGAGAGGTTGGACTCATCACACCTTTTGGGGGGGAATTATTGTCTACTCTAGAACACTATTTATATGATTGAGTTATGTTGGTAAATCCTTATTAAATTGCCAAGTATGAAAATGAGCTTTCCTTTATATCTGACAATCAATGATTGATATAGATGAGATTTAGAGAATCTTTTATATGTATTTGAGGTTATTCATTGATAGAGAATCATCAATATTTGTTAGAGATTCATAGTCAAATGTATCCTTCAACACATTATATAGAAATCTCTTGGTCATTATGATAGCCATGCTGGTTTTAAAGCCACTCAGTGGGGAACGTGAAGTTAATTTTCGTTCATAAAGAAACGGATTATTTCATAGTTGGGATCGTACCCGCAGATAGGCTACCTACGTATCCTTGTTTAGAAAATGAATTAGAACCCATGTAGTTCGAGTCAAGATGTATGAGGTTTATTCATGATTGATGTCTCAAAGAAAGATGTCATAATTATTTTTACACTCTAAGCTCATGTGAGTCATTCTCGGTGTGAGAAACAAGAGGTATCAGTAAAACCTGAAGATTGTGCCACAAAAGATGCAATTATAAGAAATGATGTGGGCCTTATGTATGTATCAATACCCAGATAAATGAATATCGGGACTTACATTGGAGAAGAAGCCTGGAAAAATGTGCATAATGGTATGTGTGCGTTAGGGAAATTTGGATACTTAACTTAAGACTTAATCCTGATGAGGATTCCCAAATTAGAGGGAACTTATGATTGGGTTTTATTCCTGAGATAGAAGCCCAGAACAAGATGAATTAGGAATGGGGATTACTCCTAAAGAGGAGGACCAGGTTAAGGGGACTTGAGATTTTGGGGCTTACTCCTAAGAAGGAGGCCCAAATTGGGGGAACTTGGGGCTTAATCCTAAGGATGATTCCCATATTAAGGGAACATGGACTGGGTCTTACTCCTGAAAAGGAGGCCCAGGTTAAAGATCTTCTCATCATAAAGGATGAGGTTGAATGAATGAAATCTCTAACCTTAGTGACATAAAGTTATGTAAATCACTAGGTTTTGAGAGATTCTCCCCAGAATTCATTTCAGATAAGGAAGCAAACAAAGTAACCATGCTAAAAATTTCTTTGAAGAGGGTTTTGAAGGATAAATCATGAAGAGGAGAGGAGGATTTCAAGAAAAGAGTTGAATAAGCAGGAGGGGAACCCAAAAAGAGGAAGGCGTGCAAGTCCTATTGGGGCGTGCAAGTACTGGTCGCACAAGTATACTTGCGCGACACATGTGTACTTGTGCGACGGTTATCCCATAGGTTAATACTTGGGAGAGGATTGGCTCAACCCCTTAGTATTATCCCTAAAGGTATCCAAAAGTGTGGCACACAAGTTTTGTTGAAGGGATAAGGTGGCGCACAAGTGTCTTCATTTTCCATAAGGGTTAGACACTTAGGCATGCAAGTGTTGATGAATTTCAACACTTATTCCTTGTTCCCCTTCTTTAGATCTTCTATTATATGTAATAAATTACCTTAGAAGTGTTAGGAAGACTTCAAGTAGAGACTAGGGCACCAAGAGCTTAAATCTGACTATTGTAATTTCTCATCTCGAAATGGGGGGCCCACAAGGGGTATTTATAGGCTAATGAAGACCTTGGGAAAAAATCAAACAAGGCGCGCAAGTCACCAGCATGGACAATATGTGGGGCGCAATTATAATTGTGCGATCATGATGAAACTTGCTCGGCCCATTCTTAAACAAATCATTGTTCATTCCATTGTCAATTTTTTATGTTTTTTCAAAGGATGAATATCTTTATTCTAACGTATTCCCATTTTTCAGTCATTAGACTCTGTGATGGTGTACTAATACCTTTGAGATGTGAAATAAATTAAAATTAGTTTATGGGAAATTAATATAATTAAATAATAAATACGTTTCAACCATGAAAACTGATAAATACTTCCTTCTTTCAAAGTTAAATAAGAATACTCGTGTGAAACGTGAATCTCAAATGAAGGAAAATAATTCAAACCTCATAGATGATTCACATTCCAAACATGTTATGTAAAATTTATTAAAATCATAAAATTCTTATTACCCAAGGGTATTTGGTGGGAATGTGAAGAAATAGAAGATACATCATGCCCCCAGTTCAGTGAATGTTATTATAGTGATCGAGAAAAAATCCAATCCCTGTCTAAAAAAATAGTATCAACTCAAAATCATTAATTAAGTGTACCATGCATTCATTAAAGATATATTCATGGAAAAAAAATACTAAAAGAAGTGGAATCTTACTTGTGATCTAATGTAAAGAATATGGGAGAGAAGATGAAAGAAAAAATGTGGTTTTTAGGAAGGACGTTCAAAATAAATATGAAATATATATCTATATAAAAGGAATTAAAAGTAAGTTTTTTCCCACTAAAGACATGACCAAAATATAGGGGATAATATAGAATTAAATATTCCACAATTTTGAAGAAGATGGTTGGTAAACTAAAAAGGATATAGTATAATATTAGAGAAATTTTGATAAAGATCTATTCTTCAATGATAAAGGATAAGTTAGTGAATTATTATTTGAAAGTATCATCAAGTGGATTGCAAAAATCCATTATTCAAAAATTTATTATAAAAAATATTAATATTGAATTTGGAAATAAAGGATCATAGAGTAAAAAATCTACAATGTTCTTGGCGGAACATGATAAGTGTATGTCCTGAATCCTAAAATCATATTGTTTGAAAGAAATTTGTTTCATATAATTATAAATCAAATTACAAAAATATATGGAATGAATTTCATTGAATATTCTGTATATGTTCTAATATCAACTATATAGAAAAATATTTTAGTTAGAATAACACATGAAAGGAAAAAATAGGACACAAGTAGGCCCTCAACTCCTATATAAAATAAATAAAAAAATTATCCTGAAAGGAAACCTATTAATATTGAAAAATGCTTTTACATTCTAAAGGAAAAACATGTATCATAATGAAGGGTGAAACAAGAACCTACTAAATTGCACTCGCAGAATCCCTCTTGGAATGAAATAATGAAAATCTGGAAGATAATGACAGAAGCTACTCTAGTTGAGAGTACTAAGGATATACACCAAAAGAAAGACTCACTCTAGAAGAAAAAGTACAAGGTGGATGCTATGGATGAGAAATGTAAAGTCAATGAAAAATTATTTGGTGTTCTCTCATATCATTTGAAAAGGAAATAAGTAACATAAAAAAGATCCCCCCTGTGGAAGAGGAATAAAAAGATGAACATTGTGGCCAAGTGGGACACACACAAAAAATCATGTATGAAAAATAATTCTTAATGATATGGTTTGATGGATTAGAATTAGGCAGGGAGATAGAACAAGAACAGATGAATGAATGTTATTTAATTGTTATTTTGAAGAATCATAAGATAAAAAAGTTTATTTTCAAAGAATTCATCTAAAAATAAACAAGTTGTGTCTTATAAAGAAGCACCAATGTGAAGGCTTAGAATAGAACTAGATTTCAAGGCTTAGTTTTCCATGACCGACCACAAACCTTTGGCCGAGGAGTCTATAGTCTCGCCTCTCCTCATTTATTAAGTTTTATTAGCATATATTTCATGTGTTATAAAATTTAATGGGATAAATGATCCACATGGAGTATATAAAATAAAAGAATATATATATGAACAGGAAATTATGGATGTGATGGACAATGCATATATTTTTGAGTTTAAAGAAAATATATTCAAATGAAAAAATTTGAAAAAATTGAAATTGATATTTTATATCAGTCCTTTTCTAGTTGCATGACTACTATCAAGCATGAACAGGTTTTGCTAATATTGAATTTGAATCAACAAGTGGCGTTGAAAAAAATCATTATTTTTAAAAAATAGATTAGAGATTCATATATTTAAATGAGGAAATTAAAATTATATAGAGTCTGATATGATGTAAAATAATATCGAAGCCTTGTCAAAAGAAACCAGTGGTATCGTGGTAAATTTGATAATGGGTAATTAAAATCAGAAAATTTCAAAAGTGCTACATTACCACTATAAGAAAGAGGATAAAATTTTATGAAACATCCACAATAATAATTTTACATATATGTTTTGTGCTCTAACAATGTAGTATTAGCTGACTATTTCAAATATATATAGAAGTTTATAGAAAAATGGTATTTCTATTTAATTTATGCCCATGATAAAACATTATCCTGACATGCGGTGAAAAGAGATGAAAAGTTTTAGAGGCTGCCAGTTTTTAGATTATAAAGGTTTTTTAACCTGATCTGAAGAAGAAGAAGAAGAAGAATATCAATATGGAGATATTATATGTTCATCATGTGGAATCATGAGCTTATCAAAAATTACAAGTGTCAGTTAACCCTATATTTGGTATACCTCACACATTTGTGATTTATTTCTTATTCAATGACGCTTTTGTGTCATTTTGTTTGAGATCATATGATGTGATGGAGAAGAAGAAAAATTTCAAGATGATAGCATTTATTTATGTAAGTGAGTGGTATGGATAATTTCAATATCATTAACTTTGACTCTTGTTCCCTATACAAACATCAAATTTAGTTGTCTTAAAGGATATGATGATGAATCAAATTCCAAGTGGTAAAGTAACTCGTAAGAAATATGTTCCTAAATTAAAGATATATCTAATAAGATGAAAATGAGATCAATAGTTTATGTTCTAAGGATAGTTGATAAATGGATGGGAATAAAGTGTTGGACAAAAGGAAAGGTGGTTTTGTGAAATAAAATGCACAATATATTGGTGGTAACATACAATTCGATAAGGGAGACGAAATATATGTTTCACAATATGTAATGTCAGTATTGATATCTCTCCTCAAGGGGGAGTAGAGTTGAGATTAGTTAAGCTAAGTAATTCTATGAAAAAGTATTATTTAATATATATTTATAAAAACCCCTATAAGTAGAAATGTATTAAAGTCAAAATATAAATAAAAAATACCATTTTAATTTAATTAAAAAGTGGGTGTGTGCTCAATGAACTACAAACCAGTATAATGTTTTGGAGTTATTATCATAAAATTATGGTGTAGGATTTATAGTAGTAGTGTAGAAATATAAAATGTGAGGATGTTATAAACAAGAAGTTGTGTATTTTATATTTTTAATAGTGTGGGAGTATCATATGTATACTTTGAAGACTTGGTTATGTGATGACATTCCGTGAAGTTCTTATGAATTGGTTCACATGGAATTTCTAGTGGAGAAAAAAAATGAAAGGCCCATAGATTTTTATATATTAAGGATCGAGTTTGTGGTATGATGAGAATGTGTAGTGGATATATTTTTATATGGGGAACATTCAAGGAAAAGTACTTAGAATTTAAAAATTCAGTAGGTTCATAATAGATGGGGTTGAATGAACATTCAGAAGTTGTGTTGATTTAAAATCTAAGTGAAGTCTAATTTCAAATAGGGTATATTAAAATAACGTGATTTAATTCATGATTTTTGTAAGATAATTTTATGACCTAGATATTCTGTAAATATGAAGACAAAAATCAAAAAATTGTTTTACAATGTAGTTTCTCTCTAGTGTTTTCTAAATTTTTATCATAAAAAGTGGGTGTCTTTAGAGATAACTCATGATTAATTTGTAGTAAAAGAAGACAACATCTATGTTCCATCTTGTAGCCTAATAATTCAACTATGTTTCCTGCCTAGTAAAGTGTGTGGTTTAAAATATAATCTCACAATATCATAAAATGTTGGATTTTTGTTTCCCTTGAAGATTTTTCTTTATAAATGGTTTTAATGTAAGGGTTTGAATGGTTTGAAATCATTGATGTTGGGTATAAGGTATTGGAATGGTCTCCAACAGGTTTTCTTTGTTGAGACAAAATATCCCAATGGATCTCATATCAATGATTCACAAACTAACATTCCAAAGTTAGGCGCTTGTTGGGTAGCATGGCCAATGCCACCTAATAATTCACATTGGTTGATATGATGGAAATTTGGCCTCATCACACCCTATTGGGTGGAACTATTTTATATTTGGGGACTCTCTTATAGATTTAGTATCTGTTCAGGAATTCTTTTTTTTACCAAGTATATATATTTAGATTACCCCTTGGAAGTGACTAATCATAAGTATGCATGTGTTTGGAATTATTTGTATGTATCTAAAGTTCTCTATCAATGGTACCCTTTTATGGATGTATTTGAGATCCTTTCTTCATACATTAGAATGATACGGGGTTTAAGCCATTTTTTGGGGTGCTATAGAGTTTGTTTTCATCTAGGGACATGGAAGATATTTTGATGTCAGCATTGAACACATAACATGGGATTCCTATTTACCCTCATGAGATGAATTAGAGACCATGTTGTTTGGTTCCACTTAACTGGGCACAACACCTTTTAAGGTCATGTGACAAGTACCAAATAATGTATTTTAACATCATACAACAAGGATTCCTATGAGGAAGGCCTCTAGTCATGAAATGTGTGGTACTCATACCAAGGTTTCCCGATAGACCCAGGAGAGATATGGTCTCCTCAGTAGATATGACCTTACTAGGGATGTGTCCATGAGAAATTTAGTGAAGATTTGGGTAATTGGTTTGAACCTCAGAGAGGCTTCCTATGTATTCTACTAAGTTGGGAATCAAATCCCACATAATTTTATATGTTGGGGATTATGCATGGAAGCATCCCAATTAAAGTGGAATTATTGGGGCTTACACTCATAAGGATTCCCTTATAGTGCCACTTCATTGGGAATATGGATCCTTTAAAGACTGGAGAGTGGTTTCAAGGCTAACAATGTATAATAGGTATATTTGAGTTTTGAAATTGGGAATTACATCTGTGGGGGAAGGCATGTTTAGGTAGGGATTCTGCATGGAAGCTACCAATTTGAAGTTTGATGTTGGGGATTACATCTATAGAGAAAGGCACATCTTGTAGGTTGAGGATCATATATATTTCATGATTTCTACTAATCTCTAATACCACCTAAATCATGCTTGGTGTTAGAAACAAGGGGAATTAGTGGATATGAAGATCGCGTGATCTGTCCTATCTGCAAATGGATGGTACTAGATCCCAGAGGGCGAGAGAGATAATTTTTATGCACGTATCCTACTTTTTTATAATCATGATAGTCATATTTGGTGATATATTGAGATATGTCTTGGGAAAAGACAAAGAGGAGAAAACATTCTGCATCTTGTGAGAACGGATAGGGGTTTACCTCAGGAGGAGTGCCCTAAAATCTATTCCGGGAAAGAGAGGAATGTTAAATAATGTCCCTCGTTGAATGGAAATTTAAGTGGTTCCCCTCAATCCCTATAATGGGGGGGTTCATGTGATTACCCCAATGTCAAAACCTGTGTTACCACAGGAATGTGAACCTTAAGTTATTTTGAGGGTCAGAGCATTTGAAAATATTACCCCCATGACTCTTCTTACCATGGGTATGTAAACCTTAGGGGGCATGCTGATGTACCCAATGATTTTATCATATATGTCAGGTGGCTTTGAGGGAGGCCATGGCCTGATAATATTAGACTGGTTCATGGAGGGTCCCTTATGGGTACCTATGACATGATGGGAGTGATTGGAGTCATTGAGTAGAACACCCTAGGATGACCAATATTTTGTAGCATTTTCTTATACGGGATGGGGCTTCCTCCACGAAAAATGTCTCTACGTGGGTGAAGGGAAAATCTATGTATCACTACGCTACATGGACCTGGGTTCTACCTATGTAGTGTGATGCTTCATAGGGCCAAGTTCTTCTTATGTATTTTTTATTCACAAAGAGCAAAGTTCCCCCCACATATCATTTTTCTACAAGGGGTAGGGTTTAACCTATATAGAATTTTTTATATGGTATGTTTATCCAAAAATGAGCCATCTATTTTGTGCTTTATGGAATGGTACACTACAGTTTTTTGATTTCAGGGATAACCGATTAACTTATTATTCTCTCTTTTATACTATGCAGAGGATTTTTACCTACTAGGAATCATTGAAGGGGATTTGTTTTACACAATGCATTGTCGCTAGTTTTCCTCATCTCTCTTAGTTTAGTCTCCCTTATTTCATTGGTCAATCTTCTCCTACATTTTTAGGCCTCTCTTGGACAATTTATATTTGAACAAAGGGATCGGGTACCAGCACGGTTGGTTATCCATAGTGGGCCAAAGACTTCTTTTGAGTGAGGCTAGGAAGATTTCATGGAATATAAATAACTTAGTTAGTGGGGATCCATCGTTTGCGGGGGGAAAACACCACCTCAACACCTCAATGGAATTTTTTTCATTTACAGGAGTAGAAAATAACACCCCATACCATGAACTATTTAGTTCACAGGGGATATTCATTCGTGGGAGTGTAAATCATCACCTTAGTCCCAAAAATGACTTCATTTTGTTTTTGGGCACTGGTTGTGCCACATCCTCCCATAAACTCTTTATATCATTGGTGCTTCAAAAAATGGAGTAATACCATGTCGATTGGTGTCCTTCGATGTGATTTTTACTTCAGATATTCATACTGTTGAATATTTTCTTCAATATTATTATTTTTTTTTCTAAACTTTTCTGAGTTTGATATAATTCCCTTGTTAGAACAGAAAAAACATTTAGGACCCAATAAATGCCCCTATCAAAATAAGTTCTAATTTGGAAAAGAGGAGGGTATTATTATGTAGAAATCCATCATATTTTGACTTAATTTTTGGTATTAAAGTGGAAATGGAAGACGGGAGAACAATTATAAATAGGGGGCCAATTCATTTCGGGGGTTCCCATTTTCGGTGATATGTATGAATAATTTCCTCCACCCTCTTCGGCTTAGAATGACATGAAGGACACTCCCCCTCTTTCTAAGAAAAACATTTATAAGGAAAAGGACCTTTTGAATAATGTCCCTTATCCAAAGAAGGATGTTACATTTTCTAATTGGATTAACTCATTCACTACATGAAGTGTCCTAGATCCCTATACATAGAGACTATGGGCATTCCCAACCGTGGAAACTGAAAGGAGTATGGGGGCCTATGGTCCCATTCTGGAAGTGGTTTGGTTCAATTAATGGGGTTGGAAGATCACTCCTAATGATGACCAACTATTCTAGTTGGATACCTTTATAGCCATGTTTTAGAGTGTCTCGACTCTACTGGTGCAAGATTTTGGTTTTGGGGTCAGATTCATAGATTTCATCATGATAGTTAAATTGGGCACCAGTTGATCTATTATCATTGTTATTCAATTATTTGAGAAAATATATTATTTTCTGAGACAAATTAGCAAATGGAGGCCACCATACCAGTTGGTGGGTCTCTTCCATATTATTTGGGGTTGGGAAGCATCTCATATGGGAGGATACACATTAATAAATACCCACCAGATCCATGATTCTACCATCCATCCATAACTCCATAGAATAAGGGGGTTCATTCCCTTGAGCTAGAATGGGTGGGAAATAATAGATAGACTCAACCACCATACCTTCTTCACCTACAATCAATATGCTTCCCCCTCTGGAAATTTAGTAAATGATTGGTCTAGGTAATTTTCTAAAGTGAGGTTATCTTATTTCTTTAATAGAATTCATTTTGGTTGCCAAGATTAGAGGGGAACTTATATGTGAGCGATATGAACCCTGTAGATTTGGATAACAATTCAACTATATCTAGTTGAGGTGTCATCCCACCCCCAATTATATGCTCTAAGAGAAACATTTACTGATATCTTGACATCTTTGTCTTATGTTTACTTGAGAGGAAACACAATATAATATTGGACTACCACCTTTCATGGGATTCTATCCTACACGTTTGAGGTCATATATCGATGTATATAACCAATGATTCCCAGAAGGTCAATTGGAAAAACCAATTCAGTTTTTGGAGCCTGAGAATATCTGGATGCAAGAGGGAAACAAAAGAAAGTAGTCAAGAATTCTAGGACCGAAAAGTATCCAAGAAAATACCGTGTTTTTTGAAGCCCCATGGAAGGTTTTTAAATCCTGGGGTTTGACCTCCAATGATATTGGAACTAATACCCATGGTCAAGAATCCAATCATTTTGGCATTGCCCTTTAAATGGATTAAAGGTAATGAGATTCTTAAATGGGTGCTCATTCATCTCACCCCTTGTAGCGTTTTCTGCAAGAGAAGGGGGACACCCTAACAAGTTATGGATATGTATCTGCACTAACCAACAATTCTTTTGATTTTGACTCAGATAGGGTGGATTTATATCTTCAAGAGATTGATGCGTCAATCCTTTCTCAATAGAACCAAAATAGGTATTCTTGCTAAGTGATTTCCATGTTGAGGTGAGAGATTGATTGTGATGATGATGATGATAGTCATGCCTTTGAGGGTGCAGATGAATTTGACCCTCCTACCATAACTGACGTCGGGGATATTCCTTGTTTTCCTCCAGAGTCTCACAACCACCTATTCCCAGAGGGTTCTAGGGTGGCCGAGGTGCCTAGAACATAGTTGTGGATATCATAACCATCTTCGCTTTCTCTAGAAGATCTTAGAGCATTAACCATTCACATTAATGTGGAATTCCTAGAGGTTTGGAATGTATGGGATAACATGAGGGAAAGAATGTCTACAGAGGATATCTAGGAGATGATTCCAAAATTTCCAATTATGATTTTGGGCTTTGGATTGGTCACTACTCCCATGTGGATTTTAGCTTCTGAGAAATTACGTGAGGCTACTGTATACCCAGAATAATTGAAAACCTACCTCTATTCATAAAAGGGAAAACCTTATTGGTATCCCTAAGTAGAATACATGGATATAATTATGAAATAGAAAGATGATACTAATAAATATGCAATTTCAAAAAACACATTTTCTTATCTTCATCATGACCTTAAACCCCAACTCTAGGTAATTATAGTAGCATGGGGAGATTATAGATACAGTTAATTCCCTCGAATGCACCCAAATGGGAACCTCTATTAGAGAGGATATCCTTTCAGACATGGGAGTCACTAGAGAGGGCTCCACTAGGAAAATAGTGCATATAGAAGTGGTCCTTGTTGTCCTCTCAAGGTATTTCCACCTCTAAACCTGCCTATTATTCTATCTGGAGGGCCATCTTCCGGGAATACCATGAAATGTCACCATGCATAGAAACCGAAGATACATATGAAATCAGGTGTCACAAGTGAATATTTCACTTTTTTCATTTAATTTTCATGTTATGTGTTTTAATTTGATGATAATCATTATGCACATGATTTGGTGAAGGTCTGGTCACTAAAAAAGAAGAAATTGCTCGAGGGTCTGTAACTCTAAATTTGGAGCTGAAGGTGATACCTTTGGTGGCTATAGATAAAAAGGATAGGGAATCCAGGCTGACTGAGGCCATTAGGGGGATTCTGAGCCCCATGGGGAATATTTTCAAGGTAAAAAAACATCTTCCCCCCTAGAGGGTCAATCTTCAGGGGTCGAATCATTAACTGACTGTGTTGATCCTGCTCATGTGGAGACGATTTAAATATTTTTCAAAGGTTGTTGAACAGAACTGAGAGCACCAGGAAACTTAGGATATTAGGGTTATCCAATGTATTTGGAGTTCAACCTCTCCTAATCCAATTTCTCCCCCCCCCCCCCAAAGAGGGGGTGTCTTTAGGGGTTGATGTTTCTATTGATAATATAGATCCTAATCCCTTGGAAAACACATCCACAAAAGAGTGAGTGATTCAAACTTGAGGTGACACTATGATAAAATTGGTCAATATGCATGGATCTATAGCCAGAGTTTTCTAAAACCATGGATATATGTATTTATACCAAGGATATAGCCATAGTTTTATAAAAAATGGATATAGGTATATTTTCAAATGTTATAGACATGGTTCAGTGGAACCATGGCTATACAATAGTTTATGATAGATATAGCCACGGTTCTGTACAACCATGGCTATGGAGTGTTTTTTAGGGATATATCCATATATTCTGTAACAATATGGCTATAGAGTTTTTATTATGATGTCTATATATCTTATTTGTGTAAAACTGTGTCTATTGAGTCTTTTTCCAAGGGCTATAGCCATAGTTTGTGTAAAATTATGGCTATAGAGTCTTTTTTAGGGTTATAGTCACAGTTTGTGTAAAATCATATGTATATAATTTGTTTCAATGGATATATCCATGGTTCTACTAAACCATGTCTATAGATTATTTTTTCCATTTTTTTATAGCCAGAGTTTCTCAAAACCGTGGAAATAGGTATCCCGCCCTTTTGCGGGGAAAATTGGCCCATGAAAAAAGAGTGATAAGGGTTATAGCCATAGTTTACAGCTATAACCACATTTTTTAATAATATATATATAAATATATATGTACCCAAATTTTTTTGTGGTATAGTAGTTAGGCGGATGGTGTGCATAGTAGAGGTACAATGATTGAATCCCTCAGGGAACATGTTATTTTGGGGCTATAGCCTTGGTTTACTAGGGATATAGCCACAGTTGTCCATCATGGAAATAGATCTACATCCATGGTTGAGAACCGTGGATATAGAATAACTTCCTTGGTGTATACAGGGAGAAAATATTGTATTGTGCTGGCTACTACTATTGTTGCCGCTTCCAGGATCTCACGCATTCCTATTCGAATGTGTGTTAGATATGATGTCGGACCTAAATATGAAATGTTTATTTTTTAGGACATTAAAATTTTATTATTATTGGATTCACATAGGAAATAATCCTCATGAATGTTATCTATTTCTAGGATTATAATTTTTTTGATTGATATCTCTCACTAGTTCAGACGCTTTTGATACTTACTCAATGCTGGTTCTTATTGAGTGTGTCACCTTTCCAAAGCATGAAATTTTCATGATAGCCACCATGGAATAATGAAATTACATGTTATCATTTATAATGGGATCTATTGGATTGGGTGTGTGGTGATATAAATAACTCTATGCTCTCCCCATCCTCCAATGTGAACACCAGACGGGGCGTTCATAACAAGACAACACAACTTACAAAATGCATTAAGGTAGGTTGGTTTGATATCATTCTTCCACTACTCTGATTGTGGTCACCACACAAACTAAAGGAATTTCAATTCAATTTGTTGATTATTCTCTCCCAAAATTTTGACATGGTATGTATACCCTTTATAAGGAAATAATTTTTCTTTCAAGTGGTGGAGAGTTTTCTAGAGACTAAGATGCAAGTTGTGTATACATTATTCTAAGAACACCCTTTGTATATCAAATTGAGAAATGGTTTATGGACAAAAAATGACAGGAATGTCATCCTTATCCAACTATCTTATCATGATAAACATATCCTTTGGTTCTTTCACTATAGACTCCTCTACCTAATCTACCCAACATGGACTCTTCTTCACTACATTTTCACACGTAGTGGGACTAGTAAGAGTATTGTTGGTATATGAATGGTTTGTGGTGGCATAGAAGATGATTGTAATCCCAAGAAAAATCCTAGCTGAGAAAGGATGTCTATTTTTATTGATAGAGAACCTAGATTGTCTGAAAACATCTTTCCAAGCACCTCAACATATGAGGGCTTTCTTGTATTTGATTCTGCTAGGGTATGACCTTTATGCCGATATGGAACTTGACTGTGGGGAGGACTTTCACAACAGGTGTTGTTATGGAAAGGAATACCATAATATCACAATTCATAATAGAAGGTAGAATTTATACATCGTATACCATAGGAAGTATGTTCAAGGAATATGTCAACAAGGGGAGGACCTTATTTCTGACATGAAATGTCACTACCTGGAGGACCTTCACAGCGAATGCTACTAGGGCGAGGGTTACCATCATAGCTTGATGCCCAACTGTATGTGGAATTTATACAGTCTATACCTTGGGGGGACCTTTAGAGGGGATGATAAAAAGGGGAGGACCTTCTTGTTTTTTGATCTTCTGGCCATGAGGAGGCATACTGTGATTCTCATCATGAGATAAGATATCTTGATCGATCGTTTGGTGTCCACGAAGTAAGCCTTCATGGTAGATTATCTGGGTAGGACCTTCAGACATGTCAGTAATAGTGTTTTGGGGTGGACCTTAATAAATCATACTTCAACTACAATAATTTGGTAATAGATAAACAAGATCATAGGCTTCCAAGGATTATTTCCAGATGGCCTCTTAAATTCCAACTTCCAACAGAGGAGGGTCTTGATCCAACTCTTCATTTTCAAATTGGCTTTGGCATTATTCATTTTTGGTTTCTCTCTTTTAGGCGACTAGAGATTATTACTGTGGGTGAAAACCTTCATATTTGGGTGCATGTTTGAGTGACTCTTGTGGTCCTTCTAAAAGATGAAGAAAATCATACTGAGTTTTGGAAGGGATATATGTCTTTCTTGGAGATTCCATAAAATTGGACTGGTGTCCCCCATTTGGAACAACTATTTTTTCTCTGATCATGTTGTCTATTTATCATGGAATATCACTGATAACCCTCATGTAAGGACCCAACCCCTGTTTCTTGGACTCTGTGCCTTATTTTATTACATTTTCATATAAATAAGGAATTCTCATCCCAATGGAATGAGTTGTTTAGTATCCTTGGAAACAAAATACATACATAAGTTCAATATTAAAACTTGAAAATAAGTACTATATGTATGTTTATTGGGAGCATCCTCAACTCTATGTTTATCTATGCGGGTCATTAATAATAAAATTATCCATGTCCTGAGAAAATGAAACATAATAAAGGGGTGAGATCAAATTCTTATGAAGGGTAATAAATACATCAGAAGATGTAAAAAAATACAAACACTTCTCATGGTGAATAACTAAAATCACATGCCTTTAAAAATAAACTTGAACCTAATATGGCAGGAATAATAGATGAATAAATAATTCCATAATAATACATAATCATGGGTATTATACATGTCTAATAACTACAAGAAACATCAATACTTTTATTTATAATGAGGTAATGCATAATGTGGGACATCATGGCCATACTATAAAGGCCTAGTTCCAAGACTATAAATAACCATTTGGTCAAGGCCTTGGGCCAAGATCAGAGTTTGTCTCAGGAGACCTACAGATGCACTGATGGGATATAGAGATCCCCACCTAACCCTTAATAAGTCCAATTAATTCCTCATATAAATTTCGATAAACATAAAAAATATATACATATATGAAATTTAATAACTATCCCTGACCATTAAGCATAAACACTAACCATTCGTAGTGAATTAGTGAATGGTTTTAAGATAGAACTTCCACAGTAAAACTAATCATAACCCATTAAATTAAATATTATAGATGATATCATAAAATATTAATCCTAATAATTCATAAGAATCAAAAAATTGAAATAGGTGAAGATACTCGTATAAAATCGAGTAATTCTTGAGATAAATACTCCTTTACTTTGAAAAGAAAAGTTGTTTTGGAAAAATAATTGTATAAAACTGATGTTAAGTAAGATAAAATTTTCATAATAAGATGAGTGAATTTTTAAATACTTTTTTTTCTAAAATAATATTATATAGTTCCATTTAAAATAGGTCAGAATTTGAGAAATTCCCTTGAATCGGGCTTGTATTTCGGGAAGACTATTTGATATATCCTTTGAAAAAATATTACTCCCAAAAAATAAAATAAGGATTCTGGTTCGTACACATATATAGAACATTAAATGAAATATGAGGAGTACATTTGAATACATAATAATTTTATCTAGGTAAGTAGAGAATAAGTGTCTTCCAAATGAAAAAAGAGGTTTGGGTGGAAAACCCTTACCTTAAGTCTGAAGCAGTTCCTCACTTGATCTCAATGACATGAATATTAAAATTTAGGTTCATAAAATAATGATTAAAGAACCTAATATACATTTAATTGATTTATTATAACCTGATTAGGTTCATTCATGGCCTTTTTATGGGTTAAGAGATTCAATTTCATTGTTTGGGAGAATTTTCTTCCTTGGTTTTCATGATCGATTTAATTATATTCATGTACAGATAAAAGTTTAGAATGAGAGTGGTTTTCCTGATTAGAATTTAAATGTTATTAGTGAACAACCAGAATATTAAATGTTCATAAAATTTATTTTGTTATTGTTGGTGACGATGAATCATTATATAAAACTTTAATGACAATTTTTTGGGTTAATTGGCATTTCTTAATCACAAGGAACTTATTTCGATTTATAAATTAATATCATGTGTAAAAAGGATTCCAGAACCATAAATAAGTTTTAACAAATATTTTATTTACTTTTTAAACCATATAAATGGTTTCATGTCCATAATTAATGACGATAATTGAAATTTAAAACCCGCCATCCTTGAATGTGATAAATTAAGACATCTCAGATGGTGTTTTCATTTCTAGTATAAACGAATGGGAAAATGTAGATGATGAATAATTATTCCTTTATCATAAAAATATTCTATTACATGTAAGGTAATGGATTAATCACAACATTTTGATGAAATTAGGTTAGGAAATAAAAATAAAAGATAGGAACTTGAAATAAAAGAAATAAAAGAAAAGAAAAGAGGAATTTTCCTCTTGAAATAATCTTCCATGAGAGCCTCTTTAGGGGAGGGGTTTTTGTATTTTTATGAGAAAAAGGGATGATGGAAGTGGGTGAGGATCACTGGATTATATTTTAGAATAATTTATACAATGAACAAGGCTTGAGAGAAGTGAAAGGAATTGGGAGCTAGTGGGGTTTTATATTATAGGAGAGGAGGGTTTTTCCATTATTTTACTCGTTATTTTATTAATTTACCAAAGACAACAAGTATTATTGATTCTTGTAACCAATAATAGTAATATGTTCATTTAAGTTCAAAATTTGTTTCTTAATTCAGCCTTACATCAACTATGACTCAATAAATCATTTATTTAGTATTTGTCATAAATTATTGTATTTTACTATTCACCTTATACATAATTATTTTAGAAGAATCCAAAAAATTTACCCCAACCATTTTTTGATGTGTATAATTCTAAAATCAAATATATTTTTTGAAAATAATTTCTAAAATATTTTTAATTTAATTTTTAAATAAAATCGTAATTTATTCGAAAAAAACAACATTAAAATTATAACTCATTTTATAACACCTTGAAAAGTTAATCAAGGTCCCATAAAATTATCTTATAACCATAAGAAAATAAAATAAAAATTTATGATTACATCTTATGAAAATAAATTTCCACTTTAATTTATTAAAATATTCATAAAATCGTAATTAGAATATTTATGACATACAAAAATACCAATACTTATACTATTATCGTTTCTTCACTTCTAATATGTCTAAATTGGATTTATACATTCATTGGTGAAGTTCCTATTTTCTGTCTGATTTACTATTCATTACTATTCATATTATTCCTAAGGGTATCCTACAATTCATTAGGGTATGTTACTATTCATAAGGGTGTGTTACTATTCATAGAAAACTAATTTGAGTATATCAGACTCTAAATATCTTACTAAACGCAACCGTTTATATCAATTTTTCAAAATTAAAATCACAGAGGTTGGAAAAATTATGTTTCTTGGCTTGATTATAACAAATTTATGTATGTAGAGACTCAGTGTTTTATGCATTCAATATTAAATTTATTTTCAAAAAATTGGGGTGTTATAACTCTTATATGGGATTAGGAATTCCGGTATGCTCTGGAGTAACCACCTCTTTGTGTGGAATAATCAGCCCACTTAGGGAGGTGAGGTTGTGGCCCTACCTTCTTTCTATAGTCATGGAGGTGAATATATATTGAAAATTATATAGGATATGGTTAGTAATTGATGTATCATCAATCATTACTAAGATTTGTTGAGATACATCCTTTATAGGAACATGAATATATGACCATTCCGATGTCGGAGCAGAAATATCTTCCTTCTCTACTCCTATATTTCCTGACAGTGGGTACTAGTAGTTATTTTGTATGGGGGTAGAAAAATGGGTCTGCCTATGATTTTCAACTAGAATATGTCAGAAATTGTTTTCTAATTTCCACCATATTTTATTGACAGTCTTCATACTTAAAACTATGGATTTTTGTCTGCTCAATGGTTCTTATCATATTTGACTGAGGGGTATGATATGCATCCACATAAATTTATCTCTGATTATATTTGGTTACAATCGTATTTGATCAATAGTCTTTATATGCATTGGAATGAATATGTGCATTCTTGTAGTTTGTCTCCCAATTTGGTTGAAGGAATTGGTGTGTATTAGTAGGAATTTTCATCTACTTATTGCTATCTTCCTCCCTATTTGGGTAATGGGCTTCATGTACGTCATAAAGGAAATGTATCTGCCAATAGTTTTTCCTCATATTTCATTAATGGTATTAATGAGGCTGAGTAGGGATATACATCTGATCATGAGTTTCTATCATATTTACATGGTGGGATTCTTCATTAGGAACTAGAATGATGTTCTAATCCTGATGGTATATTATTCACCATTTGAGGGTCAGCCTAAGGTCCTTTGTATACTTGTTTTTAGATAGATAACTTAGGGTAAAATACTCTTTAGGATGAGAATGTTGGGAAAAAATGGTGTTGGCGGTGATGATTTCTAGTAGGGGGCTTAGGCGGGATACCACTTTTGGGGTTTAAAGTCATTGGCGGTGGCCTCATTAGTAGCCCTAAGGAAAGGGAGTCACTCATCATTCAGTTCTATGGATAGGATCCCAAAATGGTTGGAGACAGCTAATGGAGTCATCTGATTCTGGATAGATGACCGTCGTTAGGGGGATGGCTATCGGGGCTTCATGGACTAGAGGGATTTTCTAGCTAACTCTATGGTGGGGACAGTACCCATTTGTTGTTACTCTCTAACCAATGCATTTTAAACCCAACATTGAAGATAGTGGGTGGGAGATGGTGTCCTATTCTTGGCATAGATCTAGGACAGTGCAATGATTGATTCTCGTCTTTTTTAAATCTATTGAAAAGTTATTAAATTAAAGAGATATTTGAAGGATTCATATAATATATGTGAAAAATACCGACTAAAAAACACATCAGAGTAGAATCTCTTGACCACATGTGTCATTTATGGTTTCATTTGAACCACTTCCATTTTTGATACAACAGGGGCCTGGAGAGGGGTAAATTCACCAACTTGGTTAACGATTAATGTCAGGTTTACCATTTTTTCCCTCAAATATTTGTTTATGGCCTGAATGATTGATTGTAAGGGGTTTAAAAGTGTCAAATCATAGTAATTAGGTATAATTTCATCAAATACCCTCCAAAAGGTTTTTTTGGAGCCAAACATGCCTAATGTATCTCATATCCATGATTCATGGGCCTACATTCTAAAGGTAGGTGCTCGTTGGGTAACACAGCCAGTGACACTTAAGGACTTGCATTGGTTGAGAGGATGGAAATTTGGTCTCATAACACACTTTGGGGGTAATATTGACTATTTCTGGACTCTCCTATAGATTTAATAAATGTTCATAAATCCATTTTTCATTCTCAAGTATGCATATGCGGATTACCCATTGGTGATTATTGATCACAAATACACATGGGTTCATAATCATCTATATGTATCTGAGGTTCCCCATTAATGGGGATGTCTCTATGTATCGAAGGTTATCCATCAAATGTAAAATTGTATCGATATATTAGAGATCCTTTGTTTATTCATTAGGATGATGTTGTTTTAATCCATCTGGTGAGGTGCTATGGAGTTTACTGTCATCGAGGGAGACTGAATATACTTTGATGTCACCATCGAACCCAAAAGATGGACATCTAACAAACCCTCATGAGGTAAATTAGAACCCATGTATTTTCATACCACTTAAAAGGGAACATTACCATTCATGGTCATGTGATAAGGACCCAACCATGTAGTTCAACATCATACTGAAATGACACCAAGTCGGAAGGTGTTTGTTCAAGGATGTTGGGGGACTCATATCGAGGTGGCCTGAGTGACTCGGAAGAGATATGGTCTCCAAGATATATATTACCCTATTAGTGATGGGGTCCATAAAACTTTAGGGTGGGTTTGGGTGTTTTATTTGGACCTTGTAAAGGCTTCTTACATATCCATGTTAGTTGGAAATCAAATCCCACATAGTTTGATGACATAGGTCATAAGAATGGAAGTTTCTCAATTGAAGAGGCATGATTGGGGCTTACATTCATAAATATTCTCTTCTGGTTCTGATTCTTTGGGAATATGGAAAATTTGAATATGTAGTCATAGTTTCGGGGCATATACCATATAGTAGGCACATTCAAGTGTTGAAATTTGGACTTACATTTGTGAGGAAGGCCCATTTGGTTGGAGATTACAAATATAAGATGACGATTTGAGGTTTAAATATGGGGATTAAATCGATGGAGAAGGCCCATCTGGTAGGTTTAGAATCTTTCATACATTATGATCACCACTAAACTATAATCGCATGTGATTCATGATCAGTGCGAGAAATAAGAGGATGTAGTGAATTTGAAGATTGAGAAACATGCCCTATCCATTGATGGAAGGTGATGTATCTTAAAGAGAGAGAGATAGGGATTTGAGTGTACTCGTCACCTATTTTGTTTTGATACTCAGGATAGTCACATTTGGTGTGTCAGAACCTAACCCATAATAGGTATCAAGCCACAACACCCCCAATCCTACCTCTATAGGCCAGGGGTGGATATAAGCACTGAAGTCATAACTAACTTGGGGATGCCGTTTCTTAAGAAACTATACAAGCACACATATCCAAATCAGTGAAAAAGTTTAAAGGGAAAGAATAAAATATTTAACACTACTGCAAAGTAAATGAAACATGCTTGTACCTCTAAATAGTACAATGTATGGTAGTGTATATGGAATGTTAAATGGGAAAAATACCGGACCAAACAAAAAATATGACCCAACCTAAAAAAATAGAAAATCATAAATAGATGAGAGATCCATGCTCTAGTTTCCGATGTTATAACCACCATACGTAGTCTAATCACCCCATAACCCTAATCTCTTCTAAAGTCATGATAAACCTATCTGCCATCTGTAAGGGACATGATAGGTGTTGGAAAAATTCCATGTAGGGGTATGTATATACATACCGAGTAGAACACCCCAAAAGTGAAAAGGGGGTGTGATAATAGATACAACTGAATAGGAAAGCAGTAGATATAATAACCTATAGTAAAAGAGTATTTCTCAACCCAAAAAGGGTGTGTATATAAAATCTTCTAGGATTAAGGATATCAACATGGTTATAAGGCTAAATTCTCCTTGATTCTTCACTACCTATTGTAAAAGAGTTGATTCATCCAACCATGAGAAGCTAGTCACTGATAGCACATGGAATAAAACATGCGTATAGAAGTAGTGTACATAAATCCATGGACTGGGTACAGAAGGTTGATATATATGTGTGTGTCTGTGTGTGTACTCAATCAAAGAATCCCAAAAAATAAATTAAGGGGATCTCCATCTCACATCTCAACACAAGAAGAAGAGTATCCAATAGTTCCAAAATAAATCCATCAACAATGTCCATCATCCCACATGTCTTCTCTAATACATAATTATGAGAAACTCAATCACCAAAACATGATTCTATCCACTTTGGGTGGCATTGACATACCGTCATGGTTTTATGTCACATTGAAAGGATGCATCTTTGTGGGGAAATAATTCCTAATTTTCCTAATTCTAAAGGTACGTCAAACCACATCTCATCACTATGTTGAATAGTTGAGGGGTCATAACTTTTAGGAAAGGATATCATGCACCAGTAAGATAGGATGGACCTACTTTAATAGCCACCACAAAACTGCACTACATGTCTTGGTTAGAGTGTAACTCTTGAGAATGTCGTTGGGGAATGAAATTGCTCAGTCCAACTATACATTTAAGCCCAGAAAGATAATCGGGTAACTCAACTGCCTAGGTATACTAGAGGGTAATCCTGGTACTATCATCGAGGAATGCCACTGCCCAACCCTACTAGAGGGTAAACTTATAACGTCGAGTTACTCTAATGGACCACACTACTGGAGGGTATGCCTAGAACATTGAGGAACTAGACTGCCCAGTCCTACAATAGCGTAACGCGATAAGATCATTGGGGAATGCCACTGCCTAGTCCTACTAGAGGGTAATCCCAGAACGCTTTGGTGATTTTATGTAATCAATATTGTCACCAATTCTCCTAGAGGGGCCCATGTCATAATTCCCTCAAGCATTCCTTGAATAGGACATGGGATCTTGACTAGCACTGAGTAGGTATATCACACAAATGGAAGGAATTATCATTAAGTACCTGTATGCATGAACACATCACCAGGACACAAATGCTAAAATGTGAAAACATAATGTAAAAAAGGAATAAAACCCAATATATTTCTCTACTAGAGTAAAATAGTGAAATAACTAGAAAATAAACATGGCAAAAACAATCCCACCAATCGTAGTCTATAACCACAAGTCCATCCTATAAGAAACAAGATATTGGGATTACTATCTAGACTGTAGGAACACCTCGTTTTTCTGGCCTCGCTAAGCACTGTCAGGTCCTGGTCCACCTTCGACTCCATAAGAGGGTCCATCATCTACAAAATATATTACATGTTCAGGAAAATCCCATTTAGGGTGAGTATAATAATACCTAGTAGGACACCTCAAAATCAAAAAGGAAAAATACCACAAAGTAAGTACCATAAAGGAAAATATATTCAGCTCCACATAGTTATATGTCTTTGACACACATAACAAGAACATCGAGATATACTCATGAGAAACACCATGCCATCAGGTTGTATTATCCAAGTGTTATCAATAGGAATTTTCCCAAATCATGCTCATTCTCAAAGATCTCACTCCTTGATCCATGATATCATCAAAGACACTCATGAAGAGGTCTAGATCATTTGGGACCAACCCAAATGGGAACGTGCTGTTAATGGAAAATTATGATATCATAGAGAGTGGATCCTATCCCAACATCTTGGGAAATACCACTAACCCAATCTGGATCAATTCATACGATAGGGGATCACTCCCAGTCACACTTGGAGATTCCACAAAACCTTCTGATGCGGCCTCCTAGGTTGAGGGTCAGTGCCCTGCTCACTGATGTTACATGATTCCATGAACTCCACTAAGTGTGATGGAGGATTTTATTTCAGTCCAGGGGAGTGATTCCTACTTTTATCTCGGAATCTGCATCTATATTGGATTACAATCTAGTTATTTTTACGTAATACCATACTAAACCCTTGAGGGAAGGACCACGTGAAATCACTATCAACCTATACTATTCCAATTCAAAAACTCATCAAATTATTTCAAAAGTATCATCTCATTTTCATGGTCCCAACTCCAGAGATATCTCATCAAATACATTCATTGTTTGAAAGTTATCGTAGTTTGAAGTTTTAAATAAGGGGGTCATTAGGTCGTGGACCGACTACACGGCCGACTGCCTGGACCGACCACCTAATGGACACTACAATCCACTGACATGGTCAACCATGTCCCCAGCTACTACTGCCACATGATAGCTGGATTGACCAAGGCCCAATCTGGCCACCCTTATTCTGACCTGACCCGCTGCATTGGACCCAACCCCCTGGGTCTGACCCGACCCAATGGGCATGATCCATCTCCCCAGGCCCAGACCGCTTGCGTACAGACCCCTGAGATGTCTCACATGGCCCTCTAGGACACATCCTCTAAATCAGTCGACCGTGACAAATTTTTTTTCTTCACATGGCCACCCCACTGCCTTATTCGATTGCCCAACCAAGTCCTACGGCCTCGACGCATCCCGCATCCCGGTCGCATCGCACGTGGCACCATCGATGCAGCCTGCAACAGTATCTACCTCATTTACTTATTTTAGCATTTGTTCTTACTCTACTGACCAAATCTAAAAATATTCAGAGATCTTGTTTCCTTAGTTCCCTTCCTACCCTGATTCGGCACCTGCTGTCTATTTTCCTCTAATCCGGGGGCCATATCGCATTTGGATCCTCCCGGAAAGTCGAGTCATGAACAACAGTATCCAATATAAGAGAATTCTAAGAAAGGGGGAGAAAAAATAACCAGAAGTCACTAAGTAATGAAAATTGGTATTTTTTATTTCTTCCTCAATTTGTTCTTGTTATAACAGAAGAAAGAAGAACCAATTCAAGAAAATTCCCATGAATTATTCCCCAAAACTATAAACATCCCACAATGATCAAACCGTGGATCAATCTGTTTATGGTTTGGAATGAGTTAATCATAAAAATAAAGAATGGGAAAGATCACAAATAAATAAGAACCCTACCTCAATTCATTTCATTCGTTGATGAAGGACAATCGTTATTTCGTCGTCATTGTCGTGGTTCCTTCAAATCAGATGTGTGTTGATCATTGATCCCTAATCTATCACTATTTATTCGAGAGGTTTCTTCCAAATCTCTCATTAGGGATTATCATATGTTACAAGGGTTATGTATCTAAGAATATGATATCAAAATAATGACAGATTTAATGGAAAAGTCTCTACATCAATAGAAATACTTTTTATTTAAATTATTTAAATAGATTACATCCTTTTCATGTTTTTCCATTGAAGACACACACTGACTAAGGTTAAGTCATTCCTAGGGAAGAAACATCATTATGAACTCAATGGAGGGATTGGATATCCAATACAAGTCACCATTCTTAAGTTATTAGTATTTAAAAAATAAAATAAAATAATTTAATTATTTTATTTACTATTATGTCCTTAGTGATTTTGTTCTACAAATGACATGCACTGACCAAAGTTAGGACACACCAAGGGTCAATCCATCATTTGGAGCTCAACGATGCCCATGTATTTCTGATCGAAGAAACCATTTAAGAGTTATTCCACATTTTCATGAAAACCATGCATGCATGCTATTAAAAGATCAATATATTTCAAAGAATTGTTCAGGGAACACTGAGCCTCAGAATCAAAAACCATCTCAGTTCCTGGTCCCAAAATCAATAAACATAATATCTAAAAATAATACATATAAAATATGATACATTACATTCTCCCTGTCCTAGGGGTTTATGTCCCTGAAAGATAATAAAAGGGCTACCCAAATAGATGAGGATACTAAGCCAAAATTTGATCCTCCCACTCCCATGTTTACTCCTAGAGATTCTTATGCTACCACTAGACACACTCTAAATTAATAATTAAAACATAAAGGATTCTCCCAACTTTGGCCAAGATATAACATGCATGCCCATAGTAAGTCTTCTGTAACCTAATTGGTTTGCTCAATCTGGTTGTTCATCTATGGTTGAAACGCTATGATGAAGCATAACTAAGTCCCAAATGACTATTGTAATACCTTCAACAACCAAGATATAAATCATGACCAGGATATGAAGCTATCATCGGTTGAACTTGTATCACCCTGACCCTAGAAGCCCAGATGCTCAGTAAGGATAACTACAAAAACATTGTTTCCATAGACAACATTGAGATCACATAGACTATCCCTGTAGTTCTGTCATAATATACTTCTTCACATCCTGGGAAAAATAAAACATAGAAAGGGGTGAGCTCAGATTCTCAGTAAGGATAACAATATAGAGGAAACATTCCTAAATAATCATAAGCATTTAAGGCAATGTATAAATATAAAACAAAATACTTTTCAACATAAAATTAATCATAATATGGAAAATATAAACCAAATAATGCCAATTACTTAATCACATGGATATTCTACTAGTTGAATAATCACATACAATATCAATAGCCACTTTCATAATGATGGAATGCATAATGTCATACTTAATAACCATATAGTCAAGGCCTAGTGCCAATACTACAAATAAGATTTTTCAAGGCCTTGTGCCAAGAAACTAGATTATTTATGAGACCTACTGATGCATTGAGGAGCTATAGCGGGCTCCACCCTTCTCATACTAAGTCCAATGCATTCCTCATATGAAAATGTTTAAACATAACATAAAAATTTGTATTAAAACTAGAATATGAAATTTAAATAATTTATCCATAAACCATGAGTGGTATAATAATAAAACATCCATAGTAAAACATATCACAAAACAATAAATAAAATATGGAAGTTTTTTATCATAACAAATCAACTTCCAATAATCTTAAAATCTATCAAAGGATGTTGACATAGATGAAATCAAAACCTTTTTTAGAGAAATATATATTTCTATTTTTAAATAATTTAAGAGTCAGATATTTATAAAGAAAACATTTATTTTGAAAATATTTTTATAGGCTTACAAGGGAAGCTTTTACGATGTTATAATAGCGTAAAATTTCTGCACCCGCCTTATAAGTTAAAAAAACAAGCCTACCTTAATTTTGTTGAAAATTTCATAAGGTACCATGTTTGGAAAATGACAGAAAGATTCTTGTAAAAACATTTTATAAAAAGTCAAAAAGGTATAAAATAATTTAACCCATAGCCTATTAAATAGTATAAATGTTTTGGAATACATTTTTATGAAACATGGATCTGATTGATAAAGAGGTCCAAGTAGATTCATACGTAAAAACAACCTCGGATAATAAAGAAATTTGGAAATTAACCCTTTAGTTGTACATTTCCTTGGCCGAGGGTAGGTTAACCTCATGTATAATGGTGAAATAATTGTCATTAAATTATAAAATAATCTTATACATTAATATTATATCATATATGATCTTTTAGTATTGCTTGGTTAATAATATTTTAGTATTATTGTCGTTTCGGGTGTTAACTGATTTGTTATCATTTATATGCTTTGTTATGTAAGTAATTTTTGTTATGGATATGAAGTATATTATTTTTATTCAGAATGGAATTATGTATCTAAAAGTTATTTTTAATCATCTAATGAAAATTAGTCTTGAATGGATACGATGGGGAATTAATCTCATCGTGTTCATGGAGACGGTAATCCGTACGTACGCACGAGGGACAATATAATTATTTCGATATTAATATAATATATAATTGGATGGTATATCATATATATGGAATCATTAACCTATTATATTTATTATTTAAATCATTTATAAATCATTATTATACCCATCCGAATAGTAATGTATTTAGTAACAACAGCACCACGACGTGGAGACGGTAAGTCGTACGTACACACGTATGGTGACATGTCATTCAAAGGAGGGATAGAATAATGAATATGGTTGTACCATATTTATAATAACATCACATTATATAGAAGTTACTAGCATTATTATTTTATAATGGAAACAACATGGAAAGAATATGTGGAAGAAGATAAAAACATGAAAGAGGTGGTGAGATATTTACCTCTTCTTCGGGTTCTTCCTTTTGATTTGATCGAAAGGGCTCCTAAGGCAGGCTTTCAGACTAAAGGAAGGACTCTAGGATGAAGGGAGGAAAGTTTATAGGGTATTTGGGCAGAGTTTGGCCAATCCAAATGGCTTTGAAGATGTGAATAATAGAGAAGCGGAAGTTCCATTTTATAAGAGGGGTGAGGGGCCCCTTAGGAAAAGTTATAAATAATTTTTTATAATAAACAAATTTTCAGATTATAATGGATCAAAAAATTAATTATTAAAAGGATAAGGTTGGTATGGGTCTAAAACCTGTCATCCAATTGGTTTTAGACAGGTTTGGGTCACTATATTAACTTTATCTTTTAGATTTAACTCTTAGTTAAATAGTTCGACATTTACCATGTCTCTTTGTATTTTTATATTATATGGTTACTAAACATAATATAAACTTCCAAGATAACCTGAATTGGTTCATTAATGATACAACTATAATTATATAAGTCTATTGGCCAATAATTATATTTTTTGGAATAATATATCAAACAATAATATGGTATTTGTTTTAAAAAAACATTTATGTCAATTTTGACATTATTTAACAATTAATTTTTTTAAAGTCATGAAAACTTTATTACTTAGAAATAAATACATTTAATCAACCCTAACATGTCATAATAACCAATAAAATTAGTTTAATTCATAAATAGTCTCAAATAAGATTTATTTAGATATTTAAAATATCAATTAGTTTTATCTTTCATTAATATGGTAATTACTTCATCATCATTGTGTCATAAATATATATACTTATTTAATGTATAAAATTATAAATAAAATACCAATATGAAGGAAATATTTTTTATCTTTCTAATTAATATTTATAGTTGAATTTATATTGTGTTTAACCCTATATTAAAAATGGTTTAGTTATTTAACATTGAATTTTACTCTTTTAACTCTTCTTTAAATAAAATAAAAATAAATGTCTGAATCTAATCAAAATGAACCAAATAGGGTCATATTTTATTCCTACGATTGTTTTTGGTAGAATTATACTTATCCAATAGAATTCGGAAAAGTTTTAGGGTAATAATAATATCATTTTTACCCTTAATTACTCTATTTACTTTTAACTGTGGTAAATAAAAGTAAAAACGTTACTATTCACCAAAAATTATTTTCCTCTTATTGAACCAAATTTTACTTATTGATATGAACCGTGTCTCTTGGGTTTTTGAAATTCAACTCACAGAAGTGGTAAAATTATGTTTTATGTAAATTTTCAAATGCTCCTAGGAGGGGGTAAAAGATGGTAAAAAGTTCAATATAGTTTTTATATATCTAAAATTATTATAAACAGACTCCAATGAATTACATTTAACTTATATAGGTATTATTTATCTATTTTGACCTAAAATAAATAAAATAAATAGTAATTTAAATAAAAATTTGGTTTCACACTATAACTCAGTGTTTTTCACTATTCATCAAAAATTGAAAGTTTTCAGAAAAACACCAAAAATTCACCATAAACAAATATAGATATTCTAAATCCGAAAATGAAGTCCATTTTGAAATATAAAATTTATAAAATTTCAAGAAGTGGGTATTAATATTCATAACTGCTAGTTTGATAGGGTTTGGTGTGTTAGAACTCAATGTTTCGTACAACACATGCTATTGTATTATTCAAAGTGAAGCATACCATGGAAGCTTGGGGTGTTACATTCACCCCTCCTTAATATAATTTCGTCCTTCAAATTTCTATAATATTACTACACAAAAAGACTCGGGTGGTTCTTCATCATAAGTTCCTCAGGTTCCCATGTTGCCTCTTCCATCTTATGGTTTCTCCATAGAACATTCACTAGACGAGTCGTCCGGTTTCTCAACACTTGTTCCCTTGTATCAAGAACCTTGAAAGCCTCTTAGAAATAAGACAGATTAGGTTCCAGTTCTAATTCATCATAGGTGAGTACATGTGTTGGGTCAGGAATGTATTTTCTCAACATTGATACGTGGAACACATCGTGAACTTTGGATAGACTTGGCGGCATTACCAAATGGTAAGCTAGAGCCCCAATTAGTTCTAGAATTTCAAAAGGTCCGATGTACCTGGGACTTAATTCTCCCTTCTTATTGAAACGTATAACACCCTTCCATGGAGATACCTTCAAGAAAACATTATCTCCTACCTGAAATTCAAAATCCTTCCTTCTGTTATCGGCATAGCTCTTCTGCCTACTTTGAGATGCTTTGATGTGGTTTTGGATTACCATCACCTTTTCCATTTTTTTTCTCAATAAGTTCTGGGCATACAAGTTTTATTTCACCAACATCATCCCAACAGGTTGGTGTGAAACATCTCTTTTCGTATAATGCTTCTTATAGTGCCATCTGAATACATGAATGGAAGCTATTGTTATAGGAAAATTCTAAAATAGGTAAATATTTATCCCACATACCTTGAAAGTCAAGTGAGCATGATCTCAACCTGTATTCTAAGGTTTGAATAGTTCTTTCTGATTGTCCATCAGTTTGGGGGTGGTAGGCAGCGCTCCAATGAAGTTCAGTATCCAGGGATTTCTGAAGACTTTTCCAGAATCATTATGTAAAATGTGGATCATCATCTGAAATAATCGATAGGGGGACTCCATGAAGTCTCACAAACTTCATTAATATATAGTCTTTCTAGACGTTCAAGTGGTAAATCATCTCTTATATCAAGAAAATGTGATGAATTGGTAAGACGATCAACAATGACCCCTATATCATCATTCCTTTTATGAGTCTTTGGTAGTCCCATGACAAAGACCATTGTAATATTATCCCATTTTCACTCAAGTATTGTAAGAGGTTGCTTGAATCCTCTAGATTGTTGTCATCCAGCATTCACGTGTTAACAAACCATACAACTTGACACAAAATCAGAAATTACCCTCTTCATGTTGTCCCACCAAAAATGTAACATCAAATCTATATACATCTTGATTCTCCCAGGGTGTATAGAGAAATTAGAGCTATGAGCACCATTCAACAATTCTATTTTTAGATCAAGGATATAAGGAACACAAAGTCTCTACCAAAATTTTAAAATCCCATATTCATATACGAATTCACTCAATCTCCCATCATTCAATGCTTTAATCTTCTATAGAAACTCCTCATCATTAGCATGAGAACTTTTTATCCATTCTAGTAAGGATGATTTGGAAACCATTTGAAAAAGCAATGTTGTTTCACCTTCCATGGTAATTCCCATATCAATTTTTACTGGATCCATGTATATAGGATACTTTTCAACTCACATCTTGTTCAAAAATCCATGATTCTTTCTAATCAAAGAATATTCCACCTATCTTGCTTCCTCGGGTGGTATTGTATAGTGAAATCATAATTCTTGAGTTGTTCATGCCCCCGCCTTTGCCTTATGTTGAGTTCTTTTTGTAAGAAAATATACTTCAAACTCTTGTAATCAGTATAAATCTCACATTTTTCACCATAGACATAATATCACCATATCTTCAAAGCAAATATTACATCTACTAACTCATGATCATGAGTTGGATAGTTTCGCTCATGAATTTTTAGATTTCGTGATGCATAGGCAATAACCCTATCATTCTGCATAAGGACACAACCAAGACCTTTCTTTGACGTGTCACTATAAATAGAAAACACATCATTCCCTGATGGTAGAGTCAATATAGGAGCATTGAATAATCTTCTATTCAGTTCTTCAAAACATTCTTCACATTCTTTTGTCCAAAAAAATTTAACCCCTTTACATGTGAGCTTGGTTAATGGGTTCGCCAATCGGGCAAAATTATGGATGAAACTATGATAATAACCTACTAAACCAATAAAACTACGTACCTCAATTATACTCATCTGTACTGGCCATTCTTGGATATCCTTGGTCTTTGAAGGATCAATATATATTCCATCCTTGGAGACAATATGGCCAAGAAAAGAAATCTCTTGAATCCAAAATTCCCACTTCCGAAACTTCCCACAAAATTAATTTCTTCTAAGAGTATTCATGATAATGCGCAAGTGATTTTGATGATCTTCGTAGCTTTTCGAGTATACCAAGATATCATCAATAAATACCTCTACAAATACATCATGATATTCCTTGAAAACCCTATTCATTAGATCCATGAAGATAGAGGGTGTATTAGTTAATCCAAAATTCATTACTGTAAACTCATAATGATTGTACCTGGTTCGAAATGTTGTTTTTGGAATTTCTTACTTCTTCACACAAAACTAATGATTTCCAGATTGAAGGAAAATCTTTGAAAAGTATTGAGCTCCATGAATTTGGTTGAGTAAATCATCAATGTGAGGTAGGGGATACTTTTTAATTATTGTAATAGCAATAATCTCCTTGTAGTCAATGCACAACCTCATATATCCATCTTTCTTCTTAACAAAAAGAACAGGGGATCCCCATGGAGAAACACTAGGGAGAATAAATCTATTATTACTCAATTTTTCTTGTTGTTTCTTTAGTTCCACTAATTCCACAATGTCCATTCTATAAGGGGTCTTCGATATGGGACTTGAAGCATGAATTAAGTGAATGGAAAACACTATTTCTCGTTCTGGGGGATGTCCAGGTAAATCCTTTGGAAACACATCAACATATTCTTGTACAATAGGTACAGCCTCTTTTTGAACATTCATTTCTTCACCCACAGTTATTTCATTCTCTTCCTCCCCAATAATTGAATTTAGTTGAGCTACTGGGGTGGATCTAGATAAGAATTAGGTGGTGACATTTCATTTCTAAAGATAAGGTACTCCTTATCATCATCAAAAATTGAACCTCCTTCTTCTTATAATAAATTTTCTCATCATGTTTTGAAAGACAATCCATATTGGGGATTATATCAAATTCAATCATGGGTATTATGATGATATTAGCAGATAACTAATGTTTATATGTCTTAATGGGAACTGATTCACAAAAAATTATTACAATGATACCTCCCTTAAGAGTTTTGATTGACAACTCCCTTGTTAATTAAAATTGGAAATATGTAATTTTCTTAGTAAATTGGGAAGATTTGAGACAATGTGATGATCCAGAATCAGATAATGCATTGGATAAACTTGAGAAAACCATTAAATTATATACCACTACATCTTTCGGGGTATCAACCTCATTAGTAGTGATAGAATAATCTTATCCTTGATCCCTTGGCCTTTTCTGAGGTAAAGTCCCCTCACACTTAGTAAATTCTTTTTCATAAAGTCACCATTCTCTATAATTGTAACTTTCCACAATAAAATCCCATTTCATCCCCTTGTAATCATGTGCTTGGTGGCCTTTTTCACCACACTTGTAACAGACTCCCATTCCCTTTAGACAAGTACCAGGGTGTTTTTTCCCACATTAACTACAGGATGGATATTTAAATTTTCCCGTCTTCCCCTTTATTCAATTTCTAGAGTGTTCAGAAGATCTCTTCTTCTCTTGCATTGATTAAATGTCGTAAGACTTAGAGAATTATTTTTCCGTCTTGATAGCACGTGATACAATATCTTCGTACGACGAGAAGGATTGTGAGACTAATGCTTGACGGAGAAATGGTTTTAACCCATCAAAGAAACAGTCAATCTGAATTATTGGGTTATGTATATAATCTGTAGCATGCCTCGCTAACATTGTAAAGTTAGCTTCATACTTTGGGAAATTCTCATACTCATTTTCCTCAAACTCAAGAGTTTTCTTTCCATATCCACTCGATGGTCATGAGGAAAGTATTTTTCTACGAAAATAACTTTAAACTCCCCACATTTCATATTTGATATATCATCATCTTCCTTTATGTTTCGAATCAATGACCACTATTGATCAGCATCTCTAGTGAGATTGTAAACTTCCCTGACAACTATTTCCCTTTCGCTACTCCCCAAGGTGTGGAATATTCTCTCTAAGGAATTTATCCTTTACTCAGCTACAAGTGGATTTGTACCCCCATTTAATGTCGGTGGTTGTTTCCTCGTGAATCGATCTAACATTGATCCTCCACACTACGAATCAGGGTGATCCATAAGGGTAACGTTATTATTCATAACCTAAGTGAGTTGTCCCAATATGGTGATTAGCTGATCAGCACCAGCTGCATCCCCAACTCAACTTTAATTCTCTTGAGTATGAGGGAAATCCCTACATGGAGTGTGTGCATTGATACAGTTTCCATTCCTTCCACTAGTTTCCATTTCTAAACATTTTCATACACTAGATTAGTCTATGAATCGCAATACATAAATCCAAATATGTAAAACACTTAACATAAATTGAATAGTTTATGGATATAATCCATAATAAAAAATGTTTTCTTTAATAAAGTATGTACTCATAAAACCTTCATAATGGTTTGAAAAGAAAATGAGAATTATCCAATGCATATCCCCTGAGAGTGTCATGACCAATAGTGCAGCACGTCCCATTGTCCTACACTAGTTCTCGTTTGAGACTAGCACAAAGCGGTGTTTTCGTGTTTTACCACAAGGTACATCTGTGCCAGAGGAGCCTCTACCTGCTGGTATCCAGACAGGGATTTATTGGTTGGAAAACTCACAAAATCTCTACAGTACCAAAATTTTAGGAAGTTCTTCTATACTAATAATCAAATTCTATCTTAGGGGTATGTGCTTTATTCAGAGTTTATCTAAATCTATTTTCCAAGGTTTGTACTAAACTTCCTCCGATACCAACTGTAACGCCTCGACCCATAAAGCCTAGAGTTGGTACATTATTACATATCATTGGAATGAACACAAAAGATCAAGTCTCTAAAGACCAATTAGTTTAGTAGCCTTGTAATTTCAAGATAAATTCATAAGGTTTACATTACATCATAAAATGGAAAACTAAAGCTACATTGTTTCTATAGAAAACACTAAGATCCCTTAGTCTGTCCCTACAGGTCAGTCATAAAATACTTCTTCGCATCCTGGGAAAAATAAAACATATATTTTTTCAAGATCTTGTTATAAGACACTATTTTTTCTCATGAGACCTACCGATGCATCGATGAGCTATATCGGGCTCCACCCGTCATTTACTAAGTCCAATGCATTCCTCATATGAAAAGGTTTAAACATAACATAAAAATTCATATTAAAACTAGAATACGAAATGTAAGTATATTATCCATAAACCATGAATGGTATAAAAATAACACATCCATATTCAGAAATATCACAAAACCGTTAATACAATAATGAAATTTTTAACATAATAAATCAACTTCAAATAAGATTAAAATCTATTAAAGGATGTTGATAGAGATGAAATCAAAGCCTTTTTAAAGAAATATATCTTTCTATTTTGAAATCATTTCAGAGTCACATAATTATAAAGAAAGAATTTATTTTGAAAATATTCTAATAATCTTGTAAGGGAAGCTTCAACAATTTTATAACAGAGGAAAATAGTTTCACCCACCATATAAGTTAAAATAACAGTCTTACCTTAATTTTGTCGAAAAGGTCATAAGGTGCCTTGTTTGGAAAATGATGGAAAGATTCCTTTCAAACCATTTTATAAAAACTAAAACAAGGGTATAAATGAATTTAACCCATGGTCTTGTAAATATTAAAAATTATTTGGAATACATTTTTAAGAAACATGGATGTGAATGATAAAGGGGTCCGAATAGATACTTAAGTAAAAACAACCTCATATAATAAAGAGATTCTGAAATTAACCCTTACCTTGTACTTTTCTTTGGTTGGGGGTAGGTTAAACTCCTGTATAATGGTGAAATAATTTTTATTAAATTATAAAAGAATCATACACATTAATATGATATCATATATGATCTTTTAATATTGATTTGTTAATAATATTTTTGTATTATCGTCATTTCAGGTGTTAACTGAGTCCTTTTCATTTATATGAATTGTTAATTAAGTAATGTTTGTTATGGACATGATGTATCTAATTCTTATTCAGAGTGATATTATGTCTCAAATTATTATTTTAAATCATCTAATGAAAATTAGTCTTGAATGGTTACGATGGGGAATGAATCTTATCGGGTTCGGGGAGACGGTAATCCGTACGTATGCAAGAGGGATAATATCATTGTTTTGATATTAAAATCATATATAATTGGATGGTATATCATATATAAAAATTCATTATCATGTTATATTTATTATTAACATCATTTATACATCATTATTATAACCATCTGAATAGTAATGTATTGAGTAACAACAACACCACGACGTGGAGACGGTAAGCCGTACGTATGCACATATGGTGACATGTCATTCAAAGAATATATAGAATAATGAATATGGTTGTACCATATTTATAATAACATCACAGTATATAGAAGATACTGGAGTAATTATTTTAGAATAGAAACAACAAGTAATGACAAAGTGGAAGAAGAAAAACCATGAAAGAGGTGGTGAGATATTTACCTATTCTTCGGGTTCTTCCTTTTGATTTGATCAAAAGGGATCCTTATGTTGGCTTTCTGACTAAAGGAAGGCCCTCTAGGATAAATGTGGGATATTTTAGAGGGTATTTAGGTAGTGTTTGTCCAACCCAAATGGCTTTGAAGTAGTGAATTAGAGAGAAGGTGAAGTTCCCTTTTATAAGAGGGGTGAGGGGAACCATAGGAAAAGCTAGAAATATTATTTTATAATAAATTCATTTTCTATTTAAAATGGATCCAAAATGAATTATTAAAAGTCTAAGGTGGGGATGGGTCGAAAACCTCCCATCAAATAGGCTTTAGACAGGTTTGGGTCACTATATTAACCTTATCTGTTAGATTTAACTCTTAGTTAAATAGTTTGAAATTTACCATGTCTCCTTGTATTTATATATTATACGGTTAATAAGCTTACTATAAACTTCCAGGATAACCCCAAGTGGTTAACTAATGATACGCCTATCATTATATAACTATTTTTGATAAACCACAGATTTTTAGGATTATTATATCAGGCAATAGTATTGTATTTGTTTTAAAAACTCATTTCTGTCAATTTTAACATTATTTAATAATAGATTTTTCTTAAAGTCCTAACAAATTTATGACTTCCAAATAAACATATTTAATCAACCCTAACATGTCATATTAGCCTATAAAATTAGTTTAATTCATAAAAAGTCTCAAATTAGATTTATTTGGACATTTATAATATCAATTATCTTAATCTTCCATTAATATGGAAATTAAGGCATCATCTTTGTGTCATAAATAATTTAAATATATAAAGTCTAAAATTATAAATAAAATACCATTATGTTAGAAATAGTTTTAGATTTATAATGAATATTTATAGTCTAATTTATATTGTGTTTAACCCTATATTAAAAATTCATTAATTATTAAACATTGAATTTAACTCTTTTAACTCTTCTTGAAATAAAATAATAATAAATTTCCAAATCTAATCCAAGTGAACCAAAGAGGTTCATATTTTATTCCTAAGAATGTTTTTGGTCGAATTATACTTATCCAATAGAATTAGGACCTGTTTTAGGGTAATAATAATATCATTTTTACCCTTAATTACCTTATTTACTTTTAACCGTGGTAAATAAAAGTAAAAAAAATTACTATTCACCAAAAATTATTTTCATCTTATTGAACCACATTTTACTTATTGATATCAACCATGTGTCTCGGAATTTTTTAAATTCAAATCATATAAGTGGTTAAATTAAGTTTTATGTAAATTTGAAAATGCTCCATGGAGGTGGGTAAAAGACGGTAAAAAGTTCTATAAAATTTTTATATATCTAATGTTATTATAAACTGACTCTAATGAATTTCATTGAACTTATATAGGTATTATGTATCTATTTTTACCTAAAATAAAAAAACTATTTAAACAAAAATTTGTTTTTAAACTCTAATTCAGTGTTTTTCACTATACATCAAAAACTGAATCTTTTCAAAAAATACCAAAAATTCACCCTAAGGTAATTTCAATATTCCAAATCCAAAAATGAAGTCCATATTGAGACATAAAATTTATAAAACTCCAAAAAGTGTGTATTTCTATTCATAATGGCTTGTTTGATTGTTTGTAGAGTGTTAGAACTCGAAGTTTCATACAACACACGCTATTGTATTATTCAAAGAGAAGCGTACCATGGAAGCTTGGGGTGTTAAAGAACTCCATGGATTCGAACAACCTCCTACACATAGTGGTGTCCCAATATCTCTAGTGAACTCTTCTCTTGGATATATGGGAAGTGGGCCGACTTGGTGAGTATGTCAACGATTACCCAGATGGAATCATGTCCACTAGATGTATGTGGTAAACCAATTATGAATTTCATTGATATTCCATCCCAATTACATTCTATCACCACAACGAGTTGAGCTAAAACCACTAGAACCTCGTGTTCAGACTTCACTAGTGGACAAGTGAGGCATTGAGAGAATCATTCTGCTACTCCCTTCTTCATCCTTATCCACCATAACTAACATTGAAGCTCCTTATACATATTTTCCATACCAAGATTTACATCCAAAGATGATGAAATCAACTCCCTCAAAACCACCTCCTCCAATGCCACTAGTGTTATTTTTTCCCTCTGAAAATAATGACATGCTACCCACATTTCTAATATCCATCAGGAATATGCCCTGTGGAAAAATGAGCATTTAGGGTCTCCCAGTCAATATCACCAAGCTATGACTCCCTAACATGTTGTAATAGTGGAGGGGTGAAAACCATCGACTGGAGGTAACTTTCTCCATCTCCATCCACAATGGATATCTACAAAAAGGACAACAGCTCTAACGCCACATTCAACAACTGCAAGCTAGATTTCCTACTGAGAGAATCATCCACCACATTCCCCTCCCCTATAGCATAGAAAATCTCAAAGTTAGAGTCCTATAGGAACTCTATCCATCGCCTCGATCTCAAGTTTATATCCTTCTGGGAGAAGATATACTTGTGAATCTTTTGATCAGAGTAGATGATAAACTACATGCCCATCAAGTAGTGTCACCACATTTTAAATGCAAAGACTACCACTTCTAGCTCAAGATCATGGGTTACATTGTTCTGTTCATGTGGCCTCAAGTGGAATGAACCATAGTCAATCACTTCTTGTACCTACATCACGACACAACCAATATCTGTCCCTGATGCATTGCATACCACCACGTACTCAATTCCTTTATTTGGTAACTTTAGGATGGGAGTGTTGGTCAACCTCTAGCTCATCTTTTTAAGGAATTGTTTTCACTTCTTTGTCCATGTGAAAGGATGACCCATTCATCTCAAATATATCAAGTCTACCACCACTCTAGATAATTCAGGTACAAAACTTTAATATTACCCTACCAAACCCCCAACCAATTGTACCTCAGTAACACTCATGGGTGGCTCCCAAGAAAGAACTGTCTTGTCCTACATGGATCCACAGAAACTCTAGCCTCTGAGATAGCATGTCTTATTAAATAGACCTCACAAATCTAGAACTAAAACTTCAAGATCTTCCCATTAATTTGGTTCTCTCAGAGTTTGTCTAGGACCATCCTTAAATGTCTCTTGTGCTCTTACTTGGATGTTGAGTACACTAGGATTTCATCATTGAAAACAACCATGAACTGGCCTAAGTATGGATGGAAGATCCTGTTCATGAGTCCCATGAACACTATTGGGGTTTTCTTCATTCCAAACGGAATCACCAAGTACTCATAGTGACCATAAAGACACCTAAAGTACGTCTTCAGTAAATCCTTGTCCCATATTCTCTACTGGTGATAGAACAATCTATGTTCAATCTTCGAGAACCATCACACCCTTTTCTACTGATCAAAGACATCATCAATCCTCGGTAGTGGATACATGTTCTTCATGGTCACCAGCTTAAAGATCCAGTATTCCACACATAACCTCAATCATTAATCTACCTTCTTGGAAAACGAAAAAGGGGATGCCCAGGGTGAAACACTAGGTCTCATGTAGCCTTTCTTCTACAAGTCCTACAGCTACACCCTTAGCTCATTAAGATCTGTGGGAGCCATCTGATATGAAAGTTTATATATCAAATTCATCACAAGGTGTACATCAATACAGAATTACATGTCCCTATGGGTAGGTAAACTGAGAACATCTTCAGGAAGGACATCCTCATAATTAATCACCCCCTCAGAAAACCAAGGGCACATATCATCCACTGCACTGAGTGTGATACTAGCCAATTGCTATGTAATCAGTTGCACTATCATATGTGTGAGACCATCATTCAATAAATATGTTTCATTTCCATCAATAGTGGAAAACCTAGTTCCATAACTATGGAAACACCCCACTATGTGCCTAAAATAGTCAATATGAGAATGAAGTGTGGATAACCAGTCCATACCAATAATGAAATCCTAAGTACTCAATGCCACTGCCAATAGATCCCAAACAAAACCCTTGCCTCCAAGAGTCAGGTTACACTATCAACACCATTGCGTAATAATTGGGGCTCCATGACTAGGAGTTTCCAAGAATGAGGGTTGATTCAATGGTTAAAATTGAATCTCAGAGTCTTAAACAATATTAGAGGAAAGAATAGAATGACTAGAACCTATGTATATCAATACGTCAGCTAATGTTGAAAAGTCACAGATCGTACCTCGAATAATTCCTGGATCCCCTGGGTCATATGCCTCGACCGCATGCATTTTTCCCTTCCCAAATCCTCTATCTCTCTGAGCATGTTGTGGAATACTAGGGGTCGTTGTGGTAATGTATCAAATTGTCGACCACCTCCTACTACTCTCTGAACTCATCTACCACATTCATTGCCCAGAGGGCCACCCTACTCCTGTCTCTTTATCTACATCAGGGGTCTATCAACACTCCCCTTGATAGTAGTAATATGGGTTCGAAAATCTTGGACGAGATGTTCCCTGCTCTCACATGAATAACACTGCATGTCCCTTAGCTGCATTGAGCAACCCTGGTATCACCTCCAAAAGTGCCTGACCCGCTTGGATCCATGTGACTTCCATTGGTTACCTATTGTTGAGGCCTCTTGTAGAGACCCAAAATTGATATAGATGGACATTAAATTACTTTTCCGGAATACATAATACATAAAAAAAATAGAAACCAAAGTATAGTAATAGTTTAGTGTCTTTGGAATCTTGGAACATAATCTTCTAATCATGGTGAAAGATCTTCAAAATCTCCCATAAAGATCTTCCCCTTTTGTTTTCTTACCTAAAACCTTTTTTTATATCCTGGGGAAAAGAAAACATAAAAAGGGTGAACTCAAATTCTCAGTAAGTTTGAACATGGAGAACATAAAACAATCCATAAACATTTGAATGCAAAAACATGAACATAGAATCTAAACATCAAAATCTTGAGCAAAGACATAAATCTTAGAAGTACGTAAGGCATATATCATAATGGAACATCAATCAAGATAAAATATCATGGGAAGAAAACATGTAATTGTGGAAAACCATTAATCACATTGCATGATTTTCATAATAGCCAAGGCATTGTTGCTGAGACCTTATTAATGGACAAAGTCCCTTTCTGAATCGAGTTCACTCCTCGTTCCAGTCATGTATCACTGAACTGTATTAACTTACCATTCCATCCATGTCTATATCATGAGATATAAATCTTTACCCAATTAATTGGAGGGAGATATAGGTCCCACCCATCTCATAATGACGTCATTCTTACGTGTTCCACAACACAGACATAAATCATTCATCATTAACCAAAGAATAAAATGGGTTTCATAAACATCATCACATCATAACATAATCCATATAAAACAAATGGATATCATTTCATCATAAGAAAATTAAAACCATGTAAATCATAGAGACATTATACTTGAAACATACACATATGAAATAATGACATCATAGATAAAAAAGGTTTTTATAAAACATTTGAAATGAATTCTTGAGGAAAATATCATTTATTCTTCAAAATAATTTTCTTTTCACAAAATGCCATGAAATTTTAAATGAAAAGGATTTTGTTAAAAATATTCATGAAATATTTTAGAAGAAACTTCATTGAAATAATTCATTATGAAACCGCAAAATCCATTCATGCCTTATAATTTAAAAAAACATTATCCTCGTACTTTGAACAGAAAATTAAAAAAGTATCATGTATGGTAAACAAAAGAAAGATTCCTTTCATGACACAAACTAAAAGTGAAAGAAGGGTAAACATGACTTTAAAATACATTGGATAATATTAAACACTTTAATAAAAACATTTTTATGGACATGGATGAAAAATATAACCCCATTAAATACTTATGTATAAGAAATCTCAGATAAAAATGAGATTTGAAAAATTATCTCTTACCTTATGTCTGATATGCTTCGTATGTATCCGAACCTCCTATATAATGATTTAAAAAATGTCATTGACTTATTAAAGAATCATATTCAATGTTATGATATCATATATAGTTCTCTTTTGAATTTATATTACATGTTCTTTTGTAAATTCATGTTAAAGTAATGCTTTGGGTAAAATCGTTTCATTTATCGTACGTGTTTCGACTTGTTGTTCTTGATATTATTACTTATATCCATATTTAATTAATTATAAAATTTAAAACAAGATTTATATATAATATATATTCATCATATAAATATATATGATAGATCGATAAATGGAATGAAATTCATCGTTCATGGAGACGGTAGGCCGTACGTACACATGAATGCTGTGTTTGTTTCCTTATTGAATTGAATAGAATTAAGTAAATGAAACATATTTGTACATAAATACAGTATAATTATTATTTAAAATATTTCATGATTATTTATTACATATATACTTTATAATCATTCTTTAATGGTTAATCATGGAAAATGAATCTCACCGCGTTCGTGGAGACGGTATTCCGTACGTACGCACAAGCGATGATACCGTTCCCATAACAATTGAATGAAATTGGAGTGGATGATATAATATCATAGAATTTGTAGGATGTTATAATAACCATATATAGTTATTCTTTACACCATTATACCTATCCAAGTAAGGTGGTTGTGGAAAATTTAATTACACCATGGTGTGGAGACAATATTCCGTACGTACGCACGTGCGGTGATTTCATTTTTTGTAGGATGGATAGAAGATGAAGTGGAATTGTTTCATATTTAAAATAACATATCCATATATTATTGATACTGATGTTATTACTTTATAATGAAATAACTAAATAATAATATGTTGAAGAAGAAATAAACTTGAAAGAATCGGTAGAAGAGATTACCTCTTCTTCAACGCACCTCTTTTAAGCTTCCTCTTATGGGAATAGGGTTGGTCTTTTGGGAAGACCAAAACCTCTATAATGTTTCTAGGGAAGTGGAGAAGGTAAATATTATGGGTTTGGACGATATTTATGGCTCGAAGTGTTGTGAATATGAGAGGGAGGAGGTGCCCATTTATAAGGAAGAAGAGGGGCACTTTTGAAAATCTCTAAAATATTAATTTATAATAAACCTAAACCCCACATAAAAACGTCTAAAGTGAATAAAATTAGTATATAAGATAATATAAGGTTGTAATCTCATCAACCAATTAAATTTAGACATGTTTTGAGTTTATTTTAAACCTTATCATTTTGATTTATCCTTATTTAATCTATTTAATTTTATTTGTGGTAATAATGATATAAATTTTATATGGTTATAAAAAATTACTTATGTGTTCTTAATTATACATGATTTGATATTTTATGACATGTTAGATCATATAATTTTTAATTTTTAATTTGTAAAATATTTTTGTTATTTTTAAACAATTTAATAATATAAAATATAAATAGTGTCAATTTTGACACAATTAATTTATTTGAATTTAAATAAACTCCACACTAAATATATGTTCGAACCAAAATATTAAATAGATTAATAACATGTCATATTTACCTAGAAAATTAGTGGAGCATATTAAATAGTTCATATAATATTTATTTTTATCTTTTAAAACAATTTATTTGATATTTCAATCAATAAAATAATTTCAACATCACTATTGTGTCACCTTTATTGATAATTATTTAATCCCTAAAAATTCTAAATAAATTCACAGGATGTAGATAATTTTCTTATATTTCAGGATACTATTCATTTTCAATGTTTCATGAAGTTTATCACTATATGAAAATTATTATACTTCTAAGAATTAAGGGAGTGACATGTTGTCACTTTCATTTTTTAGTAATAATTAAATTATTTTCATAGTCAAAAGTCCATAAAATGAATCTAATCTGACCCTTAGGTGATATGGGTCGACTTTTAGTCATACAATAGAATTTTTGGAAAGTGTTAGGGTAATTTTATAATCTTATATTTACCCTTAAGTACTCGTTATATCTTTAACTGAAGTAAATAAACATTACCGTAGTTACTATTCATAATATCAAAAAAATAAATGTAACCTATTAACATTGTTTGGACCCAATGAATCCAAATATGGAATCCATTTTTCCAAATTCAAAATACAAAAGTTTCAGTAATTAAATTAAAATTTATCATTTGTTAAGATAATTTTTTTTAAAAGTTAAAACATTGCCAAAGATTGAAATGTTTTTACTTATCAATTCAATGTAAAATTAAAGGTAATGAAATACATTATATTAAATGGTAAAAATGTATTCTATTTATACATTAAAACAATTCAATATTATGATTTAACCATATAAATTATTGCGATGAAAATAGTTATTTTTAATTAAAATATAGCGTGTTTTACCAGTTCATTAAAATATAAAAGTTATCAAAATAATATGAAAAATGTATCCAAAGTAAATTTTTATATCCCGATTCCAAAGAAGAATTTAATTTTGTAAAATTAAACTTATAAACATGTAAAAAAACTTTATTTAATGTGGGTGCGCCATCAAAAGGAGGCAAAACTTCATTTTTTGAAAAATACTTATTTTACACAAAATATTTATTTTGTTCTCATACCAAGTTCTAGGAAATGTGTAAGATGAATAATAATGTTATAAAATTAAAATTTTAGTTAATAATATTCATAAAGGCTTTCCCATAATAATATTATAAAAATATATCATTGTTTAGTGAAACTTGGTATTGCGTACTACACATGCTATCGAAAAATGTTATGATTACGTGTAATGCAAGCCATGTCAAGAATGCGTGTAGTGCAACCTCCTTTTGCTGTAGCATACAACACAAGATATAAATGAAATTAAAAATAATAATTCTCATAAAATCACGGGTTGTTACATTCTACCCCCCTTAAAATGAATTTCTCCCTCGAAATTCATCGGGGTTATAAATGGTTTACTACTTGAAATTTTCTTTCATAGAAACCCACATCGTAAAAAGGAATACTAAAACATAATTTTAAAAAGTGAAGTTTGAAACATATCGGTTAACCAAATTAACTCATCACCATATTTCCACATAGGAGAACATAGGTGATAATATGGATATGGAATAAAAACCTAATGATCAAGTTCTGAAGGAGAGTGGTAGAGAACATGGCTATGAAAAAGACAACAATAACAAAGCCATAAATTTGTGATGATCTAAGGTACCATCTGATTCATCAGATATAAGGGAACTTGGAAAACATTTTTTGGTTTTCAAGATCATTTCCCTAAAGTTGAAGAATTTCAATTAGAAGAAATACTTACATTATTTTGGTATAACCTCACCGTTGTTCGTGCCTTGAAAAATTTCCACTTCATATCTTAAAGAACTGAAGTTGAATTTTTTATTTGTGAAGTGTTAGCAGATCATGTTTTATAATTATGGGTCATTCCATATGTCTCAAACAAAATTTTAGCAAATGTTATCAAATATACATAAGTCCATCTATGGTGAGGTTAATCGTATATGATTCCAAAAATGGACTTATACTTCATCTATCATACCTCTTAATCAAATAAAACTTGATTCTAATAACCAGGGACTTCCTGTAGGTCATTGGTAGGAAATAAAGGCATGTCTCACTTCAGTTGTGGGTTCGATTCCCGCAGCCTTTTCCAATGTGACGGGTTGTCTTTCATCCTGCAGGTTGTCTTTTTTTTCTAAAACATCACTTTTATAACATTACATAAATAATATTGAAAAAAGTTCTAGCCTTAAAAAATACTATCTTATTTCCAACATAATCCATTCCATTCTTTAGACTTATCCAAAATACATTTGTCCAATCTCATAGTATAAAGAAAACGATTTCTAGAAATATAATTAACCATGCTTGTGAATACCATAATTTATCCCCCATATATCATAAGATATATCTTGTTGATCGCATTCCAAACATGTGAATACCTTAATCTTGTATTCTCTTGCAACATGAATTACCATAGAACCATATTGAAAACATGAATGTTGTCAAAAGTTAACTCTTTACACATACCAAAATCCCAAAATTTCAATATACTCAAACCATGATGTCACTTTGTCCTTATATCAGTCATGAGCTCATTATTATTATCAAACATTTCAATTTATCTTTATCCCTTCCTCATGAGCATATCATCTTCTTTCCAAAAATATTTCAATCACTTTTCAAGGTTACCGGTACTGTATTCTTATGGAAAACCATAATTGACCAATTCATAGATATTCCAATATACCACAAAAGTACCTCAAAAAACATTATTCTTGAATACCAAGACATAAAAAATTCAGTCCATACTCTTCAATTATTTTCATGGAATAAGTCCTTCCTTTATTTAGAAGTAACCTCTTAGGTCAGGGCATTGAGTTGGGTAATGTCCATGTTCTCCACAGATAAGACATTGAACTCCATAATAGTCTGTCACTCTATGACCCTTCTTCCCACACAGATAAAATCTTCCCCTACATTTGATGTATTCATCAAGGTTCTTCTTCCCTTCTTTAGAAATCTCGGTCTTCCTTTCTCTATGCTCCTCACCATGCGAACATGCATAAAAGTCCATCTTCCACTTATTTTATGATTTAGGAATACCAAAAAAAGTTCACCTTGTTAATCACATATCGTGATGACTGATTCGAAATAATTATAATATCTCTCTCTCTTGGCATTAGGAAATTTCGTTGCTCATAATCTCCAATTTTTCCATTTGATTCAATTTTGACCCAATTCCTTCTGGTTCCCTCCATTGACTAAAACCAAAAACCACTATGTAAGAAACAGTTAAGATAATGAGGAACCACGTAATGATAAAAAGTCACTTATGGGATGTCTAACTTATCACACATTCTTTAGTACATGACATCTTAGGTTCACCCTATGTGGTCAACATAATTCTAGGATAGTAACCTATAGTTATAATAAAAATTTGGGGCATCCCTAGACATACCATAGAAATATCTCTAGAGATTTCACTAATTATTTCGCATACTAGTTTACAAAGGTTAACTAAACCTCCCTCTGATACCAACTATAGAGAACCAAACTTTGCATATATCATCCCGCCTTTTTATCACATAAACTTTCATTACATTATACAAAACCGAGTATCTTTAAGGTTTAGTGTCTTGGAAACCAGGAACATAAAACATGACAACATAAAACATTCTTCTTAAACACTTGAAAGGATTCTCCTCATGTTCATACTAGGTTCATTACTGTATCTCATAACCTGGGGATATACATCAAATGAAAGGGTGAGTAGAAGGCCCAATAAGGGAAACAAGGGAAACATTTAACAAGTGAACTTGAGATACATTAACTATGTCATGAACAAGAACTTTAAGGCATGATAAAAAATCATGTGGCATATCACAATAAAAATAACATTTTTCATATCTTTAAGATGTGGCTACATAATTTAACATAGACAATCATGAACATATCACCAAGTTCCATCCCCAAGGTGTCATTTGAAAATTACCAAGGTTATTCACCAAGGTATCGTGAAAATTGTAATCTCTAGTGGTTACATCATTACCCAATGCATTGGAGCACTATCAGAGCCCACCCTTAAATTTTCCTTTTTTATCATGTGATCCACATATATCATCATCAAAAATTTCATAAATAACCCATATAGCATAAAATAAATGGGTTTTATTTCATAATCACAATGTTTTAAAAACTGCTTTAAAGACATGATCTTTACGTCACTTTAAAACCCACAGAAAAGGAAGGTGGGTCTCATGTATGTAAATCCCAGAATTTAAAATAGAAAATTTTGGTATATATGTGAATACCCCTTTAGAAGAAAGATCTTTGAGTATTCAGTTAATAATATAAAAGAACTTTAGAAAAAGAGAGAGACATTTTGAGACGGAAATTCTGCAGCATAACGGCTATGTTACGAGGTTTTAGAAGACATTAAAAAGAGAAGGAAAATGGGTCAAACATTCATAAATGACCCATAAAATAGTAGATGGACAGAATAAGAAGGATACATGATCATGGTAATGGAAGTTCAAGGACATACCATTTGAAATGAAAAACATGGAAGGAAGACAAAAATTAGATTTCTCTTATGAAAGTTCTACAGCGTAACGACGTTACTTAAACATCAACATAAATGATTTGAAAAGATCAAATAGGGTCTATAAAAATGTGAAAATAAGAGTTCAGTATGATAGATATAGATATAATTCTCCAAAATAATTAAAAAGGAACTTGAAAGACTTGACATGAAAGTAGAACTTTGAAAAGAATGAGAAGGGTGAAAGAATCCCCTAAAAAATTCGGCAGCCTAACGGCGCCACTTAAAACTTCAAAATACTGAATTGAAGAGATCAAATGGGGTCTCTCATCATATGAACATAAGATTCCAGTATGATATATATAGAGATCATACCCCAACACAAAAAAAAAGGAACTTTAACGAATTGACATGAAAGTAGAACTTCAAAACGAGAAGGGTGAAGAACCACTTAAAAATTCGGCAGCCTAATGGCGTCACATAAAACATCAAAATAATTAATTGAAGAGATAAAATGGGGTCTCTCATCATATTATCATAAAAGATAAGTATGATAAATTTAGAGATCATACCCCAACATAATAAAAAGGAACTTGAAATACTTTACATGAAAATAGATCTTGAAAAATGAGAAGGGAGAAAAAATCTGTTACAAAAATTTCGACAGCCTAACGGCGCCACTTAAAACATCCTAAAACGAAATAATGAGAGTAAGAGGGGATCTCTAATTATATGAACATGAAAATGGAAGTAATAGGAGTATAAAATAACATCCTCCAACATAAGAACATGGAGCATAAAAGGAATGACATAAGAGAGATTACTTGAAATGAAAGAGAGAGGTCGGATCCCTTACCTTAAAACGTAACTCTTAAAACACAAATGTTGGGACCTTGAGGGCTTGGGGGAACCTTGGGAGGACTCATTGGGAGGTAATGAGACCAGAACATCTTTGGGGGAGAGTGGGGAGTCGAAAGGATGAGTGGATTTCTTGGTATTTATAGGGAAAGTGAGGGGACAAGGCATTAATGGCCAAGGGACACCTCAAAAGTGGTTTTCTCAAAAGCATGGGCCCTCCCATGGTACTTCCCATGGAGTTAGGACACATGGGTCCCCCAATACAATACTTTATCACCTTCTTCCATCCATCCCTTAAAATATCTCATGACATCATCATGACACAGTTATGAGATCATTAAACAAACTGAAACCCTAAAACTGTATTTTTACTATTCACTAAAAATTCAACTTTCTGAGAAAAATCCCAAAATTTCACCTTAACCAAATATCAATTCTCTGATTTCAAAAATGAACTCCATTTTATAAAAATAATTTTTTAAATATTTTAAATTTAATTTTTAAATAAATACACTATTCACCGAAAATTCATTTTTTTAAAAAAAATCCCCAAAAATTACCATAACATAATACCGACGCTCTGAGTTCAAAAATGAAATCCATTTTATAAAAATATTTTTATAAATATTTTTAATTAAATTTTTAATTAAAAAACACTATTGACCCGAAAAAACTAATACTTGAATAATAATTTATGAAACCATTATTTAACCATTTTATTGAATCACATTACTTAATCAAGGTGCCTATATTATATTAATACTTTATTTAAGTGAGATTACTAATCCATTTGGACACAGTACTAATCCTAATCATAAAATCTCTATTCATAATTTATTATTCATCAAAAATCAAGTTGATCTTATTAGACTCTAAATGTCGTACTGAACATAATTGTAGAAGACCATTTTTTGAAAATCATTACACATTTTTAATTATTTAAGGTTTACATAAACATTTTTAAAATATCCTTTTTCTAAAATTTATCAAAAATATTCATACTATATTTATCCGGTCATTTAGAAATTCATAAACTTCATCATAAGAAGAAATCCCAATTTTTATTTAAAACAAAGAATTACAAAAGGCAATTACGGTCTCCTTACATAGCCCCTTATCACACCAACATAGGACCTAAGTGTAAGGTGTGCTAAGGTGAGAGAATCTGAGGGAGGCTCAGCTAACATCGCACGAGTAGTAATTTCTATCATTTTGAACTTCTCGTAGAGGCGATTCCGTTCTAGCTTCACAGGATGAAGTTCGGCTTGGGTTTGGTCCAGATCAAATCCCAGTGGTGCTACCTCCTTCCCAAGTTATGTTAGATGGGCTTCGATCGGTCCAAGACTACTGGGTGAGGCCATCGAATCTTCTTTCTATAATAATTAACCAAGATTACTTGTATTTAGAGACAATAATCAAAACGTTTAGTTTCCAGCAGTCACATTGACTAATGGTCATATAACCGTCTAAACCCAATGGTCTCATTTTAATTATAATTATGTTATCAAATGAAACATTTTTTCAGTATAAAAATAAATAAAATAACACTTAAAATTAAGAAACAGGATTTATTCAAAATTTCGGGTTGTTACATTCTTCCCCCCTTAAGAAATTACATCCTCGCAATTTTTAAAATTGGGTTTTAAAATTTCATTGAAAGTCCCACATCGGAAAATGAGTCAGTAAAATTATTACATTAAAAGAAAGAAAGGGAAGTACAAAGTTCACTCGAGTTAACCCACACTAGGATTCCATGTAGGAAAACATGGACATGGAATAAAAACAAAGGGTCAAGTTCTGGTGGAGAGTGATAGAGAACATGGTTAGGAGAATGTTAACCATAAGAAAATCCCAAACTTATGATGTGTGTAAACGGTATTTGATTACCTAGTAGGAAACGTAAACCAACAACATTTTTTTTTACGTTCCTTTTCATAATTTTGAGGAATTCATTTACAACATAAAACAAAAACATAATAAAATATACCTATCTTCATGTAGAGTTTCATCCTTTAATATGTTTCTACGCAAAACTAATCTTTTCTCCAAGCTATGAGCATTCAAAACTACTTGGTCTCATCAAAACACAAGAATCATCTTCATCATCCAAAAAAGATTAACTATATATTTCTTCTATCATTAAAAATTATCCCAAAAACAGAAAGGGTAAGGTAAAACAACTCTTCAAAAAAAATCCCATAGGAATGGAAACTACTTTTAAATCTTCAAAGTTCCATGGTACTACCCAAAGTTCATCATAGACCATTCCATAAATAACAGTCCTTAAGATTCCTCAAAATAAACCAAACTAATATTGAAACCCAAATACAAGAAGGATTTGATAACATAGTATTCCAAAATAAACTTCATTGTTTATCTCCAAACAACATCAACCACTCCTAACATCTTATAACAAAAGTAGCCAACCTAAACATATTTTACCCAAGATAGGTTAATCATTCCCATAAGTAACCTAAATTACTATAAGTCCACCTTAAATTTATCGATTCTTCAAAATATAGGTCAACCTTACTCCTAAATGAAAATACCGTAGTAATATATTTACCTCGATCATATAGGGTCCCCAAAATAGTGAACGTCTTCCAAAATAATAATCATCTTTTAATCCCCTAATCATCTCTTTCATATTAATACGGAAATCATCACATTTCCTATCACATTGGTTGTTGGGACATGTTCTTCCATTTCCCACCATTAACTAATAATAGAAAGTATAATTAGGGGCATAAATACTTAGCTAATAATCATGAAAAGGAACTTAAAGCATATAATGATAACTTTTAGAAGAAATGTATATCCTAAATTGTGATCCCCTAGGTTCTCATCTAGGTTATCCATGATCATATATTCTTATGTGAATCTTTATTTTATTTTATCTTTGTTCCTTTAACAAAGGTTCATACTAAGCTTATTAATTTACCAAAGCATATCCCCCGGGAGTGTCGTAACCAAGAGTGAAGCAAGGCCCGTTGTTGTGTACCAGTTCCCATTTGAGTCTAGCTCAAAGCAGTGTTTTCGGGTTTTACCCCTTTGTACATCTGTTTTAGAGCCACCTCTACCTGCTTGTATCCAGATAGGGATGTATTTGCTTGGCAACCCATTACTCAATACTCACCAAAATACCAGGAATATTTACTATATATAAACTTTTCTATAGGCTACTTCCTAAAGTTTTCATATCCTAATTTCCACAAATAACTAAACCATCCTTTGATACCAACTATATCATCACGCCTTTTTATCACATAAACTTTCATTACATTATACAAAACTGATGATCTTTAAGGTTTAGTGTCTTGGAAACCAGGAACATAAAACATGAAAACATAAAACATTTTTCTTAAACACTTGCAAAGATTCTCCTCATGTTCATACTAGGTTCATTACTGCATCTCATAACCTGGGGACATACATCAAATGAATGGGTGAGCAGAAGGCCTAGTAAGGGAAACAAGGGAAACATTTAACAAGTGAACTTGAGATACATCAACTATGTCATGAACAAGAACTTTAAGGCATGATAAAAAAATCATGTGGCATATCATAATAAAGATAACATTTTTCATAACATTAAGATGTGGCTACATTATTTAACATAGACAATAATGAACATATCACCAAGGTCCATCCCCAAGGTGTCATTTGAAAATTACCAAGGTTATTCACCAAGGTATCGTGAAAATTGTAATCTCTAGTGGTTACACCATTACCTAATACATTGGAGTGCTATCAGGGTGCACCCTTAAATTTCCATTTATTATCATGTGAGCCACATATATCATAATTAAACATTTCATAAATAACCCATATAGCATAAAATAAATGGGTTTCATTTCATAATCACAACGTTTTAAAAACTGCTTTAAAGACATGATCTTTACGTCACTTTAAAACCCACAGAAAAGGAAGGTGGGTCTCATGTATGTAAATCCCAGAATTTAAAATAGAACATTTTGGTATATATGTAAATACCCCTTTAGAAGAAAGTGCTTTGAGTATTCACTTAATAATATAAAAGAACTTTAGAAAAAGAGAGAGACATTTTGAGACGGAAATTCTGCAGCATAACGGCTATGTTATGAGGTTTTAGAAGACATTAAAAAGAGAGGGAAAATGGGTCAAACATTCATAAATGACCCATAAAACAGTAGATGGACAGAATAAGAAGGATACGTGATCATGTTAATGAAATTTCAAGGACATACCATTTGAAATGAAAAACATGGAAGGAAGACAAAAATTAGATTTCTCTTATAAAAGTTCGGCAGCCTAACGGCGTTACTTAAACTTCAACAAAAATGATTTGAAAAGATCAAATAGGGTCTCTCATCATGTGAACATAAGAGTTCAGTATGATATATATAGAGATAATTCCCCAACATAATTAAAACGGAACTTGAAAGACTTGACATGAAAGTAGAACTTTGAAAAGAATGAGAAGGGTGAAAGAATCCCCTAAAACATTCGGCAGCCTAACGGCGCCACTTAAAACATCAAAATACTGAATTGAAGAGATCAAATGGGGTCTCTCATAATATGAACATAAGAGTCCAGTATTATAGATATAGAGATCATACCCCAACATAACAAAAAGGAACTTGAACGAATTGACATGAAAGTAGAACTTCAAAACGAGAAGGGTGAAGAACCACTTAAAAATTCGGCAGCCTAACGGCGCCACTTAAAACATAAAAATACTGAATTGAAGAGATCAAATGGGGTATCTCATCATATGATCATAAAACATCAGTATTATAAATTCATATATCATACCCCAAAATAATAAAAAGGAACTTGAAATACTTTACATGAAAATAGATCTTGAAAAAATGAGAAGGGAGAAAGAATCAGTTACAAAAATTTCGGCAGCCTAACAGCGCCACTTAAAACTTCATAAAACGAAATAATGAGAGTAATATGGGATCTCTCATTATATGAAAATGAAAAGGGCAGTAAGAGGAGTATAAAAGAACTTCCTCCAACATAAGAACATGGAGCATAAAAGGAATGACATAAAAGAGATTACTTGAAAAGAAAGAGAGAGGTCGGATCCCTTACCTTAAAACGTAACTCTTAAAACTCAAAGGATGGGACCTTGAGGGATTGGGGGAACCTTTGGAGGACTCATTTGGAGGTAATGAGACCAGAACTTCGTTGGGGAGAGTGGGGAGTCGAAATGATGAGATGATTTCTTGGTATTTATAGGGAAAGTGAGGGGACAAGGCATTAATGGCCAAGGGACACCTCAAAAGTGGTTTTCTCAAAAGCATGGGCCCTCCCATGGAACTTCCCATGGAGTTAGGCCACATGGGGCCCCCAATACAATACTTTATCACCTTTGGACGGCCATACCTTAAAATTTCTCATGACATCATCATGACACAGTTATGAGATCATTAAACATACCGAAACCCTAAAACTGTATTTTTACTATTCACTGAAAATTTAACTTTCTCAGAAAAATCCCAAAATTTCACCTTAACCAAATATCAATGCTCTGATTTCAAAAATGAACTCCATTTTATAAAAATAATTTTTTAAATATTTTTAATTTAATTTTTAAATAAATACACTATTCACCAAAAATTCCTTTTTTTAGAAAAATCCCCAAAAATTACCATAACATAATATCGACGCTCTGAGTTCAAAAATGAAATCCATTTTATAAAAATAATTTTCTAAATATTTTAAATTATAATTTTAATTAAAAAACACTATTCACCCAAAAAATCTAATACTTGAATAATAATTTATGAAACCGTTATTTAACTTTTATTGAATCACATTACTTAATCAAGGTGCCTAGATTATATTAATACTTTCTTTAAGTGAGATTACTAATCCATTTGGACACATTACTAATCCTAATCATAAAATCACTATTCATAATTTACTATTCATCAAAAATCAAGTTGATCTTATTAGACTCTAAATTTCGTACTGAACATAATTGTAGAAGACCATTTTTTGAAAACCATTACACATTTTCAATTATTTAAGGATTACATAAACATTTTTAAAATATCCTCTTTCTAAAATTTATCAAAAATAAGCATACTATATTTATCCGGTCATTTAAAAATTCATAAACTTCATCTTAAGAAGAAATCCCAATTTTTATTTAAAATAAAGAATTACACAAGGCAGTTACGGTCTCCTTACATAGCCCCTTATCACACCAGCATAGGACCTAAGTGTAAGGTGTTCTAAGGTGAGAGAATCAGTGGGAGGCTCGGCTAACATCGCACGAGTAGTAATTTCTATCAGTTTGAACTTCTCGTAGAGGAGATTTTGTTCTAGCTTCACACGATGATGTTCGGCTTGGGTGTGGTCCAGAGCAAATCCCAATGGTGCTACCTCCTTACCAAGTTCTGTTAGATGGGCATTGATCGGTCCAAGACTACTGGGTGAGGCCATCAAATCTTCTTTCTATAATAATTAACCAAGATTACTTGTATTTATAGACAATAATCAAAACGTTTAGTTTCCAGATGTCATATTGACCAATGGTCATATAACCGTCTAAACCCAACTGTCTCATTTTAATTATAATCATGTTATCAAATGAAACATTTTTGTTGAGTATAAAAATAAATAAAATAACACATAAAATTAAGAAACAAGATTTATTCAAATTTTTGTGTCGTTACATTGTGTACATGGACATTACATTACTTTTGGTGAATACTTAATACATAACAAAAAACAAACACCAAATAACCGTAATAGTTTAGTGTCTTTGGAAACTTCGAACATAATCTTCTAATCATGGTGAAAGATCTTCAACATATCCCATAAAGATCTTCCCCATTTGTTTTTTTACCTAAAACCGTTATTTATATCGCAGGGAAAAGAAAACATAATAAGGGTGTGCTCAAATTCTCAGTAAGTGTAAACATAGATAACATAAAACAATCTATAGACATTTGAATGCAAAAACCTGAACATAAAATCTAAACATCAAAATCTTGAGCAAAGACATAAATCTTTGAATTACATAGGGAATATATAAAAATGGAACGTCAATCAAGATAAAATATCATGGGAAGAAAACTGGTAATTGTGGCAAACCATTAAACACTTGATATGATTTCCATGGTAGCCAAGACATTTCTGCCAAGTCTATCTTAGTGGACAAATTCCCTTTCTGAATCGAGTTCACTTCTCATTCCAGTCCTGTATCGCAGAACTGGATTAACTTACCATTCAAGCCATTTCTATCTCGTGAGATATAAATCTTTACCCAATGCATTGGAGGGAGATATTGGTCCCACCCATCTCATAATGAAATCATTATTATGTTTTCCACAACATAATCATAAATCATTCATCATAACCCAAAGAATAAAATGGTTTTCATAAACATCATCCCATCATAACATAATCCATATATAACAAATGGATATCATTTCATCAAAATAAAATTGAAAGCAAGTAAATCATAGTGTCATTATACTTGAAATGTACACATATGAAATAATTTCATCTTAGATGGAAAATGGTTTTTATAAAACACTTGAAATGAATTCTTGAGGAAAATATCATTTCTTCTTCAAAATCATTTTCTTTTAACAAAATTCTATTCAATTTTAAAAGAAAAGGATTTTGTTAAAATTATTCATGAAATTTTGTAGATTAAACTTCATTTAAATAAGTCATTTTGAAACCATAAAAATCCATTCATGCCGTATAAGTTAAAAAATACATTCTACTTGTACTTTTAACGGAAAAGTCAAAAATTACCATGTACGGTAAATAAAAGAAATATTCCTTCAATGACACAAAATAAAAGTCAAGGAAGTGTAAACATGAATTTAAACATACATTGGAGAATATTAAACACTTTTATAAAAACATTTTTATGGACATGGATGAAAAATATAACCCCAATAAATACTTACGTATAAGCAATCTCGGATAAAAATGAGATTTGCAAAATTATCCCTTACAGTATGTCTAATATGATTCGTATGTATCCAAACCTCCTGTATAATGATATAAATAATGTCACTGACTTATTAAATAATCATATTCATTGTTATGATATCATATATAGTTCACTAATGACCTTATATTACCCATTCTTTTTAAAATTCATGTCAAAGTAGCGTTTTGGGTAAAATCGTTTCATTTATCGTACGTTTTTTGAATTGTGGTTCTTGATATTATTACTTATATTATGATTTACTTAATTCCATAATGTAAAACATGATTTACATATAATATATAATCATCATATAAATATATATGATAGATAGATAAATTTAATGAAATACATCGTTCATAGAGACGGTAGGTTGTACGTACGCATGAATGTTGTTTTCGTTTCCTTATTGAAATGAATGGAATTAATTAAATGAAACATATATGTACATAAATCTATTATCATTATTATGTAATATATTTCATGATTATTTATTAAATATATACTTTATAAACATACATTAATGGTTTATCATGGAAAATGAATCTCATCGCGTTTGTGGAGACGGTATTCCGTACGTACGCACGAGCGATGATATCGTTCCCATAATTATTTTATTGAATTTGAGTGGATAATATAATATCATAGAATTAGTATGATGTTATAATAACCATATATAGTCACTATTTACACCATTATACCCATCCAAGTAAGGTGGGGGTGGAAAAACTAATTATACCACGGCATGGAGACGGTATTCCATACGTAAACACGCGCGGTGATTTCTTTTTTCGTTGGATGGATAAAAAGTGAAATGGGGTTGTTTAATAATTATAATAAAATATAAGTATATTATTGATACTGATGTTATTAATTTATAATGAAAAAATTAAATAATAAGAAGTAGAAGAAGAAAGAAACTTGAAAGAATCGGTAGAAGAGATTACCTCTTCTTCGATGCACCACTTTTAAGCTTCCACTTAAAGGACTGGAGTTGGTATTTTGAGAAGACCAGAACCTCCATAATGTTTCTAGGGAAGTGGATAAAAGAAATGGGTAGGGTTTTTTCGAGCTTTAAGGCTAAATGTGTTGTGAAGAGGAGAGGGAGGAGGTTCCCATTTATAAGGGAGGAGAGGGGCACTTTTGGAAAACTCTAAAATATTAATTTATAATAAACCTAAACTCCACATAAAAACTTAAAAAGTGACTCGCATACGTATATTAGATAAGATAGGGTTGTAATATCATCATCCAATTAAATTTAGACATGTTTTGATTTTGTTTTAAACCTTTTCATTTTGATTTATCATTATTTAATCTATTTAATTTTATTTGTGGTAATAATTTTGTAAATTTTATATGGTTATAAATACTTAATTATGTGTTCTTAATTATAAATAATTTCATATATAATGACATATTAGATCTTATGAATTTTAATTTTTAATTTTTAAAATATTTTTGTTATTTGTAAACAATTTAATAATATAAAAAATTAATAGTGTCACTTTTGACACAATTAATTTATTTGAATTTAAATAAACTCCACAAAAAATATATGTTTGAACCAAAATATTTAATAGATTAATAACATGAAATATTTATCTAAACAAGTCTTGTATCACATTAAAAAGTTCATATAATATTTATTTTTATATTTTAAAACCCTTTATTTGATATTTCAATCAATAAAATAATTTTAACATCACTATTGTGTCACCTTTAATGATAATTATTTAATCCATAAAAATTATAAATAAAATCACATGATGTCGATAAATTTATTATATTTATGGAGACTATTAATTTTCTAAGTTTCATGATGTTTATCACTAAATTAAAATTATTATACTTATAAGATTTAAGAGAGTGACATGTTGTCACTTTCTTTGGTTTTAATAATATTTAAATTATTTTCATAGTCAAAAGTCCATAAAATTAATATAATCCAAACCTTATGTGATATGGGTCGACTTTTAGTCATCCAATAGAATTTTGGCATGTCTTAGGGTAATTGTATAATCTTAGGTTTACCCTTAATTACTCATTTTATCTTTAATTGAAGTAAATAAAAATTACCGTAGTTACTATTAATAATATCAAAAAATTAAAAGTAACCAATAAATATAATTTGGACCCAATGAATCCAAATATGGAATCCATTTATCTAAATTAAAAACATAGAATTTTCAGAAATTAAATTAATATATATCCCGTTGTTAAGAAAACTGGTTTTAAAAGTTAAAACATTTCCAAAGATTGAAATGTTTTTACTTATGAATTCAATGTAAAATTAATGGTAATTACATACATTATATTAAATGGTAAAAACATATTCTATTTATAATTTAAAACCATTCAATATTATAATTTAACCACATAAATTAATGCGATGAAAAAGTTGTTTTTAATTAAAATATAGCGTGTTTTTACTATTTATTAAAATATAAAATTTATCCGAATAATATGAAACATTTATCCAAAGTAAATTTTTATATCCTGATTCAAAAGTAGAATTTTATTTTGTCAAATTGAACTAATAAACATGTCAAAACTATATTTAATGTAGGTGTTCCATCAAAAGGCGGTCAAACTGCATTTTTTTAAAAATAATTATTTTACACGAAATAATTATTTTGTTCTCATATCATATTCTATAAAATTTGTAAGACGAATAAAAATGTTATAAAATTCAAAATTTAGTTAATACTATTCATAACGTCTAGTCCATAATAATATTATAACCATATATTGTTGTTTAGTGAAACCTGGTAGTGCGTACTACACACTTTATCGAGGAAGGTTGTGATTGCATGTAATACAAGCCAAGTAAGGGGTGCAAGTAAGGAAATCTCCTTTTGGTGTAGCATAAAACACAAGACATCAAGGAAATTAAAAATAATAATTCTCATAAAATCACGGTTTGTTACATTCTACCCCCCTTTAAATGTATTTCTCCCTTGAAATTCGTCGGGGTTATAAATGGTTTACTACATGAAATATTCGTTCACAGAAACCCACAAGTTAAAAAGGAATACAAAAATATAATTTTAAAAAGTGAAGTATGAAACATATCGGTTAACCAAATTAACTGATCACTAGGTTTCCACATAGGAGAACATAGGTGAAAATATGGATATGGAAGAGAAACCTAACCATCATGTTCTGATGGAGAGTGGTAGAGAACATTTCTATGAAAAATCCAACAATCACTAAGCCATAAATTTGTGATGATCTAAGGTACCATCTGATTCATTGGATATATGGGCACTAGGAAAACATTTTTTTGTTTTCAAGATCATTTACCTAAAGTTGATGAATTTGAATTAGAATAAATACTTAATTAATTTTGGTATAATCTCATCGTTGATCGTGCCTTGAAAAATTTACACTTCATATCATAAATAAATGAAGTTGAATTTTTCATTTGTGATGTGTTAGCAGATCATGTGATAGAATGATGGGTCATTCTATATTTCTCAAACAAAAGGTTAGAAAAAGATATCAAATAAACATAACTCCATATATGTTGAGGTTAATCGTATATGATTCCAAAAATGGACTTATACTTTATCTATCATACAGCTTAATCAAATAAAACCCATTTATACTAACCAGGGAATTCTTGTAGGCCATTGGTAGAAAATGAAGGCATGTCGCACTTTGGTTGTGGGATTGATTCCCGCAACCTTGTCCAATGCGACAGGTTGTCTCCTGTCCTGCAGGTTGTCTTTTTTTTCTTCTAAAACATCACTATTATAACATTACAGAAATAATATCGAAAAAAGTTCTAGCCTTAAAAAATACTATCTGATGTCCAAGATAATTCATTCCATTCTTTAGACTTATCCAAAATACATTTGTCCAATCTCATAGTATAAAAAAAACGATTACTAGAAATGGCATTAACTAATCTTCTGAATACCATCATTTATCCCCCATATATCATAAGATATATCTTGTTGATCACATTACAAACATGTGAATACCTTAATCATGTAGTGTCTTACAACATGAATTACCATAGAACCATATTGAAAACATGAATGTTGTCAAAAGGTAACTCTTTCCACATACCAAAATCCCAAAATTTCAATATACTCAAACCATGATGTCACTTTGTCCTTATATCAGTCATGAGCTCGTGAATATTATCAAAAATTTCAATTTCTCTTTATCCCTTCCTCATGCGCATATCATCTTCTTTCCAAAAATATTTCAATCACTTTTCATGGTAACCGGTACCGTATTCTTATGGAAAACCATAATGGACCAATTCATAGATATTCCAATATACCATAAAAGTACCTCAAAAAATATTATTCTTGAATACAAATACATAAAAATTCAAACCATCATCTTCAATTATTTTCATGGAATAAGTCCTTCCTTGATTTAGAAGTGACCTCTTAGGTCAGGGAATTGAGTTGGGTAATGTCCATATTCTCCACAGATAATACATTGAACTCCATAACAGTCTGTCACTCTATGACCCTTCTTCCCACACAGATAAAATCTTCCCCTCCATTTGATGTATTCATCAAGGTTCTTCTACCCTTCTTTAGAAATCTTAGTCTTCATTTCTCTATGCTCCTCACCATGCGAACATGAAAAAAATTCCATCTTCCTCTTATTTGATGATTTTGGAATACCAAATAAAGTTCACCATGTTAATCATATATCGTGATGACTGATTCGAAATAATCATAATATCTCTCTTTCTAGGAATTAGGAAATTTTGTTTCTCTTAATCTCCAATTTTTCCGTTGGATTCAATTTTGACCCAATTCCTTCTGGTTCCCTCCATTGACTAAAACCAAAAACCACTATGTAGGAAACAGTTAAGATAATGGGGAACCACATAATCATAAAAACTCACTTATGGGATGTCTAACTTATCACACATTCTTTAATACATGATATCTTAGGTTCACCCTATGTTGTCAACATAATTCTAGGACAGTAACCTATAGTTATACTAATAGTTAGGGACATCCCTAGACATACCTTAGAAATATCTCTAGGGATTTCACTAATGTTTTTCCATCCTAGTTTCCAAAGGTTAACTAAACCTCCCTCTGATACCAACCGTAGAGACCCAAACTTTACGTACATGGAAATTAAATTACTTTTTCTGAATTCTTAATACATAACAAAAACAGACACCAAAGAACCGTAATAGTTTAGTGTCTTTGGAAACTTGGAACATAATCTTCTAATCATGGTGAAATATCTTCAACATCTCCCATAAAGATCTTCCCTTTTTTGCTTACCTAAAACCTTTATTTATATCTTGGGGAAAAGAAAACATAAAATGGGTGTTCTCAAATTCTCAGTTAGGGTAAACATAGATAACATAAAACAATCCATAAACATTTGAATTCAAAAACCTGAACATAAAATCTGAACATCAAAATCTTGAGCAAAGACATAAATCTTTGAAGTACGTAAGGCATATATAAAAATGGAACATAAATCCAGGTAAAATAGCATGGGAAGAAAACATGTAATTGTAAAATACCATTAAGCACATGATATTATTTCCAAAGTATCCAAGTAATTGCTGTCAAGACCATCTTAGTGGACAAATTCCCTTTCTGAATCAAGTTCACTTCTTGTTCCAATCCTGTATCATAAACCAGATTAACTTACCATTCTATCCATGTATATCTCATGAGATATAAATCTTTACCCAATGCATTGGAGGGAGATATAGGTACCACACATCTCATAATGAAATTATTCTTATGTTTTCTACAACATAAACATAAATCATTCATCATAACCCAAAGAATAAAATGGTTTTCATAAAAATCATCCCATCATAACATAATCCATATATTACAAATGGATATCATTTCATCAAAAGAAAATTGAAACCATGTAAGTCATAGAGACATTATACTTGAAACCTACACATATTAAATAATTAAATCTTATATGGAAAATGGTTTTTATAAAACACTTGAAATGAATTCTTGAGGAAAATATCCTTTCTTCTTCAAAATCATTTTCTTTTCACAAAATTCCATGAAATTTTAAAAGAAAAGGATTTTATTGAAATTAGTCATGAAATTTTGTATAGGAAAATTCATTTAAATAAATCATTTTGAAACCTTAAAAATCAATTCATGCCGTATAAGTTAAAAAAACATTCTCCTCGTACTTTTAACGGAAAAGTCAAAAAGTACCATGTATGGTAAACAAATGAAAGATTCCTTCCATGACACAAAGTAAAAGTCGATGAAGGGTAAACATGACTTTAAACATACATTTTATAATATTAAACACTTTAATAAAAACATTTTTATGGACATGGATGAAAAATATAACCCCAGTAAATACTTACGTATAAGAAATCTCAGATAAAAATGAGATTTGCAAAATTATCCCTTTCCGTATGTCTGATATGCTTTGTATGTATTCGAAAATCCTGTATAATGATTTAAATAATATCATTGACTTATTAAATAATCATATTCATTGTTATTATATCATATATAGTTCCCTTATGACCTTATATTACCCGTTCTTTTGTAAATTCATGTTAAAGTAGAGTTTTGGGTAAAATCATTTCATTTATCGTACGTGTTTCGACTTGTTGTTCTTGATATTATTACTTATATTCTGATTTACATATTTCCATAATGTAAAACATGATTTATATATAATATATATTCAGCATATAAATATATATGATAGATCGATAAATGGAATGAAATACATCATTCATGGAGACGGTAGGCCGTACGTACGCATGAACGTTGTTTTTGTTTCCTTATTGAATTGAATGGAATTAAGTGAATGATTCATATTTGTACATAAATCTAGTATAATTATTATGTAATATATTTCATGATTATTTATTAAATATATACTTTATAATAATAATTTAATGGTTAATCATGGAAAATGAATCTCATCGCGTTCGTGGAAACGGTATTCCGTACGTAAGCACGAGCGATGATATCATTCCCATAATTAATGAATGGAATTGGAGTGGATTATATAATAAAATATAATAATTATTCTGTTATAATAACCATATATAGTTATTCTTTACACCATTATACCCATCCAATTGAAGTGGTGGTGGAAAAAATAATTATACCACGGCATGGAGACGGTATTCCGTATGTACGCATGCGCGGTGATTTATTTTTCCATAGGATGGATAGAAAGTGAAATGGGGTTGTTTCATATTTATAATAACATATCATTATATTATTTATACTGATGTTATTACTTTATAATGAAACAACTAAATAAGAAGAAGTTGAAGAAGAAAGAAACTTGAAAGAATCGGTAGAAGATATTAGCTCTTCTTCGACGCACCACTTTCAAGCTTCCACTTAAAGGACTAGAGTTAGTCTGTTGAGAAAAAAAGAACCTCAAGAATGTTTCTAGGGAAGTAGAGAAGAGAAATTGGTAGGGTTTGGCCGTTCTTTAAGGCTCAATGTGTAGTCAAGAGGAGAGGGAGGAGGTGCCCATATATAAGGGAGGAGAGGGGCACTTTTGGAAACCTCTAAAATACTAATTTATAATAAACCTAAACCCCACTTAAAAACTTACAAGTGACTCAAATTCGAAGATTAGATACAATAGGGTTTTAGTCATATCAAAAAATTAAATTTAGACATATTTTGATTTTGTTTTAAACCTTATATTATTTAGTTATCCTTATTTAATCTATTTAATATTATTTGTGGTAATAATGTTATAAATTTTATATGGTTATAAATACTTACTTATGTGTTCTTAATTATACATAATTTGATATTTTATGACATATTAGATCTCATAAATTTTAATTTTTAAATTTTAAAATAATTATTTTATTTTTAAACAATTTAATAATATAAAATATCAATAGTGTAAATTTTGACATAAATAATTTATTTAAATTTAACTAAACTCCACACAGAATATATGTTCGAAAAAAAATCTTTAATAGATTAATAACATGTAATATTTATCTAAAAAATTGTTTTATCACATTAAATAGTTCATATAATATTTATTTATATATTTTAAAACCCTTTATTTGATATTTCAATCAATAAAATAATTTTAGCATCACTATTGTGTCACCTTTAATGATAATTATTTAATCCCTAAAAATTAAAAATAAATTCACATGATGTTGATAATTGTATTAGATTTCTGTATACTATTCATGTTATAAGTTTCATGAAGTTTATAACTAAATTAAAATTATTATAATTATAATATTTAATAGAGTGACATGTTGTCACTTTCTTTGGTTTTAATAATAATTAAATTATTTTCATAGTATAAAGTCCATAAAATGAATATAATCAAACCCTTAGTTGATATGGGTCTACTTTGAGTCATCAAATATAATTTTGGCATGTCTTAGGGTAATTTTATAATCTTAGGTTTACCCTTATTTACTCATTTTATCTTTAACTGATGTAAATAAAAATTACCGTACTTACTATTCATAATATCAAAAAAATAAAACTAACCTATTAACATAATTTGTACCCGATGAATCCAAATATTGAATCCATTTCTCCATATTCAAAACACATAAGATTCAGTAATTAAATTAAAATTTATCCCATTGTTAAGAAAACAGGTTTTAAAAGTTAAAACATTTCCAAAGATTGAAATGTTTTTACTTATGAATTAAATGTAAAATTAATGGTAATGACATACATTATATTAAATGGTAAAAATATATTCTATTTATATTTTAAATCCATTAAATATTATAATTTAACCATATAATTCATTGCGATGAAAAAAAATTGTTTAATTAAAATATAGCGTGTTTTTACTATTCATTAAAGTATAAAAGTTATCAGAATAATATGAAACATTTATCCAAAGTAAATTTTTATATCCTTATTTCAAAGAAGAATTTATTTTTTCAAATTGAACTTATAAACATGTCAAAACTAGTTTTAAAGTGGGTGTTCCATCAAAAGGCGACCAAACTACATTTTTTGAACAATAATTATATTACACGAAAAAATTATTTTGTTCTCATACCATGTTCTAGAAAATGTGTAAGATGAATAATAATGTTATAAAATTCAAAATTTAGTTAATACTATTCACAAAGGCTAGTCCATAATAATATTATAACAATATATCATTGTTTAGTGAAACCCGGTATTGCGTACTACACACGCTATCGAGGAAGGTTGTGATTGCGTGTAATGCAAGCCAAGTCAGGGGTACATGTAGTGAAATCTCCTTTTGGTGTAGCATAAAACACAAGACATCAATGAAATTAAAAATAATAATACTCATAAAATCAAAGGTTGTTACATTCTACCCCCTTTAAATGAATTTCGCCCTTGAAATTCGTTGGGGTTATAAATGGTTTACTACTTGAAAGTTTCGTTCATAGAAACCCACATGGAAAAAAAGGAATACTAAAACATAATTTTAAAAAGTGAAGTATGAAACATATTGGTTAACCAAATTAACTAATCACTGGGTTTCCACATAGGAGAACATAGGTGAAAATATGGATATAGAAGAGAAACCTAACCATCAAGTTCTGATGGAGAGTGGTAGAGAACATTTCTACGGAAAGGCCAACAATCACTAAGACATATATTTTTGATGATCTAAGGTACCATATGATTCATCGGATATAATGGCACTATGAAAACATTTTTTGGTTTTCAATATCATTTCCCTATTGTTGAAGAATTTGAATTAGAATAAATACATACTTTATTTCGGTATAATCTCACCGTTGTTCGTGCCTTCAAAATTTTCCACTTCATATCTCAAATAAAAGAAGTTGAATTTGTCATTTGTGAAGTGTTAGCAGATCATGTGATAGAATGATAGGTCATTCAATATGTCTCAAACAAAAGGTTAGAAAATGTTATCAAATATACATAAGTCCATCTATGGTAAGGTTAATCGTATATGATTCCAAAAATGGACTTATACTTCATATATCATACCGCTTAATCAAAAAAAACATGTTTCTACTAACCAGGGACTTGTTGTAGGACATTGGTAGGAAATAAAGGTCTGTCGCACTTCGATTGTGGGTTCGATTCCTGAAACCTTGTCCAATGCGACGGGTTGTCTCCCGTCCTGCAGGTTGTCTTTTTTTTTTCTAAAACTTCACTATTATAACATTACAGAAATTATATAGAAAAAAGTTCTAGCCTTAAAAAATACTATCTGATGTCCAACATAATCCATTCCATTCCTTAGACTTATCCAAAATACCTTTGTCCAATCTCATAGTATAAAGAAAATGATTACTAGAAATTTCATTAACCAAGCTTGTGAATACCATCATTTATCCACCATATATCATAAGATATATCTTGTTGATCACATTCCAAAAATGTGAATAACCTAATATTGTATTCTCTTGTAACATGAATTACTATAGAACCATATTGAAAACATGAATGTTGCCAAAAGGTAACTCTTTCCACATACTAAAATCCCAAAATTTCAATATACTAAAACCATGATATCACTTTGTCCTTATATCAGTCATGAGCTCATGAATATTATCAAACATTTCAATTTCTATTTATCCCTTCCTCATGCGCATATCGTCTTCTTTCCAAAAATATTTCAATCACTTTTCATTGTTACTGGTACCATATTCTTATGGAATACCATAATGGAACAATTCATATATATTCCAATATACCATAAAAGTACCTCAAAAAACATTATTCTTGAATACCAATACATAAAAATTCAATCCATCCTCTTCAATTATTTTCATGGAATAAGTCTTTCCTTGATTTAGAAGTAACCTCTTAGGTCAGGGCATTGATTTGGGTAATGTCCATGTTCTCCACAGTTAAGACATTGAACTCCATAACAGTTTGTCACTCTATGACCCTTATTCCCACATAGATAAAATCTTCCCCTCCATTTGATATATTCATCAAGGTTCTTCTTCCCTTCTTTATAAATATCAGCCTTCCATTCTCTATGCTCCTCACTATGTGAACATGCATAAAAGTGCGTCTTCCTCTTATTTGATGATTTAGGAATACCAAAAAAAGTTCACCTTGTTAATCATATATCGCGATGACTGATTCAAAATAATCATAATATCTCTCTTTCTATGGATTAGAAAATTTCGTTGCTCATAATCACCAATTTGTCCATTGGATTCAATTTTGACCCAATTCCTTCTGGTTCCCCCCATTGACTAAAACCAAAAACCACTATGTAAGAAACAGTTAAGATAATGAGGAACCACATAATCATAAAAAGTCACTTATGAGATGTCTAACTTATCACACATTCTTTAATACATGACATCTTTGGTTCACCCTATGTTTTCAACATAATTGTAGCATAGTAACCTATAGTTATACTAAAACTTAGGGACATCCCTAGACATACCTTGTAAATATCTCTAGGGATTTCACTAATGTTTTCGCATCCTTGTTTCTAAAGGTTAACTAAACCTCCCTCTGATACGAACTATAGAGACCCAAACATTACGTACATGGACATTACATTACTTTTTCTGAATACATAATACATAACAAAAACAGATACCAAATAACTGTAATAGTTTATTGTCTTTGGAAACTTGGAACTTAATCTTCTAATCATGGTGAAAGATCTTCAATATCACCCATAAAAATGAGATTTGCAAAATTATCCCTTACATTATGTCTGATATGCTTCGTATGTATCTTAACCTCCTGTATAATGATTTGAATAATGTCATTGACTTATTACAGAATCATATTCATTGTTATGATATTATATTTAGTTCACTTATGACTTTATATTAATCATTCTTTTGTAAATTCGTGTTAATGTAGTGTTTTGGGTAAAATCGTTTAATTTATCGTACGTGTTTCGACTTATTGTTCTTGATATTATTACTTATATCCTAATTTACTTAATTCCAGAATTTAAAACATGATTTATATATAATATATATTCAGAATATAAATATATATGATATATCGACAAAAGGAATTAAATACATCGTTCATGGAGATGGTAGGTCGTACATACGCATGAAGGATGTTTTCATTTCCTTATTGAATTGAATGGAATTAAGTAAATGAAACATATAAGTAAATAAATCCAGTATCGTTATTATGTAATATATTTCATGAGTATTTATTACATATATACTTTATAATCATACTTTAACGGTTAATCATGGAAAATGAATCTCATCGCGTTCGTGGAGACATTATTCTGTACGTACGCACGAGCGATGATATTGTTCCCATAATTATTGAATAAATTGGAGTGGATGATATAATATCATAGAATCATTATGATGTTATAATAACCATATATAGTTATTATTTACACCATTATACCCATCCAAGTAAGGTGGTGCTGGAAAAACTAATTACACCACGGCGTGGAGACGGTATTCCGAACGTACGCACGCGTGGTGATTTCATTTTCTGTAGAATGGATAGAAGGTGAAATAGGTTTGATTCATATTTATAATAACATATAAGTATATTATTGATACTGATTTTATTACTTTATAAGGAAACAACTAAAGAAGAAGAAGTTTAAGAAGAAAGGAACTTGAAAGAATCAGTAGAATAGATTACTTCTTCTTCGATGCACCGCTTTTAAGCTTCCTCTTAAGGGACTAGATTTGGTCTATTGAGAATACCAGAACCTCTAGAATGTTTCTAGGGAAGTGGAGAAGAGAAATTGGCAGGTTTTTTCTGACACTAAAGGCTCAAAGTTTTGTGAATATGAGAGGGAGGATGTGCCCATTTATAAGGGAGGAGATGGGCACTTTTGAAACCTCAAAAATATTAATTTATAATAAACCTAAAACCCACTTAAAAATTCTACAGTGACCAAAATTTGGATATTAGATAATATAGTGTTGTAATCACATCAACCAAATAAATTTCGACATGTTTTTATTTTCTTTTAAACCTTATCATTTTGATTTATCCATATTTAATCTATTTAATTTTATTTGTGGTAGTAATGTTATAAATTTTATATGGTTATAAATACTTAATTATGTGTCATTAATTATAAATAATTTGATATTTTATGACATTTTAGATCATATAAATTTTAATTTGTAATTTTTTAAATATTTTTTGTTATTTTTAAACAATTTAATAATATAAAATATCAATTGTGTCAGTTTTGACACAATTAATTTATTTGAATTTAAATAAACTCCAATCTATATATATGTTAGAAAACGAATATTTAATAGATTAATAACATGTCATATGTATATAAAATATTCGTGGATCACATTAAATATTTCATATAATATATATTTTTAGCTTTTAAAAACTTTTATCTGATATTTCAATCAATAAAATAATGTCAACATCTCTATTGTGTCACCTTTAATGATAATTATTTAATCCCTAAAAATTCTAAATAAATTCACATGATGTAGATAATTATATAATCTTACTTAAGACTATTAATTTTAGATGTTTTATGAAGTTTAGCACTAAATTAAAATTCTTATACTTATAAGGTTTAAGAGAGTGACATGTTGTCAATTTCTTTGGGTTTTATATTAATCAAATTATTTTTATGGTCAAAAGTACAAAAAATCAATCTAATCCGACCCTTAAGGTGATATGGGTTGACTTTTAGTCATCCAATATGATTTTGGCATGTGTTAGGGTAATTTTATAATCTTATGTTTATCCTTAATTACAGGTTTTAATTTTAACTGATGTAAATAAAAATTAAAATAGTTACTATTCATAATATCAAAAAATTAAAAGTAAACTATTAACATAATTTGGACCCACATAATCCAAATATGTAATCAATTGTTCCAAATTAAAAACACATAAGTTGCAGTAATTAAATTAAAATTTAACCTGTTGTTAAGAAAATGGGTTTTAAAAGTTAAAACCTTGCCAAAGATTGAAATGTTTTTACTTATGAATTCAATGTAAAATTAATGGTAATGACATAAATTATGTTAAATGGTAAAAATATATTCTATTTATACTTTAAAATAATTCAATATTATAATTTATCCATATAAATTATTGTGATGAAAAAAGTTTTTTTAATTTAAATATAGTGTGCTTTTACAATTCATTAAAATAAAAAAGTTATCAAAATAATTTGAAAATTTTATCCAAAGTAAATTTTTATATCCTGATTCCAAAGAAGAATTTAATTTTGTCAAATTGATCTTATAAACATGAGAAAAACAATATTTAATGTGGTTGCACCATCAGAAGGTGTCAAAAATGCATTTTTTAAAAAATAATTATTTTAACCGAATTAATTATTTTGTTCTCATACCATGTTCTAGAAAATGTGTAAGATGAATAATAATGTTATAAAATTCAAAATTTAGTTAATAATATTCATAAAATATAGTCCATAATAATATTATATCAATATATAGTTGTTTATTGAAACCTAGTATTGCGTACTACACACGCTATTGAGGAAGGTTGTGATTGCAATTAATGCAAGCCAAGTCAGGGATGTGTGTAGTGCAAGCTCCTTTTTGTGTAGCGTACAACACAAGACATCAATGAAATTAAAAAGAATAATTCTCATAAAATCACGGGCTATTACACCTCTACTCCTGCCTACCCATTTTCGACTACCACGGGTTGTATCTACATAGAAAAGGAACTCTCAACCACAAAGGATAACTCTAGAACCATAGAATATGTTAGAATGCATAGAGAGGTAACATTTTCTCAGTGGTCTCTACGCATAACTTACTCAAAGGTCTAAGTCCTAAAGTACAGATCATCTATCATATTCATTGAGTACCTAGAGAGGTTGGCATGCCTCAATGAATACTCATATACCAACACATTGTTATTCTAGAGTTGAAGAAGCTCATGGATATGCATGGCCCTTAGATTATAAGGTGATAACTCCTCATTGAAAATTTTGTCAAACTCTATCCATGGAAGATCCACCTCATCCTAATATCGGGTAACCAGACCCCACCATCGCCATGTTAAGCTTTGTATAAGGCTTGTTTTCAGGACCTACATCTAATCTACTGGTGTTATGACTATATGGAAAACCTGGTTCACCACATTAATCCAGTCCACATCCACCCATGTGTCAGGCTCACCTACAAACCTGAGGAGTCTCTTCTACTAAAACTCATGAAGTGCACTCAGCCTGCACTCCTCATCTGCTACAACTGCAAGTATTGTGTGTTGTTATACAGTTGGTGATATTGTGGGTGCACCACCTAGAGGTGTTATCTATGTTATAATTCCCCCTGATGATGCATTTTCATCCAGTGGATAATACCCATGATCATGTGGTGGAATCACAGTTGGTTGTCTACAGGGAGACATCCTGAAATGAAACAAGATATACCATGGTTAATAGAGTATATCTCGGAAGCTGACTCAAAAATTACATGGAAAACACAAACATTACTATATGATTCATGCACCATTATTTTTTCCTTTAACCTGTTTTTTCTTGCACTAAGTTGAAAATTGGGTAATTAGAGTCCTAGTGTATGGATATGTCGGTCATTACACTATTATTGGAGTCCTTAGCCTGAAAGGTGAACTCAAAACACTCAAAATTGTTTCCCCAAAACCAACATCATATATCCCCGATCCTAAACTTGAACCAACCCCTTTGAATACACTTTATCATGACCCATCCCAAAGGGTCTCTGCCGTGACTTTTATATGCCCACCTCCAATAGGCTAGGGACTGGTTCCTCGTACCGAGAAGGCATATCTCACAAATTGGATACATTATCCTTGCATATATGTACACACGCACACATACCCAAAAAAATGTTGAAATTTGAAAGAACTACAAAAACGTGCATGCAAACCACTATATCCCACAACCACAGTACAATAGGGAAAGAACTGGAAAATAAAAAATGCCAAAAAAATCCCACCAATAACAGTTTGTAACCACAAGTCCAACCTATAAGAAAAGAGATTCGGGGACTATTGTCTAAACTATAGTAACATGTCCTTTTTTTATCCTCACTAAGCATTGCCTGGTCCTAGTCCAACTAGGACTCTGTAGAAGGGTCCATCATCTACACAAGTCATGAAACATGCAAACAAATCCCATGTAAGGGTGAGTATAACAATACTTAGTAAGACACCCCAAAATCAAAAAAGGAAAATACCACAAAAGAAGTGTCCTAAAAAAATAAACTCATATCCACATAGGTATATGTCTATGACACATATAACAATAATATCAAGATACATTCATAAGAAACAACTTGCCATAAAGTAGTCTTATACATGTGTCATCCATATGATTCTACGCAAATCATTCATGTTCCTAGAGATCTCACTCCTCAAGTGAAGATATCATTAGAGGCAGTCACAAAGAGGTCAAGCTCATTTGTGCCCTTTCAAATGAGAAAGTATTGGTCAATTAATTTTATTATACCCTAGAGAAGGGTTCCTACCCAATCATGCTGGGAAATTCACTAACCCAATATGGATCAATTCAAAATGTATGGGATCACTCCTAGTCACATTGGGGGTAACCATAGACCCTACCAATGCAGCTCTCTAGGTGGAAGATAGGTAGCCTTCTCACAAAGGTCATGTTTTTAAAAAAAACTCCAAGATGGGTGATAGAGGATCTTACTCCGAAGTTGAGGAGGGTTTTCTAACTCTATCTAGGACTCGACCTATGGAGGGGATTAAAATCCAGTAATGTGGAAGAAATATCACACTGAACACTCAAGGAAAATACCAAGGTAAAATTTTCTATTACTATACAGGTCCCAGTTAAAAACTCATCACATTATTTCAAAACAACCTTCTCATCATTAGGGTCCCAATGAAGTAGATGGATTTTCAAATGGACGAACTTTTTGAAAGTTCCTGTAGTTTAATGTTTCAAAGAAGGGGGTCATTAGGAAGTGGAACGACCACAAGGTCGGTCCACTGACTATGGAAGTCATCAACCCAGACTGACCACATCGTGTCCATCATGGTCCACTGCCACGATCGATCACATCCCCCGCTATCTCATCCATGAGGAAGCTGGATCAATCATGGCTCAGTCCGGCCACACCGAGTCCAACCCAAACCATCGGGTCAGACTCGGCCCGATGGGCCATATTTACCACATTACCTAGCCTTCTAGCATACTAGCCTCTTGGACTGCCAAATGTGTCTTTCCTTGAAGCATCCACTGTTGTGGTCTCCCATAGTGAATTCCACCGCTCCACACAACCACCCCACCACATCACCCACCTCCACTTCCCGAGCCTCTATTCTTCCTTCAATTCCCAAATCTGGAAACGATTATAGATCTAGGTTTTTTAGTCCTTGATATAAGTTGATCTAGTCTTGGATATCAATTTTTATCCAATCTTGGGGCTCAATCAAATTCGAAACATCTCTGAAAGTTGATCCATGACAATGAGTATCCAACAACAAAGAACCCTATGAACGAGGGATAGAAAACCCCAATAACCCCTTGAGGAATGAACCTAGGCCTTGTTCATTTCAACCTCAATTAATTCATGTCAGAATAGGATAATGATGAAATAATTCTTCAAAAATACACATAAATAATATCTGTATTTATAACCATCCCGCAATGATCAAACTTCGGATCAATCTATTATTTGTTTGAATAATGTTCATCATGAAAATGAAGAATATGGAGATATCACAATGAAATAAATTCCCTACCTCGATTTAGAAAATTCATTGAAAAAGTACAATTGTTGTGTCATCATCCTTGGAGAGGTTCCTTCGAATTGGCTACACATTGATCGATGATCCCTCATCTGTCGCCATTTTTTGAGAGAGTTCTTCCAAATCTCTCCCCCACGATTCTCCAGTATTGCCATGATTATGGGAATAACCATAGTAATTCTGCGTAAGGATTAATTTAATGGAAAATTCACTATGTCAATTGAAATAATTTTTATTTAAATTATTGAATGATTATTACGTCATTTTCGATATTTTTCACAAAATACCCACGCCGACTAAGGCTAAGTCGCACCTAGGGAAAATTTCACATTACAAAATGAATTATGATCTCATATTTTCAATCCATGTCACTATTCAGGTGTTCTTAGGATTTTAAAATTAATTTTTTTTATTTTATTATTTTATTTATGATTAGATCCTTGGTGAATATTTCTATAGATGACCCGCACCAACCAAAGTTAGGATGATCATAGGGTAAAGTTGTCATTCTGATCTCAATGGTGCCCTCATATTTTTGATCTGAGAATCCACTTGATATTTATTACACTTTTTCCGGAAATCCCTATGCGCATGCTATTAAAAGATTATTATTTTTCAAACAATTGTTTCAGGCACACCGAGCCTCAGAATCACACGTCCTCTCGATTCCTAGTCACGAAATCCATCCATATAATATCTAGAAATAATGCATAGAAAATATGATATATTAAATTAATTTTCATTCGTAAACTCCTTAGTGTGTTCCAGACTAAGAATATTTCTCATCATATCTCAAAGTCTACTTCTGAAGGCACAATCACAATATATGTGGACAAACACATAGAATAGGTATCTCTCAATCCAAAATATGAGTTCAAATGAAGGATATATGAACATTGTAATCTTTCTCAGAAGAGATCATGGAGTACGTGTCATGTGAGGGGAGCCACACAACATATGGTCCCTCTTCACTATCAAGACATGTCTCTGGTCGATACATGGGTCTCATCTATGTAGGGGTACACAAAGTGTAGGTGGACTACATAGTGTGACCCACATATCTAGGTATCGGGCCTTGTCCCTTGGCTGTGTTCGTGTGTGGGACCCCATGTTTGTGTACCTAGACATCGTGTCCATGAGGTTGGCCACACAGGCTAGCCAACTGGGTAAGGGGTACACAACATGCGAGGGATGACTAGATGTTGTATCATCCTTATCATTTCCCATACCCTATCATCATCACTGAGGGAGGTTATATTCCATGTGTTATTCATTATACGCTGCGTGTAGTTGGGAGTTTTCCAGAAATATGAGATTTTTTAAAATCTGATCATCCACTTCAAATTTGGTCAAACTACCTTAGATATTTCAATGAATCAATCTAAAATTTCTGGATATGACTAAAGAATGAGGATTTCAATTGTTTCTCACCACGAATCATCTTTGTTCATCGGGAATGGTTTGGCTATGTGTTTCACAGGACATCATAGATTCATTAATCATGATCATAGAGTTCAACAACTAGATCGCTCTTCCCCAAATCGCGACCTTTGTAGATCTATGCTAGGTTCACAAAACAATTAATGATTCTTCGATCCTCTATATTTTCAGGGGACCAGTGAGGCTCGGGTTTCCCAATTATTTTTCAACCGGGAACCATGGGGGTTCCAATGGTGAAAAATGCAAAGAATTATGGGAGTAAAGAACCAAAAACAGTGTACTAGACATCATTGGACAGGTGTTCTAAGTTGGTTATCAAGAATTGGGATCTAAGGTTTAAAATTAGAATAAATAAATCAATGTTTCATATCATCGTCACAAGCATGGTTTACAAAAAGGGAGAAGATCAAATAATAACTATCGATCCACTCAAACATTTAATCATAGGAGTAAAATCATCAAATATGAGTCATGCCTCTATTTTGGATCATTAGTTGTTGAATAACGTGCTCACCAACAAATTTAGGATGATATGTTATGTTTGTCGTGCTTTTATTCACATTAATCTAGGGTTTTCTCATTAATCTAAGAGATTACCCAAAGGGAGGAGGGGATAGGAGTTTTATCGGAAAATGTGAATTATGAGCCAAACCGGGCAACATTCCATTGATGATAAATTTAAACTATCATTTTACCTCAAAGATTAATTTTTTAATATTTAAATTAATATATTTATTCCCATAAATGCACCGCCAACTAGTGAATGATCTCAATGTCCCACGCCAACTCACTTTAAGTCATTATTAGGATAAAAATAAAATTTGGTACCCAACCATGGTCTCAAATTGTTTATTTGATCAAACATTTAAGAGTTATCCTATATTCATTAATTAACTTCACGAACACCACATAAATTATTTTTAATATTATTATAAAATTAAATCCAAACACATTGGACCTTGTAATCTCACGTCATCTCAATTCATAACTCTATAAATATATATCAAAGTATATCAAAGTATTAAATGAAAAAAAAGGGTCTCTACAACATTCCATTCTTCTTGATTTTAATCCCTAAAAATAAAGACTAAGTGAACAACTTGGGATACTAATTCTGCATTTGGCACTCTTGCTTCTAAGAACTCTCAAGAATATTTCCATACAACCACATCATATGATCAAAATGGATGGTCAATCCACACAAGTTTTGCTCTTGTTGGTCCTCAATCGCCACTGGGTGCTCCAAAAAGGTGGACCACCCTCAATGTCTAGCTCACCACAGTCAATGACCTATAGAGGTTCATGCACGTATATCCCCAGCCGCAACACATGGAAAATTTTATAAACCATCTCCTGCTGTATGGGTAGGTTGAGGTGGTAGTCAACCTCACTAACCCTCTACATGATCTCGAATGTCCTGATGAACCTTAGGGATAGCTTTCATCCCCATATGAACCTCTACATTCCTCATCCTGAGGAAACTCTCAAGAGTATGTGGTATCTCTTCTAGATCTCCATGGGCCTACGATGGAAGTGTGTATAGGATCTATGTCTCCTCTGGGTCATCCTGATCCACTAACAGATAACATTCACTATCTATGTTGTTGCATGCACCAACTCTAGGCCTACAAGAGATGACTCACCAATCACTATCCAACACAAGGGTTACCCACAGGGTCTCCCATATAGGACCTCTAGAAAATCCAATGGTAGATTGCTATCCATTTTTGTACACAAACTCTACCAAGGGAAGGTGATCCTCCCTTCTCAGTTCTAAATACAATAGGAAACCCTCGGCATATCATCTAGCACCTGGATAGTATGCTCAGTATTCCCATCAGGCTAGGGGTGAAAGGATGTACTAATTTGAAATTGATTCATTAATTCCTCCTGTAGGTCTCTCCACAATCGTAATGTAATCTAGATTTCATGATTAGATTCAGTCTTCACGGGAACCCTGTGAAGGAGAACAATCTCTCGTTCATACAATAGTCCCAAAATATCCACTGAACTCTACTCCCTGATGAAAAGTAAGTGAAAATACTTCATGATTCCATCAACTACCACCCAGATGGTTCCATGATCCTTTTTTCAGTGTGGAAGCCTTGTGATTAAATTTGTGGATATGTCTTACCAATTCCACTCCGAGATCTTGAGGGGCTGTAATAATACAACCAAAACATGGTGCTCATATTTCACCTGCTGACAAGTGAGGAACCATGAGCACACTCAACTACACTCTATCTAATGTTGGACAACCAAAACTACTATTGAAGTTCTCTGTACATATTCCCCACACCAGGATGTATAGTTATGGGAGAAGTGTGAAACTCCTAAATCACCTCCTCCCACAACACGACTGGAACCATTGTTCAACCTTAGAAAGGGATGCCATGATTTTATCCTTCAGAATATTCATCTGGTGTTTCGCATGTGGATATCTGAGCAGGTAACACCATGCAGTTGATTTCACCTACTTGGGAATCACTCACACCGTTGAGAAGAAAAGGAGTGAACACCAGTCTCTAAAGAAGGTTTTACCCTCCTACTTCACTAGGGTCATCCACGGGGAAGCTAACTAATCTAAAGCTTTCTTTACTAAGTGAACCTATGCTTTTCAACTAAGATAATATTCTATAAAAATTTATTATATATATTTTAGACTATCTTGAAGTTGTATTCATATGGTAACTCTAACCAGTGTTGGTGTCTCAGGTTCATGTCTCTCTGGGTGAAGACATACCAGAGATGCCAGTGGTTTCAGTACTCCAAAAAGTTCTCTCCCAAAAGGTAGTGTCTCCACATCCTTAGAGACAATGAAACCACTTCCAACTCTAATCCTTTAGTGGTGTAATTCTACTCATGGGTTCTCAAATCCCTTGACCCCTATGTGATGACTGCCTAATGTTTCATCACCACTCAACCTAGCCTAACTCTGGAGGCATCACAATGCATAATGAACTCAATACCTTTATCTAGTAGTCTCAATAATAGAGAACTCATATGCCTCTACCTGAACTCCTTAACAGCCCTTTGGCACTACTCGGACTAGGTAAATTATTTCCCTTTCCACATTAAGGAAGTTAAAGAGGTTTAAATTCTCTCGAATTCAGCCAAAATCTATTGTAGTACACAACCAAAACAAGAAAGCTTCACACCTCTGATGAATTCTTTGATGGATCCCAAGAAATCACTACCTTGATCTATGATGGATCCAAAATTAAATATTTTTTATAAATTACATTCCCTAGGACCAAAATCTCATGTATCCAAAATTGGTACATTGAGAGCTTTCTATAAAATTGGTGCTCTCAAAGAAAATCAACAACCATTCTCAACTACTAGGTGTTCTCCTCTTCTATAGTAGGGTAGATGAGTATGTCATCAATGAAGATGAGAAAAACTGGTCTATGTATGTTTGTAAAACCCAGTTCATTAAATACATGAAAATGTTAGGGTCGTTTTTCACAAGAAATATTATCACTAGGAACATGTAGTGCACTTAGTGACATCAGAACGCCAACTATGGAATATCAGCCTCATAAACCCTCAAATAGTGTTATCTAGACCTGATATCAATCTTCAAGAACCATATCACACCTTGGAAATGGTCAAAGAGGTCATTATTCCTTGATAAAGGGGGGTTTTTTCTTTATCAAGGTCTAGTTGATGCGACGATAATCCACACAATGTCGTAAACACATGTCCTATTTTTCATGAATAGGGCTAGATATACCAAGGGGGACACACTTGGTCTACTGAAACCTTTCTCACGAAGGTCCCCAGCTGCAACCATAGCTCCCATATCTTGGTAGGGTCCATCTGATACACCACATAATATATTGAGGCAGTCCCTAGATGCAAGTCAATGAAAAACTCCATCTCACACCTTGGATCTAGTCCTAGAGAATCCTCGAAGAATACATCTATATAATCCTCCATAACTAAAGGTACTCAGATGTCTGAAGATACTTTTACATAAATGGATATACTTTTCAACTGATTGTTCATGGGATTCAATATCTTGATCACTAAACCCACATTACCTATAATGATATCTCTCTCTCCAAAAAATGAGAATCTCATCCCATCTGCACGTAGTCATATGACTGGTCTATGGTGACAATATATCTGGAATTTAACAATGGAAAGACAATATATTCCCAAAATGACATCATATGTTCTATCTTGATAAGAAACATTTCCCATGTGAACCTATCTCCTCTAAGTGATAGCTCACTCTACCAATAGATGAATGATATAGAAGATGTGTTCCTTGTCGGAACCTTGAGATGAAACTATTGTGCTAAAATGTCAAAATGGATCTCTAGCTATAACACATGGAGTTAAGAGATAAAACAATGAATGGAACATGTTTCTACTAATATAGAGTAATGAGTAGAATAATGTAAGAACCCGTATCTTTGTTTCAGGTATGTCTTTCCTTTTCTGGAGTTTTTGAGAATTTTTGGAGTTTCTGGAAATTTTTGAAGTACACGCCGTGTACTCTCTGAGTACATGTCGTGTACTCTTTTCCCACTCGAAACTGTGTGATGGTCATGTCTGGACCACACACATGGTGTGTAGGGGTGATGTGGAGGATGATTTTGGCGGAGTATGGAAAAACCCACTATATGTCATGTACTTTAAAAATACACATTGTGTACTTTTTTTCACTAAACGGACCGGGGTCGCGCCTCATCACCATAATCATCTTCTTCTAGGTCTGATTCGACCAAGAGATGTAGTATTGCCGCAAAACGTCTCCAAATTTCCAAGCCTCCATCTATTCTCCGATTCGAGCTCTGTCGATTGCGTTGGAAGCGCAGCGGTGAGTTCTCCCTTCTGTTTGAGCCTTGTTTTCCAATTATTCCTCTTTCTCAAGTAATCTAAGCTTGAACGTTTTCTGCTTTTTCTCTGATCTACAATTTTCTAAGGAGAATCAACCGTCTTGGTTCAAGTATATTGATCTCCTAGGATCGAGGTAGGTGGTTTGTGCCTTACTGTTCTGTAACGCCCCGACCCCAGTTACCCAGAGTCGGTGCATTATTACATAACATTGGCATGATCACAAGAAAGATCAAATCTCGAAAGACCGATTGGTTTAGTAGCCTTGGAAACACTAGATATATTCATAAGTTTTTCATTACATCATAAAATGAAAAACTACTACAACAACATAATGTCTCTACAGTCCACACTATAATCCCCTCATAATATCCCTGCAGGTCATTCATAACTTACTTCTTCACATCCTGGGAAAAATAAAACATAGAAAAGGGGTGAGCTCAAATGCCCCGTAAGGATAACAATATAGCGGAACATTCAAAATAAGCATAAACATTTAAGGCAATGCATTACTAAAACAAAAGCCTTTTAAACTTGAACTTCAACATAGTATGGCAAAAGTAAAATGAAATAATGCCATTTACTTATTCACATGGATATTCTACTAATCGAATAATCACTTGCAAAAATCAATAACCACTTTCATAATGTTGGAATGCATAATGCCAGACTATCATAACCACATAACCAAGGCCTCGTTCCAATACTATAAATAAGATTTTGTCAAGGCCTTGTTCCAAGACACTAGTTTGTCTCATGAGACCTACCGATGCATCGAGGAGCTATAGCGGGCTCCACCCGTCACATATTAAGTCCAATGCATTCCCATATGAAAAGGTTTAAACATAACATAAACATTCGTATTAAAACTAGCATACGAAATGTCAATACTTTCACCATAAACCATGAATGGTATAAAAATAGCACATCCACAGTCAAACATATCACAAAACCTTCAATACAATATAGAAGTTTTGTATCATAATAAATCAACTTCAAATAATCTTAAAATCCATCAAAGGATGTTGACATAGTTGAAATCAAAATTATTTTAAAAGAAATATCTCCTTTTATTTTGAAATCATTTAAGATCCATATAAAATAAAACATTTTCTTTGAAAATATTCTTATATGTTTGTAAGGGAAGCTTTGAAGATTTTATAACGGCGGAAAATAGCCGCACCCGCCGTATAAGTTAAAAAAAACATTCTTACCTTAATTCTGTCGAAAAGGTTAAAAAGGACCTTGTTTTGAAAACGACCAAAATATTCCTTTATAAACCACTTATAAAAGTCAAAAAGGGTATAAATGACTTTAACTCATATTCTAGTAAATAGTAAAAATTTTTTGAAATGCATTTTTAAGAAACATGGATGTGGATGATAAAGAGATCCCAGTAGATTATTACGTATAAACAACCTTGGATAATGAAGAGGTTGTAAAGTAAACCCTTACCTTGTACTTTTCCTTGGTTGGGGTAGGTTAACCTCCTGTATAATGGTGAAATAGTTGTTATTAAATTATACAAGAATCATATATAATAATATGATATCATATATGATCTTTTAACATTGATTTGTTAATAATATCTTAGAATTATCGTCGTTTCGGGAGTTAACTTACTCATTTTCTTTTATATGTTTTGTTACATAATCCATGGTTGTTGTATCTTATTCATATCCAGAATGATATCTAGTCCTTAAACATCATTTTAAATCATCAAATGATAATTATACTTGAATGGATACGATGGAGAATGAATCTCATCACGTTCGTGGAGACGGTAGTCCGTACGTATGCACGAGCGACAATATCATTCTTTTGATATTAAAATAATATATAAATGGATGTTATATCATATATACAGAATCATTAACATGTTATATTTATTATTTACATGAGTTACACATCATTATTATACCCATCCAAATAATATTATATTGAATAACAATTACACCACGACGTGGAGACGGTAGTCCGTACGTACGCACGTATGGTGACATGTTATTCAAAGGGTGGATAGAATACTGAATATTGTTGTACCATATTTATAATAACATCACAGTATATGTGAGATACTGGAGTTATTATTTTAGAATGGTAAGAACAAAGGAAGAAGAAGTGGAAGAAGAAATGAACTTGGAGAAGGGTGGTGAAATCATTACCTCTTCTTCGGGTTCTTCCTTTTGATTTGATCAAAAGGGCTCCTTAGGTTGGCTTTATGATCAAACTAAGGCCTCTAGGTTGTATTTAGGGATGTTGGGAGAGTATTTGGGCAGAGTTTGGCCGAACCAAAAGGCTTTGAAGGTGTGAAGAAATGAGAAGGAGGAGTGCCCTTTTATAAGAGGGGTGGGGGCACCTTTGGAAAAGCTAGAAATATTAATTTATAATAAATTCATATTCGGTTTCTAATGGCTCAAAATCTTATTATTCAAAGGTTAAGGTGGGTATAGGTCGAAAACCACTCAACCAATAGAATTTAGACAGGTTTGGGTACTTATATTAACCTTATCTTTAAGTATTAACTCTAAGTTAATTAGTTTCACTTTTACAATGTCTCTTTGTATTTTTATATAATATGGTTAATAAACTTACTATATACATACAAGAGACCCCCAAGTGGTACATTAATGATGAACCTATCATGATATAAGTCTCTTGGCCGAACCTTAGATTTTTAGGAATTTAATATCAATTAATAATATAATATTTGTTTTAAGAACTCTTTTATGTCAATTTTGACACTATTCAATAGTTGATTTTTGTGAAACTCATAACAAATTGATTACTTCGAACTAAGTCAATTAAATCAATCCTAATATATCATATTATCCTAGAAAATTATTTTAATTCATTAAAAGTTTCATATTATATTTATTTGGGTATTTATAATATCAATTATTTTAATTTTTCACTATTATAGTAATTACTGCATCATCATTGTGTCATAAATAAAATAAATTATTTAATGTCTAAAAATTATAAATAAAATATCATTATGTAGGAAATCGTTTTATCTTTCTAATGAATATTTATAATCTAAAATCCAATATATATAACCCTATGTAACAATTTTTTTTCTAAATGATATATGCTTGTGTCATTTTTGTATTCATTTTAACTTAATTAAAATAAAGTGTCATTATCACTTACAAGTGGATCCATGGGGTCCCAAAATCGACCCAAAGATGCCCATGGTCGGCCATGTATCAACCAATATGGTTAAGACACGTTTTATGGTAATTTAGTATTATTATAATATTATTTTTTAACCCTTATTTACCGGATTTACCCTTAACCATGGTAAATAAAATATTTACCGCAGCAATTATTCAAAATGTCTAAAAATAAAAGTTACCTATTTACACAATTTGAACATCCTGATTCCAAATATGGAATCCATTTTCCTAAATTCAAAACACAGAAGTGGCAGAAATTAATTTAAAATTAATTCCCGCTGTCAAAACAAAAAGCGTGTTTTTAAGAGATAATAACTATCAAAAGATTGACACTTGTTTATGTTCGGTTTAATTGTAAAATTATGTCCAATGACCAACATTATATTAAATGGTAAAAATATATTCTAAATATACTTTAAAACCACTCAAATTCATAATTTATCACTATTAATTATTTTGATTAAAAAAGTTGTTTTTAATTAAAATTTAGTAATTTTCACTATTCATCAAAAAATGAAAGTTATCCGAAAAGTACCAAAATTTCACCTTAGGCTAAATTAGATATTCCTAATCAAAAAATGAAGTCCATTTTGAAATATAAAATATATATAATTTTAAAAAGTAGGTATTACTATTCATAACGGCTAGTTTGATTGGTTGTTAGAACTCGGTGTTGCGTACAACAGACGCTATCGCATTATTCAAAGAGAAGCGTACCGTAGAAGCTTGGGGTGTTAAATTTTAAATTTTTTATGTCCCCATTTAGTCAAAAAGATTAAAATATTGTATTTAAAAAGGGTTCACTATTAAAAGTTGATAAAAGTGTAATACTGTAAATGAATTTGTTCTTGCATTATATCTAAGAAACTCATAATATGGATTCTAAAATTATAAGGATTATATAAAGTTTAAAATTTAGATAATACTATTCATAATCTCTTTTGAATGGCTTTTTTTGTAAGTCATGGTGTGATTGAACTCGGTGTTGCTTGTAGTGCAAGTTATTTAATTATTTTGAAGAAATAACACACTATGAAATCTTGGGGTGTTACATGTTCAAAGTCTCTGGGTTTTATGTACGAATTTCCACCGATACCCATGAACGGGGTATTGTGTGTTTACCTTTTGACTTTGTTGTTTTCATGACTTTCTTGTATGCTTGTGTAGAGGTAAATTGACTGTGTTATAGGATAATTTGTTGTTATTGGATGTATTTTCCCTTGCTTTGTCCTGTTTACGACTTTTGGGTCTCGTTTGCCTTTGGCTGCTACACCTGTTTTCATGCCTTGCGGTTATAGGGTGAAGTGAAAATCATGACATGCTTGTTGCCTTGTAGATTGTTTAGATAAGTAGATCTATAGTGTACATTGGTTATCCAAGTAGTTCTATAGGTATATATTAGCCTTATAGAATTATTATGCACTAACCGGCCTGGGGATGAGAGAACCTGGTGCTATAGACTATAAGGTATAGACCGGGTGAGCTTCCCAGAGAGTCTTAGATATTATAGACTACAGAGGGGATGGATTGAGTGATCTCCCAGAGAGTCTTGGATATTATATACTATAGGAGGGTAGACCCAGTGCGCATCCTCAGAGAGTCTTACCTTGTTTGTTTCTCTTTAAGAACCTTCCCAGGTTAGAGGAGGAATTGACCGAGTGAGAATCCTCAGAGAGTCTGTGGTATACCTGAGGCTATAGGAGGAATTGACTGAGATAGTTTCCTCAGAGACTCTCTCAACCTTGGGGCTAAGAGGGTTAGACCACGTGATCTTTCTCAAGAGAGTCCCTGACTACCCCAGACTATAAGGTAAATTGACCGACTGAGCTTCCCCAGAGAGTCACATAAATTCGTATGACCAAGCCATAGGGGTAAGGCTGAGTGCACTACCTAGAGGGGTGTGGTTCTTCTTGGATAGGACCATAGGGGATGGTTGCGAGAACTTCCTATAGGTTTTTCGGCTTATTAACTGTATGTTTCACAGCTGTTGACTGGTTGTGGATTTTTTTCTTCTATGTGTCATCATGTTTAACTGCTTACTGATTACTGCCTATTGCTTGTTGTTGTTGTTTACTACTTATTGTACTTTTACCTAACATATACTCACTGAATTTTAGGCATAGATCTTCAGGAGAATTCCTACTGAGATTTTATCTCACACCCTATTTGGGCCGTTCTTTTGGGCTCAATCAGACTATGTTGTTGCAGGTGTAGACAAGGGAAAGCGCCCTTCGACTAATGGAACTTGAATGCTTAGAGCAGGAGAGCATGGGACCGAGATTTGGCTCATGATTTTGAGGATATGTTTACTTTTATTTTGTACTTGTTTTGGTATTGTAGTGTTTTCCAGCATTGTGACTTGGTTGGCTACTTCCCTGGTTATGTATCATGCATCATTTCATATATACATATGTGCTCTAGTTTTTTGATTTAGTCTTCCGCTATTTATATTATTGGTTATTACTGATTCCGCTATTGCATGTTTATTTTTCTTCCACTGTGTACTCTGCCAATGAGGGCATAGTTTTATTACTCTCACACCCAAGGCCCTCACTGCTAGTCAGCAGCCTCTGGAATTTGGGGAAATGCGCTTGAGGCCATGTGACCAACCGGGTACGGGGCGCCTCTGGGTGGCTTCTGGAACCGGGACGTTATAAAGTTGTATCATAGGGGGTTCTTTTATCTTGCTTTACTATTTGGAGACTTTGTCTAGGGATAGGACGGATTTGATACTTGTTAATAAGTTGTTCTTGGGAGGAGCTAACTTGTGTACAGGGAAAATCCATACTACCTCATTTATTATAGTTTTCTGGTTTTGAGAGTTTACGGTTGATACGATTTCACCTAGAGTGATTCACATGCTTTGTACTGTTATTGTTTTGATATTACGATTCTATTTCTGTTGCAAACTGATGAGATGAGTGTATTCCATCTTATGCATCATATAGGAACTTGTATAAATCACATGCCATGAATTATTTCCATGCCATTTAGGGTGCATTAGTGATTGCATGCAGTTGTGATAGACCTTGTATAGACTATTCATGCTGTTGTGATAGATGCTGGATAGAATATCTGATACTTTTTAGAGAATTTTTTGTATTGTACTTTGTTTAAATGAATGCCAAATTTTGATTCTTGAGGTGTTATGGTCCTTCTTGAATCGGAAATTGGTGGATCATGATCATGTTTGCTCTTGTACATGGTTGTAGGGGATGCCGAGATTTGATTCACGGGGAGTATGGGCCCTCACGAATCGGAATTTGGAACCTATTTGCCTTGTTTTCCATGTTTCTAGGCTTCTATGCATCTTCTGAGCTACTACCCAGAAAAAACTAGAATACACGGCGTGTAATTTTTGGTTACATGCCGTATAGTTTTTAGGCCGTGTTACTGACTGTGTGTGTAGGAACATGGTGTTGTGAAAATAACTTCAGGAACACACCGTGTACGGTATGTACACGCCGTGTAGTGTAGAGCCTTGTACACGGTCATGTCACTAACAACATAGGTCGGGGAAGCTCGAGTAGAACACGCCGTGTTGTAAAGTCACACGCCATGTAGTCTCGTCCAGGTACCTGGCCGTGTCACAAATGACACGGGTCGGCGTCACCTTCTCTTAGACACACCGTGTGATTTTCGGAACATGACGTGTAGTCTTGTTCAGGTACCCAACCGTGTCACGAACAATACAAGATGATGTCACCTTCACCTATACATTCCGTTTTTGTTCGGAACACTCCGTTTAAGGTCCATCCATGTAGAAGGTCATGTAACTATCAACACGGGCCGCCGAGGCAGTGTCTTGTACACGTCGTGTCCCTATGGAACACGCCGTGTAGTCTGGTGTTAGTTTGAACCGTGTGGGTTAGCTATGTCAAAGACTCAGGAAGTACACGGCGTGTATTGGGTCAACACGCCGTGTAGTTTGAGGTGTTACATGACCTATAAGGCAGGGGTACACGCCCATGTCAGTGGCTTAAGAATACACACTGTGTAGTTTTTCTACACACCGTGTAGTTGTGTTTTGTAAACTTGTGTGTCTTCCTTCCCCAGTTACCATTTTGTACTATTGTGTTTCATCTCCTTGTTTTTCTAATCTAAGGTGTCTTTTTGATCTTTAAAATCTATGCCTCTGAGACGTCCTTTGGTTGTACGTCTGTCGTCAGGCAGTGATCAGACGCCAGATATGGCTGATCAGGGACTTCCTACCAACCCTCCAGTAGGGCCAGCTTTGGCACCGGCTATCATACCAGTTGTAGGCATTGATGTGCAGTTCAGGGATGCTTTTATGAGGATGATGCAGACCTTCCAAGGAGTGCCACCTCCTGCCCTGTCAATGGCTGAGTTGACACGAGTTTTCCAGCAGCAGCATCCTCCTACTTTTTCAGGGGATGGAGGACCTCAGGACGCAGAGTCATGGATAGAGACCACACTGATCATCTTTGAACACCTAGAGATCCCTCCAGAGGAAAGTGTAAATATGGCTACTTATATTCTCTGGGACACCGCCAAGAGGTGGTGGGAGGTGATCTCACGGTTAGGGCGTCAGCAGGATATGTCGTGGGAAGAGTTTCGACACACCTTCTATGACTAGTTCTATTCGGAGACCCTGAGGGCTGACCAAGCCCGTGAGTTTATGAGTTTACAGTAGGGTAATCTTTCTGTTATGGAGTACTCATCTCGTTTCACAGAGCTATATAATTTCACACCGATCCCAGCAAGAGATGAGTAGTTCATTCTAGGAAGTTTGAGGACAGCCTCGGGAAGGAGATCATTTCCCAGGTGAATATCTTCCAGTTGACTTCAATATCCTCCATCATCAACCAGGCGATGATCGTTGAGCGCAATCTGAGAGAGTCTGGAGCAGTGAGCCAGGGCGGATCTGATGGAGTGCCAATCTTGTGGCAAGGTGCGCCATCTTCAGTGCTTCTGTCACATATTCTCACCTTCAGCCGGTGGTAGGGGTTCCTCTATGACCCCGTGTTCTGGAGATTCTTCACTAGTTTCCCACCAGTTCGGGAACTAGAGTTCTTCCGGTAGTTCATGCTGAGGGGGAGGTCGCGGTCATGGTGGTCAGTCACCAGGTCATTAGCGACAACAAGGTGGGTCAGCTCAGAGCGGTCAGCTAGGGGCACAGGGCTGTGGTGTAAGATAGTCTTTCGCTGTGGAGAATACATACCATGGGCAGGATTTCGGACCTTTTACAGTTCAAGGTACAATCCTAGTATCCTTAGTTTTATCTTCAACCATTTTTGATTTTGTTTCTTCCTATAGATTTATCTCTGTTGCAGTTGTGGAGAGCCTTGGGCTCTATATCTTTTCGTCTAGATAATTGTTGACTCTTGACAAACCTTTGGGAACGAGGACATCTAACGTATGACAGTGCAGAGAGTTCCCTCTTGAGGTTTTGGGGTGTCTTTTCTTATGGTACCTCTATGTCCTAGAAATAAATATCTATGACGTCATTCTCGGTATGGACTGGTTGGTTCCCTTCCAGGGAGTCATCGATTGCTATCGCCGCAGGGTGAGTTTTGTATCACTAGAGGGTAGATCTTTCATTCATAGAGGCTATTGGGATGTCCAGGTGGGTAGAGCTAGACCAGAGCATCATGGGATATGGGAAGTTATAGCACAGATTTCCGGTCTTTATCTGGATGACCAGGGGAGTTCATAGTTAAACTTTCCCCCAGTGGTGGATCGTTTCAGAGATGTCTTTCTACAGGACTTTTCAGGTTTTCCTCCAAAGCATGAGGTAGACAACTCGATTGATCTCATGACAGGAGTGGCATCTGTGTCCATTCCTCCTTATAGTATGGATAAACCTAAGTTGCAAGAGCTCAAGAAGAAGTTGGAGGAGTTGCAGGAAAAGGTTATCATCTGACCCAGTACTTATCCATGGGGTTCGTTTGTCCTATTCATGAAGAAGGCAGATGGTACCCTTCAGCTTTTTGTGGATTATCGGAAGATGAACCAGTTGACGGTTAAGAACCGATATCCCTTGCTGAGGATCGATGACCTCTTTGATCAGCTTCGAGGATCCCGGGTGTTCTCGAAGATCAACTAAAGGTTCGGTTATCATCAGTTGCGCATTAGACCATCATAAATTCCTCTGACAGCTTTCAGGAGCAGGTATGATCTTTTTGAGTATATAGTCATGCCGTTCGGTCTTACGAATGTGCCTCCAGTCTTCATGGAACTGATGGAATGAGTGTTCCATCCGTACATGGACTCCTTTTTCGTGGTCTTCGTGGATGATATCTTCATGTACTCTCACACTCGACACGACCATGACACACATCTTGATATTGTTCTGAGTACATTGAGAGAGCATTGGTTGTATAATAAACTCTTGAAGTGCCACTTTTGGATGGATCAGATTCACTTCTTGGGTCACATCATCTCAGAGGATTGAATATCTATGGACCCAGAGATATTGAGAGTTGCAGTTTCCTGGGAGCAACCGAAGAACGTTTTTGAGGTGCAGAGTCTTATAGGGCTGGCTGGGTACTACAGACGCTTCATTCAGGACTTCTCGTGCCTATCATCACCGTTGAAAGGTCTGACCAAGAAGGGGGTGATGTTTTTTATGGTCAGATTATTGTGAGTCATCCTTTCAAGAGATGAAGGGGAGGTTAACGTCAGCACCGATACTAGTCTTTCCAGAGCCGAGAAAGGGATAAATTGTTTACTATGATGCTTCGGGTATCAGGATAGGGGACGTGCTTATGCAGGGAGATGGGGTCGTTACTTACGGGTCTCGGATGTTGAGGCCACATGAGAGGAACTACTCGACGCACGATCTGGAGTTGGCAGCAGTTGTTCACACCTTACGTTGTGGGAGACACTATCTTCTGGGGGAGCACTTTGTGGTTTTCACCGACCACAAGAGTCTCAAGTATATCTTCACTCAGCGTGATCTGAATCTGATATGGCGTATGTGGGTCGAGTATCTTCAGTCCTTTCACTTCGAGCTCGCCTATACGCTGGGAAAGGGCAATGCAGTGGTGGATGCGTTGGGCAGGAGAACTCAGATTCAGGCAATTCAGGAGGCCAACAGTGAGTGGCAGCTTATGGCTCTGTTCTCTGAGATGCATTTGGAGGTGCACGATATGCAGGGGAAGACCTTTCTTTCATCTATGGTTGTTACCTCTACACTTCTTGATCAGGTACGAATGAAGCAGCTATCAGATTCGGAGGCCTTAGTCTTGCAGGAGAGTGTGTCAGGAGGGGACCCTCTTCCTATATGGAGAGTGGGAGAGGATGAGATCTTGCATTTCCAGGGATGCATATGGGTGCCAACAGACATACGCAAGGAGATGATGTGGTATTTTCACTCCTCAATTTGGGCAGTTCATCCTGGCATCACCAAGATGTATCGGAGACCTCATAGTAGATAGAGCTGATTCGGAAGCAGATGGCTACAGTACAGTCTCGATAGAAGTCTTATGATGATCAGCGGAGACGACCTCTGGAGATCGAGGTCGGAGATCAGGTTTTCCTGCATGTCGCACCGAGGTTGGGACATAAGAGTATTCGAAGACAGGGTAAGCTTTCACCACGGTACATCAGGCCGTTTGAGGTATTAGAGAGAGTTGGGTTGGTTGCCTATCAGTTGCAACTACCTCAGAGGTATCGGGCGATGCACGGCTTCTTCCACGTCTCTCAGCTCCGACGTTACTTTTCAAACCTATATCATGTCTTTCAGCCTGAGGAGGTTGAGCTCAAAGGGGGTGTGTCGTTTAAAGATCATCCTATCTGGATTGTCGATTAGAGTACAAAGTTTCTCCGAGGCTGGTATGTTCCTCTGGTATGAGTGATATGGCAGCACGGACGAGTACATGATGAGACTTGTGAGAGGGAGGCCGAGGTTCGATCACAGTGGCCGGATCTGTTCGAGTTTTCTTCTCCTATGCCCATCTTGGGAAATTTGGGGATGAATTTCTTTAATGGGGGATGTCTGTAAGAACCCGGATCTTCGTTTCGGGTATGTCATTTATTTTCTAGAGTTCTTGAGAATTTTTGGAGTTTCTGGAAATTTTTGAACTACACACCGTGTACTTTCTGAGTACACGTCGTGTAATCTTTTCCTGCTCGAAACCGTGTGCTGGCCATGTCCGGACCACACACACGGTGTGTAGGAGTGACGTGGAGGCCAATTTTGGAGGAGTACGGAAAAACCCACTACACGATGTGTACTTTAAAAATACACGTCGTGTACTTTTCATCTTTTTCACTAAACGGACTGAGGTCGCGCCTCATCGCCATAATCATCTTCTTCTAGGTCTGATTTGACCGAGAGATGTTGTATGGCCACAAAACTTCTCCAAGTTACCCAGCCTCCATCCTTTCTTCGATTCAAGCTATTTTGATTACGTTGGAAGCGCAGCGGTGAGTTCTCCCTTCTGCTTGAGCCTTGTTTTCCAATTCTTCTTCTTTCTCAAGTTATCTAAGGTTGAACATTTTGTGTGTTTTCTCATATATACGATGTTATAAGGAGAATCAAACATCATGGATCAAGTATATCGATCTCCTAGGATCTAGGTAGGTGGTATGTGCCTTACCGTTCAAATTCTCTGAGTATTATGTGCAAATTTCCACTAATACCCATGAACCGGATATTACATGTTTACCTTTTGCCTTTTTTATTTTCCTGACATTCTTGTATGCTTGTGTAGAGGTAAATGGACCATTTTATAGGATATTTTGTTGAGCTTGGATGTATTTTTGCTTACTTTGTCCTGTTCACGACCTTTGGATCTCGTTTACCTTTGGCTGTTGCACCTGTTTTCATGCCTTACAGTTATAGGGTGAAGTGAAAATCTTGACATTCTTGTTGCCTTGTAGACTGTATAGCTAAGTATCTCTATAGGTGTTCTTTGGTTAGTCAATTAGCTCTATAGGTGTACTTTCTCATTATATCATTATTATGCACTAACCTACATTGGAATAAAAGAACCTCGTGCTATAGACTATAAGGGATAGACTGGGTGAGCTTCCCAGAGAGTCTTAGATATTATAGACCACAAAGGGGATGAATCGAGTGAGCTCCCAGAGAGTCTTGGATATTATAGACTACACGAGGGTAGACCAAGTGCGCTTCCTCATAGAGTCTTACCATGTTTGTTTCTCTTTAAGAACCTTCTCAAGCTAGAGGAGGAATTGACCGAGTGAGCTTCCTCAGAGAGTCTATGGTATACCTGAGGCTATAGCAGGAATTGAAAGAGATAGATTCCTCAGAGAGTCTCTAGACCTTGGGGCTAAGAGGGTTAGACCAAGTGATCTTCCTCAAGGGTGTCCCTAACTACCCTAGACTATAAGGTGAATTGACCGAGTGAGCTTCCCCGTAGAGTCTCATAAATTCGTATGACTAAGCCAGAGGGGTTAGGCTGAGTGCACTGCCCAGAGGGTTGTGGTACTTCTTGGATAGGACCAGAGGGGATGGCTGTGAGTACTTCCCATAGGGTTTCTGGCTTATTAGTTGTATGTTTCACCACTTTTGATGGGTTTTAGATTGTTTTTTTCTATGTATCATCTCGTTTTACTGGTTACTATTACTGCATGTTGCTTGTTGTTGTTGTTTACTGGTTATTGTACTTTTACCTGCCATATACTCACTGACTGTTAGGGACAGATCTTCAGGTGAATGCCTACTGGGATTTTACCTCACATCCTATTTGGACCATGATTTTGGGCCCAAACAGGCTATGTTTTTGTAGGTGTTGACAAGATCAAGCACTCTTCGACTTCTGGAACTTGATTGCTTGGAGCAGGAAAGCATGGGACCAAGCTTTGGCTCACGATGCTGAGGAGATGTTTACCTTTCTTTTGTACTTGTTTTGGTACTGTAGTTTTTTCCAGCATTGTGACTTGGTTGGATAATTTCCTAGTTATGTATCATGTATCATTTAATATATACCAATGTGCTCCAGTTTGTTGATTTAGTATTCTGCTATTTATATTATCGATTATTACTATTTCTACTATTACATGTTTATTTTTCTTCTGATGTGTACTCTGACAATGAGGGCATAGTTTCCCCACTATCACACCCAAGGCCCTCACTACTAGTTAGAAACCTCTGGTGTTTGGGGAACTATGCTTGAGGACATGTGACTAACAGGGTACGGGGCGCCTCTGTGTGGCTTCCGGAACCAGGACGTTACAAATAAACACAAATTGTACCTAGAAACACCTTGTGCATTGCATCATCATAGACATCCAACGATTGAAGGTGTATGTGGCCTCAACCGCCAACTCCCTAAGATATACATGGAAAACTTGGTGGTGGTGGTGTAAGTAAATCATAGCATAATCCTCCACCTATATCTCCTCCAACTCCAATTTTAACTCTGCCTCCTTCAGGACCACCCTTGCCACACCTGGGATATCCCTGATCATGGAATTGTCTCTTTTGAGGTGGTCCACGAGCTATCTTTCTGAACTGATCAACACATCTGGTAGGGAAGTCTCATCCCATGTGACCTCTCCCATCATAATTATATCATTTTCGATCATCATCCTTTCCTAGTGCTCTTTATTTCTCTAGTTCTATACGACAACTTCCCTGACACTATTTGTGGAAGGTTCTCTTGTTCTAAGATCTCTGGTGCCTGCTAGCTACTACATATGACACAACTTTTTCATGCCCACATCCCACTACACCTATCTAGAACCCCTCCTATAGAAATCTCCCTACCATAGGTTCCCGCATCATCTCCCTGGAATAGGTGGAGATGCTCTAGGGTACTATGTTGGCTTAGCTCTCTCTGTGAGGTCCCTACACAGACTTATATGCTCAGAAGTATCCATCTCAAATCATGTCAAGGGAGTAATGCGTAATTTCTATGAAGCTCTTTAAGTACACACAAACATTCATCCCTCACGAATTTAGCTTTAGAAATTTATGGATCCAGAGTGAGCATAGACAAGGGGGTAGTACTCCTCGCGGAACAGTTGTTGGATGCCATCACATAATAGTGTTAACTCATTGTGCATCTATGTAAACAGGCTATACCAACATCCACCTACTCCATGGAAAATTTTTTGCTTCTAGTTCCACCATATGATCTGTTGGGGTCCAAATAAGCCTGAAGATGTAGACCACCAACTCTAGTCAATCCTCTACTACCTGAGGATCTAGCTCTCCATGGAACCTCAGTGGTCTCTAATGCTGGAACTTGCGAAGAGCACTCATCCAACACACATCATTAGCTAGATCCACTAGGACTAAAATCTACATGACAGGTAGAGGTGTTTCCACCTATCCACCTGGGGGAAGAGGTTCTCATTATGGACCATGAACTAAGGCGTCATCACTAGTTGGGTAGTCGTTATAAACCGGAGTTCGTATCCTGGATGGTTGTTATCACAGTGGCATCCTAAAAGTTATCAAGTACCATGGTTAGATGAGAATATATATATATATGTGTGTGTGTGTGTGTGTGAACAACAATAGGGATCTGACTCAATAAGGTCAGTTAAAGACTCAATCCTATATGATTCATGTACCATTAATCAATGAAAAAAATGTCTTGGAATGCCGAGTAGACAAGCAGGTAGTCAAGGTCATGTTTAATGACTATGTCAGCCACCATACCATCAATAGATTCACTTTCTTAAGATCCATGCATGAGACACTTTTACCCTATTTCTCTAAACCCAATCAATCATCTTTATGGTGGTACATTTGAACAATGTCCCAATGAATGAACATACTCTGATAAGAATGTTTCATGACCAAACCCATATTAGGGCTCAATTCGTGATTACCCCAAACCCACCTCTATAGGCTAAGGGTGGAGACAAGTGTCAAAGGTATAACTAACTCCATGTGACCTTTTCCTAAGAACCTATACACATTCACGCATCCAACTCAATTCAAAAGTACATAGGGAAAAAATAAAAGATTTTACACAACTATAAAGTAAACTAAACATTCATTGACCTCTAAACAGTACAAAGTACGATAGTGTATATGGAAACTTTAAGGGTAAAATAGACTCACAAACTAGAAATATGTCTCAACATAACAAAACTAGAAAATAGAAAATAGTTGAGAGAGCTCAACCCCTGTATCCGAAGCTGTGACCACCATACATGGTCCAAGCACCCTGTATCCCTCAGCTCCTCTGAAGTCATGATAGACCCATCCAACATCTATAAGAGACACGACACATGTTGGTAGAATCCCATCAAGGGGTGAGTATATACATACCTAGTATAATGCCCCAAAAATGTGAAGGGGGTAGTAAGATAAACAAATTGAAGAGGAATGTAGTAGATAAAACAAGGTATAATAAAATAGTATAGCCCAACCCAACATGAGGGAGTAATTAAACTCATCCAAGCATTAGTATATTAACATAGTAAGAAGGTGAACATTTCATTGATTCTTTACTACCTATATAAAGAGAGTGGAATAATACAACCATGAGAATCTAAACCCAGAAAGAACATGGCATACCCCATGGGACTTTTCCTGTCCTAGAAGGAGAGTAAGTAAAACCAAGGAGTGGTGTGTGTGTGTGTGTGTATATAAATATGTGATTTGATAAATAATCCCATGGAAGAAATTAACTGGATATCTATCTCACAGAACGTCCCAAGAAGAGGGGTACCCATCCATTCCAAACAAAATCTATCAACCATGACCAGCATCCCACACATCTACCCTAAATGAATAAATCCAAAGAACTCAATCGCCACTCCTAAATATTATCTGCTGTGGGTGTAACTGCATCTCCCTCAAGGATTTTAGTCATGTCGCAAGGATGTGTCTTGGTTGGGAAAGTGTTCCTCTTTCTTGTGAGTCCAAAGTTACATTAAAATATGTCTCTTCATTATTCTTCATAGTCAGGGGGTCACAAGTTTTAGGAAAGGATCTAATTACCTAGTACGATAGGAGGGTCCTACTTTGATAGTTACCAAGGAACTCCACTTCCTAGCTTGTCTGGAGGGTAATGATCAGGAATGTCATCGGGGAACACCACTACCCATCCCTACTAGAAGGTAAGCCCGAAACGAATATTGAGGAACACCACATCCTAGCACTGGTGGATGGTATGCCAGGTACTGTCATCGGGGAATTAAACTGCATGGCCCTACTAGAGGGTAAGCCCAGAAAGATGAGAAACTCCACTACCTAGACCTATTAGAGGTTTAGTCGGTATTATTAGTAAGGAATTCCAATACCCATCCCTATTGGATGGTAATCCTGGAATGTCAAGGAGCACCACTGCACAGTCCTACTAGAGGGTAAGTCAGTAAGATCATCAGGGAATGTCATTTCCCTATCCTGATGGATTGTAATCCTGGTACTATCATTGGGGACCTCCACTAACAATCCTTGTTGGAGGGTAAGCCCATAATACTTTGGTGATTCTGTATGATTACTACAATCACTGGGTGTCACATCATCTTGTACAAACCTAGAACATTTCACATAATATCATATAAGATTCTTACAAGGGTAACATTACATTCTATGTGGAAAACCACTCAGTATAAGAATCTCATGGGCCTAAATCCATGTTCCAATGAAAGAGAAACAAAATTTTGAAGTTCGATCAGAATAGATCAAGGAGTACATGGCATGTTAGGGGACCCACATGGCATGTGGTCACTCTTTAATACATGTCTATGACTCAAGTCTATACACGGGTCCTATATTTTTATGGATACATGATATGTTGGTGGACTACACTGTGTGTCCCACCTATATGGGGACCAAGCTTTGTCCCCTGTTTGTGTCTGTGTTCGTGTTCGTGTACTCAGACAACATGTTTATGCGGTCAGACACATGGGTTGGCCAACTGAGGAAGGGATACATGGCCTATGAGGGATGAATAAAATTCAGGTAATCCTTATCTTTTTTCAAACCCTAGCACTTTCGTTGAGGGAGGTTACATGCCATGTGTTCTTTATTATACATGGTGTGTATTTTTTGGTTTTTCTAGAAACTTCAATGTTTTTTGTCATTGCTCAACACAAATTAGCTCCATTAATCCAAAACAGATTAGCCATGAATTTTTCATGACATCATGTATTAATTTTTAAGGATATTGGTGTTTAACAGCCAGATTATCCATCCTCGCCTCGTAACCTTTTCAGATATATGCTCTATTTGCAAAACTGTTAATGATTCACTGATCTGTTGTGTATCCTAGTTATCGATCAAACTTGGGTAACCCGAAAATTGTTGAATTGGGAACCATGGAGGTTATAATAGTGAAGAATTAAAGTAAATATGGGAGGGAAGCACCAAAAAAGGGTATAAACGTCACTGGACAAGCATTCTTGGCTGATGATCAAGAACTAGGATCTGAGGTTTCAAAATATAATAAATAAATAAATTTTTTAATTCTCAGGAACATGAATGGTTTGAAATAAAGGTGTGGATTGAATAATAACTATCGATACACTCAAAAATTTTATTAATGGCATATAATCACCAAAGATTATTCCTACCTAGGTTTTTAATCATTCACTACTGAATAACACACTTGCCAATGATTTCAGGAGGATCTGTTCTGTTTGGTGTGCTTCAATTCATGTTGATCCAAGGGTTTATCATTCGTCGAAGAGATTTTCCATAGGAAAATAGGGTGAATACATTCACTAGATATTGTTAATTATGATGTAACACTGGAAAAACTACTTTGGAGATATGTTTATAATATCATTTTAGGTTAAGGTTTAATTAATCAATTAATTATATTAATTAATTGATTCCTTTAAATTCACCACCATTGAGTGAAGGATCCCAACCTCTCACATTGACTCACTTTATATCGTTCATAGGATAAAAACCACATTCCAAACTCAATTGTGGTCTCATATTTCTGATTTGATCAACAATTTAAGAGTTATACCATTTTATTTAATTAAACATGCATGCACAATATATAATATATTTATTATTTTTATTAAATTATTTTCATGTATATTGGGCCTCATAATCGCATGATGTCTTAATGCCTAGCTATGGAAAAATATATACAAATATTTGTATGTATTACAATGAAAATAATGTGTTTCTACATGGTTTTCTATTGGGATATGTCCTGGGCAGAGTCCAAGAGAAGAAAAAGTGTCACCTATTATAAGAAAGGCTTGGAGATTACCTTAGGAGGAGTTCCCTAAAATTGGTTTTGGGAAAGAGAGTAATGTTCACCACTGGACCTCATGAAAGGGAAAGGCTAGTGGTTACCATAAATCACCAGAATTGTGAGTTTATCTTGATCATTCCATAGTTGTAACTCGTGTTACCATAGGAATGTAAACCCGAGCATATTCTGATGGTCCTCCCTTTTTCAGATATTACCCAGACGACTCTTCTTATTGCAGGAATGTAAACCTAAGGGGAACCACTGATGTGGATGATGATTTTATCATAATGTTAGGTTGCTTTGAAGGAATCCATGGCTTGATAACATTATGTTGGTCTGCATAGGGGTCCATATGGGGACCAATGACATAATTGAACGGAGTGATAGGAGAAGATGAGTACAATGCCCTAGGATACGCATTCCAAGTAGTAGTTTTTTACACGATATGTGGTTCCCTCTGCATAGAATCCTTCTACATGGGTGAGGGAGTTGTCCATGTATCACTATGTTATGCGGACCTGGGTTCTTCCAACATAGTGTGTTGCCTCACAGGACCAGGTTCCACCTACGTAGCATTTTTTCATAAGGGACAGACTTCCTCCCTCATAGTGTTTTTCTATGTGGGGTAGGGATTCACCTGCATAGCATTTTGTTATGCAGGATGTTTATCTACAAAGGGTACATATGATTTGTGCCTTGAGTAATGGTCTTAAAAGGGATATTGAGTTCATGGATGGTTTATTAATTTATTATTCCTTCATTTATGTCATGCGGAGGATTTTTACTTGCTAGGAATCTTCAAAGAGGATTCGGTTTCTACAGTGCTTCATCGCTTTTTTCCCTCGAATCTCTTTGTCTAGTCACCCCTATTCCTTTATTCCTTCATCTCCTCCCATTTTTAGGCCCCTCATGGCCTATTTATTGAATAATGGAGGGACCAGGTTATGGAATAGATGGTCATCCATGGTAGGTTATGGGACTTCTTTTGTGGTAGCATAGGAGGACACCCCGAAAAGCGAATGACAAAATCAATATGGAGTCATCATTCATAGTGGTATAAATCCCTGCCTCGGCACCGCAAATGAATCTGTTTCATTTTTGGGAGTCAATGGTACCACCTCATCGCATGAACTATTTAATTCACGGGTACATTTATTCACGGGGGTGGAAATCACCTTCTCGGTGCCACAAATGACTTCATTTCATTTGTAGGAACAGACAATACAGTCTCCTCCCGTGAACTCTTCAGTTCATGGGTTCATTGAGAAATGGATGAAAGCCATGTGGAGTGGAGGTCTATGAAAATATTTCTGTTTCGTGGTTTCTTTCCCATGAATATTTTCTTCAATCATATTCCTAGTTTTATTTTTACCATTTTCTGAGTTTTATATAATTCCCTCCATGGCACATGAAGACTTTTTAGGACCCAAAAATTTTATAGTCCACTCTATAGATCACATAATCAACCATGATGATCTTGTATTCATGCATGTGGTTTATAGAGGTGATTCTTAAGTTCTTTTATAACCCCCACATATTGAAGGTGTAATTGCTTTGAAAGAACGTGATGGTAGTACGCAGTGTCGAAATAGAGATTTGTTTTCAACTATATGGTTAATTGTGTGTTCTATAGTGGATTATATTGTGTAAAAATGGTTTTTGTATCAACCATGAATTCAATTATGTGGTTTTTAAATAGAGTATATGATTTTAAGGTGAAAACAAATGAGTTTCATAAAGGTAATTTATTAAGGTTTGAACAATAATTACAATGTTAAGAAAGTTTCATGTGGTATTTTTCTAAAAATACTTAAATAACTCATTCATTAAGAATCGATTAGAGGTAAAAAATAGTATATAAATATAGATGAAGGAAAATATATATATTAATTGTAATATTCATAGGGATTACTCATAGAATAGTTCTACAAAGTCTATTTTGTAAATCTCGCTACATAGAGGAGAAGTCTAATGGGATTATTCTACAAAGTGAATTCCATGAGAAATGTTTTGTACAGTTCTGTACACTGAGGATGAATCCAAAAAAAAAATATAATTGGGAAGAATGAATTACCATGAGGATGTTTCTTAAAAGGTAATTTGTATAGATGGTCCACGATATTGAGTATGTAGTAGATAGTGTCTTCTTATAAGGGTGCTATGTGAAGTATTTTTTCCAGTCCACATGGATGAGTATATTGTCTGAAAGGTTGAGTATGTGCGGGACTATTATCCAAGAGGTTACTCTGGATTAAGTAGACTCAGGCTGATATTTTCACATGATGATCTCATATGGACATTCTAGATATCTAGAAACACATCAAATCATATTGATCATATATGTTATTTAGAATAATGGAGCATCAAAAGAAGAATTGGAGTGTTACATTTAGTTGTTGAAGAGAAAGATGGTAAATGGGTAATCTCAGTGTTGAATTATTTGCATCTAGAGAAGAATTGTTGTGGTTATTTTATTATGGATGACACTAACTCAAATATTACATTGTAGATTTGATCTCTTTTGGAATTTAGGGATAGTGTAAAAATCATAGCATAACAAAGCATTGAATTTAGATTTATAATGAAATCAATGACTCATGCTGAATAGAAACAAACCATATCATCCATTTTATTTTGAAGAGACCTATATGTATATAAAATATAAAATATCTTTCACCGAAGTAGTGTATGGGAGTGAAGAAGAGGTGGCGGTATTTCATTTAGGTGTGACCGAAACCAATAGCTTGTAAAGGAAGTGATCGAAGAACATAGTTACCATGATTGAGAAAAATTTAATCCACTAAACTAGAGAATGAAAGTGGATTTTGGTATGAATACCACATCATCATCTTATGCCCTCTAGACTAGAAAATTGTGGTGAACTAAGTAAAATAATCGTTTTTTACACTTACTTTACTTTAATCTTTATCGAATAATTTTTTCATAATGTAGTGAAAATGTGTAATTGAGAAATATGTTGAAGAAAGTTCTTTCTAACATTGGAATAAGACCCTAAATAATATTATAAATATTGATGAGAAAATCATTATTTTTTCATAGCCCTTATTCACATCCCTCTTGGGGTGTTCTAGGGTATAATAGTAAAGGGGTCTCAATTTCTATATATATCATCATAGATCTGTTTACTTTTCCTAACATGAACCTTTCTCTAATCTATTCTTGGGTTTGAAGGATTTTCATACAATTTTTTTATTCCCACGTTGACCATACCTTTAATATAATGTTTCTTGAATTTTCATATATATATATTTTGAATTAATGTCTTTAGATTTCATCTCTTCATGTGAAATCACTTAATTTACTTTATTAATTGCACTATTCTCATAATTTTCCATTTTATGGCTAATTATAATTGATCCAGACACACCCTTTGGAATTCATGATTGACATGATCAACCACTTTGAGTATCGTAAAATTTTACTAACTACCCTCAGTAGAATTTTACTTTACACCATTTTCCTTCTAAATTTACTTCTATTTATCAAAATAGGTAACTTATCTTAATAGACTATTCATACATATTTCAACCTCATGAAATTATTTTCCACATCTTCAATAAAATTCATCTAAACTTCCAAGTCTATTTTGGGTGGATATATTTGATTCATTCTTGTTCAAAACATTAATTCCAAATGATTTTGTCCCCATTTTCTCACTAAAGCACCCCTTTTGTAAATAAATACTCTATGGAAGTGGTATATTAAACCATAAAACATTGGATTTTTGTTTTTATCTTACACAATACAATAAATAACCTATGAATTTTGATCTCCCACATTTATATTTATTCTATACAAAATATTATTTTCGTTATCTTCCTTCAGTTGGAGACCACCTTTTCCTGCTGATCAATTCTCTCCTTGGAATGTTCTTCCCTTCCTTTCATGTGGATGATTTTCTCAAAATTGTGCTCTTACTCCAACTAGGTTATGTTATAGTATTAGGACCAACACTATTATAAATAGAATATTTATTATAATAAATATTATGAATATTTTTAAGGTGCCTCTTAGATTTGTTCTTCTTATGGTCCTAAGAATATTCGACTTTAACATTAGTAGACTTAGTAAAGTCTTCACTGCTCATATTTACCTCATTTTAATCTAATAATTAGATAGTTTATGTCTCAGATAACTCTTATTCCTTTATATACAATTTCTCTTTAGTATCTTTTAAAATATTCACATTTTTATCCATCTCAAACTAAATTTTTTTAATCTCATAAATTTATATAAATTCATTACAGAATACTCCTAGATACTACCACCATGTTATATTTATCTATATTCCTATTATCTTTATTTATTTATGAATTTTTATAAAGATCAAAATCTAAATAATATTTTAGTTTCCATTCAATTTCTGATCACTTTTCCATAACATCACTGGTTGAGGATTGAAAACATTTCTCAAAATGGGCTAAAAAATTGACTTCATTATCAAATTGGCTATAAGATGATGATGAGTCTTCATTCTAACATTTTCTCCAAAAATTTATCTTCTTAGTGAACTTTTTATTATTCATCTTCATCTATAATTTCTAGGGATTTCTTTCTCATTAGAATCAAAATCAGTAGACTTTTACTTTGGGTAGTTATAAGAAAAGTGTCCAACTCCATTGAAGTTCTAGTACTTGGGTAATGTTTGGTTTATTTTTCTTTCCACTTGACTTTTTTGAATACCATTTAATGAAGATAAATAATTTAATTGAAGTATTTATCATCATCCTCATCAAAATATATCTCATATTTTTTCATATTATTGAATGTTAGTTCCTTTCTCATTTATTATACTGTGTCAAAATTATAAAGTTCATCAATGGATAGATATTCCCCATCCTCTAAAGTCGAAACCATGGGATCAAATCTATCTAGAAAATTTCCCATAAACTTCTTCACAATGGTAGAATCTTCCAAATTATCACCAAAACCTAATACATTTACCAAAATCTCATTGACTCTTTTAAAATTTTCTTCAATATTCTCATCATGACCCATAGTTATGTCTTTAAATATGATCCTCCAGGTTTGTATCATAGCTTCTCTAACATTAATATTTCATTCATAACTACTTATCAGTATGTCCCAAATTTCCTTGGTGGTTTTAAATAACATGAATTTTGTATAGAAATTTTATGAAAATGACATAAAAATTTCATTTTTATCCTTACCACTATTATTCATATTTCTCTTCTAATAAAGTTCCAACAAATATTCCTTATTAATGGTTAGAAATCCAATTATTGCAGCATGTCAGACCTTCTAGGATGACCAATAGTTGTTGTGGTAGAATCCTATTCCTTAAGATATGATTATTTATGCCCTAAAAAGTAATTAGACCCTTACTATTAACAAAATTTACATTCTATATCCTCAAAAATTTCATAGATCACTCAAAGGATACATTGGATTTGATACCAATTGAAGTTGCCATTTCAATTTGGATCACAAAGATGGGGAGGGGTTATTATTTAATATATTTTTAATTTTATGAATTTCCCTAATAGAAATTATAGTTATAACCATATTCCTATACCAACAGTATGGAAAACCATTAGTATATGGAACTTATAACAATGGTTTTGAAAAAACTGTTTCAATAAGTTCCTTATACATTCCCTATAAGAAAAGGTTTTTCAAAACCATGGGTATAGGTAGCATATGTGTACCCTATACCAACAGGACTTCCAAAATTGTTACAATAGGTGTTACCTATACCAATGGTTCTCTACGAACCATTGGTACGGGTCCCAAATTTTTTTTACTTATACCAACGATTCTCAAAACTATTGGAATATCTCTATACTAAGGATTTTGATAACCATTGGTATAGGTACGTGAATATTTTATCAATTATTATGTCATATAGCATTAAATAAATCAGAATTTATTTTTAAAAAAATATAAATATACATATTTATCAAATTGTATTCAAAAAATTATTTTTAGATTAGTGGTTAGGTCGTTGAAATATAAATATTAGGTGTTGGGTAAAAGTCCCAGCTATATTTTAAAAAAAATACATATACCAATGGTTCTCAAATCAAGTAGTATATAATTATTTTAATGGTTCTCAAAACCATTTGTATATTTACACATATGTTTTGAAACATTATCAATAGTTTTGGAATTGTTGGTGTAGCCCACCTATACCAACAGATTTCCCAAAATCGTTGGTATAGGTCTATAATAGAGAAAAAAGAGCCAACAGCCCTCTAGACCATTATTATGTGCTACAATAATGGTTTGGGGGCCTATAACAATGGTTTCAAACATTTTTATATGCTTTCTTCAAGTAGGGATACTCCATTTTAACCCAAATTTTGTGGCTAATTAGAGACTCAATACACCTATAAATAATAATCTCACCCTTTCTCTAAAGCATGTAAATAAAATAAGAAAAAAAGAATATGAGGATTTACTAGGTTTAACCTCAATGACCTAATCCTTCTAGTGATTGGTTATAAAACCCAATCACAGATTGAAAATAATATATTCAAGTGGTTACACCATAGACAACTCTATCTGGATTAACATAGATATTAATTGTGTTCCTTTTACATGTAGTTGGGTATAAACCCTAGTGATGATTTCTACTTCATGTGATTAATTATATGCATGAACTACAATTTCTATACAAAACAAGTATACAAATGTAGAAATATATCATTTTTATCTAGGATTATTCTATACTAATTTTTCATGATCTTCCTCCAAGATAATGCAATATTTTTTTCACCCATTTACACCATCGTGAACTTCCACAACCAATTTTAATGATCAGTATTGCTGGTCCAAAAACTCACTCTAGTTCTTTGAAAGATATAGTTATTTCACTTACTTTTTAGTACATGGGTAGCAGATAATCTTATCCATCAAATTTACTCACAAGATTTACACTCATCTTCTATCATTAATACTGAAAACTATCGGGTCACTCAAAATTCAATCAAAATTTCTCAATTACACATTATTCCTTTCACTTTCATATTATATATTCTCATAACAATATTGTGAATATTTCACACAATTAATTTATATAACAATAATCCCTAAATCATGTAAGAATTTTATCTTCATTTTCTAAATTCATATGATATTTTTATCTTGAATACTTATCCCAATATAGATCTCACAGTCTACTCAAAAGGTATCGCATTTTTGGGATAAATTTACACAAACAAATATTCTATAATCTTTCAATTTATATTCAATTAAACTCCTTTATATTATTACAACATTAAAATAGGAACAAAAATACATCATATATTATCACATAAAATCACATATCATGTCACATTTAGATCCATATTTTTTTTTATATCTAAAACACGGTAAGAATCCTTATTTAAATCCCCTAAAGATGCAGGTGTTTCCTTGTTTTTATTCCCCTTAAAATAATGGATCATTTATTTTACATTATAATTTGAATTCTAGAAAGAACTTAGAATTTTTTTGACTTTCAATTAATATTCTTTAAGACTCAATTTTGTAGGACTTGAAATTCATATGAAATATAAATTCATACACCCTTCATTTTATAAGACTTTGAAGTCATAAAAACTCCAAAAAATATGCAGCTGTGAAAACTCGTATGATATACCTCATATTTATACATTCCCACTCTAATATTTTCCCTATAAAAATGAATATTCTTCATAAATGTATGATGTATGAGTCTTATAGTCAATCACAAAGTAACACGGTAAACCAAAGTTATATGATGAAGATTGTTTGTCAAATGAAGTCATACAATAAAGTCTGATTTTGGTGTCAAAGTCCTATGGTCAACTCAATGTCTTATGGGTAATTCATATGATCCAAAAAAGTCATATGAAGTAGTTTTACGGTCAGTAGAAAAACTCATACTTCTAAAACTTTAACATTTGTCTTGTTTCATCCCAATAATTCAAGATTTATTTCAGTGACTCCAGGGCTTCTCCAATCCTCTATCATGCCTTATCAAACCACTCATCATATAATACAAGATATTTTCACAATAATTTTATTAATATATATTCACTGGGGTTAGATTATCCATTAATTTATATTTTTCATCTTCTATACATCTATAATTAATATAAGGACTTGACCTTAAACATTACATAATCATGATTTTTTAGTCAAGAATTAATTTTCTTTAATACACATGGATATTTTTAGGATTATAGTTTTATATAATTTGTTTATAAATCATTCATAACAAAACCAGATTTTATAAAGTGGACACTTATGATCAGTATCCATTTCCAACAATATAAATCTTTTGAAAATAAACATGTTTTCTTTTTATGAAAAATATTCGTGACTTTCAAATTGACTTCATATTAATTATTACCCACCCTTAAACCCAGTGAAAAACTTTTTAAAACATGGTATTAGAACAAAATGTTAGTAAGGAACATAAAAATAATTGGGGAAACCTCTTAGTTTATTTTAAAACCAAGAAGTCATAAAAATATTTTTCCATTAACATAATAAATTTTGAGCTCGAAATTGATCATTTACTTAGTAATAAAATTATACTTTTTCCCAACATTTTTCATAAAAAAATATTATAAAGAAATATAATGGAAAAATTCTTAATAATGCTAGTTTCTTAGTATAAATTTGAACCCGCGAAAATCCATTTATTAAAAACATTCCTTTTTACCCTAAATGGGGAATACAAATTTCTTTAATATAAAAGATCTTTATCTAACCTTATGAAATATAATTATGTCCACAAAAACCTATAAGCAAGTATAGAAGTTCTTGTACGTGCCTTGGTACAACATCTTTATAGAACCCTTAAAAGAACACTTATAATTGGAATCACCATAAATCCAACTACCAATATAATTCAATATAAACATAATCATTACCCAATGCAGTAGATCTCTATCTAGGCTCATCAATTGTATAATCTATATCAGGATAACCCATCATCATGAGATATATAAAGCACACATGTTATGAAATATAGTGACCAAGGACAATATCATGAATAAAACCATTTAAAAATAATTTAAACTTGTATGAAAAACACATTCGTGCATATGTTGGAAAACAATTCCTCAATGTTTTATTTCAATGTTTAAATATTATTTTTGTTTGTGGAAAACTATGGTGGGAAACATTTCAACATGGATGGTGTCAAAAGGAGTTTGGGGATTTAAAATCATGAAAAGGATTTAATGGTAATAGTGATTAGTAGGTTCTTTTGGGATTTCATTTCCTATATAAATAAACCTAATCTCATCATAAGGAATAGAAAATTTCATTATAAAATATCATCACTAGAAGAATTAGGTTAAGTTCAAAGTGGTCCACGATGGAGAAAGTTTGCGAAGGAGGTTTTTTTTTATGATAGTTTGAGAAAAGAGTTCACAATAGGGGTTTTTAGGGAGTTTTATCTCGCAAAGGAATATGGTTTCTGAAGAATCATCCATCTGCAACGCAAAGGAAATTCATTAAGCACACATAGTATGTAGTGCAGTGCAGCTCGTTAATGGATTTCTGAGATTTTCAAATGGGAAGAAACAAATTGTGAATATTCTATTTGTAAGGAAGTCCCCACGTAGTGATGTGTATTTCATATATAAGGTGAAAATTATAAATAATAGAACAGTCATGTGTAAAAAATTGATAAGGTGTTTAATAACAACATATGATTTGGCTGAAGGAGGAATGAGAAAACATCAGTTGAGTGAGTAGTGAGAATTAAAATTTTGATTGGTTTTAATCTAAGATTTAGAGTGAGTTTGCTCCAAAACTTATATTGGAAATGATATTTAGTATATTTGGTACAAATTCACATTACCTTTGTATGCTCCTGGGATGTTTCCTAGTGAGGGTGAACCAAGTAAAATATTTGTGACCAATTCATGTTTTAAATATCATATAATTATTTATAATGATAAGGAGAGATAAGTGTGTTTTTGAAAATGAAACAATATACAAAGATATAGTTGTTTTAATCTACCATGCCTTGATTCACCCCTCCCTCCTAGGGTATTCAACCAAGTTGGGATAAATATATCCAAATACTCTTTACTTTTAGAAACCCATTTTCAATAACAAAATTTCTAAGACTAACAAAATGGGGATTTTTATTTGAATAAAAGATATAATATTATAAAGGAGTCAAAATTTAAAATAATGTTTATGATGGTAGGAAATGTTGTTGTCACAGTAAATGTTAGAATAGAACTCCCCTTTTTCTTTTGTAGAGAATTTGAAAACATTATGAAAAATTATTTCTTTTAAAAACCATTGAAATAAAGTAAAAATAAACATACAATATCCTTTATAATTATTTTACTAATATATAAATTTATCCATAACATATTTTTACGAATATGGACATGGAATAGAAAGATTTGGAAGGGTGACATTAAAATTTTAATTTTAAAATAAAGACTCTTTCCTTGAGTCCAACACATCACATATGTTATTTATCATTCTGAATAAGAAACATATATTAATTAATTACTTTATTAAAAACCTTTTAAAATTAAATTATTATTATTATTACTATATCAATATAAATGACAAATCAATTAAGTTAACTTCCACTGTTTTGATGATACTCATCACATATTTCTAATATGACATTTGTTGGTTGAATATAGTAAAATTTGTCATTATTCTAGAATATATAAAATAATAATAACATAATTATAATTTAAACACATCAATTATAATTTACAAAGCCAACCATGTAATATGGTAATGAAAAATTAACTATGCTAAAATCACGGAGATGGTTGGTTGTATGTACGCATGAGTAACCTTTCAATTTTTTAAAGATAAATATTGAATGAAGGAAAGTATTATTTTATCTATAAGGAATTATAATTTTATAAAAAATACAATAGTTTTATTTAAATATAATTATATATATATATCATCCACATTATGCGGTGATGAAAAATGAATCACCTCGCTTCTTGGAGGTGGTAGTCTACACGTAAATAAGAACGATGTTATCAAATTTTGATTAATGGAAAAGTAAGAAATTAAATTAAATATTATATTTTAAAAATTATAAATATTTAATTAATGTCATATATATACATTAAATCAATCATTATAGCTATATTTAATAGGAGGTCATGGAAAATGAATTACTTCTGTTTATAAAGTGGTAGTCCACCGTACACATGAATGATGGTTTAATTTTCCATTTGATGGAAGAGGATATGGATATTGGTTATGAAATTAACATTATAACAAATCACTATAATTTTTATATTGTTTTTATTATTTAATTTTGGTTGAATAAGATTTTAATAAGTTAGCAAAGAAAAAAAATGAAAATTCTTGGTTAAGAATTATACCTCTTCCACGGACAACCTCTTAAGGATTACACAAAAATTCTTCCTAGGTTGGTTTTATAATAAAAAAACACCTCTATCATAAAGATAGGTAATTTAGGAAAATTTTTGGGAAGGTATTTACCAAAATAAAAGGCTTTTTAAGTTTGAATAATTGAGAAGAATAGGGGCCATTTTATAAAAGAGGGTAGGGGAACTCTAGGAATTTCTTAAAATATTAAATTAATATAAATTAATTTCATATAAAAATGACTCCAATTTGATAATGTTATAATATAAGATTATTATGAGTCTAAATACACTCATATAATAAAAATTAGCTAAGTTTGTCTGATTTTTTCCACCGAATAGTTTGGTTTTAACCCGTGTTAAAACCTTTTGACAATTACGGTGGTATAAAATATTTTACTTCTTATGGGTGAATAAAGTTACTATAAAAGAGAAATTTGATAATAAATTTACCGTGGATTATTTTTTAAACCATATACCAATAATGTGGATAAACATAGGATTTATTTTGAGGTTTAAATCATTATTAATATATTATTTATTATAAAATATCATAAATGTAAATTTTAGAATTATTCATTTAATTTGACTTTTAAAACTATAAATCGACAATGGAATTACAATATAATGGATTAAAAACTCCATAATGTGTCATGTTTTTCTAAAACAAATTGTGACATAATAATTCATTCAAATTAACTTACTTTTATCATTTATTTAATTTTTCATTTAAATGAATAAATATTGTATCAGTGTTTCCTAAGCATTTAAGGTAATTGTTTCTTCACTAAAATTTAAAAAACATAACATGATAAAAAAATTTGGTCATAGTGGATACTCAACAGGGGGTGCATTGAGTTCCAATTTAAAAATTTATCTTAAAAATGTTTCTTTTAAAATCCCCCAGTTTAAATACTAAGTTAAACTGTAGTGAATTTGTAAAACTATAAAGGTTAAATTAGGTTCTCAAAAGATTGATTAGGTCTCAGTTAATTTAATAAGAATATTAAATTAGCTTTTGAAACTAACCTAATGATTTACAATAGTTACAAACACTTTCTAGATTAAATATCAAAGTAACGTTAAAACAATTTTATATTTCAAAGTAATTAGCAGCGGAATATTCAAAACAAATAATTTTAACAAAAGTAAAATGCACAGCAATTTAAAACAAGATGTTTAGTCTCATGCTGAGACTTAGTGCTCTCAAACATTTTATATAAACTTGATCCACACCATGGATCTAGGTTTTACAACAGTGATTAGACTATCCAATTACTCTAACATCTTCCATATTTCTTTGTGGGAAAATAAAAAAAACAGCACACAGGCTGTCCAGGTCCTACTTGACCTCTACCACTATACATTGTGGGATAAAATAGAGTTATAGAAGTTTTGTGTGAGGATTTATAAATCCTCCAGTTTAGAATGGGATTCAGTGTGTGTATGGAATATACCGAGTACACACAGTTCTCAACAAAGTAAGTAAAAGAATCACTGAGAGAGAGTAGATATGAGTTTAGAATGCTCTAGTAATTTGAGGTTCATCTCTATACTCTTTTTGATTAATCATAAATGTTTTTAAGTCCATATATAGTTTTTGTAGTGTCTTGTGCTTCATTGACTTTCAGGTTCAGTTTGATCAGCTTGAGTGTATGAAGAGATCGTTGTAGTTCTTCACTCCTTGACTAAGGTTCAGCTTGTGTTCTCTAAATGTATTAATGGCCTCATGTATGTATAGTGTTCTTCAAGTAAGTGGTTGTATGGATGTCGCCTCTCTATTGTGTATATCTTCCTCACTGCAGCTCGATCTTCCTTTTATTACCTAAGATCTAGCAAAGGGAATGATTAATTTATGGAAGGTATGAGGTACGGGTCCCTAACATCCCAATAAGTATCATTAATTAATATCAGTTCCATTAAATTAACCAAATATGACTGTTATTATAATTTAAATAAAGCATTAAAGTTCAAGCAGTAGAATTCTTGTAACGATCGACTTGTATCGGTCGATGTTTGTCTCCGTAACAGTATCTCCTTGTACCGGTCAATTTATGTAGCGGTTGGTATCTGTGTAGCAGTGAGATCTTATACGAAGCTCTTTGTTCTTATATTGGTAGCTCCTTGTATCGGTAGACTTGAGTAGCTGTGACTTCCTTATACCAGTGGACTTCATAACGGTAGACTTATATAGTTGTAGTTGTCACTCTGTATTGATAGCATTCTTTCTTACCAATAGACTTACTCTAATGGTAGCTCTGGGGTAATGGTAGCTCTCTGTGTACCAGTGACCTTTCTGTAATGGTAGACTTGCATACCAGTAGACTTATTCATACCAGTAGCTCTATTCTGTACCAGTGAATAAGTGTCTGTTTAATCCTTCTATTCACATAATGAGTTAAGTTAGAATAAAGTGAATCATATACACATTTAATTAACCGAATGACTTAAATATATCACAAAAGATTTATCATTTGGACATATTTGAAAGTTTTTATATTTTAAGGTTTAAATTACTTAAAAATTAACTAAAATAATGAAATATTTAAATAATAAACATCATTTGGGATTATCAAAGCATAATTAATCATAATTGAGATTTCTCAAAATAGGTGACTCCAACAATCTCCCCCTTTTTTATAATCACAAATTATGACATTGTAATCTAAAATGTATCAGTCTCAAAATACAATATTTATGATTTCTCAGTGTGTGTCAACATAGTTTCAAATATATCAGAGATAATGATATGTAAATGTATCAGAGATAAAATAAATTCAATGATTTTTCCTCCTTATTAAAGATATCTCCCCCTTTGTAATTTCTCTTTTCTCTGTGAGTCACAAATTTCTCCCTGTTTTTTATTATAAAAAAGAAGGGTGAAAAGAATGTATCATATAAAAGGTGGAACAGTAAAAATGAAAATAAAGCAAGTATACAGGAAAAGTAAAACACATAGAAAGAGATTCAAAAAAGTGATATATAGTAATGAATCAAGTGTATAAGATAAAAACCCAGTACAAGAAATACATAAGATTCATATCAAACTTAGATTGACCCACTCAATCCACTTCTTAAATGTCCACATTGGATTTTCCTTTAGGATATGAGTTTGACTTAGGCTCAGAAGGTTGAGAAGAAGATTGTGGAACTCCTGTAAGGATTATAGGTAGAGCAGCAACAGATACAATATCAGATCTGTAAGGAATATGTCTCTAAGGAATCATAGTTGTTAAACTTAGAATAGATTGAGCTGGGGTCATTTGGAAATCAGAAGCAGAAGATGAAGATCCAGAAGCAGATGCAGGCAGAGCCGGAGGCACTATTACAGGTTGAGCATCAACTTGTAAGAAAGGCAACAAAAAATTCCTGAATTCCTTGATAATTCCTCCTCCCCTTTCAATAGTAGACAAGAACCATCCTTGTTTTCTAAAAACTTATCCAAATATGGAGTCAGCTCCCTAATCTTGCTAACTTGTTCTCTAAAGGCTTGATTTACAGGAGGTAATTTAAGATTTTCCAAAATAATTTTGAAATTGTTGGTCAATTGATGCTTGGTATAGACTTTATGAAAATAAGAATCAACTTTATACTTTTCGTCTTTCTAAGAAGCAGAAGCTTCTATCATGAAGTCTTGGACGATCTCCCTGATGTCCCTAGTGGTTGTTACCACTTGAGTTAGGGAAGATGAGTCCACAAAGACACTTCTTGATGAAGAACCAAGCTCCTATTTGATCAAAGCTCAAATCTTATCCTACTCTACTGAAGGTCTAGAAGCAATAGAACCAAGAGAAAAATTCATAGATTCCTTGAAACTTTTAGTTATCCCACTGATAAGATTTTTCACAAGTGTGTCTTGGGTGTTGACATGTTGTTCCACCAAAGTCCTAAATTCCTCAAATACTGAAACCAAATGTCCAACTACACTCTTCAAAAAGGTCAAGTCTATGTCTTCTTGAAATTTAGAGCTCATATAAGACTCTATAGAGACAAGTGACTTCTTTAGATATTCAACATTCTCTGCTAAGCTTGAAATTTTATTAAGGCAATACTTGTCTTCATTCAACAACTCTTCCATAGTGGTGGACACCACACATCCAAGAGAGAGTTCAAAATATCTTTCCATTTTTCTCATCTCTTCAATAAAATATCCTTTTAATTCTGCAACATAAGCTGCCCATGTCTCCTTTAAATCATCCCTTAAAGATACAAGATCAGCCTTAGTAACCAGATTTTGAGGCACAACTACAAGTGCTCTTTCAGATACAAGACTAACCACAGAGTCATTCATAATAGATTGAATGGATTATATCAATGAGGTTTCCATTCTTCTTATATCTTCCACAAAACTGATCTTTAGCTTAGAATTTAACTCCTCTAAGTCAGATTTTTCCACAAGATCATCAGGTAAGGTCTCAGAGAGGATATTATAATCGACATGAGGTCTGCTGACATGTGTCTCATCCTTAGAGTTAGGGTAATCTATGCCAAGAACTACCCAACCTAAGTCTTCTACCCAGTCCTCAATCCCATGTGCTACTGAAACTGAACAAATCCTGGAGGGATTCTCCCCCTAAACTCGAGCTTCCTCCTCAATAGAATTATACGGCTAGTCTTCCTCATCAGAATCATCAACAACCATATCTATCTCGACAACAGGATGATCAACAGGTTCAGGTATAGGGTATGTTGGCTCAACTAGATCAGCCTCTATAGGCATAACAGAAAATTCAATCACTGAACATGAACTTAGAGAAGAGATCTCATCTGTGCTCTCAGATATAAATCTTTAATCAACATGTCTTTCTTCCTCTTCAACATCATCCTCAGAAGGGGTTTCAGGAGTAGTCACCTCATGATCAGACACAAGATGGTCTTCCTCATCTTCCGATGTCTCCTCATCATCCTCATTCAAAATAGGTTCCCTTCTAGGAAAAGCAGTTGGAGGAATAGCTTTCCCATAAGAAATACTATGATGTGTAGGGCTGGGAAGAAGATCAGGATCCCCTCCTTCTTTAACGGAGGTCTCATATTATTCAGAATCACTATAGGATGGGATGGACTCATCAGGTCTTAGACCTGGATCCCTCTCATCCTTTGGCCTAGAAGGATGCTCCACAGGACTGTATTTGTCATATAACTTTCCTTCATCATTCACCCACTGCTTCTTCCATGGATTCCTATTCACTTTCATAAACTTTCATACTATTCGAGTAATGAAAAAATTATCCTTCCCCACCACTGTCTCATCCTGAGACTCAGTCACTTTCTTTGCCTTTATCATGATAGATATAAACATTTAGAAAAACAAAGCATTGGTCCTGGATTTTGGTCAGGTCATGTCTTCTCTTTGAATCATCATTAGTCTTTATAGTTTAACCTTCACTCCATGCTTAAAAATATACATCATGTATATGTCTTGAAACTTCAGGGTGGAAAAATCCTATCTCCTAGGATTAATCACTTGTTGGATAAACTTGAACAATAATTTGTTCTCACCTTCCATCTATGTTGCAATCACTTCCCTTGTAGTTCCATTTCCAGTTAGCTCAAGTAGGGCAGCTTCATATCCAAAATAATCACTGGTTGTAGGAATGGAATTAGAAGAAAAGTCATACTCTCCTTCATGAGTTACTCTAAGGTTTTCAGCCCATTAAATAGATGAGAAATATATCGCTTTACCATTCACAAACTAAATCATCATATTCTCCTCTTCTGTCATCTCAAAACGAACATTCCCATAAAATTATTTCACCAAAACTGGGATGTATGGTCCATCGGTATTCTCAAAACACTCGAGCCAGCCCTTCTCATCCAATATCTTCAAGATTAACGATTTTCTAAACAACAACCATTAAGTGTAGAGCTCTTTTTCAATCACTATCTCGCTATTGGTCAGATACGGGTTCACAATCTCTCTTCTTTCATTAACAGTGCCACTACCACAGGTTCCTGAATTGAATTTTTTCTACTTAGCACTCAGTGTATCTCCTTCACTGAGCGTCAGTCTCTTCACACGATTCATTCCCACAACCAGAGACTTAGGGTTCATGAAATGTTTGAAGGTTTGGGTTTGCAAGATGGTGATAATCCAAACGGATAGAGTTCGCGATGGATTGAGTATGTTTTAGACTTGATTTTATATCATTTAGTAATCAAAAAAATAAAACACTAAAAAGCTTCGGATTTTTAAAAAAAATGCAATATGTAATTCCGGATAGAATTTTGACGATAAGCCCTACCGGTGAGAATGGTAACAGTGTGGTATTCCAAATGGTGAGTTTGTCTAACGGTGAGGTATTCCTAGTGGTGAGGTATTCCTAATGGTGAGGTTGGCTAATGGTGAGGTATTCCTAATGGAGAGGTTGTCTAATAGTGAGATTTTTAACAGTAAGGTTTCTAACGTACAATGTCTATCATTCCTAAATCATGTCAAATGTAACTTAACCTATCCAAACTCATAGGTTTAGTGAATATTTCAGCTAATTGATGTTCAGAACCTATAAATTTAAGAGTAATATCACATTTTTGGTAATGATATCTCAAATAGTGGTGCCTTACATCAATGTGTTTGGTCCTAGAGTGAGATAAAGGGTTCATAGAGATGTTAATTTCACTAGTGTTATCTCAATTTGTTGAAACATGTTTAAGATCATATCCATATTCCAAAAATGTGTGTTTCATCCACAGTATTTGTGCACAGCAACTACTAGCAGCTATATACTCTGCTTCAGTAGTAGAGAATGTAACATAATTCTGTTTCTTACAACACCAAGACACTAAGGATTTTCATAATAAATGACATGTTCCAGATGTGATTTTTCTATCCAACTTACAACCAGAAAAATCAGCATCTGAATAACTTATTAAATAAAAATATTGTACTTTTGGATAAAACAAACCTAAATTTTCCGTTTGTTTAAGATATTTGAAAATTCATTTAATAGAAAGCAAATGGGATTCTTTAAGATTTGCTTGAAATCTTTCAAAAATTCATACATTAAACATAATGCCTGGTCGACTAGTAGTAAGGTAAAGTAGACTTCCAATCATACCTCTATAATTTTTTTGATCAACTGGTTTCCCAGATTCATCAATGTACAACTTATAGGTGGTACTCATGGGTGTTTCACTTCCCTTATTACAATCCAAACCAAAATGTTTTAAAAGATATTTTGTATAATTACATTGATTTAAAATAATACCATCTTTATTTTGAAAATTTTGAAAACCAAGAAAAAATTTGAGTTCTCCCATCAAACTCATTTCAAATTCATTTTGCATAATTTTTGAAAAATCAGTACATAAAGAATTTTTAGAAGATCGAAAAATAATATCATCAACATAGATTTGTACTATTAAATCATCTTTAGAAATTTTTTTGATAAAGAGAGTTGGATCAGCAATCCCTTTTGAAAAACCTTTTGAAATAAATAAATTGCTAAGTCTATCATACCAAGCTCGTGGAGCTTGTTTTAAACCATATAAAGCTTTAGAATCTTTAAAAACTCGATTTGGAAAATGAGGATTAGTAAATACAGGTGGTTGTTCAACAAAAACATCTTCAATTATAAAACCATTTAGAAAAGACTTTTAACATCTGTTTGATATTACTTGAAATTCATATGAGCAGCATAGGCAAGAAGAATCCTAATAGCTTCTAATCTAGCTATAGGTGCATAGTCTTACTCATAGTCTATTCATTCATCTTGACTATACCCGTGTGCAACTAGCCTTGCATTGTTTCTAATGATATTTTCAGATTCAACAATTTTGTTTCTAAAAACCCATTTAGTTCCTATGGTCAAAGAATCCTTAGGTCTGTCAACAAATTCCCAACCTTTGTTTATTTCAATTTGATTTAATTCTTCTTGAATAGCCCTTACCCAATATTCATCATTGATTGCATTATTGATATTTTTAGGTTCTCACTATGAAAGAAAGGCTTCATGTTCAACCTGATTTCTTAGATAATCTCTAGTCTGTGTCCCTCTATCAAGATTACCAACAAAAACATCTAAATTATGATTCTTTAGAATCCTAGTTGATCTAGTAAAGGTAGGACTTGAAATTTCAGGTTCTTATCTAGGATCGGGTTCACCAGGAGAAGATTCTGTAGTATTTCCAGAACTGGTTGTCTTTATAATTGGTTCACTGATTTTTTCATTAAGATCCAGAATAGATAGATCTTCTTCAAGATTTTCAATAGAAGACTTAGGTTTATGTGGATTAGTTTCATCAAATTTTATGTGAACAGATTCTTCCACACATTTGGTTCTTTTATTAAAGACTCTATAAGACTTACTGGTTATAGAGTATCCTAGAAATATTCCCTCATCACTTTTAGAAGAAAACTTGTCAAGATTATCCTTAATACTGAGAATAAAGACTTTGCAGCCAAAAACTCTAAAGTAACTAACTTTAGGATTCCTATTATTCCATAGTTCATAAGGGGTCTTCTTAAGAACATGTCTAATCAAGACTCTATTTATAATATAACAAGTTGTATTCACAACATTATCCCAAAAATAAATAGGTAGGTCATACTCATTAATTATAGTTATTGGAATTTCATGAAGGGTTCTATTAATTCTTTCAACTACACCATTCTATTGAGGTGTCCTAGGGGCAGAGAAATTGTGATTATAGCCATTAGGTGAGCAGTATGATTCAAACTCATGATTTTCAAACTCACGACCATGATCAATTCTCAGGTTCTTAATCTTAAGTCCACTAAGGTTCTCTACATACTTGGAGTATTTAATAAAATAAGAGAAAGCTTAACTTTTGTGAGCAAGAAATTATACCCCAATTGTATCTAGAAAATTCATCTACTAAGATATAGACATATTTTTTCCCATTTAAACTATAAACTCTAGAAGGTCCAAATAAATCCACGTGAACCAACTCGAGAGGTTGAGAAGTTGAAACTTATTTCTTTGATTTAAAAGAATATTTATGTTGCTTTCCCTTTTAACAGGGATTACAAACTTTGTCAGTTGGGAATTCAAGTTTGGGTAGGTATCTAACTATGTTCTCCCTAGTAATTTTTCTGAGTGAATGAATATTTCAATGTCCTAATCTTCTATGCCACAACCAAGACTCTTTATTAAAAGCATTTAAGTAAGTAATGTTTTGTTTAGCTAAATAATTCAAATCAACTGCATAAACATTTTCATTTCTCAATGTATAAAATACTAAAATATTTTTAGAATTAAAAACATTACAAGAATCATTTTCCAATTTAACATTGAAACCATCATCACACGACTAAGAAATACATAACAAATTATATTTAAGTCCATCAACAAATAAATCTTTAGAAATTAAAACTGAATCAGTGTTACCAATATGGCCTAAGATGATGATCTTTCCTTTTGAATTATCACCAAAGGTGACATGTCCTCCATTAACCTTGATTAAACTCTTGAAACATGAGTAATATCCAGACATATGCCTTGAACATCCACTGTCCAAGTACTATATCTTCTTAGGTGAACTCTTCAAGAAAGTCTCCTTCAAAACAGGTTTAAATTGAAAATGATTTTGGTACCCAGATTTTCTTGGGTCCAGACAGGTTAACAAGCAAAACTTTTGGTACCCAAATTTGTCTAATGGGTCTCATATAATAAATATATTCAAAATCTTTTGAAAAATAAACATTTTTTGATCTATAACTATGTGAATAGATGGTTGAGGCATATGAATTTCCATAGCTGGAACTAGCAGCATTCTTTCCAGATTTAGGAATAAATCTCGTTTTAGTAATCTATCTCTGTCCAAGATGATAGTCTATTCGAGTGGTATATTTTTGTGCCACTTGTTTACCTAAAATTTGTGTAAGTCTATCTTTTAAATTTTGTGAATTTCTCTAAGTCCTTCCTTAATTTCTCATTATACAATTTCAGTTCAGTATTTTCCCTAAGTAATTGAGCATTCTTTTCCTTTTCTATATCAAGTATAGATTTAACAGAGCTCGTCAAAGCATGATGTTTCTTCAAGGTCTTATACTTGTCCATCAATTCATTATTGGTTTCTTCTAGCATATTAAAATATTCAAATAATTCTTCACTAGACTTATTTTTAGATTCAGAATCAGAATCAACTCCAGATTAATATGAATTTAAAGCAGGAGTATCCAATGTTACCTCAGATGTGTTTGTCATAAAACACATGTTAGATTTTTGATATTTTTCATCCTTAGTAGAATCAGAATCACTTGAACTGTCTTCTGAAGCACTCCAAGTTTATTTCATAGCTTTCTTATATTTATTGACCTTGTAGCCATATTTCCTATTGAATTTTAACTTTTGAAAATCTTCTTTTACATGTCATTTCCTTCTGATTTTACATGTCCTTTCCTTTTGAGCCATCTCCGCATCACTGTCAAATGCACTCTCATCACAGCTCAAACTATCACTTGCAGTTTGAATTTTCTCTTTGTCCTTACTCTTTGAAGCAAATGTCTCGAAGGCTACTAACTTCTTTCTTGGTTCATCATCTTCTTCCTTATTCACTTTATGTTCTTGTTCATACATCATTAACTTACCAATCAGCTCTTTAACAGGAAGTGAACATATATCACATGATTCTCTTATTGAAACTGATGTTCCTCTCCACCTCTCTGGAAGACATCTTAGTATCCTCATGATTTTCTCTTTTGCTGGAACAACCTTTCCCAGTGAACTCATTGTATCAACCATCTCAGTGAACCTGACATACAAGTTCAAAATAAGTTCATCAGGATTCATTTTAAAATTATCATTCTTAATAGTGTAGGTATTAAATATCATTTCTTTAACATTAGTTGTTCCCTATTGGGAAATAGCCAAAGTATCCCAGATTTCATAAGAAGTTTGACAAGCATATATTCGATAAAATTCTTCATCTCTTAAAGCACAATACGGAGCATTCATTTCATTACAATTATTATTGTAATCTGTTTTAGTAGGTGCATCCCAAGTAGTTCTTTCACTATCTGGAATCTTATACTTAGACTCTATAATGGTTCAGATATCAAATCCCATACTTTCTAAATGAATTTTCATGTTCAGTTTTCACAGGGCATAATTAACACCATTAAAGAAGGGTGTCATGTTGGTAGCAACACCTTCTAGTCTATTATCGATAATTATATTTTAGCAAATAAATTTAAAGAGATAAAATTTAGAACTAACAAAAATTTTAGATCTTTAAGATATAACTAAAATAAAAGATAAAAACTAGAGTATTTGGAAATCCTTTATTAATAAAAATTCTCTGATACCAAATTTTGGTCGGAGTGGATACTCAAGAGGGGGGTGAATAGGGTTCCAATTTAAAAATTTATGTTAAAAACGTTTCTATAAAAATCCCCCAATTTAAATACTAAGTTAAACTATAGTGAATTTTTAAAACTGTAAAGTTTCAATTAGGTTCTCAAAAGATTGATTAGGTCACAGTTAATTTAATCAGAAGATTAAATTAGATTTTGAAACTAACCTACTGATTTACAATAGTTACAAACACTTTCTAGATTAACTATCAATGTGACTTTAAAATAATTTTATATTTCAAATTAATTAGCAGCGGAATATTCAAAACAAATAATTTTAACAAAAATAAAATGAATAGCAATTTAAAACAAGAGGTTTAGTCTCAAGTCGAGATATATTTTTCTCAAACAGTTACTATAAACTTGATCTACACCCTGGATCTAGGTTTTACAACAGTGCTCAAACTGCCTAGGTCCTCTGACCTCTACCACAGTTCTTCGTGGGAAAACAAAAACAACAACACACATGCTTTCCAGGTCCTACTTGACCTCTACCACTATCCACAGTGGGATACAAGAGAGTTATAGAATTTTTGTGTGAGGATTTAGAAATCCTCCATTTTAGCAGAGGAGTCAGTGTGTGTATGGAATTTACAGAGTACACACACTGCTCAAAAATTAAGTAAAAGAATCACTCAGAGAGATTAGTTATGAGTTTAGAATGCTCTAGTGATTTGAAGTGCAGCTCTGGACTCCTTTTGATTAATCAAAAATGCTTATGAGTCCTTCTCTGGTTTTTTTCCAAAAACCGAGTGTCGTATGCTTCCTTGACTTTCAGGTTCAGTTTGATCAGCATGAGTGTATGAAGAGATCGTTGTAGTTCTTCACTCTTTTACTAAGGCTCATCTTGTGTTCTCTTCTTGTATTAATGGCCCCTTGTATGTCCAGTGATCTTCAAGTAAGAGGGTGTATGGATATCGCCTCTCTATTGTGTATATCTTCCTCACTCTAGCTGGATCTTCCTTATATTACTTGAGATCTAGCAAAGGGGATGATTACTTTATAGAAGTTACGAGGTACAGGTCCCTGACATCCCAAAAACCATCATTAATTAATATCATTTGCATTAAATTAACCAAAAATGATCTTTAATATAATTTAGATAAAGCATAAAAGTTCAAGAATTAGAATGCTTGTAACGGTCGACATGTATCGGTAGTTGTTTGTCTCTGTAACAGTAGCTCCATGTACCGGAATCTTTTTGTACTGGTAGGTCTCTATGTAGCGGTGAGATCCTATCAGTACCTCTTTGTTCTTTTACCAGTAGGGATTTGTATCAGCAGACTTGAGTAGCGGTGAGTTCCTCATACCAGTGGACTTCATAACGGTAGACTTATATAGTTGTATTTGTCACTCTATATTGATATCATTCTTTCTTACCAGTAGACCTACACTAATGGTTGTTCTGGTGTAATGGTAGCTCTCTGTGTACTGGTGACCTTTCTGTAATGGTAGACTTGCATACCGATAGACTTATACAAACTCGTAGCTCTGTTCTGTACTAGTGACTAAGTGTCTGTTTATTCATTCTATTCACAGAATGAGTAAAGTTAGAATAAAGTGAAGTATATACACATTTAATTAACCGAATGACTTAAATATATCACAAAAGATTTATCATTTTGATATATCTGAAAGTATTTATATTTTGAGGTTTAAAGTACTTAAAAATTAACTAAAATAATTCAATGTTTAAACAATAAACATCATTTGGGATTATCAAAACATAATTAATCATAATTGGGATTTATCAAAACAGGTGATTCCAACAAAAATAATTATTCATATTTCAAATTAAATTTAGAACCAAAAATGCCTTAGTTTTATCCCTGTGTCAAAAATTTAATGATAATAAAACAAAGAGAATGATATTTTTTGTCTTTTCGTTACATAAAATATTTTAAAGGCAACAATCACGGCCATATGGAAAATAATGTTTAGAAACATAAATTTCAGATGATTATGGATGAAATATACTCATAAAATATAATTAAAGCACGTGTTATGGTTACTTCCTAGTCCCTATCTTGTTATTTTTAACCTTAATTAACCCATTTAACTTTTTTCATGGTAAGAAAATTTATGATGATTACTATTCATAATGACTAAAAAATAAAATAAAAACATTTACTAAATTTTTAACACCTAATTTCGAATATGGAAACAATTTATAAATATTAAAAATATAGAAGTTATAGAATTTAATTTTTCAAAAAAAAACCTGATAACAACGGTTTTTAAAAAAATGCATTTTAATTATAAATTTTTTTATTCCAAATTCAAGTATAAAATTAACTAAAAATACTATAATTATATTTTTTTAACAAAATAGATCGATGTAAATTTTAAAACTCATCCACAATATAATTTTACTTTGTCAATACTCAAAATAAAAATATAATGTCTGATAAAAATAATAATTTTTTCACTATTCATTTAAAAATAATTTTAAAGAAATCTAAAACATGATTTTAATCTAATTTTGACATACTAAATTCAAAAATATATAATTTAAAAAAATTAATTTTTTAAATTTTCTAGAAATTAATCATTTTATTCTCTCAAAAACTACTGTAAAAATAATTTCTTAAGAAAATGTATTTCTGAAGAATAAAATGAATTTACTAAAAATTGTGTGATTATTTACTAAGAACATTTTTATTTAGAAGGACATTTATATATTTTTGATAAAGTATTTAACCCCATTCATATCCTACAAAATAATTTCTTGGTTATAACATATATATTTAAATGATAATATTTTATGGTTTGTATAAGTTCAAGTGTTGTGTATCTTTTATGTTGTCAAACTTAGTATTTCTGTTAATATCTCATTACATTAAATCCCCCCTCCAATAAATTTCAACCACACAACCTGAACTTTAGCAAAGTAATCAAAGTTTGGACATTTTAAAATAAATGTTCTCAAAGCTCATGTCGTAAAAAGGGTTAATAAAACGTTATCTTGAAAAGTGGGAATGGGAAATTTGAAGGCCATTTGGAATAACACAAAACTAGGTTTTCAAATAAGAGAACATTAGTTCAAAGTGAAAATATATAAATGGAGAAAGCTGAAATTTCCAAATAATTATGAAGAGTGACAGAGATCATGATCGCAAGAAAGTGAATGATCATGATAAATTGAGTAACCAAAACACCATAAACAAAAGAGGTATGAAAATAACCAATGATTCATCATAAATGAATTTAATATGATAGATTTTTCATTAAAATAACCTTTTTCATATATGTGAGGAATTATTGTATCTTCTTGACTTATAAACATAAGAAATTTAGTTATATGAAAAGTATAATTTCATCCTTTAATCAATTTCCACCACAATATCATCTTTTTCTTCAAACGATGAGGATTCGAGATAGAATTATTTTATTCTTAAATCATAGAAATAAGACTCTGATTGATCACATGATCCATGAAAATATAAAAATTTATTCCTCCTAAATTTATACATTAAACAAAATCATAATAGTTAACAGAATATATGTTGATCCCCAAAACCAGTAATCCTTTATTTGAGAAAATTATACATTAATCTATAAAAATAAATAGTAATACCCAATTTTCATACTAAATAATTTTGTAAATAACTATCCTTAAAATTATTCAATATATTCCATACTTATAAAGAAACCGGAATATTAAAGTTATTTGATCAAATACGCCTCCAAAATTTATCTATAAATCCCATCAATAACTCTTAAAGTATCATACTAAAAATGTATATCACATAGTAAAATAATCTCAAAGATATTCTATTTAACACACATAGATTTTTAAAAAAATTATGCATGATTTCAAACAAGACACATAACCCTGATCATATATGAACCCTGAAGTAATATTATTTTAATTATGACAATTTTAACCTAGCGGTTAAATTAGAGGGTATGAATAGGATTAATTAAATTATGTAAATTATATGGTATGCAATTAAATAAAATAAATTAATTATTATCTTCATATTAGGAAATTAAATAAGAATCATGAAGGCTGGCCAATTGTCTCCTATCGACCATTCAAAGGTGCAGTGCTCTACTAATGTGTAGAGGAGAACTCACTTTGAATCTTCGACAATGGTACAAATTTTTTAGTTGATAGTTTCTGTTTTGTTTGTATTATTAATGGGTGTTTTTTAGATCTTACCTATATTTATTTATCTATGATGTTTGATTTAAAAACACTACAAATATTGTGGTGAGTTCATTAGTGGGGATTTAAGTATATGATATCCTTGAGCTTTGGTTCATATTGCATCAAATTAACCCCCAATTCACAAGATTATTTGGATCAGAATTTTTAAGTGTTGAGGACTTAATCCAAGACATAACTTTACTAGGGTTTTAATATCAGTCAAATTTTGTTTATGGTAGTGTATATTTTTTTCCAATAATCCATGGAATGCACACATAAAACAAACAATTTCATTAATCTGTGACATTTTATGTTTAACATACTTAATGTTAACCTAAAGAATATTCATAGATAATGTTCTCTCAATCACATAACATCCCCAAATTGTGACTCAACACAATGTATATTTTAAAAATCCTATGATATGATTTTTAATCTAGGTTAATATTATTATGGATATGATTTAAAATAAAATTAAAATAACGGGATAAGAAATGAGTAGTGTGCCAAATAAAAACATGAATGATGAAGAGAATTGAAAAAACAATTTCAATTGAATGAGAAAGAAAAATAAGGATGTGGATATCCAATTTATTCAAACAATTTTATGAAAATTAATATTAAAATATTAGGGTGTATGATAATAATTGATAATGAGATTGAAACATTCATTAAAACAAAATTAAAACACAAACACTTACAAGGTTACAAACAAAGAGGAAAGTAAAATTAAATCAAAAGAAACATGGAGGAATGGTATCTGAAATAGAAACAATAGTAAGGAAGATCGTACCAAGACTTTGGTATAGACCATTTCATGTATACATATCCTTCTTTTCTATGAGATTCCAACCCCTTTCAAGGACAAGAGGGGAATACATTTATATCTCAAGGTGGTGGACTGTTTACATTCCACATATTTCCCCTCACAGGGATCACCAATTTCGGCATCCATATAGTTAATAAATAGATATTATATTCTTAAAAGTTTTATATATGTACATTTAATGTAAACCCACAAACTTTGGCAGCCGGAAGTCTTTTTTATCTAATTTTATGGTTGTTTTGGTAAATAATGTTTTGTTGTCCATTTTTATCCACACTTTTTCAAAGGAGACAATGTGAATGGGGTTTTGGACAAAACAATTCCCTCACATATTCTCTATTTTTTTCTAAAACATTTGCTGTATATATATATATTGATTTTCACACCAAAAAATATCAGATATATTCAATTTTTATATTAGGATAACGGACAAGTATTATGTGCTGTTTTTTAATCTCAGATAGAATGGAGGGATAAACTTTGAAACATCATTTGGTCCCCTTTTGGTGGATTTGGGACATTAAATTTTAATAAAATATGAATTATATTTTCCCCTAAATTTTTGTGGAGAATAAAATAATTTTGTTCTTCAGTATTTATTCGTGAAATTATATCTTCTTGGATGGTCCAATTTTCTCGACAAATTTGTTGGGCCTTCTTGTGTGGTCTATATAACCCTTCAAATGGAAGAATTGTCCAAATATCCCTTCTAATGATATGATTTAATTTTCATGAGGAACAATAAAAAAGTATAAAAACATTGTTTTTATTTTTATGTTGATATATTTTGTGAAAATATTAATCTTTGGTTTAAATAAATTAACACAAACAATGCTCTTATTATGTGTTTATGATCAATACAAGAACATTGATAGGAAATTATTCATTTTTAAGTGAAAATTATATGTTGGGAGTGATTTGAAATCATGAATTAATATGTAATATCAACTCCACCACACTTATTTTTGTGCATTTGTACACGTACAAAAAATATAAAAACATTAGTAAATCATTTCAACTAGCCAAAAAATATTAAAATCTTGTTTTCACTAACCAAGGGTGTATAGAATAGTTCACTCATCCATAAACAATTAAACCAAAAATTATTAGAAAAATAATATTCCAAAAAAATTGAATTTTCATGCTCAAAATTTGAAAGGGAAATGTGGCCACTTAGAACTCACTCCTCTCAATATGATAAAAAATTATTTATGGAGGTTCACTTATTCACCAAAAAAAATTTAAATCATATATTTTATAAGAGATCTCAACATCCATTACCTATTATAAAGTGAAAAAGTATCAAGAGTTATTTTTAGGGAGTTTTAGTGGCTATGGTATAGTAGGAATATAATATTCAAAAGATTGGAAAAGAGTGGTAAACAACCTTATGGAAGAACTAATGCACAATTGTTTTTTTAAAAGAAACAAGAAAAGAAATGGAAACACATATTTACAAGGGAATTAATTTGTGAAAGAAGACAAATAAGTTCCAGAAAATTAGAATGGTATGAAAAGATGAAATACATAGAAGACATGAAACTTCTCCCAATGATAAAACAATGTATAATGCAAGTGTTATTTTTTCCTTTCGGCTTTTTTGTTTTTTTAGTTTAACTTGAAACTAATCTCAGACTTCTCTCCCAACTCATGTTTGATCTCATCATGAAACTAATTATAACAGTTGTAATAATATCAAAGAATGAGGGAATATTATTTTTGACCCATTGAAGACACAACCCATTCTTGTTTTCCTTTTTTATTTTTTTCTTTTTATTTTTTTGAACACTTTTCAATAAAATGTTTAAAAAGGGAAATAAACATGAGTCCATTAAAAAAACTCATTGAATGAAATGCTCTCCCAAAAACAAAAATGTATTACTTCCATCAAGCATATGATAACATGCTAAAAATAAAGAAAATGATGCCCAAATTGAAACTCATTCCCCCATACTTAAACCTCAACAAAGTATGAAATGAAAATACATGTATTTATTGGGTGGGATATGGTTTTAGACTTGAAACGTGACTATAAAAAATGGTTCTTCATTTACTTGGTGGGGATTTCAAATTGTGGATCAATATAATGGTAATTGGAGCCTATTTGGCTATTTGAATACTCACAAGGTTTATAAAATGCATTTATCATATTAATGTACACTAAATTAGGAAATTCAACTCGAAGGTCCACAAACTCAAGCCTCACAATCATGGGTGAAAACACACAAAATGAAAATATGGTCATAGGGGACCTTGGCATGAAATATAATGTTATTCCTCATGGTTGGGAAAGAATCATTTTCATAATTAAAAATTTATAATTAAAAAATAATTTTACTTGACACAAAATTCTTTATCAAAATTTAACAAGAAAATAAAAAAAATTTGAGATGAAAACAATTCATTAAAACCTTAAAAACATTCGACAAAATTTGAATATTTAATGGTGAGTAATTAGGACTCTTTTTTCTTTTTTTATGTTCTTTTTAGTATTTTTTATATTTTTTAAAATAAACACTCAATCGAAAGAGAATGATAAAAAAGTGTTTGATGAAGAAAGTGGTAAAAAAATAGGGGGGAAGAAGAAGAAAGAGGGAGAGAGAGAGAGAGAGAAGGACGAGGAGGAAAGAGGGAGAGGTATTTAAAGGGAAGAGGTTCAAATGGTTTGGATTTGGTTTGTCAGTGTCTCAATCCATTGTTGGGTTGGTAGAAGTTGATGTGGTTCTTGGGGAGTGTTTCCTCTTGGGTGATGCTTTAGAAAATGACCGTTACCTAAAAGAGAATAAAAAACAAAAATTCATTATTCATTACATTAAAAACTAAAAGGAAATTAAAAATTAATTAAAATAAAATAAAACCGAGGTTTCCCCTCATGAATAACTGCATTTATTTTTTCTATATATCTACAATATTAGTATACTATCCATATTCAAATAGTGGCCACCATATTTTCTCAATTCTACCATTATTTTAGAAAAACAACTCCTTTGGGAAGAATGATTATTCATTGGATAATTTCTTCCCTTACTTATTTATTTTCATATAATTTAATGGGGGTGGAAATGGAATGTGGGTATCCTCCCTTTTTTCTTCAACTTGAGGAATTATGTTATAAAAAAAGTGCTATTTTTTTATTTTAGGAAATTATAAAACATGTTTCAATTCTAATAGTGTATTTATGTAAGTTTCAAATAACACAAAATAAGAGTATTAGATCCCAGTAGTTTTTAACTTGTTTTCTCATCCCTTTCCAATGCGGAGTAATGGGGATCAAAGGACAAATAATATTGAATACTTTTTCGAGATCATTAATATCAATGTTTTTTCAATGAATGGTCAATTTTAACCTCACTAGTGATTACTTTATTAATGATGGAAAAATATCACACACTTTACTAGCAATGGGACAAGATAAACACATTAGTTTAGGGTTCACCTCACATTTAATGGAATTTTTAGAATCAGGTTTGGGAAATGATGAATGTTGGATAATCTAATTTCATTCCTCAAAAGAGCATGCTAGTTCATTTAATTCATTATCAACGAAGTTGATTTAGTGGGGATAAGTGGTGATAATGGATTTTAACAAGTCATTAAGATCATTTAGATCGATGGGGTTTAAAATATAAATGTCAACAAATACATATCCATTTATGAATTGGTTAATGAAGATTTATAATTTACAAACTCCAGTATCATTAAAACACAAAGAACATGATGGATCATGGTTCAAAACACTCTTAGAGAGACTTTCAGAAACATGGATAGAGAATAACGTTTGATTTTCTTTTGGGGATTGCATGGACTGAAAAATATTGAACTTGACCATTTGGTCACCAAAATATATGGATTATATGTCAAAAAGGTCAATAATTTTGGTTCGAGATTCCATGAGGAAAGTTATTTGTAACACCCCGAGATTTTATGAAAAATATTCTTTTTAATTTCATTAATATCTTGTGTTGTATGCTACACCAAAAGGAGCTTTCACAACACTCATCCCTAACTTGGCTTGCAATACACGCAAGCGCGACCTTCCACGATAGCCTGTGTTGTACGCAATACCAAGTTTCGCTAAACAACGATATGCTATTAAAATATTATTAAAACTAGCTGTTATGAATATTAATAACCACTTTTTGAAATTTTGTAAATCTTATTTTTCAAAAGGGACTTCATTTTTGGATTCGGAATATCGAAATTATCTTTGGGTGAAATTTTGGTACTTTTCGGATAACTTTCATATTCTGATGAATAGTGAAAATTATTAAATTTTAATTAAAAACAAATTTTTTAATCGAAATAATTAATAGTGATAAATTATTAATTTGAGTGGTTTTAAAGTATATTTAGAATATATTTTATAAATTTAATACAATGTTGTTCATTGGATGTAATTTCATATTTAAACCAGACATAAACAAGTGTCAATCTTTTGATAGTTATTATCTTTTAAAAACACGCTATATGTTTTGAAAATGGGAATTAATTTTTAAATTAGTTAATGTAACTGATATGTATTTAAGTTGGTAAAATAAACATCATTATTTAATTTATAATATCAAATATAGCTTAGGCGTAAGTTTTGGTATTTTTCTGGAAAGTTTCATTTTTTGATGAATATTAAAACCACTAAGTGGTAGTTAAAAAAACTGAATTTTTCATAAAACATAATTTTACCGCTTCTGCGAGTAGAATTTCGAAAATACAAGAGACATGGTTAATATCAAGGACTAAAATGTGGTTCAATAAGATGAAAATAATTTTTGGTGAATAGTAACGTTTACTTTTTTTACCACGGTTAAACGTAAATAGGGTAATTAAGGGTAAAAGTATTATTATTATTACCCTAACACATGTCATAATTCTATTGGATATGTGTAATTCGACCAAAAACAACTTTAGGAATACAATATGACCATTTATGCCCACTTGGATTAAATTAGGACATTTATTATCAATTTATTTAAAGAAGGGTTAAAATAGTTAAAATCAAAGATTAATAACTAAATAATTTGTAATATAGAGTTATACATAAGATAAATTCGACTATAAATATTAATAAGAAAGATAAAAGGATTTAAAACATAATGGTATTTTATTTGTAATTTTTAGACATTAAATAATTTAATTTATTTATGACACAATGATGATGCAGTAATTATCTTAATAATGAAATATTGACATAATTGATGTTATAAATACCCAAATAAAGGTAATTTGAGACTTTTTATGAATTAAACTAATTTTATAGGTTAATATGACATGTTAGTATTGATTTAATTAACTGTTTTTAAACTAATCATTCTGTTATGAGTTTCACAAAAATCAATTACTAAATAGTTTCAAAATTGACATAAAATAGTTTTTAAAAAAATATTATATCATTAATTGTTATTTTATTTCTAAAAATCTAAATTTCGGCCAAATGAATTATATATGGTTATATATATTAATAATAAACACATTCGGGTTCGTTTGTCTTGTTATATTAAGTCTATTAACCTTATAGTGTAAGAACACAAGAAGACACGGTAAAAGTAAAATTAATTAATTAATGTAAAATCTAAATGATAAGGTTATAATAGGAACCTAAACTTGCCTAAATTCTATTGAATAAGATGATTTATACCCACATTATCTTAGAAATATATCAATTTGGAGCTATTTAAAACCGAATATGCCTTTATAATAAAATAATATTTTTAGTGCTTCCAAAGGTGCCCCTCTCCTCCCTTATAAAAGGGCACCTCCTCCCTCTCTTCCTCACACCACTTTGAGCCTTCACGCTCGTCCAATCCCTACCAATTTCTTCTCTCCAATTCCATATAGTCATCCTAGAGGTCATGGTCTTCTTCAAAGACCAATTTTAGTTCCCTAAAAGAAGGTCTCAAAGAAGCGCTTCAAAGAAGAGGTAATGTCTGTTACCGATTCTTTCAACTTTATTTCTTCTTCCACTTCTTCTTCTTTAGTTGTTTCATTATGAAGTAATAACATCAGTATCACTCATATACTGATATGTTATTATAAGTATGAAAGAACCCTATTTCACCATCTATCCATCCTACAGAAAATGAAATCACCGCGCGTGCGTACGTACGGAATATCGTCTCCACGCCGTGGTGTAATCTATTTTCCACCACCACCTTACTTGGATGGGTATAATGGTGTAAATTATGAATATATATGATTATTGTAAATTTATATTGATTCTTAAATAGTATACATACACTCTAATACAATTCCACGATCATGGGAACGATATCATCGCTCGTGCATACGTACGGAATACCGTCTCCACGATGTGATGCGACTCATTCTACATGATTTTCATTACATAATTATTAAATAAATTAATTGAGTGAATGAATATGATATATATTACCCTAATACCATTCTAGGAATGAGGTCTCTATAACCTAAAATAAGAATAAAAATTTATTCGACAAAACATGCATAAGAACAAAAAGCAATAAACACTCGAATAACAAGTAACAATGAAATATTACTAATAAGAAGCTAAGAATATGACCATATATGATATCATAACAATGAGTATGATTCTGGAATAAGTCAATGACATTTTTTAAATAATTATACAGTAGGTTCGTTGAAATAGCGCTATCGTGGGCACCCTCAAATGATTAGTGTGATTTGGGGTACTTAGGTGCAGTAGAGTGGCTGACCATGGTCGACCCTCAATGGAGGAAGTGAATTTAACAACTTATTAGAGGTATTCTAAAAAAATAAAATATAATAGAATATAATAAAAACACTACTTTAAAGGATTGTGGTTTGTTGTAGTTTATGAATCTAGAAGAAGTTTCCTGGAAGAAGATTGTATAATTTTTTTTGTTTTTAGTTTTGAAATGAATTTCGGTTAAAATGACACAACAAGAAGATGTTTTTTTAGAAATCTATTTAAAATGCGTAATCAATCTAACTCTACCTCTTCAATTTATTATTAATCATTATCATTTAAATTAACATTCACTTAATTATGATCCCAAAATTTGTTAAATCCCGAACCCTATGAGAATTAACTTTTCCACGAAGATGATGTGAATTTAACCTTAGGCTAACTTCGGAACATGCAATCGCAGCACCCTGCTTTGATTGATGTTCTAAGATTAGCTTATGATCAGTGGTAAATTAAGGCACATATCCATTCTGGAAATTAGGATGAATTGTCTTTAGGGATTATATATGAACTATAAAAATTTATCACGTGTGGTCTTGTATTGCTGATTAAGATCGCGCTCTCACAATTTACACAAAATCCCGACCTCGCGTGTTTTTTTGTTAATTGTTCAATTGCTTGCTTATTTTCTTACAATTTAAAAGCACAATTTATGGATCATATTAAGTTAATTACATTAGCTCAATGATTCAAAATAATTAAATGAAGAGGGTAGAAGGTAGATCGATTAATAAAAGACTACTCTTCCATGGGTGGCGTAATCATCGTAGAAGCGTTTTACATGTGCAAAGGTTTATAATGGGTATAACCCAATAATTCTTCTACTCAAAAATTCCAGCCCAAAGATGAAGATTAAGAGAAGAATAAATTTAAACAAAACAGAAGAAAAGATAAGAAATTAAAGAAGAAAAAAGAAGTTTATTACACAAATGAAAACATTACAAAATGAAGAGAAGGAGGCTTCGATGAGGGGATCCTTGCTTCAAGAGCTACCCCTCTTAAAATGGTTGGAGAATTTGGGTGAAAAAAATTCTCCTCTTCCTCCAATCTCCTAATTCACGTCCCAAACCCTCCAAATGAGAAAAACACCAATTTATAGAGTGGTGGGGAGGCTGGTTCAATGTGGTTTCAAGTGTGAATGGGGAATCTCGTCCAAATATTTTATGCCATCTTTCACCACCCATTTGACCAAAAAACGCATAAATTGGCCGGCCTTCCAGTAGGATCCAATGTTCGGATATGGGTACTCTATCTCCTATACAATGTTGGGCTAAATCTTGTCTCAGATGAAGGAGTTATGGCCGAAATACAGAAGCTTCTCCATTCTGGCGATCCCAGACCAACTTTTCCTTCATGGCCCATTTTCAACAACCAAATAAACTCTTTAGCTCTCATGTCCTGAATACGGGTTGTAGTTAATTAAGTTAGGAACACTTTTACAAAATTTCAAATTCAAAGAATAAATATAAAAATATATATCTTTGAAATACTACAGTGAACTATAAAGGGTAAAACTGGAATTTTCATCAAATATTCAAATGAATGATCTAATCCCAAATACATTCTAATTAAACATATTTAACCCAATTTGAGGAAATTATATCATTTATTATCAATGAAATATTCAATAAAATAGAGTTTTATCATTCGTTCACTTACGATGCAAATCAGACATAAGGTAAGGGAAAATATCGCAATCTCATTTTAATACGAGATTGTTTATACTTTGGCATTTACTGGGGTGTATTTTATCATCCACATCCATGTTTCCTCAATATGTAATATGATTTACATCCCCATAAAATTGTTTAAATCCAATTTTACCTTTCATTGAGTTTTTAGTAAAATATGTGAAATGAATCTTTTGTTGTTTTTCGTACGAGAAACTTTTTGACTTTTCCAACAAAAGTACAAGAAGAATGTTTTTTTAACTTATACGGAATGAATGGATTTTTAAAACAATATTTCAAAGAATATTCCTTTAAAAGTTTTCAAGTTTATTTTTAATCAACTTCTTTTAGTTTAAAATTGAATGACATGTTAAGAAAGGAAAAAATGTCTTTGAAGTAGAAAGGATATTTTCCCCAACAATGGAGTTCAAGTGTTTTATCAAAATTATTTTCCATCTAATATAATATAGGGTTCTGTTTCTATTGATATTATTACATTGATTTGATTATGTTGTGATGGAATTATTTTTAGTAATTCCTTTATCTTATATGAATTGTTTTATGATGACATTCTGTTTAAGAATCCCATTTTTATTACATTGGTTATCAAATGATGTATGATTTATGATTTTGTGGCACACATAAGAATGGTATAATTTTGAGATGGGTGGGACCGATATCTCCCTCCAATTAATTGGGTAAAGATTTTATATCTTATGAGATATACATGGCTGGAATGGCAGGTTAAACAGGTTCAGTGAAACAGGACTGAAATGAGGAGTGAACTCGGTTCAGAAATGGACTTTGCCCACTAAGAAAGTCTTGGAAATGAGCCTTGAATAAAAAGAAATGATTCTCTATTATTATGTGTGTATTCTACAAAGCTTCATAGTTTAAGTTATAATTATTGTGATTGCATTTCACTACCATCATTTATCCCATGTTATGAAATTATGATCTCTTTTGCAGGGTAAGATTTCCAAATTGTTAAGTTGTTATGCATATGATGTGATAGATGTTTCTTTTGTTTACCCTTACTGAGCATTTGAGCTCACCCTTTTTTGTTTTCTTTTCCTCAGGATATAAAGAAAGGTTTTAGGTAAGAAAAAAAAAGGTAAGATCTTTATGGGAGATGTTGAAGATCTTTCACCACAATTAGAAGATTATATTCCGAGTTTCCAAAGACACTAAACTATTACGGTCCTTGTGTGTGTGTATTTGTAATGTACTAAGTATCCCGCAAAAGTAATGTAATGTCCATGTACGTCAATCGTAGGGTCTCTACAGTTGGTATCAGAGGAAAGGTTTAGTCATCCTTTGTAAACTAGGATGCGAGAACTTTAGTGAGATCCCTAGAGATATTTCTAAGGTATGTCTAGGGATGTCTTTAAGGATTAGTATACGTATAGGATATAGTCCTATAACTACGATAAGGATCTTATAATTTAACCTATGATTTTAGATATTTAGGGTGCTCCCCCTTTACTATGTTGTTTTCCCTAGAATGATTTTTTCCTCTCACACTATTCTTTTTGGGTTTTAGAAAATGGCTGGAAATAGGAAGATTCATGATAATGGAGGATATGACGGACAATGGAATGATATTCTTCATGAGAAACCAAATGAAACGAGATTTGGAAGTCCAAACATTGTTATTATGCCTAATCAGAAATCTCATAATATGATCAATAATCTCAACTCTGGTAAGTTTCCCGACTCAGATAATAAGAGAAAGATGGAGTTTCATGATGATCATAGAGGAAAGAAAGTTCAATTTCCCTCATGTAAATCATGTGGGAAGAGGCATCGGGGAGATTGTTTCAAAGGAACTAGAAGATGCTTTGGGTGTGGAAAAGAAGGACACAAAGCTAGTAAGTGCAAAGGAAAAGGTTCAGTTAACAGCATAGACAAGGATAATGGTATTCCTACGACATCAACAATTATTAGATGTTTTAAATGAGGAATGTGTGGGCATTATGCAAACCAATGCCCTAAGGGAAAATCTCATGAAGAGAATCAGCATGGTAATATGAGTAGTATTTATGTGGATGATGATGAAGAGACTACAAATGAAATATAAGATGAATGAAATGATGAAGCTCAATCAGTGGTTTAAGAAGTTAGTGGAATGATTGTATGTTTATAAAGAATAATGTATGGTACTATGGAATATAGAATCATCTAAGTATTTTTACACTATTGTTTTTTCTAAATTATTTGAAAGTATATGTTGAATGGTACCGGTAACCATGAAAGGTTAATCAGATATTTTTGGAAAGTAGATGATATGCGCATAATGAAAGGATAATAAGATAATGAGTTGTTTGATTGTATTCATGAGCTCATGACTGATATAAGGACTAAGTGATATCATGGTTTGATTATATAGAGTTTTGAGGATTTTGGTATGTGGAAAGTGTTAACTTTTAACTACATTCATGTTTTCACTAAGGTTCAATGGGTATTCATTCTTTAATAGAATACATGATTAAGGTATTCACATGTTTATACTTTGACCAACAAGATATATCTTATGATATATGGGGGATAAATGATGGCATTCACGTGATTGTTATGTGACATTTCAAATAATCATTTTCTTTACACTATGAGCTTAGACCGAAGTATTTTAGATAAGCCTAAAGATTGGAATGGATTATGTTGGACATAATTTAGTATTGTTTAAGGATAGAACTTTTAACGATATAATTGATGGGATGTTATAGTAATATAGCTTTAGAAAGAGGACAACATGAAGGATGGGCGACAACCCATCGCATAAAACAAGGCTGTGGGAATCGAACCCACAACCGAAGTGCGACTAGCCTTTATCGACTACCACTGGACTACAGGAAGTCCCTGGTTAGTAGAAACTAGTTTTATTGAATTACGCGGTATTATATATGAAGTATAAGTTCATTCTTGGAATCGTATACGATTAATCTCACCATATATAGACTTATGTATATTTGATAACTTTTGCTAACCTTTTGTTTGAGACAGATGGAATGACCTGTCATTCTATCACATGATCTACTGACACTTCACAAATGACATATTCAACTTCATTTCTTTTAGAGATGAAGTGGAAATTGTTCAATTCATGAAAAACAGTGAGATTGTACCAAAATAAAGTAAGTATTTATTCTAATTCAAATTCTTCAACTTTAGGGAAATGATCTTGAAAACCAAAAATGTTTTCCTAGTATCCTTATATCGGATGAATCAGATGGTACCCTAGATCATCACAAATTTATGACTTTGTGATTGTTGTCTTTTTTATAGCCATGTTCTCTACCACTCTCCATCAGAACATGACAGTTAGATTTCTCTTCCATATCCATATTTTCACCTATGTTCTCCTATGTGGAAACCCAGTAATTAGTTAATTTGGTTAACCGTTACATTTCATACATTAGTTTTTAAAACCAAGTTTTTGTATTCCTTTTTATGATATGGGTTTCTATTAAAGAAACTTTCAATTAGTAAACCATTTATAACCCCGACGAATTTCGACAGCGAAATTATTTTTAAGGGGGGTAGAATGTAACACCCCAAGATTTTATGAAAAATATTCTTTTTAATTTCATTAATGTCTTGTGTTATATGCTACACCAAAAGGAGCTTGCACAACACGCATCCCTGTCTTGGCTTGCATTACACGCAAGCGCGACCTTCCACGATAGCGTGTGTTGTGTGCAATACTGAGTTTCTCTAAACAACGATATGCTATTAAAATATTATTAAAACTAGCCGTTATGAATAGTAATAACCACTTTTTGAAATTTTGTAACTTTTATTTTTTTAAATGGACATCATTTTTGGATTCGGAATATCAAAATTAGCTTAGGGTAAAATTTTGGTACTTTTCGGATAACTTTCATATTCTGATGAATAGTGAAAATTATTCAATTTTAATTAAAAAATTTTTTTAATCAAAATAATTAATAGTGATAAATTGTTAATTTGGGTGGTTTTAAAGTGTATTTAGAATATATTTTTAAAATTTAATACAATTTTGTTCATTGGATGTAATTTCACATTTAAACCAGACATAAACAAGTGTCAATCTTTTGATAGTTATTATCTTTTAAAAACACGCTATTTGTTTTGACAACGAGAATTAATTTTTAAATTAGTTAATGTAACTGATATGTATTGAATTTGGTAAAATAAACATCATTTTTGAATTTATAATATCAAATATAGCTTAGGTCTAATTTTTTGTATTTTTCTGGAAACTTTCATTTTTTGATAAATAGTGAAACCACTAAGTGGTAGTTAAAAAAACTGAATTTTTCATAAAACTTAATTTTACCGCTTCTGCGAGTAGAATTTTGAAAATCCGAGAGACACGGTTAAAATCAAGGACTAAAATGTGGTTCAATGAGATTAAAATAATTTTTGGTGAATAGTAACTTTTTACTTTTTTTACCACGGTTAAAAGTAAATAGGGTAATTAAGGGTAAAAGTGTTATTATTATTACCCTAAAACATGTCCTAATTCAATTGGATAATTGTAATTAGACCAAAAACAACCTTAAAAATAAAATATGACCATTTTTATTACATGGGTTATGCAATGATGTATGATTTATGATTTTGTGTCACACATAAGAATGGTATCATTATGTGATGGGTGGGACCTATATCTCCCTCCAATGCATTGGGTAAAGCTTTTATATCTCATGAGATAGACATGGCTGGAACGGAAGGTTAAACCGGTTCAGGGAAACAGGACTGAAACGAGGAGTGAACTCGGTTCAGAAATGGACTTTGTCCACTTAGATAGTCTTGGTAATGAGTCTTGACTAATAAGAAATGATTCTCTATGATTATGTGTGTATGCCACAAAGCTTCATGTTTTAAGTTATGATTATTGAGATTACATTTCACTACCATGATTTATCCCATGTTATGAAATTATGATCTCTTTTGCAGGGTAAGATTTCCAAATTGTTATGTTCTTATGAATATGATGTGATTGATGTTTCTTTTGTTTACACTTACTGAGCATTTGAGCTCACCCTTTTATGTTTTCTTTTCCACAGGATATAAAGAAAGGTTTTAGGTAAGAAAAAAAATGGAAGATCTTTATGGGAGATATTGAAGATCTTTCACCACGATTAGAAGATTATATTCTGAGTTTCCAAAGACACAAAACTATTACGGTCCTTATGTGTGTGTTTTTATAATGTACTAATTATTCTGCAAAAGTAATGTAATGTCCATGTACGTCAAGCTCAGGGTCTCTACAGTTGGTATTAGAGGAAAGGTTTAGTTAACCTTCGGAAACTAGGATGCGAGAACTTTAGTGAGATCCCTATAGATATTTCTAAGGTATGTCTAGGGATGTCCCTAAGGATAAGTATACGTATAGGATATAGTCCTAGAACTACGGTAACAATCTTAGAATTTAACCTAAGATGTTAGATATTGAGGGTGCTACCCCCTTACAATGTTGTTTTCCTTAGCATGATTTTAACCTCTCACACTATTCTTTTTGGGTTTTAGAAAATGGATGGAAACAGGAAGATTCATGATAATGGAGGATATGATGGACAATGGAATGATATTATTCATGAGAAACCAAATGAAACGGTATTTTGAAGTCCAAACATCGTTATTATGCCTAATCATCAATCTCATAATATGATCAATAATCTCACCTTTGGTAAGTTTCCTGACTCAGATAATAAGAGAAAGATGGAGTTTCATGATGATCATAGAGGAAAGAAAGTTCAATTTCCCTCATGTAAATCATGTGGGAAGAGGCATTGGGGAGATTATTTCAAAGGAACTGGAAGATGCTTTGGGTGTGGAAAAGAAGGACACAAAGCCAGTAAGTGCAAAGGAAAAGGTTCAGTTAACAACATGGACAAGGATAATGGTATTGCTACGACATCAATAATGATTAGATGTTTTAAATGTGGAATGTATGGGAATTATGCAAACCAATTCCCTAAGGGAAAATCTCATGAAGAGAATCATAATGGTCATATGAGTAGTATTTATGGTGATAATGATGAAGAGACTACAAATGAAATATGAGATGAAAGAAATGATGAATCTCAATCAGTGGTTTAAGAAGTTAGTGGAATGATTGTATGTTTATAAAGAATAATGTATGGTACTATGGAATAAAGAATCATCTAAGTATTGTTACACTATTTTTTTCCTAGAGTATTTTAAAGTATATGTTGAACGGTACCAGTAACCATGAAAGGTTATTCAGATATTTTTGGAAAGTAGATGATATGCGCATAATGAAAGGATAAGAAGATAATGGGATGTTTGATTGTATTCATGAGCTCATGACTGATATAAGGACTAAGTGATATCATGGTTTGAGTATATCGAGTTTTGAGGATTTTGGTATGTGGAAAGTGTTGACTTTTAACTGCATTCATGTTTTCACTAAGGTTCAATGGGTATTCATTCTTCAAGAGAATAGATGATTAAGGTATTAACATGTTTGTAATTTGACCAACAAGATATATCTTATGATATATGGGGGATAAATGATGGCATTCACGTGATTGTTATGTGACATTTCAAGTAATCATTTTCTTTATACTATGAGCATGGACCGAAGTACTTTAGATAAGCCTAAGGATTGAAATGGATTATGTTGGACATAATTTAGTATTGTTTAAAGATAGAACTTTTATCGATATTATTAATGGGATGTTATAGTAATATAGCTTTAGAAAAAGGAAAACCTGCAGGACGGGCGACATCCCATTGCGTCGGACAAGGCTGTGGGAATCGAACCCACAACCGAAGTGCGACTAGCCTTTTTCGCCTACCATTGGCCTACAGGAAGTCCCTGGTTAGTAGAAACTAGTTTTATTGTATTACACGGTATGATATATGAAGTATAAGTTCATTCATGGAATCGTATACGATTCACCTCACCATAGATGGACTTATGTATATTTGATAACTTTTGCTAACCTTTTGTTTGAGACAGATCGATTGACCCATCATTCTATCACATGATATGCTAAAACTTCACAAATAACAAATTCAACTTCATTTCTTTAAGAGATGAAGTGGAAATTGTTCAAGTCATGAACAACGGTGAGATTGTACCAAAATAAAGTAATTATTTATTCTAATTCAAATTCTTCAACATTAGGGAAATGATCTTGAAAACCAAAAATGTTGTCCTAGTGCCCTTATATCTAATGAATCAGATTCTAACCTAGATCATCACAAATTTATTGCTTTGTGATTGTTGTCTTTTTCTTATCCATGTTCTCTACCACTCTCTATCAGAACATGACGGTTATATTTCTCTTCCATATCCATATTTTCACTTATGTTCTCCTGTGTGGAAACCCAGTGATTAGTTAATTTGGGTAACCGTTACATTTCATACATTAGTTTTTTAAACCAAGTTTGGGTATTCCTTTTTACAATGTGGGTTTATATTAAAGAAACTTTCAAGTAGTAAACCATTTATAACCCCGACGAATTTCGAGGGCGAAATTCATTTTAAGGGGGGTAGAATGTAACACCCTGAGATTTTATGAAAAATATTTTTTTTATTTCATTAATATCTTGTGTTGTACGCTACACCAAAAGGATCTTGCACAACATGCATCCCTAACTTGGCTTTCATTACACACAAGCGCGACCTTCCATGATAGCGTGTGTTGTACACAATACCGAGTTTCGCTAAACAACGATATGCTATTAAAATATTATTAAAACCCGCCATTATGAATAGTAATAACCACTTTTTGAAATTTTGTAAATTTTATTTTTCAAAATGGACTTCAATTTTGGATTCGGAATATAGAAATTAGCTTAGGGTGAAATTTTGTTACTTTTTGGATAAATTTCATATTCTGATGAATAGTGAAAATTATTAAATTTTAATTAAAAACAACTTTTTTAATCGAAATAATTAATAGTGATAAATTATTAATTTGAGTGGTTTTAAAGTATATTTGGAATATATTTTTACAATTTAATACATTGTTGTTCATTGGATTAAATTTCACATTTAAACCAGACATAAACAAGTGTCAATCTTTTAATAGTTATTATCTTTTAAAAACACGTTATTTGTTTTGACAACGGGAATTATTTTTCAAATTAGTTAATGTAATTGATATGTATTGAATTTGGTAAAATAAACATCATTTTTGAATTTATAATATCAAATATAGCTTAGGCCTAATTTTTGGTATTTTTTGGAAACTTTCATTTTTTGATGAACAGTGAAACCACTAAGTGGTAGTTAAAAAAACTGAATTTTACATAAAACTTAATTTTACCGCTTCTGTGAGTAGAATTTCGAATATCTGAGAGACACGGTTAATATCAAGGAGTAAAATGTGGTTCAATGAGATGAAAATAATTTTTGGTGAATAGTAACTTTTTACTTTTTTTTACCACGATTAAAATTAAATAGGGTAATTAAGGGTAAAAGTGTTATTATTATTACCCTAACACATGTCCTGATTCTATTGGATAAGTGTAATTCGACCTAAAAAAACCTTAGGAATAAAATATGACCATTTAGGCTCACTTGGATTAGATAAAGACATTTATTATCAATTTATTTAAAGAAGGGTTAAAATAGTTAAAATCAGAGTTTAATAACTTAATAATTTTTAATATAGAGTTATACATAAGGTAAATTAGACTATAAATATTCATTAGAAATCTAAAACTATTTCCTACATAATGGTATTTTATTTGTAATTTTTAGACATTAAATAATTTAATTTATTTATGACGCAATGATGATGCAGTAATTATCTTATTAATGAAATATTGACATAATTGATGTTATAAATACCCAAATAAATGTAATTTGAGACTTTTTATGAATTCCACTAATTTTATAGGTTAATATGACATGTTAGTATTGATTTAATTAACGTTTTTCGAACTAATCATTCTGTTATGATTTTCAAAAAAATCAATTACTAAATAGTGTCAAAATTGACATAAAATTGTTTTTAAAACAAATATTATATCATTAATTGTTATTTTATTCCTAAAAATCTAATGTTCTGCCAAATGACTTAGATATGGTTATATATATTAATAATAAACAACTTGGGGATCGTTTGGCTTGTTATAGTAAGTTTATTAACCTTATAATGTAAGAACACAAGAAGACACGGTAAAAGTAAAATTATTTAACTTAATGTTAAATCTAAATGATAAGGTTAAAATAGGAACCTAAACTTGTCTAAATTATATTGGATAAGAGTCTTTAGACCCATACCCACCTTATCATAGAAATATATCAATTTGGAGCTATTTAAAACCGAATATGGCTTTATAATAAAATAATATTTTTAGTTTTTCCAAAGGTGCCCCTCTCCTCCCTTATAAAAGGGCACCTCCTCCCTCTCTTCCTCACACCACATTGAGCCTTCAATATCGGACAACCCCTGCCAATTTATTCTCTCCACTTCCCTAGATACATCCTAGAGGTAATGGTTTTGTTCAAAGACCAATTTTAGTTCCCTAAAAGAAGGTCTCAAAGAAGCGCTTCAAAGAAGAGGTAATGTCCGTTACCGATTCTTTCAACTTTATTTCTTCTTCCACTTCTTATTATTTATTTTTTTCATTATGAAGTAATTAAATCAGTATCACTCATATACTGATATGTTATTATATGTATAAAACAACCCTATTTCACCATCTATCCATCCTACGGAAAAGTAAATCACCGTGCGTGCGTACGTACGGAATACCGTCTCCACGCCGTGGTGTAATCTATTTTCAACCACCACCTTACTTGGATGGGTATAATGGTGTAAATAATGAATATATATGATTATTGAAAATTGATATTGATTCTTAAATAGTATACATACACTACAATAAAATTCCACGATCATGGGAACGATATCATCACTCGTGCGTACGTACGGAATACCGTCTCCACGATGTGATGCGACTCATTCTACATGATTTTCATTACATAATTATTAAAAAAATGAATTGAGTGAATTAATATGTTATATATTGCACTAATACCATTCTGGAAATGAGGTATCTATAACCTAAAAGAAGAATAAGAATTTATTTGACAAAACACGCATTAGAACAAAAAGCAATAAACATCCGAATAACAAGTGACAATGAAATATTATTAATAAGAAGCTAAGAATATGACCATATATGATATCATAAAAATGAGTATGATTCTAGAATAATGAAATGACATTATTTAAATCATTATACAGGAGGTTTGGACACTTACGAAGCAAATCGGACATAAGGTAAGGGAAAATATCACAATCTCATTTCTATACGAGATTGTTTATACTTTGGTATTTACTAGGGTGTATTTTATCACCCACATCCATGTTTCCTCAATATGTAATATTATTTCCATTCACCTAAAATTTTTTAAATCCAATTTTACCCTTCAGTGAGTTTTTATTAAAAGATATGAAAGGAATGTTTTATCGTTTTTCGAATGAGGAACTTTTTCACTTTTCCGACAAAAGTACGAGAAGAATGTTTTTTTAAACTTATACAGCATGAATGGATTTTTAAAACAATATTTCCAAGAATATTACTTTACAAGTTTTCAATTTTTTTTTAGTCAACTTCTTTTAGTTTAAAATTGTATGACATGTTAAGAAAGGAAAAACTGATTTTGAAGTAGAAAGGATATTTTCCTCAAGAATGGAGTTCAAGTGTTTTATCAAAATTATTTTCCATATAAGATAATATAGGGTTCTGTTTCTATCCCTATTTTTACATTTATTTGATTATGTTGTGAATTAATTATTTTCATGAATTCTTTAATCTTATATGAATTGTTTTATGATGACATTCTATTTAAGAATCCCATTTTTATTACATGGGTTATGCAGTGATGTATGATTTGTGATTTTGTGGAACACATAAGAATGGTATCACTATGAGATGGGTTGGACCTATATGTCCCTCCAATGCATTGGATAAGATTTTATATCTCATGAGATAGACATGGCTGGAACGGCAGGTTAAACCGGTTCAGTGAAACAGGACTGAAAGAGGAGTGAACTCGGTTCAGAAATGGACATTATCCACTGAGATAGTCTTGGAAATGAGTCTTGACTAATAAGAAGTGATTCTCTATGATTATATGTGTATGCCAGAAAGATTCATGTTTTAAGTTATGATTATTGGGATTACATTTCACTACCATGATTTATCCCATGTTATGAAATTATGATCTCTTTTGCAGGGTAAGATTTCCAAATTGTTATGTTCTTATGAATATGATGTGATTGATGTTTCTTTTGTTTAACCTTACTGAGAATTTGAGCTCACCCTTTTATGTTTTCTTTTCCCCAGGATATAAAGAAAGATTTTAGGTAATAAAAAGGGAAGATCTTTATGGGAGAATTTGAAGATCTTTCACCACTATTAGAAGATTATATTCCGAGTTTCCAAAGACACTAAACTATTATGGTCCTTGTGTGTGTGTTTTTGTAATGTATTAAGTATTCCGAAAAAGTAATGTAATGTCCATGTATGTCAAGCTTAGGTTCTCTAAAGTTGGTATCAGAGGAAAGGTTTAGTCAACCTTTGGAAACTAGGATACGATAACTTTAGTGAGATACCTAGAGATATTTCTAAGGTATGTCTAGGGATGTCCTAAGGATAAGTATACGTATAGGATATAGTCCTATAAATATGGTAACGATCTTAGAATTTAACCTAAGATGTTAGATATTGAGGGTGATCCCCCTTTACTATGTTGTTTTCCTAGCATGATTATTTCCACTCACACTATTCTTTTTGGGTTTTAGAAAATGGATTGAAATAGGAAGATTCATGATAATGGAGGATATGACGAACAATGGAATGATATTCTTCATGAGAAACCAAATGAAACGGGATTTGGAATTCCAAACATAGTTATTATGCCTAATCAGCAATCTCATAATATGATCAATAATATCAACTTTGGTAAGTTTCCTGACTCAGATAATAAGAGAAAGATGGAGTTTCATGATGATCATAGAGGAAAGAAAGATCAATTTCCCTCATGTAAATCATGTGGGAGAAGGCATCGGGGAGATTATTTCAAAGAAACTGGAAGATGCTTTGGGTGTGGAAAAGAAGGACACAACTCTAGTAAGTGCAAAGGAAAAGGTTCAATTAACAGCATGGACAAGGATAATGGTATTTATACGACATAAAAATGATTAGATGTTTTAAATGTGGAATGAATGGGAATTATGCAAACCAATGCCCTAAGGGAAAATTTCATAATGAGAATCAGCATGGTCATATGAGTACTATTTATGTGGATGATGATGAAGAGACTACAAATGAAATATGAGATGAAAGAAATGATGAAGCTCAATCAGTGGTTTAAAAATCTAGTGGAATGATTGTATGTTTATAAAGAATAATGTATGGTACTATGGAATAAAGAATCATCTAAGTATTGTTACACTATTGTTTTTTCTAAAGTATTTTAATGTATATGTTGAATGGTAATGGTAACCATGAAAGGTTATTCATATATTTTTGGAAAGTAGATGATATGCGCATAATGAAAGGATAAGAAGATAATGAGATGTCTGATTTTATTCATGAGCTCGTGACTGATATAAGGACTAAGTGATATCATGGTTTGAGTATATAGAGTTTTGAGGATTTTGGTATGTGGGAAATGTTAACATTTAACAGCATTCATGTTTTCACTAAGGTTAAATGGGTATTCATTCTTCAAGAGAATACATGATTATGGTATTCACATGTTTGTAATTTGACCAACAAGATATATCTTATAATATATGGGGGATAAATGATGGCATGCACGTGATTGTTATGTGACATTTCAAGTAATCATATTCTTTATACTATGAGCTTGGACCGAAGTATTTTATATAAGACTAAAGATTGGAATAGATTATGTTGGACATAAGTTAGTATTGTTTAAGGATAGAACTTTTATCGATATTATTGATGGGATGTTATAGTAATATAGCTTTAGAAAAAGGACAACCTCCAGGACGGGCGACAACCCATTGTGTCGGACAAGGCTGTGGGAATCGAACCCACAACCGAAGTGCGACTGGCCTTTATCGCCTACCAATGGCCTACAGGAAGTCCCTGGTTAGTAGAAACTAGTTTTATTTTATTACGCGGTATGATATATGAAGTATAAGTTCATTCTTGGAATCGTATATGATTAACCTCACCATAGATGCACTTATATATATTTGATAACTTTTTCTAACCTTTTGTTTGAGATAGATGGAATTACCCATCATTCTATCACATGATCTGCTAACACTTCCTGAATAACAAATTCAACTTCATTTCTTTAAGATATGAACTGGAAATTGTTCATGTCATGAACAACAGTGAGATTGTACCAAAATAAGTTAAGTATTTATTCTAATTCAAATTCTTCAACTTTAGGGAAATGATCCTGAAAACCACAAATGTTGTCCAAGTGCCCTTATATCCGATGAATCAGATGGTACCCTAGATCATCATAAATGTATGGCTTTGTGATTGTAGTCTTTTTCATAGCCATGTTCTCTACCACTCTCCATCAGAACATGACGGTTAGATTTCTCTTCCATATCCATAGTTTCTCCTATGTTCTCCTCTATGGAAACCCAGTGATTAGTTAATTTGGGTAACCATTACATTTCATACATTAGTTTTTAAAACCATGTTTTGGTATTCCTTTTTACGATGTGGGTTTCAATTAAATAATCTTTCAAGTAGTAAACCATTTATAACCCCGACGAATTTCGAGGGTGAAATTAATTTTAAGGGGGGTAGAATGTAACACCCTGAGATTTTTTGAAATATATTCTTTTTAATTTCATTAATGTCTTGTATTGTACGATACACCAAAAGGAGCTTGCACAACACGCATCCCTGACTTGGCTTGCATTACACGCAAGCGCGATCTTCAACGATAGCGTGTGTTGTACGCAATACCGAGTTTCTCTAAACAATGATATGCTATTAAAATATTATTAAAACTAGCCGTTATGAATAGTAATAACCACTTTTTGAAATTTTGTAAATTTTATTTTTCAAAATGGACTTCATTTTTCGATTCGGAATATCAAAATTAGCTTAAGGTGAAATTTTTGTACTTTTCGGATAACTTTCATATTCTGATGAATAGTGAAAATTATTAAATTTTAATTAAAAACAAATTTTTTAATCGAAATAATTAATAGTGATAAATTATTAATTTGAGTGGTTCTAAAGTATATTTAGAATATATTTTTACAATTTAATACAATGTTATTCATTGGATGTAATTTCACATTTGAACCAGACATAAACAAGTGTCAATCTTTTGATAATTATTATCTTTTAAAAACATGTTATTTGTTTTGACAACGGAAATTAATTTTTAAATTAGTTAATGTAACTAATATGTATTTAATTTGGTAAAATAAACATCATTTTTGAAGTTATAATATCAAATATAGCTTAGGCCTAATTTTTGGTATTTTTCTGGAAACTTTCATTTTTTGATGAATAGTGAAACCACTAAGTGGTAGTTAAAAAAACTCAAATTTTCATAAAACTTAATTTTACTGCTTCTGTGAGTAGAATTTAGAAAATCCAAGAGACACAGTTAATATCAAGGACTAAAATGTGGTTCAATGAGATGAAAATAATTTTTGGTGAATAGTAACTTTTTAATTTTTTTACCACGGTTAAAAGTAAATAGGGAAATTAAGGGTAAAAGTGTTATTATTATTACCCTAACACATGTCCTAATTCTATTTGATAAGTGTAATTCGACCAAAAAGAACCTTAGAAATAAAATATGACCATTTAGGCCCACTTGGATTAGATTACAACATTTATTATCAATTTATTTAGAGAAGGGTTAAAATTGTCAAAATCAATGTTTAATAACTATATCATTTTTAATATAGAGTATAAATAAGATAAATTCGACTATAAATATTCATTAGAAATCTAAATGGATTTCCAACAAAATGGTATTTTATATGTAATTTTTAGACATCAAATAATTTAATTTATTTATGACATAAAGATGATGCAGTAATTATATTATTATTGAAATATTGACATAATTGATGTTATAAATAGCCAAATAAATGTAATTTGAGACTTTTTATGAATTCCAATAATTTTCTAGGTTAATATAACATGTTAGTATTGATTTAATTAAATTTTTTCGAACTAATCATTCTGTTATGATTTTCACAAAAATCAATTACTAAATAGTGTCAAAATTGACATAAAATAGTTTTTAAAACAAATATTATATCAATAATTGTTATTTTCTTCCTAAAGACATCCTAGAGGTCATAGTCTTCTTCAAAGACAAATTTTAGTGCCCTAAAAGAAGGTCTCAAAGAAGCGCTTCAAAGAAGAGGTAATATCCATTACCGATTCTTTCAACTTTATTTCTTCTTCCACTTCTTCTTCATTAGTTGTTTCATTATGAAGTAATAACATCAGTATCAATCATATACGGATATGTTATGATAAGTATGAAACAACCCTATTTCACCATCTATCCATCCTACGGAAAACGAAATCACCGCGCGTGCGTACGTACGGAGTACCGTCTCCACGCCGTGGTGTAATCTATTTTCCACCACCACCTTACTTAGATGGGTGTAATGGTGTAAAGAATGAATATATATGATTATTGTAAAGTGATATTGATTCTGAAATATTATACATACACTCCAATACAATTCCACGATCATGGGAACGATATCATCGCTCGTGCGTACGTACGGAATACCGTCTCCACGATGTGATGCCACTCATTCTACATGATTTTAATTACATAATTATTACATAAATGAATTGAGTGAATGAATATGATATATATTACACTAATACCATTATGTAAATGAGGTATCTATAACCTAAAAGAAGAATAAGAATTTATTCGACAAAACACGCATAAGAACAAAAATCAATAAACACCTGATTAACAAGTAACAATGAAATATTACTAATAAGAAGCTAATAATATGACCATATATGATATCATAACAATGAGTATGATTCTGGAATAAGTCAATGACATTATTTAAATCATTATACAAGAGTTTCGGACAATTACGAAGCAAATCGGAAAAAAGGTAAGGGAAAATATCACAATCTCACTTTTATCCGAGATTGTTTATACTTTGGTATTTATTGGGGTGTATTTTATCATCCCCATACATGTTTCCTCCATATGTAATATTATTTCCATCCACCTAAAATTGTTTAAATCCAATTTTACCCTTCGGTGAGTTTTTAGTAAAAGATATGAAAGGAATCTTTTGTTGTTTTTCGTACGAGGAACTTTTTGACTTTTCCGAAAAATGTATGAGAAGAATGTTTTTTTAACTTATACGGCATGAATGTATTTTTAAGACAATATTTCCAATAATATTCCTTTACAAGTTTTCAATTTTATTTTTAATCAACTTCTTTTAGTTTAAAATTGTATGACATGTTAAGAAAGGAAAAATTGTTTTTAAAGTAGAAAGGATATTTTCCTCAAGAATGGAGTTCAAGTGTTTTATCAAAATTATTTTCCATCTAAGATAATATAGGGTTCTGTTTCTATACCTATTATTACATTGATTTGATTATGTTGTGATGGAATTATTTTTATGAATTCCTTTATCTTATATGAATTTTTTTATGATGACATTCTATTTAAGAATCCCATTTTTATTACATGTGTTATGCAATGATGTATGATTTATGATTTTTTGGCACACATAAGAATGGTATCATTATGGGATGGGTGGGACCTATATCTCCCTCCAATGCATTGGGTAAATAATTTATATCTCATGAGATAGACCTGGCTGGAACGGCATGTTAAACCGGTTCAGTGAAACAGGACTGAAACGATTAGTGAACTCGGTTCAGAAATGGACTTTGTCCACTAAGATAGTATTGGAAATGAGTCTTGACTAATAAGAAATGATTCTCTTTGATTATGTGTGTATGCCACAAAGCTTCATGTTTTATGTTATGATTATTGTGATTACATTTCACTACCATGATTTATCCCATGTTATGAAATTATGATCTCTTTTGCAGGGTAAGATTTTCAAATTGTTATGTTCTTATGAATATGATGTGACTGATGTTTATTTTGTTTACCCTTACTGAGCATTTGAGCTTACCCTTTTATGTTTTCTTTTCCCCAATATTTAAATAAAGTTTTTAGGTATGAAAAAAATGGAAGATCTTTATGGGAGATGTTGAAGATCTTTCACCATGATTAGAAGATTATATTCCTAGTTTCCATAGACACTAAACTATTACGGTCCTTGTGTGTGTGTTTTTGTAATGTACTAAGTATTCCACAAAAGTAATGTAATGTCCATGTACGTCAAGATTAGGGTCTCTATAGTATTCCTAGAATCAGAGGAGATTGATTAGAAGTTTTATCACTTTCCAAATCAAGGACATATAAATTAGATGTAAGACCCCGGGACACCCTGAGATGGGAGAGGTGAATTAGGGTGTCAACTTTTTTTGTTAAAAACAAGGATCTTGTTCCCACGTTGGTTGGAACTAGTTAAACCTGTATGATGGAAATGATCTGTAATGAAACATTCACTTGCAAAGAGATGACACAACAATTTTTACTTGGTTCACCGCTAAGGGATATGTCCAAGGAGCATACGAAGACTAGTTTCTGGTCGTACCAAATTCCAATATTCTTCTATAGTTGTGGATTACAAAGGTTTGGGAATAGTCACTCTGTCCCAGGCTCACTGCCTTTACAACTGTTCATGGATAGCCCACTGTGTCCCTCGGGTCACTACCGTTGACTCCCCCTGGCTCACTACCTTTAGTGAAGTCCCAAGCAGTTTATATATGTGAAATTATCCTCATCATAGCTAATGAATACATCCTTTGTTGTATGTAGATGCTCTTTGGAAGTCCAACTTCAACCCGTAGACAAATCTCACTTTGCGCCAAGGGTTTCGGGCAAAATTTCAGCTTTCGCGCAGCCCCAGAAATACTGGCATACTTCAACCACACCTGGCACCCTTCTCCAAGCCCGACGCACAAGTTTCAAGATGGAGCACAAGTTCACCCCTCCCACTTGTGCGACACTCACTTCTTCAACTTCAAACTTGCGTGACTCACATCCTTTTAAGCCCAAACCGATTTTTGGGTGCAACTATGAACTGTCGCGCTTCTTCAAATCCAGGTGCACAAGTGTCACCAAACCACATGCACGACACCTCGTTCACCAACTCCAAACATGGGAGACTCAACCCCTTTCTCTCCCAAAACACCATGGATGCATAGCCAACAACTATCGCGCAACTTCAACTTGCACGACCCACCACCACTTGCGCGACCACAACACCTGCACGACGGGAGATCTGATTTTCTCTAAGTCAGAACTTCATACCGAATGAGAATGGGTCAACCTCTATTTATAGGCATTTGGATACCCTGCACGACAGCATGCAAGTCTTCCCTCAGCATGCATTTTTCAGCGCGCAAGTCTCTGTTGCGCAAGTCACTTGCATGAACAAACATAAAACTTAGGCACCCTTCTCCGTTTTCCATATTTTCATGTTCTGATCTTGAAAAGAAAAAGGTTCACAAGTTTCCTCTCCTTCAAGACAGTGGCACGCAAGTCTCTTTTCCAAAAACCATTTTTCCCATTTTTCGATTTTCAGGATAAAAAATTTGGCAAACACTGGAAAATGGTGCCACCTTCAATATTGTTATATGCTTGTTCTATATGATCACTTTGCTGGCACACATTCTAAACTTCTACTGAGGATTGAAAACAACCACCATCCATACTCCAATTCATGAATATAACTACCATGGTTCCAATAATATCCCCCTTTCGGTTTGTTGGTAATCAGTAAATAAATTCCATAGAGCACCAGCCACAGGCAAACCAAAAATGCAAGAATCAACTCATCCAACACTCTAAGTCTATGTGAGAAATGATCAGTGTAGAAAACAAGAGGGGAATCATGAATTGGATTCCCATCCAATGTATTCCTTCCCATCTTATCACCAAAACTAAATTCTTAATGTGTCACAAAATCATTACATGCCTGAATTTATTCCTTTCTCCCCCATTGAAAATAAATTGAAATACTGGTAATTGTTTATTGTTCATCTCAAAGAACATTCCCCCTAGATAGTATCTCCCCCACAAACCTGCATCGCATCCATAAATAGAATAAAAACAATTAACATAACTGGGGAGAGGGGAATTTCATAACTTACTTATGCACTGGGAGGTGGCTGAACACCGAGGTTCAACCGATGCTTCTCAAACACAGCCGGTGGCGGTGGCTCGGTTAGGATATCATCCACTTTCTCATCAGTTCCCACATGATCCATTCTAATCACGCCTTGTTCAACTTTCTCTTTGATAATGTGATACCTAATTTCAATATGTTTTGTACCAAAATGCTGAACCGAATTCTTTGTAACATCAATTGTGCTCTTGTTATCACAGTAAATTACCATTGGTTGCTTCACCTCATCACCAATATCTGTTAGTTGTTGCTTCATACATAGTAGTTGAGTGCATGCCTTTGTGGCAGAGATATACTCAACTTCAGTAGTACAAAGAGAATTAATTTCTTCTTTCTGGCTCAACTAGCCAACACTTTTCTTCCCAATAGAGAATGCTCTAACACTGGTGGACTTTCTGTCCACTACATCGTCAGCCCAGTCAGTATCAGAAAATGATGATAATTCACTGTCCCTTCTTGCAGCAAAGTATAAGTCACAATCGTGAGTACCATGAAAATACCTCATGAATTTTTTTAACTTCTTTCATATGTTCCGCCTTTGCATTAAACTGAATGGGGGCCGCTAGACAGGTTGCAAAGACAATATATGGTTGTGTTGCTGTCAGGTATAGTAGGATCCCAATTATTTTCCTATACATGGTGGGGTCTACAGATTCCCCATCCTCATGATTTCCATGTTTGGTTCCAACTACAATCTGAGTTGATATTGGTTTAGATTCTTACATGTTAAACTTCTTCAGCAGCTCTCTTGCATACTTTTCTGGAGAAATGAAAGTGTAATACTTCTTTTGAATCACCTGTAGCCCCAATAAATAAGTGATCTCCCCAATCATAGACATTTAAAATTCTAATTTCATGTGATTGGAAAATTTATCCATTGATTTCATCCTGATTCCACCAAATATAATGGCATCAACATAGACTGGAACCATGAACTGATCTTTTGGAGAATTATTTACATATGGATTGTGATCTACTCCTCCTCTTTTGAATTGCAGCTTCTTGAGATAAGAGTCCATTCTAGAATACCATGCTCTTGGTGCCTACTTCAAACCATACAGAGCTTTATTTAGTTTTCAAACCTTTGTTTCATCAGTACAAAGAAAAAAACCCACTGGTTGTTTAATGTAGACTTTTTATTCAAGTACACCATCCAAGAATGTTGTCTTGACATCCATTTGATATACATTATATCCTCTTTGGAGTGACATGTCAAGGAAAATCCTGATTGACTCCAGTCTAGCCACTGGATTAAAGGTTTCTTCAACATCAACACCTTCAATCTGGTAGTATCCTTTACATACCATTCATGCCTCGTTTCTAATAACACTTCCATGCTCAACAAAATTGTTCTTGAATATCCATTTTGTACCAATCATATTGTGACCTTCAGGTCTCTGGACAAGATCCCATATCTGATTCTTGTCAATCTGATCTAACACTTCATTCATGGCTTTCACCCATTATTCATATTTTGTAGCTTATTCAAAAGAGGATGCCTCCACAACTAACAGAAATACAGATTTCATGTTATTCCTCATCCTCCTTGTCTGTGTGGGTGCACTCCTATCCCCAATTATGTTAGATGGATCAATCTCAGCTCATCAATTTCTCTTGTGTGGTTCAGTTTCATTCTCTCTATCCATGATTTATTCTTCAGATTCTTCCTCTGAATCAACATCATTATGTGACTGCTGAGTTTTTTGAATAGATTCCTCTATTTATGTATTTGTATTTTATCCACGTTCTTTTTCTTTCTAACTTTCTATCACATCAGTATATGAAATTCTTGAAGCATTTGTGGTTTTCTCTTCAATGATATTAACATCAATAATTTCCACAATCGTTCATAATTTCTTGTTGAAACACTTGTGGGCTTTTTTGTTCATTGAGTATCCAAGGAAAATTCCTTCATTTTCATTGTCACCAAACTTCCCTTGATTTCCTTCTTTGTTCCTAATGAAGCATTTACTTCCCAAAAAGTGAAAATATTTTAAAGAGGGATTCCTTCCATGACACAATTCATATGGTGTCTTGGTCTCACCCATATAAATTCCTATTCGATTTTGAATATACACTACAGCTTGAACAGCCTATTTCCACTAATGTTGTGGAATACGACCGTCAATCAACAATGTTTTTTCCATGTTGTTCACCTGTCGATTCCTAGGTTCAACAACTCCATTTTGTTGTGGAGTTCTCACAGCATCTACGTCACGTTTTATCCCATGCTTCTTTAAGTAATTTTCAAATTCAATGGATGTGTATTCCCCTCCATTTTTAGATTGCAACAAATTTATTGTTCATCTGGTATCATTCTTAGCGATTCTCCAATTTTTTTTCATGAAGTCATGCACTTTTCATTTCCTGTGAATGACCAATACACAAGCCATTCTACTGTAATCATATATGAAAAGGAAAAACTACCTTTCTCCGTGAGTTCCAACAACATTTATCATCCCGCATACATCCGTATGAGTTAGATAAAGAAGATGAGATGCCCTTTTCTCCTTTGGCCAATATGAACTATAGACCAGCTTCCCACAAATACAAGCATCACAAGACTTTTCACACTCACGGTTCAGCTTGGGAATGTCCATGACAATCCTCAATTTTGATATTTTCTCCATGTCTTGTTGATTGATTTTTCCCAGTCTCTGATGCCAAAAATTGTTTTCTTATTCAATAGTCATGTAACAAACATTTTCTTTACAATCAACCTGATACAATTTTCCTTCTGTTCTGCATCCATTCATAAGTGAATTGCCAGTCTTTCCCTTGATAGTGCATCCTTTCTGATTAAAAGTAACTATAAGTCCCCAGTCACAGAGTTAACTCACACTGAGTAGATTATGATGTAGGCCATCTACATAAATGACTACATTCTTCTTTATCTCTTTATTAGCTAATTCAGGAATTCCACTGCCTCTGATTTTCAGAGGTCCATCATTTCCAAATCGTACTCTACCATCAACCTTCATTTTGATATCTGTTAATAGTCCAGCATTACTTGGAATATGAGATGAACAACCTCTATCCAGAATCCAAGAACTGTTTCTTTTTGTAGCATTGAGGGCCATCTCCGCAAGGTTAGAATTCTCAATTTTCTTCCTTTCTATCCATGAGACATTTGATCGAGTAAAAAGCATTGATGGAATTTCAATTATCTCATCCGTGTACATTGGTTCCTCATAGTCGAATTCTTCTTAGAGAGGAGAAAACCTATTTGTAAGAGAAACACAATATTGTTGATGACATTTCACTTCTCTAAAACTCTGGTATGAGGTGTCCATGTCCCTTACTTTCCAGAAATTAATAGCCTTATGACCAATGTTAGGACAACAAAAATAATATCCATAGAAATTGTTTCTTCTATAAGATGGAGGATATGAAGTCAGTCTCTTTTGTTGACGTCCCAGATCTTCCCCATTCATGTTGCTCCTTTAATCTTCACAATATGACATGGTATGGCCCAGATAGCCAAAAACTAACACTTCATTAGAGGAAATGTCTTATCACTTGAATTTCTCCTCATGCTTTCTTCCTTGGGAGAATAGATGGACTACCAGTCATTTCTCAAAGTTTGAGGATAATTTTCATTTCTTCTTTTAGTTTGGATTGAGGGATTATTTTTCAGAACATAGGCCAATGTTTCAACATTTCCAACTTTCATCTTTTCTTTCATTTTTCTCTCTTTAGTTCCAGCAGTTGACGTCTCAGCTTCACAGCCAATTCCACTCTTTCCCATGCAAGCAGGTCTTTGATCACTCAATATTTTTCCAACCCCATCTGAACCACACTTGGCTATTGCTAGTAATTATGCATCTGAGAATCTTCCAAAAATGAATTTTCTTCTTACCCTCATTGTTGGTTGATTGACATTCAATTTTACTCCTTAGAGTAACAACTTATTCTTCAAGACCCTCAACAGTCTCAGACTTCTCTTCTAGTCTAGATTAATGGTCATTTATAACTTTTTCTTGTTCTTCAATTCTAAGATTTAGTTCCACAACATCATTTGTGCTTTCAAGGATTGAAGACTGAACTGTCACTAGTTCTTCTAGTCGTTCAATTTTTGCTTCCATCTCATCAACATATTCTGATGATTATTTCACTATTTTCTTCCACATAATGCATCTCTTAAATTTATTCTCAAGCTTGGAAAAGGCAACCATAATTTGAATCTTTGGATCACCATTAGGAGTAATATTATTATCTCTACCTTTACTAATTGGGGGTTCCGAGTTTTCAATGGTAGCCATCATGGATGCATGGTTTCTAGTTTTAAATTCTGGTTCTTCTTCATCACAGAATTCATTATCATCCTCTTACTCTTCATAGAAAAAGATATTCTTTGGTTTTTTCCTTCTTTATTTGAAGCCTCCCTTTTTGAAAAATCTTTTCTGAGGCTTCTCAATGTTTTCGGCATCGCTATTCTCGTCATCGAACTTTCTTAGGAACTGAGAGGCAATGGGACCAACTTTGCCACAAAGAAAGTAAGCTAGAGGTAACATCTCTTTGAATTTCCATTTTCCCTTCTGGAACATCTTTGCAATGAGAGAAGGAATTTATTTTTCCTCATCATCTTCACCACTACTATCTTTTGAGATTTTCAGTTTCTCAATTTATTTGAATGCCATTTGCTTTCTCACTCAAGCCGTAGCATCTTCTGGTTTGACTCTCATTTCATATGCCACCAGGCTGCTCAGTAGATCATCCAAAGAATGTTTGGAAAGATCTATTTCCTCAAGGTCTAAAACCTTTGCACTGTACAGGGGTGGAAGGCTTCTCAGTATTTTCTACACAATGTCAACATCTTTGATTTCTTCTCCTAGGCCCTAAATTGCTCCAACCACTTCAGTAATTCGATTGAAGAAGGTGTCTGCATTCTCATGAGGATGCATCTTTAGATCATCGGACCTATTGTGCAACACATGTAGTTTCGCCTCCTTCACATTGTAATATCCATCATAAATATTTTCAAGTTTATCCCAAATGGAATTTGATGAGGTGGCACTCATCACTTTTAGATAGATCTGATCAGAATGGGCTGTGGTGAGAGCATTCTGTGCTTTATCATCTGCATTGAGAATTTTCTTGTCTGCATCAGTCATAGCTAGTCATGTTGGAGAAGAAAAATTTATACCTTGCATAGTAGAAAACAGAACTTCCATTCCAAGGGATCTTAGATGAGATCTTATTCTATTCTTCCAAATCTGAATGTCACTTCCATCAAAGAGGGGGACTCCCCTAACACTGGCTGAATTTTACATGATAGCAAAAGACAGATCTAACACCAGCAACCTCCCTCTGATACCACTTGTTGGACCCGAGGACACCCTAAGTGGGGAGGGGTGAATCAGGGTGTCAAATTTTTCTTTTAAAAACAAGGATCTTGTTCCAACGTTGGTAGGAACTAGTTAAACTTGAATGATGGAAATGATCAATAATGAAACATTCACATGCAAAGAGATGACACAACAATTTTTACTTAGTTCACCGCTAAGGGCTACATGCAAGGAGAATACACCAAAAAGTTGTCATTCATACCATATTCCACTATTCTTCACTAGTTTTGTATTAAAATGGTTTGGGAATAGTCACTCTGTCCCAGGCTCACTGCCTTTACAACTGTTCAGGGATATCCCACTGCGTCCCGCGGGTCACTTCCGTTGACTCCCTATGGCTTACTACCTTTAGTTAAGTCCCACTCAATTTATAGAAAAGAAATTCTCTTCATAATCGCTAATGAATACATCCTCTGTTGTATTTAGATGCTCTGTTGAAGTCCAACTTCCACCCGTAGACAAATCTCACTTTGCACCAAGGGTTTCTGGCAAACTTTCAGCTTTCGCGCAGTGCCAGAAAGTTCGGCATACTTCAACCACACATGGCGCACTTCTCCATGCTCGGCATGAAAGTTTCAAGATAGTGTGAAAGTTCACCTCTCCTGCTTTCACGAAACTCACTTCTTCAACATAAAACATGCAGGACTCACATACTTTTAAGCCTAAAATGATTTTGGCATGCAACTATGAACTGTCACGCTTCTTCAAATCCGTGCGCACAAGTGTCACCAAACCACCTGCGCGACACCTCCTTCACCAACTCCAAAATTGGGTGACTCAAACCCTTTCTCACCCAAAACAACTTGGACGCACAGCCGACAACTATCGCACAACTTCAACTTCACGAACCACCACCACTTGGGCGACCACAACACCTGCGCGATAGGAGCTCTGATTTTCCCTAAGTCTGAACATCATACCAAATGAGGAGGGTTAAACCTTTATTTATAGGCATTTTGATACCATGTGTGACGGCACGAAAGTATTCCCTCAGCGTGCAAGTTTCAGTGCACAAGTCACTTGCGCGACCAAACATAAAACTTGGGCGCCCTTCTCCTTTTGCCATATTTTCATGTTCTGATCTTGAAAAAAAGGCACACAAGTTTCCTCTCCTTCACGACAACGGTGCGCATGTCTCTTTCCCAAAAAGCATTTTTTTTCATTTGTTTATTTTCAGGCCAAAAAATTTGACAAACACTGGAAAACGGTTCCACCTTTAATACTGTTATCTGCTTGTTCTATATGATCACTTTGATGGAACACATTCTGAACTTCTACTGATGATTGACAAAAAACACAAAACATACTCCAATTCATGCATAGAATGACCATGGTTCCAACATTAGATTGGAATTAAATATTATTGACTCATTCAAGGGAATCCTCAATTATTCCCGCATGAATGGTTGTGCTTTGATTGGATATCTATATGAAAACACACCTCGAATGTAAGGTACCGAGGCTAAGGTTAGAGAATAAATATATTGGAATGACATTTATTGAGGCTCCTAGGTCTATGACTTCATTATTGAAGTTGGAACACCATATTTGGCATGGAATAGTAAAGTTCCATTGATATTTTCTCTTCAAGGGAATGGATTACTGGGTTAAAACCTTCTCAATGTTCTTAAGATTCACCTTATGGGTTTCCATTACTTAATAATCATTTCATACTTTGTTATTTTTTTATGGAATCCATGAGGGGGAATTTTCACTTCAATGCATCTAAACATGTAAAGAATTTCAAAATTAGGTTCAAAGGGTTTCTTTGGCTTAGATATGTCTTGAGGAAAAAAATTGGGTTTTTAGAGGAATGGAATGAGGAGAAGGAGTGGATTATAGTGCATCTTATGGAATCTTTTTTCATTTTCAAGATCAAAATTCAAAGGTGATTGATAGGATTTACTATGAGGTATATTCATTTATTTTTCCAATCTAATTGAAATTGAACTTACATCGCCCTTGGGGTTTGGAAATGGTTGAGATGGGATTTGGGAAGCATTAAAAGATTGTTGTTGTATTAGGTTGGATGCAAGATGACTAATTTGGGTCTCAAGGTTTATAAGGATGGAATGGGGGTAGGAGGCATGATCTTCCCTAACACATTCTCATGGTCTCATGGAAGAAGATTCATGTTCTGAGTTGGGATTGCATTGACTTTGGTTCTCAGGAAACTAATTGTATTTGTTTGGGAATTGGGAAGACTCACGAGGATAGTGGAATCTCGGAGGAGTAAGAGAATAATTTATCCTTTGATATTCAGGAAGAAAAGGATAAGATTTTTGGAAGTTACCACCACCATGACCATATTGTTATCGGTTTGTATTTAGGGGAGGGAATTAAGGGGGATGAGAAATGGGATTACCATATATCAAGAATGGGTCATAGGTAGAAGATAAGGGCTTAAAATTGGGGTTGGTTGGGGTTTTTAATAAACCAACCTGATAGTTAAGGGTCGGTGTTCCATTGAGCATATGATGAACTGCGATCCATTGGTCTGGGCGAATATGATGAATCATCTTGAGGTTGTGTACAAGTGTTGGTTAGATGAACTGGGGGGTTGTAGATTCCACAATTCCTAATAGGTCCATGGAACATAGATTGTGGAGAAGATGAGGTTGGGTATTTTTAGGACACCCCTAGTTATTACACAATAATTTTAAGCTTTCTCATCTACTCTACCATCTTTTCGAGATCTATGGATTGATTTCCTTGGGGTTTTTTGATTTGAGAATATGATCAAGTATGGAACTGATGCGTGTTTTCTGCAATGTTGCATATGAGATCTCATGAAGCTGTATGAATTTTCTCAACAAGAGCAACACCAATTCCAGCATCCATTAAATTTGATTCTATATAAAATAATCCCTCATATAAGTATTGGATCGATATTTTGTCAGAGATTTTGTGATGTGGGTATGTTGCCACAAGATTTCTGAACCTCTCCCTATACTCGTGGAGTGATTCATTGGGTAATTAACATATAATGCTTATTTTATTTTGGATAGAAGTACCATTTTTAGTAGGAAATAATTTATCTAATAATAGTCATTTTTTTCATTCCATATGGTTATGGAACCAAGACGGAGGTAGTAGTGCCATGAATTTGTAGATTCATCTAAGGAGAAAGGAAATTCTCATAGTCTGATTTTTTTTTATAAAAACACCTTGAGGATTTATGGTGGAGCACACCACATAGAATTATTTTAGATAAAGATATGGATACTCACTTTCTATACCATGGAAAATAGGTAGAAGATGAATCAAACATGATTTGAGTTCAAAATAATCCTTAATGACTGGATATTGAATAACAAGGGGTTGGTAATTCATATTAGTAGAAATGAGTTCTTTTAGGGTTTATTCCATATTAATGGTCATATCTAGAATAATTATATGGGAAATGAATGGTTCTGAAGTGATTTTACTATACCTAAAGTTCTTCTTAAGTCATCTAACTGTTCACTCGATTTTTGGGTCAAAAACATATGATGGATAATTTGGGAGGCTATGGGGAATTTAAATAAGTCTGGAAAGGATGGGGAAGGTGATTATTTATTTGTGGGTTTTTATGATTATAATTTTTATGATGAGGTTTTTCCATTGTGTGTTTTTTCAGATGTCTTTTTTTAATATTTTTGTTTTTTTTTCAAAAATAAAAAACTACCACATATAGGTTGTACCATCCTGAAAAATAGAACAATTTGAAGCACATACAATTGTATTGTATGAACCATTCAATGTTCTATTACTCTGCTAATGTGTATAGTGGCACTTAGGACGAATCCTCAGTGATAATACAAATTTTAGAGTCGATTGTTTCTGTTTTGAATTTATTTTTAACGGTGGGTTAGTTTTCAAAGATTAATTAAATTTACTTATAAATGATGTTTGTTTTAACATTTTGATAAATATTCAGTTTATTTCATTATTGGGGATTTAATCATATGATATCCTTGAGCTTTGCTTTATATTGCATTAAATTAACACCCTCTTCACAAGATGATATTGATTGGAATTCCAAAGTGTTTAGGATTTAATACAAGATTTAAATTAACTACGATACTAATATCAATAAAATATTGTTTATGGTTGTGTACTTATGTTTCCAATAACACATGGAATCCACACATTAAAAAACATGTCATTGGTCGATGATATTTTATGTTTAACATAAACAATGTTAACCAAAATAATATTCATCAAGCAAGATCTCACAATCACTTAACAGACCCAAATTATTACTCATACCAATGTATAATTTACACATCCATTGAGATTTTTTGTAATATGGTTTAATATTTTTATGGTAATGAGTTAAAATAAAATGAAAATAATGTGATAATAAAATAGTACTGCACTAAACACATGCATGAATGGTGAAGACAATTAAAAATATGATTTTGATTGAATGAGAAAGAAAAACAAGGGAGTTATTTTCAACATGATTTAATATTTTTTAATAAAATTTATATTAAAAAATATAGGGTGTTTTATAATAAGACACAATGAGACTTAAACATGCATTAAAACAAAATTACAACACAAACACTTATGAGATCAAAAACGAAAAAGAATGAAAAGATAAATCAAAAGAAGAATGTAGGAATTGTATATCAGGTTGATATATGAGTATGGAAGATCCTCTAGATACATTTTAAAATTCATGTTTATTCCAAACCATCCTCATTTTCTCTAAAATTCTAACCTCTTACAAGGTGAAGCGGGGATGCATTTATAGCCCAAGGTGGTTGACTGTTTGTATTCCAAATCTGCCCCTCCACTTGGCTTGCAAATTTGGCCATTCAGACATCTGAATATTGTGATATCCTCTTATTCCAAGTTCTATATATTTATTTTTAATATCAACCCTAAAAATGTTTCATCCACTAGACTTATTTATCCAATGTTATGTATGTTTTGGTAAATAATGTTCGGCTGTCTATTTTTATCCACACTTTTTTAAGGCCACAATGTGAATGGATTTCTTGAAAATAAAATTCTCTAAAATCGAAATAAATTATTATAAAACGTTTTCCACATATATCTATTATTTCATACTATAAAATATCAAATTAATGGGATGTATTTATTTGGAATAATCCAATGGAATGCTTAATGATTTTAATTCCAAGACTGGATAGTGGGTTTGACTTCAAAACATCAGTTAGGCCCCTTTTTGGTGGATTTCGGAATTTTAAAATTTTATTAAATATGAATTTTATTTTCCCTCGACTGTTTGTGGATAATAAAAGAATTTGGACATCTGTATGTTTTCCAAAAAATCTCTCTTCATGGCTAGTCTAGTTTTCTCAACAAATTTATTAGGCCATCTTGTGTGGTCCATATGACCTGGAAATGGATGAATTGTCCAAGGATACCTTCTAATGATATTTTTTAATTATCATCAGGAACAATAAAAAATAATAACATTATTTAGATTAGTATGTTGAAATATATGATAAAAATATTAAGCAATAGTTTAATTAAAAGAACTCAAACAATGCTCTTTCTATATGTTTATGAAAAAAACATGAACAGTGATTGGAAATTAATCATTTTTAAGTGAGAATTATATTATGGAAGTAATTTATATCATGAATTAATATGAAATATCTAATCATTTTAAATAAAAATTAACGTGTTCTATAAAATATCATATTTCTCTGAAAAGTGGTGTCGTCCCTCTTTGTGCACATACATTAAAATTAATTTTTAATAGTTTTAAAAAAAAAATTTCAAAAAAATTACTACATTTCTTAATTCAAAATATCAAAATTATATTTGGTTGAAATTTTTTCATTTTTCATAAAATATTTATTTTTCAATGATTATTAAAAAATATTGATTTTTCTTTAAATGTCAATTATTTAAAATAATTATGTAATTTTAAATTACCATTATTTTTTGAATATGATTTATACTAATATAATTATTATTTAATTATATTTTATCTAGTTAATTACTGTTTAATTAACTATATATTGTATTTTATTATATGTCTACTTCTCGATTTAAAAAGTGATTTTTTTGAAATTTATTTTAACGAAAAAAGTTTTTATCCAAATTTTTTTAACTAAAACAAACCCTAATGAAAAATTATTTAAGTGAAATTTAGAGATTATATATATATAAATATTAATTTAAATTCATATAATGATTATTACAGGTCAAATAGTTAATATAAAATCATCTTTTTCTTGAAAAATATACTTCTTGAAAACCCGCTTTCTAATCTCATCTACACGTTTAATTTTAAATAAATTTATGAAACTTATGTGAATTTAATTTGGTTAAATGGATTCAAAATTTGGAATAATAATAATTTATATTATATAATAAGGCTAAATTATTTTTTTCATAATAAATAGTGAAACAGTAAACATTTTTTTATAGCGGTTAAGGAAAAAACATGTTTATAAGGAGTTAAACTAAAATGATAAGGGATAAAATGACCTAAAGAATTATCTAAAATCAATTGTATGGCCATATTTAGAACATATAATTTCTAATTATATATATTGTTCCATTTTTAAGATTCATGTAATGTAACAAATATGGGTATCGCTTTTTATTTTAAAAAATTACAAGTTTTCCAATCGCCTCACCTATAAAAGGTTACCCCCTCCTCTCTAATTCACATGTTAAACCCATTTTATTTCTTCAATTACATAAACAAATACCTTCCTTACTTACCTACCCACATCCTAGAAATCATTTTTGATCATAAAAGCTATCTTATATAGTATTTTTGTGCCAACCAAAATAATTTTTTGAAGAAGAAGTATCATGCTTAACCAAGTGTTTTTATTTTATTTCATATTTCACCACCTTAAACCCTTATTAAATTTATCTGATATAAAATAACCAATATATAAAATATAATATTATGTAATTATTTTAATTTAATAACCTAAATCCATCTTCGGTTCTATCAACTAGGAAAATAAAATGTTATTTGTGTGTATGGTAGACTACCGCCTCATGAACTGATGTCAGTCATTTTTCAATAGTGCTTCTAACATATTATTATAATGATGGATTTAAATTATATATATATATATATATATTATATTTTAAACAAAATTATACTTTTTTTATTTTTATATCACATAGAATTTAACATCCCCCTTCTCCCCATTAGCTTGAGAAGGTGGTAGAATGCTACTTGGACTTAAGTGGCATCCCCAGACAACAAACACTGGAAATAAATGTTGAAGGGATTCAATATACATGGGGGATGATTTCCCCTTTTAAAAATATACAACCAAATAATATAAAATAACCAAATATAATAATACATGATTCAAGATAAAATGAAAGGCAACTTAAACAATTCATATATCAAACCAACCCAAGAGTACCACAACAAAAGAGAAACTAACATCAAAGTAAACAGCGGAAGACTACAAAGAAACAAGACTCGAAGAAAACTATAACTCCATGCTTTACTTGCTCCATGATCAAACTTCACTAAAAAACCAAATTATCACAAAGAAGTAATAAATATGTGTGATGCATTACTCTATCCCTTATCTCGAATGAAGATATATGTAAAATCACCAAAGTGCCAAAGAAAGTATGAGTAATAAAGCTCATTAGTATTTCCCCCAATGACTTCCCTACACAAATCACTATCCTAGAACATGTTACCAACATTTAAATAAACAATTTATATAAAATAATTTCCAAAACAGTTTATATTAAAGCTAATCAATGAACAATGAAATAGTTTTCCAAGCAAAGAACATAAAAAATTATTTCAATTATTTAACATTATACTTTAGTTTAACTATTCTGTTACACATATCCACACAACGGAACATGCATGAAACCTAGAATAGGGGAAATCCTGACCCTTTCCATCCCAATAATGATAGGGGATACATCTTACCCTTATCTAATCCAAATGTGCATAAATTTTTGATGGGGGATAGTCCTGAACCTGATCAATCTGAGTAATGATGGGGGACACTCATGACCCTTATCTATACTGAATACATATGAACACAGAAAACCTGGTATGCCCAAAAAACAAGTTGATACACCAATTTCAACCATTCCAAAAAAACTTTTTTTTTATTTAAAACCATTAAAAAAACCAATACAAAAAATTTCAAAAAAAATATCCATTTATTGAAATTTATTTATTAAAACAATTTCTACAATTCCAAAAAAATCCATATTTTAAAATCAACATTTTAAAATAAAGAAACCCTAGCACTTTCCACAAAACACCCAATTTTCCACATTTTTCTAAATGGTTTCCAAAGAGGGTTTCTAATTAGAAATTAAAAACTATTTCATAATCCATTTCATTAAAAGAAATAAATTTGAAACTAAGCCTTCAAGTTCTAAATATAGAATTTGATAGTGAATCCACCTACCTAGAGTGTTTTGAAAAAAATAGTAAACATCATGAAAAAAACATCACAACCCCGGATAGAATCTTCATGAATCCGCCTTAGATCTATTCCCCTATCATAAACCAATCCAAATATAATAATATTTGGTATACACAATCTAAAATCTACCCACTGCATACATATATCTAAGAAAATTAGAGAAATAGAGAAGTTGATCTAAGAAAAATATCAATAATGGTCTCGTACTGCGAGTAATTGACTTTTAATAACCAAAGATAAGCATTAGGATCGCCTCTAGATTGATGTTGAAACGTTAATTTACCTTTGTGAGAGATAATTCATGAGTAACGTTCATTTTGAGGTAAAAATGAGGCATTAAAACACAAGGCTAGCCTTGATCCACTTTTTTAGGATATATTTTCTAAAACACCCATGGTTTAATCGCGCGATTAGGATAACTGTGTAATAATTGTATGCCAGCCACTACCTTAGGGATGAACATCACATGGTCTCTAAACTGTGCTCCAACCAAATCGAATCTACAACCCTAAAAAGTCTCAATCCATTTTTCAAAGAGCATAGCTTCTACTAGGAAGCCACATGGTTTAAAAAAACTGTGGACGGCTCGTACACCTTCTATGTTGCCCCTGTCTCACTATGCATATTTTTCTATAGGTTTTTAAGAGTTTTCCCGAACTATTCAATGACCGTGAATGTATATAAAGTCTCTAAAAACACTCCAAAATTTCTAAAAACTTTCCCAAACATCACCCATATAATTTATATACTTAAAAATAATAAATAAATGGTTACTTAGTAGAAATATGGGGGGGTTGAATTCTCCCAACCATTGGTCTTTCCGTCCATGTAAAGTAGAGAACCATCAATTAATCAGAAAATTCAGTCATAGGCAAGCCTCTAACCATTTATTAAATAAGAGAAAAGTCCACAAGTAATTACACCAAAATTCAAGGACAAGTACAAAACATCCTAGTCTGATCCATCACCATACCCATGATAGATTTCATCCTCTGTAGTAGCTGATTCCCATTCTGAACTGTCATAATGTCGCAAGATCTTGGCGTACTTTCTTCTATGGTTTAGATTCTACAAAGATAGAATCTCCTTAGAAGACTGTGCAGCCCTGCCTTTCCCCCCAACAAAGGACCTAGTAGTCATTAGCTTTGGCAGATAAGAATAATCCCTCATCGGCCTTCTTCGTCGTGGGGTCTTCATCACTTCTGCATTTCCAGACACCTTGCCTTTCTCACCCTGAACAACATCGCTATAGGAAGTCCGGACCATGCCACCTTCATTTTCTTTGTCACTATCGAGACAATCCCCCCATTCTCCAGAAATTTGCACAACACAATATTCCTCCTCCACACCCCATTCCTGCTGAGGTTGAGAGTTAGAATCCAGCATAGCAAAACACTTTGACGGATCTGCAAGTTCACACCCAACATTTTTCCCCTTATTTCCAATTCTATCACTAGCAACAGCCTCTAGTGGGATGCTTCCAACTTCTTTGACAACCTCCTTCCCTTGCAAAGTTATAGCATGACCTCATGTATCCACAATGCCTTTCCCCTATACACCTTTTTCACCCATAGACACAACCCCATCATAGTCTAACACTAAGTCTTCCATCGCCAAACCAGTGAAAAGGTTATTTAGCTCATGCTCAGGTCCCTGCTTCCTAGACCGGGATTACAGCCCGATTGGATCCTTCATCTTCACACCAACCAGTTTTGCAGACCCATGTTCATCATATGGTTCTGTCACTATCACCTCCTCCACAACACATTCGCTACTGGTAGCAAAATCCTGCAAGGAAGTACTCTTCATCATTCAGCCAACAATACTAGGAGAACTGTCCAAATTCTCCTAACCACCCTCCGGATTGCAAAAACTATCTCTAACCAAAGTCTGTGAATCAATTCCGAGATCACCTTTCAGTCTGTCAAACACCTGCATAACAGTTGGGTTTCCAAGCATCTGTGCTGCCTTCAAACCACTATCAGGGCTTGAAGCATCATCAGTGTGAGCCTGCCTCATCCCCCTCTATGCATACCCAACAGTTTGCGAACCGGTCAGAGGGTCTAATAGATCTCCTTGCCCAAGTTAAGTTCCATATTTGAGATACATAGCAGCTTCCACAGGGCCATCCATCACCGCCACTGGGGTCGACCTCACAGTAGCACGCACCCCACAACCATCCCCACCTTGTCCCTCTATCCCTTGCATGTGAGAAACCGGACCTCCCCTATGGAAAACATCATCTAAATGCCCAAGATGTCTTCATTTCACACAATACTTCATCTATGACTCAAAAACAACCTCCTGAATCCATCTAAACTCCTTGTCATTTGTGATCTAGACACAAATCATAGTGGTTCGCGCAGTGTCTACCTAAACACATATCCGTGGACAAACTCGGTGAGACATAGATTCAGTCCGTTGATTAGAGCAAAGAAATCTCCCAATCATATTTCCAATTGCACAGAGAATCGAAGGGTTTTGAAATGAAAGGGGAGACCAGGAAGACATACCCACCTAGAAATCGACGGCGGGTCATGATTCATATGAAAATAAAAATCCCATCGGAAGAAATAGAAGGAAGATTCGCTGCACCTTCTTGAGGCCCCGGACCAAGCGATGATCAAATCCTTCTCCGACCCAAACCGAACCTTAATGTTTCTTCGATCGAGTAACCCAACGACCGAATGATCATGAAGCTCCTAGGATTTTGTGACCTGGGAAAACGCCTCCACCGACGGCCAATGAGGATGGAAAAAATCCACCAGGGTATGCTTACACAGACCCGCAGCACAGATTAGCTCAGATGGGAGCAGCGACAACTGAGGCGCTTCTCGAAAAAGAACAGAAACTTTTGGAGTGATGGATATTTTAGGGAAGGGAGGATAAGGGCTGAGGTGTGATCCTTCCTTCTCATGAGATAGAGAGCGCAAAATTCGCCCCTCCGATAGGGATGGGGGAGAAGAACCCGACGACATCGATGTAGGTCATCAGGAGGGGTGAAGCGAGGGAGAAGAACCCCAGAGAACCATCAATTCTATGAAAGAGTTACAATCATTTATATTTCATTTCCTTCTCATGTTCCCAGGTCTCATCCTAAATCATACCATGTTTCCACAAAACCCACACTTGGCCAATTATTTTTTCACACAATACTTTCTCTTTCCTATCAATAATCCACACTAAGATATGTACCAATGAACCATCCAGGTCTAGGTTAATGTGATACCATCTGATCAAATGGTCAAGGATATGATAATACCTTTTCAAATGAGATAAATGGGACATATTATGCACCACATTGAACCTTGGAAATCCCAAACAATATTTCATCTCACCAAACCATTAAAGTATCTCAAAACTACCTTTTTGTCTAGGAGATAACTTTCTATGCTGCTAAAAGGGTCGGTGTCCAAGCCTTGTAGAGATCCTAAAGAACACATGATCACTGACTACAAATGAAAATGGTCTTCAATGATGATATGCATAATATTTTTGATGACTTTGAGCCATCTCCATCCTCTTTCTGTTCAACTAAATCTTTTCCATTATTATATAGACAGGGCTCAGCCCTACTACTAATGTCTCACCTGTTGCCACCCAAACAAGCAGATAAGGATAAGGATTCCCATATAATGCTTTGAAAGGAGCCATATGTATTGAGGTCTGATAATTTTTGTTATATGAGAACTCCACCAAGGGTATGGGTTCCTCCCGTGTGCCACAAAAATCTATTACACAAGCCCACAAAATTTCTTACAATGTCTGTATCATCCTTTCATATTTTCTTTCCATCTATGAATGATACATCATACTCATTGTCGACTGATTCCCAAGGTGTATTTTCTGAAATGAGATGTAAACCTCGTATCTTGGTCTGACACTATCGAAATTGGTGTTCCATGTCTCTTTACCACATCTCATATGTATATTTTGGACAGATCCTTAACCATATGAGTTTCATAAATAGAAATTAAAAGGGCTGACATGGTAAGATGATATAATATTGCCCAAATATCATCATGCTTCTAAACCATTCCTGGGAGACCTGTAAGAAAATACATATCTATTTTCTCCTATTTTCAAACTGGAATAGGTATAAACTATAAAATACATTTCAGTCTCTATTTTTCTTCCTTATACTGCTGAAAAGATAATCATTTTGAAACAAACTCAGCCACCTTCCTTTCCATATTGACCCACTAAAACTGTGCATTCAATGCCTTAAACAACTTTAGTATTTTTTAATGAAAATCTCATATATAATGGTGGTTATCATGAATAATCTATTTCTATACATTCATATATATAAACATCCAATTTTTAAACCATAACATTTAACCCCCATCCAGTTTCTAGCCCTCAACGGTCTCCCTACCATTGTGTTTTAAATTCAAAACAAATTTTGTATCAAATGCATGTTCCTACTTTACCATTTTTTCCTAATTAGGAATAAGATAAATTAGAAAAAATCATTACATCACCTCACTCTTCACATTCCAAATTCATGCCAACTGGGTAGAACATCAACTGCCACTCATTTGGAGCATATTTTTTCAACTAAGCAAATGAATTTCTTCTTGATGCATCAGCCACCAAATTGACTTTACCCAGTGTATACAATCATTTAAATTCAAAAATTTCTAGATAATTCAACCATATTATTTTCCTCTAATTAAAATCTCTTTATGTTAAAATTTGTTTTAGGATCTTATGATTTGTAAACACAATTAATTTATCACCAAAGTGGTAATGAAACCAAGTATTCAAAGCATCGGTGACAGTAGCTAACTTAAAATATTTTTGGGTAGTTATTATCATGAAACCATAACATCCTTAAGACATAAGAAAAAACATCGTCACCTTTCATAAGAAAACATGCCCACCCATATCCCTACCCTTGTCCTAAGTCTAAACAAAATAAATATTGGTGCTGATGTAAGGTGAAATTTCAGCTCTTAAAAAGATTTCTGGAATTCCTCATACTATTGGAATGAAACATGATTCTTTGTCAAGGAGTTCATAGGCTAATCTAGTCATGAAAAATCATGAACAAATAATTGGTAATAATCAACTGAACCAATAAAACTCTATATCTCAAAAATAATATTCGAGGTTTCCAAGAGATAACAACTTTTTTCTTCTCTGAATCCACTAAAACACCTCTTTCAAAAATTACATGGACAAGAAATCATATCTCTTTTATCCAAAAATCACACTTTTATAAATTGGCATAAAAACAATGGTCTCTCAATAGTTCTAATATTGTCTCCAAGTGTTTCTCATGTTAAGACTTTATCCTTGAATACACCAATATGTCATCCATGAACACCAGAAAAAAAGAATCCAGATATCATTGAAATATATAATTAATTAATTAATTAATTACCTTTAGTGAATTAATGATACCTAAATTCATTACCACATATTCATAATTCATATATCTTCATTTGAATGTTTTATTTATAATATCCCCCTTCTGAACTTGCAATTGGTGATATCTTGATCAAAATTCAATCTTAGAGAAACATTGATCTCCCCTAAATTAATCGAATATATCATCAATTAATGGAAGTGGATACATGTTCCTTATCTTAAAAAAGTTAAGTCTATGATAATCCACACATAACCATAGAGTTACAATTTAATTTTTCACAAAAAAGACCAATGATGATCACAGATTTGTGCTTAGCTGAATGAACCCTTTAGTTTCAAACTCCTCCAAATGCACTTTCAACTCCCTTAATTAAATTTGTTCCATACTTTAAGAAGGAAGTGATATAGGACTTTTCCTATTGAGGATATTAATCATAAACTCCACTTCCCTTACAAGTGGTATTCTTGAGAATTTTTTTGGAAAAACATATGGAAACTAATCCGCCACCAATAGAAAACTACTTGTCTCGATCTAGTCTATCTATTCCAAAGACAATTCTACAAAATAATGTGAGATATTTCCAATTACTAGTTCGAAAAAGACTTTTCACCTATCTTTACATTATTTTCCCCTCAAAATAGATTCTTTATTCCAACCTCATTTTTAAAACTTCCACGTCAAGTATAAATGTGAACGTGAACTTTGTAGTTTGTCAACCAATCCATACCTAGGATTATTTCAGAAAAATCCTACACAATCATAGAAAAATCTCATATCATATTATCTTTATCAACTACTATATAAAACACTAAACATAGAAAATATTGATACTCTCTTTGGCCAATATGATTTTGATGCTTTATCAGAGAAGGAATCATCTCAAATTCTAAATGTATTAAATCAATAGAACTAGAAGCAAAAATGGAATGGGATGCACTTGTATCAAAAAAAAGCTTGTATAAGGGTATAATTCAAAATAGTTATAACTCACACTATAGATGGTCCGGGCTAATCAACTAAAATAACCCGATCAACTTCATATAAATGCTTCAACACTGCACTTTGTTCTCTATTACCCTGTTGAGATTTCCCTTGCTTATGAGTCATGGTATTTCTAGAATCACCATAGTTGTTCGGTTGATGGGGGTTATTCTTATTACCTCGTTTCATTAATGTATATGATTTTTGTGACATAAGAAGATTTTTCCAAACACCCCTAATTAGAGCACTACAACAATAGCACTGAAGATTCCCCATCTTGTTGCAATTGTGGAGTGCTCCTAGTTTTGTGGTGCAATATTTCTTTATGTGGTCAATCGAACCACATTCGAAACATCATAATTTTCTCTTGGTTCTAGGAGGAAGGTTACTTGATCTTGTGGTCTGATTCTGACGTGTTCCACATCTTTGAGAATTTGTGTTCCTCTTATTATTTCTCTTATAATTAGAGTTCTCACCTCCTCTCATAAAGACAATCATACTCCCTCCACTTGGAATTCCAATAGTGACAGATATCATAAAAAGTGTATTTCGGTGAAGACCTGACTCAATGATTTGAAAATAATGAGTGATGCTTTAAACCAACTATTTTTTCACATATGGTGCAGGTGCAACCACATTCTCAACAGCCTCTTCCGATCCTTTCATATGACGTCTACTAGGTTCCATTTTCTATAAACACAATGAAACAATATAAGTCTCACAATTTATTAACTAAAAGATTAACATTTCAAATTCTACCATATCATTCTATCCCAAAAATGATTTCCAAAGTCAGCCTTTTTCCTATCACATTCAAGAATTTTTGAAAAATTTCAACATTCTTTTGAAAACAATACCATTTTCAAAATACCACAACCATGCACTTTTTTAAAATCTTTCATTTAAAAACACTTTAAAAATTTTCAAATATCCACACTTTTTAACCAAATCATAAATCGTTACACTTAATTATGTATGCACTCATAGTGGGAAGTCATTCCTCTATTGAATTTCATGCTTATATCAGTGGTTAAACCCATGACAATGAGATTCGAAACCTATAAGTGTCTCTAAAAATCTAATGAAACCAATTCTCGAGTAGCTGGATGTTCAGCATAAACAGTTTTGCTATGTATTTTTATGCACTACATTTCAAGTCTTGACAATTGTACTCCTTTATATGATCCCAACTTAAGAAATATACAAAAATGGATTCCACAACAATACTTACAACCAATACCAAATCATATACAAAATTTTCCATAAATATATTAAGAAGCACTAAGCTGATGCCACTTTCCTCAAATAGACATTAGGACTAAATAGAACTTATACCATTTGTAACATCCTCCTTCTTCTCATTGGATTGAGAGGTGGGAGAATGCTACTTGGCCATAAGAGACATCCCCATGATCCAAAATAGTATAAATAAATATTTAAGGGCTTCAATATATGTGGAGGACGATTTTAACTTTTTAAACTAAACAACCATCCAATAAATTATAATGAAAAAAACACTACATGATGAATGATAAAATTTAAGACAACTGAAACATTTAATTTATATCAAACAAACCCAAGATTGCCACAATAGAAGACAATATAAAATCAAAGTAAATAGTAGAATACTATGAACCCACAAGACTTGAATACAACTATATCTCCAAGGCTTCACATGCTCCAAGATCCAACTCCACCAAACTAACCAAGTATCACAAAGAATTACTAAATATGTGTGATACTTTATCTTTTCTCATATCTCAATAGATGGAATTTGGAAAAGCATCAAATTTACAAGTAATGGGTGAGTACTAGATAATAGTAGGTTTTCCCCAATGACTTCTCCACTCAATCCACTAGTATAGAACCTGTTAGCAACATTTATTAAAACAATTTATATAAAACAATTTCAAAAATTGTTCATATCAAAGATAAGAAGTTCACATTAAAATTTTTTTCCTTAGAAATAAAATAATAAATTTGATAAATTATTTAATATTCTATTTTTTGGGTAACCATTCCATTCCACATATCCACAAAACTAACCATGCATCAAACCTAGAAGAGGTAGAAATCCCTTACATGTATCCATCCCACTGTTGTTTGAGAATATTTATTAACCTTATCTGACCCAAATAAACATGAATGTTGGATGAGGGATATCCCTAACTCTTATTCATCCCTGTAATTATTTCAAAGACTCTTAACCATTATCTGTCCTGAATTCACAGGAACACACAGAAACAGGTATTCTTAAAAACCATTCCAATATAACTATTTCAACAATTTCTATAAAAGAAATATTCTATTGAAAAAATTTCAAACATAATAATTAAATACATTTTAATAAAATCATCCTTTTATTGAATTTTTTTGGGTTAATCCATTTACCACAATTTCTTCAAATCCACATTTTAAAATCAAGATACACAAGCAATTTTCCCAAAACATCCCATTTTTAACAATTTTCTAAGCCGTCCTTAAAGAGGGTTTCCAAAAAGAAATTGAAAATAACTTCACAGTCAATTTAAATAAAAACAATCAATTTGAAATGAAGCCATTCAGTTCTAAATAGAGGAGTTGAGATTGAAGCCACCTACCTTGAGAGTTTTCTGGAAAATGACAAACGACATGAAACAAACATTACAAAACCGGGTATAATCTTTATGAACCCACCTTAGATCTCTTCCCCTATCATAAAACAAGCCAATATAAGAATATTTGGCATCCGAACATTAGATATACCCACAAAAGATGTATATTTAATAAAACAAGATAAAGGGATAAGTATATCCAATAAAAATATCAAGAACGATAAAGAAGTATCACTTACCACAAGGAATAAGCTTCTAATCACGAAGGGAAGCCTTCTGATCACCTCCAGATTGTTGGTAGAACCTTTCGTGTCCTTTGAGATAGAAAACTCCCGAGTTAGGGTAATTTTATCGGGAAAATAAGGTATCAAAACACAATGTCGGCCTAGATCCACTTTCTTTGGATCTAGTTTTTGAACCACACATGGTTTTGTGGAATGGTTAGGCAAACCATGTGCTAAAACTTCACCATCCAATCCCTTAAGGATGAACCTCACACAATTTCCTCACAGGTTCTCTAAACCATGTCCCAACTATGCTGGAGCCACTGCCTCAAAAAGTCAAAATCCATTTCTTAGAGTGCCCAGTTTCTACTAAGTAGCCACATAGTGTGGAAAAATCATACATCTCTCATGTGCCTCCATTTTCCCCTTGTCTCATTGTACATGGTTTCCTGTAGGTGTTTCACATTTTTTCTAAATCATGAACCTATAAAAATCCCCAAAAACACATTAAAAGTTCGCTAAAATATCCAAAAAATCAACCATATTCTTTATATACTATAAAAGAATAATTAAAGGGTTGCTTACCAGAAACTAAGGGTGTAATATATAAATTATTATTTTCCATTCCTTGGTGGATATAATAATGTTTCACGTGTGTATGGTGGACTACCACCTCATGAAGTGATGTGATTAATTTTTTTCATAACACTTTATATAGATGGTAATTAAGATAATTGTAATGAATATATGTGATATATATGACATAAGTATGATATTAATGAAAATTTTAACATTTGGAAAAAATAATATATCATTTTCCTTCTTACCATTCCACTCACTGAAAAAAGGAAATGTTATTTCTGCATACTTGTGGACTACTGTATCGACGAAGTGATGTAAGTATTTTTTCATCACCACATACCATGGTTGATATATATAATTATATTTAAAGAAATAATATGTTACTTATTATATTATCATAATTATATAATTATAAAAAAATTCTTTCCTCATTTCCATAATGATTGTTGAAAGATGGAAATGTTACTCATGCGTTCTTATGGCCTACCATCTCCAAGATTGTAACGTGGTTAATTTTTCCTAACCATTATTCCTGGATGATTTTAAAATGAAAAAATTATTTAAAAAAATGATAATTATTTCATTATTATTATTTTTTAGATGATTGAACTATGACTTCTTTGACCTCGGTCAACACAACGAAACTATTTTGAAATAATGAACTGGAAATCCCCAAAACACACGATGTTGAATTAACTGTTTAATTATTTAATTGTGTCATTAATATAAATAAATTAAATTATTTAAGTATAAGTTATTAAAAATATAATTTCTTCTTAATAAATAATATAACTGATATAAGATTATTATACATGAATTTAGGGGAATACAAGGAAAGATTGGACTCAAGGTAAGGGACTTCATCTCAATTTCCCTTCATTTAGGCATATTTTATTATTATGCACCTAAATAATTTTATAGGGTTTATATAATTATCCTTTTACATGTAATATCATTATTATTTAATTTTTAATGGTTTTTTATATTTCAATTTGAATTATTTATTCTTAATTTATTTGAATTGAAAGTTACCAACTAGTAAAGTATTTCATAACTCAATTTATATTCATTGGGTTATATTACTTCTTTATCATCATTGATATTATAAGATTATGTTTGTATTTAATTTTTATTACCATATTTTTCTATTTATACTTGTTTCATTTGGATTTAATTTTGATACACATAATCGATTCATTTATTGATTTTCACATCAATGTTATGATCATCGTAAGGGTTGCTCATCTCGAATTATATTCCTTAGAAATTATGTTATGATATACACCTAGATTCTTTTGTGAGGTGTGTCTACAACCCATTCGATATATTATATATTGGTTTCCTTATTTTCATAATACGTAATTATTCTTCATATATTATTATTTCATGGGGATTATGAATGAAGATTTACCAAAGTGGAAAAGGTTTTATATTACAATCTGCATTATTTTAGGATTTTTTATGTTCAAGGTTTCTTTAGAGGAAATAGCATGATATTATTTTATTAAACTATATATATTTGTTCTCTACATATTATTAATTTGGTTCACATGTTTAATTTACATTTCCTCCCTTAATTATTGAATAAATATCAAGAAAGTTGTTTATAAGTGATACAGATCTTGAACCTTTCTAATATAGGGAATCTTTCTCTTCTATATCAATATTTTATAAAATATTTTTCAAAAATGTTCATTTTTAAACATAAAATATGTCATAAATATATTTTACATGAAATTTGAAATTTTATATAACGTTTTAAGAAAAATAAAATAATGTTTACTAAATGGTTCACTTTTTCCTCCCTATAAAAAATGTTTGAAAAGAATATATATTTTAACATTTTAAAAATGAATGGATTTCCCCACTATCATGTCCATTATTTTCCTAAATTTTTCCTTTATATAAATCCCAAAAAAATTCACAAAAATGATTCTCATAAAATTTTGTGAGTTTTTAGTTTTTAAAATTGGTTTTCAAATTAAACGGTATTTTAATCAAGAATGTTTTTAATGATCTTTCAATGGTATTTATATTCATCAATGGCAATAAAACTTAATTTTAAATAAACACCCATGGGGATATGAGGCATTGATACCATACTTTTTCTTTCTCTAAATTAATTATGAGATTTTCATGAAACTCATTTCTTTTCCATTTTTTAATTAAGCTATTAAAGAACATTGATTATTTTTATGATTGAAAAGTGAAGGATTATAATTTTTTAACTCAAAAAAAGTATTTGGACATTATTAATGATGAATTCATGAGACTGATATATCTTATACAAATCATTGAGCCCCATTATAGCTCATAGGTGAGCCCAGTATAACTTATATGATGGTTATGCATAGATAGTATCAGGTGAGCAAGACATTTTTTATAAAATGGGTACAGTACGATAGTTACAGGTGTTACCTATAGAAATTATATGATTGGGGTGCCCAGATAGTGCTCTAATACATTATGTATTTGTTATTTTTTATGGAGAAATAAGGAAGGATTTTCCAATAGGTTTCTCTTATGTCTTTAAATAGTCTCCAGTTATTTTTATCATAGGTTTAAAATGGGTTATAAAGAAAATGTTTCAATGATACCAATATTCTTTTTTCTAATTTCATTGTGGTTTGATGTTTCATTTGATCAATATTGACATCACATGGCTCATGATTATTGAATACTATGACTCTTTTCTTTTTTAAATCCTTAATCTATGTTTCATGTTTGATGATCTAGGTAATGAAGGGTATGATTTCTCTTATAATGTTCTCATGCACTGTGATTATTTCATCATACCCTTATATTAATCTTATTCTCACTAATAAAAATTATATTTTAATACATATTTTTATTCTTATTGAGAATTTGAGATCACCCAGTTGTTCCAACATATCTCAGTTTTTTTGTTTTTTTAGGATTCAAAAAATCCTTAAATTTATTCTAACAGATAATGTAGTCATAAATGAAAATATTATAAAACCCTATCTTATGAAAATGTTATTCATAAAATATTATCTTAAGAATTCCAAAATAAGTTGATGAAGCTTTGTTTTGAATCATAGTAACATATTTATCTTTTTATGGAAAAATATCTTATGCTTGGTTAAATTCATAGACATGTTTTGTCTTATGAAGACTCTCAAGAAGTTATCTTATGATGAATAGTGCCTCTAGTTGAATATCTTACAAAGAATTAGATGTATGCAGAATGTAATGATTACCTTGATAATATCTTGATAATTCATTTCACTCTTTTATATCATATCAGAAAAGGTATTTTCCATTTTAGGGATTATCAATCTAAACTATATGTTTCTTTTCCACAAATGTAATGATCTAAAGAATGGGAAGATCAGTGGCATCCCTGCCACAAAAGTAATTTCTATATTTGGAAGGAATTGAGGCATATCATTAATAGCCCATCTTATAAAGTTCAAAATTCATGGATTTCTTGACCATTTTGATTATATCATGCTTAAGTTATAAATGATATAAAAAATGAACAATTGGTCACTCCATAAAGAGGAAAATAGATAGACAGAGATACAGATGCACATACATACATTCATTTGAATAATCTGAATGCTTTCACATATAAATTATCACATATAAATTATTGTGATGTTCTTACCATTTATGTAAACTTCACTGAAGATCATACAGACTTATACATTGAAAACTATCATATTCTCAGGGTGAATCTTCGACTATTGGAAGTTTTTTTTTCAACTGGGTGTTGAAACCATATCTTCAAAAGTTTATTCATTATTTTATTTCACTTGGTGTAAGATTGTGTTTTGAGAGTATGTATATTTATTGAAAATAGATATCCTTATTTAAAGCTCTTTGAACCTTTTATTAAGTGAAAACTACTTATACTCATCTCGGAGCCCCCAATAAAAGGGTTTTCATAGTGAAAATCACCAAAATATTATAGTATAGTGTTGGTGGAGTGGACGAGTGGATTTATATTCCCCTAAAGAGTCAAAATATCCTTTCTTCAATCTCTTTCCATTGAATTTTATTTTAAACTTCCTTTCTTTATTAGGGATAAATATTTTAATGTTCATACCAAAATAGGAAGGATTTATATAAATAAGATTTTTGAAACTCAATCCCCCCCTCTGAGTGTTCGTCTAGCCATTATCTAGGAAAACACTCCCTTTTTATATTTCCATTTACCTGGGTTATGGAAAATGATGTTAAATGACTTTTTCACATGATCCTAAACCCAGTTGGTGGGGACTCCTTAAGTGCATCCAGACGACTCGGGGTCAAATCTAGGAAGAGGCAAATTTTCATGTGCTATAGCAGCACTGTAGAAGGTACTGTAGTCGAAAATGTGTAGTACTGTGGCCAGTATTGTAGAAGGAGCTGTATCAGGCACTGTTTGGAACTATATATAAGGCCCCGGCCTTAAACCTTACATAATCTTGAGTTATCAAAAGATTACACGTTGAGGATCTTTTCAGGTTTAGAGTTTTAGAGAATTAGATCATAAAACATTCATTACATCCCACATATAAACAAAGTGGTTACATAAAGATAGTATTCTTCATTCCCATCAATGGAAACACATTTAAAATAAAACATGGATTCTTTCTTGACACTTCCTTGACACTATCATCATATCATATACCTTTCCCTTGACCTGTGAAAAACATTTCAAAAAAAAACTTGGGATGAGCATAAAAAGCTAAGTAAGGGATATAGAAAGAATGAAAATTGTTAGTTTTTCAAACATCAAATAAACCATATATACTCTATCAAAGTAATACCTTCACCTTCATGAAGTAGTAAAAACTCTTCACTGAATAAAGTATCATTACTTAAATTTTTGTAACAAAAGGATTACCATAAAATCCATAAAAAGAACACATAACATATATAAAGATAACTTGGGACATAAACATACTTAAGTGGAATAACCATACGGTCGACTTCCACACATATCACTTAATGGAATAGCAATACGACCAATTTCCATACATACTTAATGGAATAGCCATACGGCCGACTTCCATACCCAATGCATTGGAGGTTAAAACGTAACTACCCAGACTGGTATTCACGGCACCACCCGTCATATGGTTTATAATTTAACCACCCGTTAAAATGTCCAAGTACCAATATAAAATCATAAAACATAAAACCAATATAAAGCAATGATAACATTTCCACATTTCAATCACAATATATCATAAATATATTGACATAATAGAATCCTTTTTCTAAATCATTTTCAATACCAAAATACATAAAAGAGTATTTGGTATTTATTTTATTCTAAAAACATTATGGCTTGTTGAGAAAGCCAATGACCAAATAATACTCGCGGCGGCGGAAAAGGTCGTTGTCGCCGCGTACATTAAAAGAAACATTCGTTTTTGTCGTTTTATAAAACGCTTTGTAGAAAAAGATTCCTTTTGTATAAAAATAAAAGCCAAATGGGTTTATACACCGTATAAAAGAATGTTGTGTATAAAACGAAATATGCCTCAATGAAAGGAGATTGAGACGAAGTCCCTTACCTCGGGTCCGACTTGACTCGATTGTTCTTTAACGTCCTGAATAATAAACTTGAGTTAATTTATACTTGATTAATAACCTTTTTAAAGTTCATTATTCCTTTTATATCACTTATTTCCATGTTATAAACATTATGTAACCATTTAAGTTAATAATGTTTGTTTTGTCAATATTTGGTTCTTAAGTCGAAAGTAGACATCTTACAATTACATGTTGTTCGTGTGGTCAAAGGTTCTTTATATCCAGAATGAAATTCCCGATTTGGATATAATATGTATCATATATATCCAGCATATACATGTATTTGTAATATTACATAATCATTTAGAGTTAAGAAATTAAATGCACCGTTCATGGAGATGGTAAGTCGTACGTACGCATGAACGCTACTTTCATTTCTTTGTCATATTAATGGAATTAAAACTAAATGAGAGGTATGTATATTTTAATTCCAGAATTATATTCATCATTTATATATATCATTAATTATATATATCCCTTATATACATGTACTTTTAATAGTACATTACATTTGGGGATAAGAAATGAAATGCACCGTTCATGGAGACGGTAAGCCGTACGTACGCATGAACGCTACATTCATTTCTATCTCATACTTTAATGGAAAGAAATAATAATGATATAGAGGTATATTATAATTCCAGTATAAAATCATATATAATAACTTTAAATCAATCCTTTACACGTCCCACATATGGCATTAACGAATCACATCACTTTGAGGGGGCGGTAGTCCGCACTTCCTTAAATGAAGATATCGTGTTTACCCATAATGGAAACCATAAAGGTATGCCCAAAATGAAAAATAACGAAGCTTAAAGAAGAAATAAACATATTATATATCATATATAAAAATAGTGACATCATAATGGCCACCTTTGAAGTTGTTAAATGAGTATTGAACAATCATCATTTCGGGAGGCAGAATTTCACCATCCACGGAAACCGTATGTTCTTTAACCATTTGGTGTAGTTGTGTGAGAGTGTAGCTCGAATAAATCTTATAACAACATACTATTATATTGAATATACTGATATTGTTACAAAAGAAGTAAATAAAAAGAGTTTAGAGGGTTGGAGAAGAAAAATAAAACAAATGAATAAGAGAGAATGAATTACCTTTAAAAGTGTAAATCCTTTTGATTTGAGCCTAAAGGCTTCATTTGAAAAGATTCTTCCCAAAGGGAATACTCTAGGATGAGGAGAGGTATGTGGAGAGAGTAAATGGGCAGGGGTTGGCTGAGCCAAAGGCTTGAGGAGTGTGTGTAAGGTGGTAGAGGTGGGGGCCTTTTATAAGAGGAGAGGAGGGGCACTTTTGGAAAGTAAAGAAATATTACTTTATTTGAAAATGTTTTTCGATTTTAAAAGGTCCCACATTGATATAATTCGTGGATAAGTTGATAAGGGTTCGACATCCACCCATACAATAAGTTTTGGACATGTTTAGTTCATAGATTTTACATTATCATTCCATTTTATTTAAATCGTTAAATAATGAGGTCATCGCTACATCATCATGATGTCATAAATAAATTAATTTATTTAAAGTCTAAAAATTATAAAAAAAATACTATGATGTATTAAATCTTTTTATCTTTCTAATTAATATTTATAATCTAAAATCTGACTTGTATAACCCAATTTAAAAATTGTTTTAGTAAAACATATCATGTTTGTGTCATTTTTACTTTTACATTAAATAAAAAGTTATTTATGTCATTTCCCAAACAAAGTGTCTCCATGGGGTCCCCAAGTTGACCCATGGCTTGTCTTGGTCGGCCATGACACAACCAATGAGGGTAGGACATGTTTCAAGCTCATCTTATTTTATTAACGCATTATTTTAATCTTAAACTACACTAATTACCACTAATCGTGATTAAGAACTTAATAAGTTACTATTCACCAAAAAATTATTATAATCTCATTGAACCACATTTTACTTCTTAATGACAACCATGTATGTCAGATTTTTGAAAATCAAAACACAATGATGGCAAAATTTCATTTAAATGGAAAATCAGTCTTTATAAGTACCACTTAGTGGTTTCACTATTCATCAAAAATTGATGTTTTTTCAGAAAATTACCAAAAATTCACCCTAAGCTATATTTGATATTACGAATTCAAAAATGAAGCCTATTTTAAAAAATTCAAAACATATAAGTCACATTAATTAATTTAATAATTAATTCCCGCTGTCAGAGCAAATAGCGTGTTTTTATGAAACAATAAGTATCAAAAGATTGACACTAGTTTATGTCCGATTTCAAAGTGAAATAAATTCTAAAGACCACTATTGGATTTAATGGTAAAAATATTTTATAATTTCACTTTAAAACCAATTCAAAAGATAATCTAATCATATAAATAAATTAGATTAAAAAGAGGTTTTGAATTAAAATACAACATTTTACACTATTCATTAAAAAAATGAACTTTATCAGAAAGGTACCAAAAATTTACAAAAAGTAAATTTTGATGTCCCGATCCTAAAGAAGATTTATATTTGGTCCAATAGAATTTATAAGATCGATCAAAACTATATTTAATGACGGTTCTCCGTCAAAAGGTGATAAGTGGACCTTTCGTGAAAATTAGGGTATAAATGCCTAAAATTGAACTCTTTCCGTATTTAAAGCCTTTATCATTCATTGGGTAAATGTAAAAACATTTAAAAACATATATAATCATATTTTAGTTATTTCTATCCATTCCTGCCAGTACAACGGCTACTCGTTAACTAACATTTAAAATAATATTATTTTATTACTTGTGTGCAACGTAAGTTTTCAAAGAAACTCATCGTTGCGTACCGAGTACGCTATCGAACGTAGAAACCATTTTTAATTAAAATTAATATTTATTTCGTAAATATTAATAAATATGAAAATTCTTTATTCTTTATTTACCTGGGATGTTACATCCTTCCCCCCTTTTGGGAATTGCGTCCTCGAAATTTTATTCACTTATCAAAATAAGTGGGGGTATTTATCCCTCATAGCATTTTCAGATTCCCATGTTGCCTCTTCAATCATGTGGTTTTTCAACAAAACCTTTACCTGGTGAATCACCTTATTCCGTAACACTTGCTCCCTGTGGTCAAGAATCTAGACCGGTTGTTCCTCATAAGATAGGTTCTCTTCCAAATGAACTACCTCTGGACTCAAAACATGAGATGGATCTGGCATATACTTTCTCAACATCGAAACGTGAAAGACATTGTGTACCTGAGATAAACTCGGAGGTAAAGCATCCCGGTATGCAACTGATCCATCTCTCTCCAGAATTTCATATGGTCCAATAAACCTTGGACTCAGCTTTCCTTTCTTACCACACATTTCCAAGTAGAAACCTTGAGAAAAACATGATCACCTACCTCGAAAGATAGATCCTTCCTCCGGTTATCCGCATAACTCTTCAGCCTGCTCTGAGCTGTTCCCATGTGCTTCTGAATCAACTGAACTTTTTTTGCCATCTCTTCTACCAATTCTGGTCCCATCAGCTTCCTTTCACCCACTTCATCCCAAAATGCTAGAGTTCGACACCGCTTCCCATATAATGCCTCAAATGGTGCCATCTGTATACTGGAATAAAAACTGTTATTATAAGAAAACTCAACCAAAGAAAGATGTTGGTCCCAACTTCCCTGATAATCCATCGAACAAGCTTGTAGAATATCCTCCAAGGTCTGAATTTTTCATTCTGACTTCCCATCTAATTGAGGATGAAAAGCTGTACTAAAATTTAATTCAGTACCCAACGAATTCTGAAGGCCTTTCCAAAAGTTAGAAGTAAACCTAGGATCACGATCCGATACAATGGAGAGAGGAACTCCATGTAACCTGACTATCTCTTTAAGATACAAACGGGAAAGTTGATCAAGAGAGAAAGTATCTCGTATAGCAAGGAAATGAGCAGATTTGGTCAAGCGATCAACAATAACACAGATTGCATTATTACCTTGAGATGTCCTTGGTAATCCCACAACAAAGTCCATGGATATGTTTTCCCATTTCCACTCTGGCATTGGTAAAGGCTGAAGCATCCCTTTCGGTAACTGTCGCTCTGCTTTAACCTGTTGACATGTCAAACACTTCACAGTAAAATCAGCAATATCTCTTTTCATTCCATCCCACCAGTAATACTCCCGCAGATCTCTGTACATCTTAGTACTTCCAGGATTAACTGAAAACGGGGAACTATGAGCCTCACATAACAACTCATTCTTCAAATGTGAATCACAAGGCACACATAACCTCTTCCCAAACCTCAAAACACAAACACAATCTTATCTAAGAACTCATGGAAAATTTTATTCATACGGTCCATGAATATAGCATGTGCATTGGTTAACCCAAAAGGCATAACTACAAATTCATAAGGGCCATATCTAGTACGGAACGCAGTCTTCGGAACGTCTGCTTATTTTACTTTCAACTGATGGTACCCTAACCTCAAGTCAATCTTTGAACAATACTGAGCTCCCTCGGGCTGATACCACTTCATTCGATGGCCCAACATCTGCTGAAGTTGTTTCAAAGGATTTTACCAACCCTTTCTGCTTGTATTCTGGCTGCATTCCCCTAGTTGAGTTCTTCGTTGGACACTCGTTTGCATAATGACCCATTTCATTACACTTAAAACATCTTACTGTTGGCTTTTCATTTCCTGCTTGATCATCTTCCTTACAGTTACGAGCAATATGACCAGACATACCACACCGAAAGCACTTACCAGACTTGGATAAACATTCTCCAGGATGCATTTTACCACACTTATCATAGGATGGGTATTTGGTTTTCTTACCTCCTTACTTCTTTGATGAATTATTCCCCTTTGCCTGCCAACTAGACCTCTTATTCTGTTGTTTTTCATAGAACACCTGATCATCGGCAAACTCCATTTCCACCTTCTCTGCACATCGAACAAGTTTTTCATAACTTTTGAACTCACGAGAAGCTAAATCCCTTCGATACTTTTTCTTTAACCCTAAGTAAAAACGGTTTATTTTACTATCAGGATCTCGTATGAAGTTTGGAGCATACCTTGCCAATCGAGTGAACTTTTCTTCGTAAGCAGCCACTGAATCATCCTCCTGCCTTAATTCTAGGAACTGTTTTTCCATCCTAAGACGAACCACCTTAGGAAAATATTTCTCAAGAAACATACCTTTGAATTCGTTCCAGTGAAGATCCTCAATCTCGTCACTATCCCTTATATTTTTCACCATCGACCACCACTGATCAGCTTCACCTTCAAAACGGTAAACAGCAAGACTAACCTTTTGATGTTATGAACAACCCATGACATCAAAAATCTTCTCCAGTGCTTTAATCCACCCTTCAGCTTGCACAGGGTCAGATGATCCTCTGAATGATGGGGGATGTTGCCTCATGAAATGTTCCACCACTGACATGTTCCTCTGTGGTTGATCTGGCTGATCTCGTGCATGGATACCACCACCATTTATAGCCTGAGTCAACCATGCCATCACTGCAACAAACTGTTTAGTTCCGATTCCGACCATCTCAGGTTGCTGATTTGGAAGGTTATCTTCCTCCTGATGTCGTCCCAACATAGCTGCTTTGTTTCCTCTGCGGAAAACCATTCTGAACACAGAAATATCTTAGGCGAAGCAACATGGTAATCCGTAAATGCTATATCATTTCAATCATATTATAATTTAACACTTTTCTAACTCCTAAAGTTGTCTAAACCGACCTTTGATACCAACTATAAGGCCCCGACCTTAAACCTTACATAATCTTGAGTTATCACAAGATTACACGTTGAGGATCTTTTCAGGTTTAGAGTTTTAGAGAATTAGATCATAACCCTTTCATTACATCCCACATATAAACAAAGTGGTTACATAAAGATAGTATTCTTCATTCCCATCAATGGAAACACATTTAAAATAAAACATGGATTATTTCTTGACACTTCCTTGACACTATCATCATATCCTGTACCTTTCCCTTGACCTGTGAAAAAAATTTCAAAAAAAACTTGGGATGAGCATAAAAAGCTCAGTAAGGGATATAGAAAGAATGAAAACTGTTAGTTTTTCAAACATCAAATAAACCACATATACTCTATCAAAGTAATACCTTCACCTTCATGAAGTAGTAAAAACTCTTCACTGAATAAAGTATCATTACATACCTTTTTGTAATAAAAGGATTACCATAAAATCCATAAAAAGAACACATAACATATATAAAGGTAACTTGAGACATAAACATACTTAAGTGGAATAACCATACGGTCGACTTCCACACATATCACTTAATGGAATAGCCATATGGCCAATTTCCATTCACACTTAATGGAATAGCCATACGACCGACTTCCATACCCAATGCATTGGAGGTTATAACGTAACCACCCATCCTGGTATTCACGGAACCACCCGTCATATGGTTTATAATGTAACCACCTGTTAAAATGTCCAAGTACGAATATAAAATCATAAAACATATAACCAATATAAAGGAATGATAACATTTCCACATTTCAATCACTATATATCATAAATATATTGACATAATAGAATCCTTTTTCAAAACCATTTTCAATACCAAAATACATAAAAGAGTATATGGTATTTATTTTATTCTAAAAACATTACGGCTTGTTGAGAAAGCCAAAGACCAAATAATACTCGCGGGGGCGGAAAAGGTCGTTGTCGCCGCGTACATTAAAAGAAACATTCCTTTTTGTCGTTTTGTAAAATTCTTCGTAGAAAAAGATTCCTTTTGTATAAAAGTAAAAGTAAAAGGGGTTTATACACCGTATAAAAGAAAGTTGTGTATAAAACGAAATATGCCTCAATGAAAGGAAATTAAGACGAAGTCCCTTACCTCGGGTCCGACTTGACTCGATCGTTCTTTAACGTCCTGAATAATAAACTTGAGTTAATTTATACTTGATTAAGAACCTTTTTAAAGTTCATTATTCCTTTTATATCACCGATTTCCATTTTATAAACATTATGTAACCATTTAAGTTAATAATGTTTGTTTTGTCAATATTTGGTTCTTAAGTCGAAAGTGGACTTCTTACAATTACATGTTGTTCATGTGGTCAAAGGTTCTTTATATCCAGAATGAAATTCCCGATTTGGATATAATATGTATCATATATATCCAGAATATACATGTATTTATAATATTACATAATCATTTAGAGGTAAGAAATGAAATGCACCGTTTATGGGGATAGTAAGTCGTACGTACGCATGAACGCTACTTTCATTTCTTTGTCATATTAATGGAATTAAAACTAAATGAGAGGTATGTATATTTTAATTCCAGAATTATATTCATCATTAAGATATATTATTAATTATATATATCCCTTATATACATGTACTTTTAATAGTACATTACATTTGGGGATAAGAAATGAAATGCACCGTTCATGGAGACGGTAAGCCGTACGTACGCATGAACGCTACATTAATTTCTATATCATACTTTAATGGAAAGAAATAATAATGATATAGAGGTATATTATAATTCCATTATAACATCATATATAATAACTTTGAATCCATCCTTTACATGTACCACATATGGCATTAACGAATCACATCACTTTGAGGGGGCGGTAGTCCGCACTTCCTTAAATGAAGATATCATGTTTACCCATAATGGAAACCATAACGTTATGCCCAAAATGAAAAATACAGAAGCTTAAAGAAAAAATAAACATATTATATATCATATATAAAAATAGTGTCATCATAATGGCCACCTTTGAAGGTGTTAAATGAGTATTGAACAATCATCGTTTCGGGAGGCAGAATTTCACCATCCACGGAAACTGTGTGTTCTTTAACCATTTAATGTAGTTGTGTGAGAGTGTAGCTCAAATAAAGCTTATAAAAACATCATAGTATATTGAAGATACTGGTTTTGTTACAAAAGAAGTAAATAAAAAGAGTTTAGAGGGTTGGAGAAGCAAAATAAAACAAATGAACAAGAGAGAATGAATTACCTTTAAAAGTGTAACTCCTTTTGATTTGAGCCTAAAGGCTTCCATTGAAAAACGTCTGCCCAAAGGTAATCCTCTAGGATGAGGAGAGGGATGGGGAGAGAGTAAATGGGAAGGGGTTGGCCGAGCCAAAGGCTTTAGGAGTGTGTGTAAGGTGGTAGAGGTGGGGGCCTTTTATAAGAGGAGAGGAGGGGCACTTTTGGAAAGTAAAGAAATATTACTTTATTTGAAAATGTGTTTCGGTTTTAAAATGTCCCACATTGATATAATTCGTGGATAAGGTGATACGGGTTCGAAATCCACCAAGCCAATAAGTTTTGGACATGTGTAGTTCATAGATTTTACATTATCTTTCCATTTTATTTAAATCATTAAATAATGAGGTCATCGCTGCATCATCATCATGTCATAAATATATTAATTTATTTAACGTCTAAAATTTATAGAAAAAATCATATGAAGTATGAAATATTTTTATCTTTCCAATGACTATTTATAATCAAAAATATGACTTGTATAACCCCACTTAAAAATTGTTTTAGTAAAACATATCATGTTTGTGTCATTTTTACTTTTACATTAAATAAAAAGTTATTTATGTCATTTCCCAACCAAACTGTCTCCATGGGGTCCCCAAGTTGACCCATGGCTTTTCTTGGTCGGCCATGACACAACCCATGAGGGTAGGACATGTGTCAAGCTCATCTTATTTTATTAAAGCAGTATTTTTACCTTAAACTACACTAATTACCACTAATCGCGATTAAGAACTTAATAAGTTACTATTCACCAAAAAATTATTATAATCTCATTGAACCACATTTTACTTCTTAATGACAACCATGTATGTCGGATTTTTGAAAATAAAAACACAATGATGGCAAAATTTCATTTAAACGGAAAATTAGTCTTTATAAGTACCACTTAGTGGTTTCACTATTCATCAAAAATTGAAGTTTTTCAGAAAATTAACAAAAATTCACCCTAAGCTATATTTGATATTACGAATTGAAAAATGAAGTCTATTTTACAAAATTCAAAACATATAAGTCACATTAATTAATTTAATAATTAATTCCCGCTTTTAGAGCAAATAGCGTGTTTTTATGAAACAATAAGTATCAAAAGATTGACACTAGTTTAAGTCTTATTTCAAAGTGAAATTAATTCCAATGACCACTATTGGATTTAATGGTAAAAATATTTTCTAATTTCACATTAAAACCAATTCAAAAGATAATCTAATCATATAAATAAATTATATTAAAAAAAGGTTTTGAATTAAAATACAACATTTTACACTATTCATTAAAAAAATGAACTTTATCAGAAAGGTACCCAAAATTTACACAAAGTAAATTTTGATGTCCCGATTCTAAAGAAGAGTTATATTTGGTCCAATAGAATTTATAAGATCGATCAAAACTATATTTAATGACGGTTCTCCATCAAAAGGTGATAAGTGGACCTTTCGTGAAAATTAGGGTATAAATGCCTAAAATTGAACTCGTTCCCTATTTTAATCCTTTATCTTTTATTGGATAAATGTAAAAACATTTAAAAACATATATAATCATATTTTAGTTATTTTTATCCATTCCCGCCAGTACAATGGCTACTCGTTAACTAACATTTAAAATAATATTATTTTATTACTTGTGTGCAACGTAAGTTTTCAAAGAAACACATCGTTGCGTACCGAGTACGCTATCGAACGTAGAAACCCCTTTTAATTAAAATTAATATTTAATTCGTAAATATTAATAAATATGAAAATTCTTTATTCTTTATTTACCTGGGATGTTACATCCTTCCCCCCTTTTGGGAATTGCATCCCCACAATTTTATTCACTTATCAAAATAAGTGGGGGTATTTATCCCTCATAGCATTTTCAGATTCCCATGTTGCCTCTTCAATCATGTGGTTTTTCCACAAAACCATTACCTGGTGAATCACCTTATTCCGTAACACTTGCTCCTTGTGGTCAAGAATCTGGACTAGTTGTTCCTCATAAGATAGGTTCTCTTCCAACTGAACTACCTCTGGACTCAAAACATGAGATGGATCTGGCATATACTTTCTCAACATCAAAACGTGAAAAACATTGTGTACCTGAGATAAACTCGGAGGTAAAGCCACCCGGTATGCAACTGATCCAACTCTGTCCAGAATTTCATATGGTCCAATAAACCTTGGACTCAGCTTTCCTTTCTTACCAAATCTCATCACACTTTTCCAAGGAGAAACCTTGAGAAAAACATGATCACCTACCTCGAAAGAGAGATCCTTCCTCCGGTTATCCGCATAACTCTTCTGCCTGCTCTGATCTGTTCTCATGTGCTTCTGAATCAACTGAACTTTTTTTGCCATCTCTTCTACCAATTCTGGTCCCATCAGCTTTCTATCACCCACTTCATCCCAAAATGCTAGAGTTCGACACCGCTTCCCATATAATGCCTCAAATGGTTCCATCTGTATACTGGAATAAAAACTGTTATTATAAGAAAACTCAACCAAAGAAAGATGTTGGTCCCAACTTCCCTGATAATCCATCGAACAAGCTCGTAGCATATCCTCCAAGGTCTGAATTTTTCTTTCTGACTGCCCATCTGATTGAGGAAGAAAAGCTGTACTAAAATTTAATTCAGTACCCAACGACTTCTGAAGGCCTTTACAAAAGTTATAAGTAAACCTGGGATCACGATCTGATACAATGGAGAGAGGAACTCCATGTAACCTGAATATCTCTTTAAGATACAAACTGGAAAGTTGATCAAGAGAGAAAGTATCTCGTATAGCAAAGAAATGAGCAGATTTGGTCAAGCGATCAACAATAACCCAGATTGCATTATTACCTCGAGATTTCCTCGGTAATCCCACAACAAAGTCCATGGATATGTTTTACCATTTCCACTCTGGCATTGGTAAAGGTTGAAGCATCCCTTTCGGTAACTGCCGCTCTGCTTTAACATGTTGACATGTCAAACACTTCACAGTAAAATCAGCAATATCTCTTTTCATTCCATCCCACCAGTAATACTCCCGCAGATCTCTGTACATCTTAGTACTGCTAGGATGAACTGAAAATGGGGAACTATGAGCCTCACATAACAACTCATTCTTCAACTGTGAATCACAAGGCACACATAACCTCTCCTAAACCTCAAAACACAAACACAAACTTATCCAAGAACTCATGGAAAATTTTATTCATAAGGTCCATGAATACAGCAGGTGCATTGGTTAACCCAAATGGCATAACTACAAATTCATAATGGCCATATCTTGTATGGAACGCAGTCTTCGGAACGTCTGCTTCTTTTACTATCAACTGATGGTACCCCGACCTCAAGTCAATCTTTGATAAATACAGAGCTCCCTAGGGATGATACCACTTCATTCGATGGCCCAACATCTGCTGAAGTTGTTGCAAAGGATTTTACCACCCCTTTATGCTTGTATTCTGGCTGCATTCCCCCAGTTGAGTTCTTCGTTGGACACTCGTTTGCATAATGACCCATTTCATTACACTTAAAACATCTTACCGTTGGCTTTTAATTTCCTGCTTGATCATCTTCCTTACAGTTACGAGCAATATGACCAGACTTACCACACCGAAAGCACTAACCAGACTTGGATAAACATTCTCCAGGATGCATTTTACCACACTTCTCACAGGATGGATATTTGGTTTTCTTACCTCCTTGCTTCTTTGATGAATTCTTCCCCTTTGCCTTCCAACTAGACCTCTTATTCTGTTGTTTGTCATAGAACACCTGATCATTGGCAAACTCCATTTCCACCTTCTCCGCACATCGAACAAGTTTTTCATAACTTTTGAACTCACAAGAAGCTAAAGCCCTTCGATACTTTGGCATTAACCCTGAGTAAAAACGGTTTATTTTACTATCAAGATCTCGTATGAAGTTTGGAGCATACCTTGCAAATCGAGTGAACTTTTCTTCATAAGGAGCCACTAAATCATCCTCCTACCTTAATTCTAGGAACTATTTTTCCATCCTAAGACGAACCACCTTAGGAAAATATTTCTCAATAAACAAACCTTTTAATTCGTCCCAGTGAAGATCCTCAATCTCATCACTATCCCTTATATTTTTCACCATCGACCATCACTGATCAGCTTCACCATCAAAACGGTAAACAGCAAGACTAAACTTTTGATGTTCTGAACACCCCATGACATCAAAAATCTTCTCCAGTGCTTTAATCCACCCTTCAGCTTGCATAGGGTCAGATGATCCTCTGAATGATGGGGGATGTTGCCTCATGAAATGTTCCACCACTGACATGTTCCTCTGCTGTTGATCTGGATGATCTCGTGCATGGATACCACCACCATTTATAGCCTGAGTCAATTGTGCCATCACTGCAACAAACTGTTCAGTTCCGATTCCGACCATCTCAGGTAGCTGATTTGGAAGGTTATCTTCCTCTTGATGTCGTCCCAACATAGCTGCTTTTTTTCCTCTGCGGAAAACCATTCTTAACACAGAAATATATTAGGTGAAGCAACATGGTAATCCGTAAATGCTATATCATTTCAATCATATTATAATTTACCACTTTTCTAACTACTAAAGTTCTCTAAACCAACCTTTGATACCAACTATAGGGCCCCAGCCTTAAACCTTACATAATCTTGAGTTATCACAAGATTACACATTGAGGATCTTTTCAGGTTTAGAGTTTTAGAGAATTAGATCATAAAACTTTCATTACATCCCACATATAAACAAAGTGGTTACATAAAGTTAGTATTCTTCATTCCCATCAATGGAAACACATTTAAAATAAAACATGGATTATTTCTTGACACTTCCTTGACACTATCATCATATCATGTACCTTTCCCTTGACCTGTGAAAAACATTTCAAAAAAAACTTGGGATGAGCATAAAAAGCTCAGTAAGGGATATAGAAAGTATGAAAACTGTTAGTTTTTCAAACATCAAATAAACCATATATACTCTATCAAAGTAATACCTTCACCTTCATGAAGTAGTAAAAACTCTTCACTGAATAAAGTATCATTACTTACCTTTTTTAACCAAAGGATTACCATAAAATCCATAAAAAGAACACATAACATATATAAAGGTAACTTGGGACATAAACATACTTAAGTGGAATAACCATACGGTCGACTTCCACACATATCACTTAATGGAATAGCCATACGGCCAATTTCCATGCATACTTAATGGAATAGCCAAACGGCCGACTTCCATACCCAATGCATTGGAGGTTATAACGTAACCACCCGTCCTAGTATTCACGGCACCACCCGTCATATGGTTTATAACGTAACCACCCGTTAAAATGTCCAAGTACCAATATAAAATCATAAAACATAAAACCAATATAATGGAATGATAACATTTCCACATTTCAATCACAATATATCATAAATATATTGGCATAATAGAATCCTTTTTCAAAACCATTTTCAATACCAAAATACATAAAAGAGTATATGGTATTTATTTTATTCTAAAAACATTAAGGCTTGTTGATAAAGCCAATGACCAAATAATACTCGCGGTGGCGGAAAAGGTCATTGTCGCCGCGTACATTAAAAGAAACATTCCTTTTTGTCGTTTTGTAAAACGCTTCATAGAAAAAGATTGCTTTTGTATAAAAGTAAAAGTCAAAGGGTTTTATACACTGTATAAAAGAAAGTTGTGTATAAAACGAAATATGCCTCAATGAAAGGAGATTGAGACGAAGTCCCTTACCTCGGGTCCGACTTGACTCGATCTTTCTTTAGCGTCCTGAATAATAAACTTGAGTTAATTTATACATGATTAAGAACCTTTTTAAAGTTCATTATTCCTTTTATATCACTTATTTCCATGTTATAAACATTATGTAACCATTTAAGTTAATAATGTTTGTTTTGTCAATAATTGGTTCTTAAGTCGAAAGTGGACTTCTTACAATTACATGTTGTTCATGTGGTCAAAGGTTCTTTATATCCAGAATGAAATTCCCGATTTGGATATAATATGTATCATATATATCCAAAATATACAGGTATATATAATATTACATAATCATTTGGAGGTAAGAAATGAAATGCACCGTTCATGGAGACGGTAAGCCGTACGTACGGATGAACGCTACTTTAATTTCTTTGTCATATTAATGGAATTAAAACTAAATGAGAGGTATGTATATTTTAATTCCAAGATTATATTCATCATTTAGATATATCATTAATTATATATATCCATTATATACATGTACTTTTAATAGTACATTACATTTGGGGATAAGAAATGAAATGCACCGTTCATGGAGACGGTAAGCCGTACGTACGCATGAACGCTACTTTCATTTCTATATCATACTTTAATGGAAAGAAATAATAATGATATAGAGGTATATTATAATTCCAATATAACATAATATATAATAACTTTGAATCCATCCTTTACACGTCCCACATACGGCATTAACGAATCACATCACTTTGAGGGGGCGGTAGTCCGCACTTCCTTAAATGAAGATATCGTGTTTACCCATAATGGAAACCATAAAGGTATGCCCAAAATCAAAAATACAAGAGCTTAAAGAAAAAATAAACATATTATTTATCATATATAAAAATAGTGACATCATAATGTCCACCTTTGAAGGTGTTAAATGAGTATTGAACAATCATCGTTTCGGGAGGCAGAATTTCGCCATCCACGTAAACTGTATGTTCTTTAACCATTTGATGTAGTTGTGTGAGAGTGTAGCTCGAATAAATCTTTTAACAACATCCTAGTATATTGAAGATACTGGTGTTTTTTCAAAAGAATTAAATAAAAAGAATTTAGAGGGTTGGAGAAGCAAAATAAAACAAATGAACAAGAGAGAATGAATTACCTTAAAAAGTGTAACTCCTTTTGATTTGAGCCTAAAGGCTTCATTTGAAAGGATTCTGCCCAAAGGGAATCCTCTAGGATGAGGAGAGGGATGGGGAGAGAGTAAATGGGCAGAGGTTGGCCGAGCCAAAGGCTTGAGAAGTGTGTCTAAGGTGGTAGAGGTGGGGGCCTTTTATAAGAGGATAGGAGGGGCACTTTTGGAAAGTAAAGAAATATTACTTTATTTGAAAATGTGTTTCGGTTTTAAAAGGTCCCACATTGATATAATTCGTGGATAAGGTGATATGGGTTCTAAATCCACCCATCCAATAAGTTTTGGACATGTGTAGTTCATAGAGTTTACATAATCTTTCCATTTTATTTAAATCGTTAAATAATGAGGTCATCGCTGCATCATCATGATGTCATAAATAAATTAATTTATTTAAAGTCTAACAATTATAAAAAAAATACTATGATGTAGGAAATCTTGTTATCTTTCCAATTAAAATTTTTAATCAAAAATATAACTTGTATAACCCCATTTAAAAATTGTTTTAGTAAAACATATCATGTTTGTGTCATTTTTACTTTTACATTAAATAAAAAGTTATTTATGTCATTTCCCAACCAAAGTGTCTCCATGGGGTCCCCAAGTTGACCGATGGCTTGTATTTATCGGCCATGACACAACCAATGAGGGTAGGACATGTTTCAAGCTCATCTTATTTTATTAAATCATTATTTTTACCTTAAACTACACTAATTACCACTAATCGCGATTAAGAACTTAATAAGTTACTATTCACCAAAAAATTATTATAATCTCTTTGAACCACATTTAACTTTTTCATGACAACCATGTATGTCGGATTTTTGAAAATAAAAACACAATGATGGCAAAATTTCATTTAAACGGAAAATCAGTCTTTATAAGTACCACTTAGTGGTTTCACTATTCATCAAAAATTGAAGTTTTTCAGAAAATTAACAAAAATTCACCCTAAGCTATATTTGATATTACGAATTCAAAAATGAAGTATATTTTCCAAAATTAAAAACATATAAGTCACATTAATTAATTTAATAATTAATTCCCGTTGTCAGAGCAAATAGTGTGTTTTTATGTAACAATAAGTATCAAAAGATTGACACTAGTTTAAGTCCTATTTCAAAGTGAAATTAATTCCAATGACCGCTATTGGATTTAATGGTAAAAATATTTTCTAATTTCACTTTCAAACCAATTCAAAAGATAATCTAATCATATAAATAAATTAGATTAAAAAAAGGTTTTGAATTAAAATACAACATTTTACACTATTCATTAAATAAAATTAACTTTATCAAAAAGGTACCAAATATTTACACAAAGTAAATTTTGATGTCCCAATTCTAAAGAAGAGTTATATTTGTTCCAATAGAATTTATAAGATCGATCAAAACTATATTTAATGACGGTTCTCCGTCAAATGGTGATAAGTGGACCTTTCGTGAAAATTAGGGTATAAATGCCTAAAATTAAACTCTTTCCATATTTTAAGCCTTGATCTTTTATTGGGTAAATGTAAAAACATTTAAAAAAATATATAATCATATTTTAGTTATTTCTATCCATCCCCGCCATTACAATGGCTACTCGTTAACTAACATTTAAAATAATATTATTTTATTACTTGTGTGCAACGTAAGTTTTCAAAGAAACTCATCGTTGTGTACCGAGTACGCTATCGAACGTAGAAACCCCTTTTAATTAAAATTAATATTTAATTCGTAAATATTAATTAATATGAAAATTCTTTATTCTTTATTTACCTGGGATGTTACATCCTTCCCCCCTTTTGGGAATTGCGTCCTCGCAATTTTATTCACTTATCAAAATAAGTGGGGGTATTTATCCCTCATAGAATTTTCGAATTTCCATGTTGCCTCTTAAATATTGTGGTTTTTCCAAAAAACCTTTACCTGGTGAATCACCTTATTCAGTAACACTTGCTCCATGTGGTCAAGAATCTGGACCAGTTGTTCCTCATAAGATAGGTTCTCTTCCAGCTGAACTACCTATGGACTCAAAACATGAGATGGATCTGGCATATACTTTATCAGCATCAAAACGTGAAAGACATTGTGTACCAGAGATAAACTCGGAGGTAAATACACCCGGTATGCAACTGCTCCAACTCTCTTCAGAATTTCATATGGTCCAATAAACCTTGGACTCATCTTTCCTTTCTTACCAAATCTCATCACACTTTTCCAAGGAGAAACTTTGAGAAAAACATGATCACCTACCTCGAAAGATAGATCCTTCCTCCGGTTATCCGCATAACTCTTCTGCCTGCTCTGAGCTGTTCTCATGTTCTTCTGAATCAACTGAACTTTTTTTTCCATCTCTTCTACCAATTCTGGTCCATCAGCTTCCTTTCACCCAATTCATCCCAAAATGCTGGAGTTCGACACCGCTTCCCATATAATGCCTCAAATGGTGCCATCTGTATACTGGAATAAAAACTGTTATTATAAGAAAACTCAACCAAAGAAAGATGTTGGTCCCAACTTCCCTGATAATCCATCGAACAAGCTCGTATCATATCCTAAAAGGTCTGAATTTTTCGTTCTGACTGCCCATCTAATTGAGGATGAAAAGCTGTACTAAAATTTAATTCATTACCCAACGACTTCTGAAGGCCTTTCCAAAAGTTAGATGTAAACCTGGGATCACGATCCAATACAATGGAGAGAGGAACTCCATGTAACCTGACTATCTCTTTAAGATACAAACGGGAAAGTTGATCAAGAGAGAAAGTATCTCGTATAGTAAGGAAATGAGCAGATTTGGTCAAGCGATCAACAATAACCCAGATTGCATTATTACCTCGAGATGTCCTCGGTAATCCCACAACAAAGTCCATGGATATGTTTTTCCATTTCCACTCTGGCATTGGTAAAGGCCGAAGCATCCCTTTCGGTAACTGCCACTCTGCTTTAACCTGTTTACATGTCAAACACTTCACAGTAAAATTAGCAATATCTCTTTTCATTCCATCCCACCAGTAATACTCCCGCAGATCTCTGTACATCTTAGTACTGCCAGGATGAACTGAAAACGGGGAACTATGAGCCTCACATAACAACTCATTCTTCAACTGTGAATCACAAGGCACACATAACCTCTTCCCAAACCTCAAAACAAAAACACAAACTTATCCAAGAACTCATGGAAAATTGTATTCATAAGGTCCATGAATATAGAAGGTGCATTGGTTAACCCAAAAGGAATAACTACAAATTCATAATGGCCATATCTAGTATGGAACGCGGTCTTCGGAACGTCTGCTTCTTTTACTTTCAACTAATGGTACCTCGACCTCAAGTTAATCTTTGAAAAATACTGAGCTCCCTGGGGCTGATACCACTTCATTCGATGGCCCAACATCTGCTGAAGTTGTTGTAAAGGATTTTACCACCCCTTTCTGCTTGTATTCTGGCTGCATTCCCCTAGTTGGGTTCTTCGTTGGACACTCGTTTGCATAATGACCCATTTCATTACACTTAAAACATCTTACTGTTGGCTTTTCATTTCCTTCTTGCTCATCTTCCTTACAGTTACGATCAATATGACCATACTTACCACACCGAAAGCACTTACCAGACTTGGATAAACATTCTCCAGGATGGCACCTGCCATCGGGACAAGCATGTGCATGCAAGGGAAATCCTATAAAAATAGCCATGAAAAGGTAGAGAGTTGATTTCACAATGAAGATGCTAAGGTGGAGCAGTTCCAAGTAGTTAGTCTGGGTTGTATTTAATTTTTGAATCCTACGGGCATTGAATTCCTCTAAGGCCTATGATCCATGTAATACTTATGCCTACGGGCCTTGTAAAGGTTCCACCATACCCCTTGAAAGGTGGATTATCCAAAATCAATAAAAAAATAAAGGCCTTCGGGCCATTGGATGTTAAATTATTTTATTATAGAAAGTATTCTAACATGATTAAGTTTGTAGGAGATGTTGATGACTTAATATGGAGTATAAATAATGTTGGGAATAGTGGGAAAATAATCCCATGAATTCATGCATATTGTTTATGTAATATTTTTTCTATATTTTATACAACACTAAACATAAAAGGTCCTTGGTTATATAAGTGATCCAGTTTTTCCTTTCTATGTTTTATGTTTTGGATGGTGAAAATTAGGTCACCTTCATCAGTATCAAAAACAGAAATGTAAATTATATGATTTTAGCACCAAATGTGGGAGCCCGGGTTTGGGGCTGCTATATGATAACCATTTCCATAATAATCCTAAATCACTATAAAGACACATTAAAATAAAATATGATTTTAAAAGATATCTCACCATTTATTCCTTAAATAAAATCACATTTTTTATAATAAAATCATTTAAATTAATCATATAAGGCTTCCAAAATAGTGAATTTTTATCTCAAGGTGAGAAAATGAAGATTCGAAAGGGGGGATGAATTGAGACCCTTTAAAAATATTTTCTAATTTAAACGTCCCTCTTAAATTATTTTTTATTGTCTCCTATTTCATTAAGTATGTCATATAATAGAAATATATGAAATTAAATAGATTACGACACAATTATTTATAGCTGTTCTAGGAACAAAAATTTCATCTTCCACTCTACCAAAACTCTACCCCATAAGCTCAGTGATTTTAATAGAACCAGTCCTTTTCTTGGGGACTTCTCAACTTCATTGTAAGAAGTCGTCACTTGTTACAAGGCTCTTACTAGGCCTTAAAATTATATTAACAGGAATCTAATCATCTTAGTAACATAAGATGACACTTCACATGATAGAGTATAAGTAGTAAAAACATATAGAAAATAAATGAGATGTAGAAGGCTAATGTGTATCTATCACATAGTTTCCGCTACAACTAATATATGATAAGGATCTTCAATAAAGAACATAAGCATCCAAAATATCTTTAAGAATAATAAAGGTATCCTTCCGTCTTTCAATAGTAATAAAAAAATATTATTCTTTTTTGGAATAGGTTGTCTGTTTCATTATTCTTCAAATAGTGAAATAATAGTATATATAAAAATTATTAAAATTCTTCCTTAAAAGGTGTTGAACTAAATATTTATAGATCAAAATGATTGAAAACTTCTATTTTTATTTTCTTCGAACACACAAGACTCTCTCCCTTTTCTTCGAGTAGACCATAAAATATATATAGAGAAAATTTCTTCCATTACATATTTTTTTCTCTTTGCACCTTTTTCACCTTTCCTTTTTTAGGTAGAAATCATGAATAAATATTTCATATTTATAAAATGTGTAAAACATGATATTTCCTTTATAATATTCATATGAAATGGTTTATAATGATCTGTTGAATCATCTATGTTATATTGAAATCTGTTTTTAGATTTGGAATATTCTATAGCCCTCAATATTGATGACTATAAAGCATTGTACCTTTTCCCATAATTTTGTAATGGTAAACACCTCCATAAAAAATATCTTACTTTCAAATACATTGCAAAAACATTCTTGGTAATGTGAAACCTAATTTATATAAATTTTTAATAATGTAACAATGAGTATAAAATTGATAGATAATATTTAATATACCATGTATGATTGTAGAAAATATAAATCTCAAAATTGTAGAAAAGAAAATTATAGTTACATCCAATTTTCATAAAAAAATTTCATTCATCATTTATGATCTCTTATTCCAATGTATTTTTTCATGTGTAAAATATTCTTCAATTAATAAAAACAATTTCAAATTCAACTGAGATCCCTACTCTTATTCTAGTTGAGTTCCTATAGAATTTCCTATAATTTCAATACGGAGAAATTGGGTTTATTTAATCCATAAAACTTATTATCCTTCATTAAGTTACTTAGCACTAATTTTAATTAATCCATTAACGATTTCTCCACCTTATCATGTAGATTATAGTTTCCTCAAATCATACAACTTATGTACAGACACATTCATCACATGCTTCTATATGATGTGGGTTTATTGAAGATGATATAGTGTTTACTTCCATGTTTTTAATAATATGAGACCACAATATTCGATTTTTAGTTTAGTCAAGTCTGTAATATATTTCTTTGGATAATTATCATATAGTGTAAGATAATATTTTCAAAGATGTGTGTATTTCATTTATGATTCATAAGATAATTTCATCTGAGTATAATATTTGTCATCCATGTAAGATAATTATTTTCAAACCACATAAGATATTTTTCAGACAACTATTTTGGTAAGATAATTTCATTATTCTAGTAAGATAATTCAAACATCCACATAAGATAATTTCCTTTGATTAAAACTCACAAAACAACCCATAAGCATGACATTATAAATTTTAGACCATTACTAAGCCTTCAAAATAGCATATTCGTAATTCAGTCTAGTTTAATTATATTTATATAATTTCTACATATTTAAAATAGATCAAGGAACACTTCATTATAAATTTGATATCTTATGATATGATCAAAACACAATATCACTCAAATTATGAAATATCTAGAATACTAAAGATGCTTTAAAGAATTCATTCATTTTTTAGAGTATTCAAATGTCTAATTCAGGATTCTTCATCAATGAGTGAAATTTATAGAAACATCTAATTATTTTAACCCAAAAATTGGAATCCAATTCCAAGGTTTTAACCTTGAGTAATCATTGAAAAAAATCACACATAATCTGGAAAACTATAGAGCTATAGAAAAGTGATAGAAATACAGTGGATTATTAGAGAAACCAAAAAATCGTATCAAGTTTCATTTTAGTTTAATAAAATTTATATTTCTATATTTTATATCTATCCCAAGAAGTTTCCCCCAACTTTTATAAATTTATCTTGAGATATAAGTAAAAAAACTAAAGAAACTGTAGTTTGAAAACATGTTGTATGACTAAAAAGTTGCAAAAAATTACACCAAAATTGAAAATATCAAACAACTCATTCAAATATTATTATATTTGATGAAATACCAGATAATATTCATATATTTTTAAACATTTATTTATGAAATTTGGATTGTTTTTTCTCTAGATATATTCAATATATAGAGGTAGAAAAATGAATTTCCTTATATCTAATTTCCAAGATTTATTACAGCTAAAATAATCTATTCTAACCCAAATTCATCAATCATAAAAAGTGAGAAATTCCATAATCACCATATAATTGTAGAATAAAAAATATAAATAATTAATAACATGTAAAAACTTATATATAAAATGTTAATTGATTTGAAAATATTTAATAGATGAATAATTCGTGCTAAAAACAAACAAAATAAGGAAAGGGTGATGTCATTATCAAAATACAATTGAGAATGACAAGGATCCACTCAAAATAAACTTATAATATGATAATTATATTTAATTAATCACTAAATCACTTTTCAATCCTTTAGTTATGAAGGTACTGAGGTCATGGCAGAATCTGGTGGGTAGAGGATTTTCAAATTTATCATCATCGGGACAATGAGACTTGTCATCTTTGACGATCCGAACCCTGGTACGGTTTGAGGATCTCACAGAAATTAAAAGGGCCCATAAATAAAAACTTAAAAACATTCCTTTTTTGTCTAAAGTTGTACATAAAATCTTATTTTTTCTAGTGATCACTACTTGAAGGATCCAAATAAGAATCCATCTAGATCATCCAATCACACTTCAATATTCTGTTGGATCATCGATCATCAAATTCCATGTGCTAGCATAGAGATCTGATTATGTCGTTGACACCCTGATGATCAACACATGGACATGACTTCAATTCATGAGGGAGAACTCGATATGAATACCTGAATAAATTTAATCTCCCTCTAGGAACTAGGGTAGGAGATAGAGGCTCTGGATTTCGCACCATGAATTTTACATTGTGTGAGATCATCTCTATTTATTTATCGTTGAAATTCAAAATACTCTGTAAGGTTTACCAGTCCCTATCTATTTAACATCCACTAAATAATAATTATGAAAAACTAAACTACATTATAAATATAATTTTATCACATTCATATAATATATATATATTATATATAATATATTACATTACAAACCCGAGTCATTTAACTCGACTTGTAACTTCCTCTAAATATTAAACGGATCTTGAATATTAAATTAATATTCACTCAATTAATATTATTCCTCATATTAACTTAAATTTTAAATACTTCAAATAAATTCAACTCGATTATTTATAATGTTAATAGTATGAATTTAGTTATTTATTGGTGATTGATAACATGAACAACACTAAGACTCCATGGGGGGTCCCACCATGTCCAACATGCATATTCAACTGAATAGGGATGATTTTTTATAAGCATTTGTGTGTGACCATCTAGGACCTTATCTCAATGGTAGTGAATAAATCCATATACCAAGAGTGGAGTTTAGAAACCCATCAAGACCACTAAATATATTAGGACAGTCATGGAAACTACAACCAACCTATGGACACATACTATGTAATATAATCTCTTTGTCTTTAGATATCTCATAAAGTAGGATTCACACTTGTTTCATCACCCTTTTCTTGATTTCTTAGTTCTTCATCCAACTAGATGGATTTATAAAGGTACTACCATCCAGGTCAACAAGGATTGAGATACATAACTTTCTTAACCAAGAAGTTACAAATCCTTTGTAATCCATTCAACCAATGTCATACCACTAATGACGCACCCAATACCCCTCGCCGCTATTTCCTTATCATGTTTTTTTCCTTGCATTCAAGTATGTGATAAAATGGTACCCATTGATAATGATCTCAAGCCAGGAGACCAATGCACATGTCTGTATATAGAAAGAACCAATGTCACCCAAAACATGTGGTGTTTCTAATGGTGGGCCTGTCTTCATTATCTCACTACTATAGTTCACCAAGTATTAACTTCAGGAGACGAATTATTAATGATTACGAGCCCCCAGTACCTGATATTTAAAACATCTACTCTGTTTAGTCAGAAAGATATATCTAGAACATAGGACCTCTATTTAAGATTAATGTTAACGTATCTATAGGTTCAGTTATATCTTGGGATCTATTATAACCTTTTGATAAAATAATTTATCTATGGACATTACCAATTCAATAGTGGATTCTTAAAATTATACACTATAATGGTAAAAATACATCATGTATATCTAATTGTACACACGATATGGTAATCATAAGTATTGTTCAATTTCTGTCTAGGGAACCCACTATTACAACACTCCCACATTCACAAGAGTGAACATTATACCCATACTTATTAGATATTATATGATTAAGACCAAGTTTCTATTGATAAATGGATTTAGCTACTGGGTCTGTCATGTTTTCACTGCATGGAAATTATTCTATATGTGACATCACCTCCTTGAGTAAAACCTATTAAGAGATGGAAACCCAAAATGTATTATCTTTTGTTCACTTTTAAAACTTGACTTCTTGGCTAGTGATATTATCATAATTTATATTAGGATAATACTATACTTATTTTGTGTGACTCCAAAAACTGGAACCAATCATTGCTTTTAACTACCTCTTAGCTACCGCAGAATCTTCAATGTACTCAATATTTATAGGTATTTCTACCATTGGCTTGATTGAACTTTTATTGCTCATTATGTTATTCTGATAGTGATATTAGATAACATTGATCCAAAATAATACTAGTTTTTGTCCCACAAAAACTATTATCCTTTCTTCTCTACTTACCAGGTATATATCTTTTGTATACCTTCTCAAGTACAAATGGATAGTTCTAACTACTTCCCTTATAGTTATCCTGGTTATAATAGATATTTTACAATTTTGAGCTATATCTTGGCAATATCAATTCTTATAAATATCATGGAATATGTGATCAATCCATCACTAAAAAATATGAAATTAAACTCACCATGTTAATCTCCTCCTATGCACATGCATGTCTTCTTAGAGAGATTTATGCCATGTGACACTATAAATAATTCTCTCGAGTTTTTTCATCCTGTATTTTTCAATATCATGTCTGTATATTTATGATTGACTAGGTCCATGAAACCATTATATCTACTCCAATAGATCATGTTCCCTAGAAAAATAGCCATGCAAAGGTAGAGAGTTGATTTCACAGTGAAGATGCTAAGGTGGAGCAGTTCCAAGTAGTTAGTCTGGGTTGTATTTAATTTTTGAATCCTACGGGCATTGATTTCCTCTAAGGCCTATGATCCATGTAATACTTATGCCTACGGGCCTTGTAAAGGTTCCACCATTCCCCTTGAAAGGTGGATTATCCAAAATCAATAAAAAATAAAGTCCTTCGGGCCATTGGATATTAAATTTTTTTATTATAGAAAGTATTCTAACATGATGAAGTTTGTAGGAGATGTTGATGACTTAATATGGAGTATAAATAATGTTGGGTATAGTGGGAAAATAATCCCATGAATTCATGCATATTTTTTATTTAATATTTTTTCTAGATTCTGTAAAACACTAAACATAAAAGGTCCTTGGTTATATAAGTGATCCAGTTTTTCCTTTCTATGTTTTATGTTTTGGATGGTGAAAATTAGGTCACCTTCATTAGTATCAAAAACAAAAATGTAAATTTTATGATTTTAGCACCAAATGTGGGAGCCCAGGTTTGGGGCTTCTATATGATAACTATTTCCATAATAATCCTAAATCACTATAAAGACACATTAATATAAAATATGATTTTAAAAGATATCCCACCATTTATTCCTTAAATAAAATCACATTTTTTACAATAAAATAATTTAAATTAATCATATAAGGCTTCCAAAATAGTGAAGTTTTATCTCAAGGTGAGAAAATGAAGATTCGAAAGGGGGGATGAATTGAGACCCTTTAAAAATATTGTCTAATTTAAACGTCCCTCTTAAATTATTTTTTATTGTATCCTATTTCATTAAGTATGTCATATAATAGAAATATATGAAATTAAATAGATTACGACACAATTATTTATAGCTGTTCTAGGAACAAAAATTTCATCTTCCACTCTACCAAAACTCTACCCCATAAGCTCAGTGATTTTAATAGAACTAGTCCTTTTCTTGGGGACTTCTCAACTTCATTGTAAGAAGTAGTCACTTGTTACAAGGCTCTTACTAGGCCTTAAAATTATATTAACAGGAATATAATCATCTTAGTAACATAAGATGACACTTCACATGATAGATTATAAGTAGTAAAAACATATAGAAAATAAATGAGATGTAGAAGGTTAATGTGTATCTATCACATAGTTTCCGCTACAACTAATATATGATAAGGATCATCAATAAAGAACATAAGCATCCAAAATATCTTGAAGAATAATAAAGGTATCCTTCCGTCTTTCAATAGTAATAAAAAAATATTATTATTTTTTGGAATAGGTTGTCTGTTTCATTATTCTTCAAATAGTGATATAATAGTATATATAAAAATTATTAAAATTCTTCCTTAAAAGGTGTTGAACTAAATATTTATAGATCAAAATGATTCAAAACTTCTATTTTTATTTTCTTCGAACACACAAGACTCTCTCCCTTTTCTTCGAGTAGACCATAAAATATATATAGAGAAAATTTCTTCCATTACATATTTTTTTCTCTTTGCACCTTTTTCACCTTTCCTTTTTTAGGTAGAAATCGTGAATAAATATTTCATATTTATAAAATGTGTAAAACATGATATTTCCTTTATTATATTCATATGAAATGGTTTATAATGATCTGTTGAATCATTTATGTTATATTGAAATCTGTTTTTAGATTTGGAATATTCTAAAGCCCTCAATATTGATGACTATAAAGCATTGTACCTTTTCCCATAATTTTGTAATGGTAAACACCTCCTTCAAAAATAACTTACTTTCAAATACATCGCAAAAACATTATTGGTAATGTGAAACCTACTTTATATAATTTTTTAATAATGTAACAATGACTATAAAATTGATAGATCATATTTAATATACCATGTATGATTGTAGAAAATATAAATCTCAAAATTTTAGAAAAGAAAATTACAGTTACATCCAATATTCATAAGAAAATTTCATTCATCATTTCTGATCTCTTATACCAATGTATTTTTTCATGTGTAAAATATTCTTCAATTAATAAAAATAATTTCAAATTCAACTGAGATCCCTACTCTTATTCTAGTTGAGTTCTTATAGCATTTCCTATAATTTCAATAAGGAGAAATTGGGTTTATTTAATCCATAAAACTAATTATCCTTCATTAAGTTACTTAGCACTAATTTTAATTAATACATTAACGATTTCTCCACCTTATCATGTAGATTCTAGTTTCCTCAAATCATACAACTTATGTACAGACACATTCATCACATGCTTCTATATGATGTGGGTTTATTGAAGATGATATGGAGTTTACTTCCATGTTTTTAATAATATGAGACCACAATATTCGATTTTTAGTTTAGTGAAGTCTGTAATATATTTCTTTGGATAATTATCATATAGTTTAAGATAATATTTTCAAAGATGTGTGTATTTCATTTATGATTCATAAGATAATTTCATCTGAGTATAATATTTGTCATCCATGTAAGATAATTATTTTCAAACCACATATGATATTTTTCAGACAACTATTTTGGTAAGATAATTTCATTATTCTAGTAAGATAATTCAAACATCCACATAAGATAATTTCCTTTGTTTAAAACTCACAAAACAACCCATAAGCATGACATTATAAATTTTAGACCATTACTAAGCCTTCAAAATAGCATATTCATAATTCAGTCTAGTTTAATTATATTTATATAATTTCTACATATTTAAAATAGATCAAGGAACACTTCATTATAAATATGATATCTTATGATATGATCAAAACACAATATCACTCAAATTATGAAATATCTAGAATACTAAAGATGCTTCAAAGAATTCATTCATTTTTTAGAGTATTCAAATGTCTAATTCAGGATTCTTCATCAATGAGTGAAATTTATAGAAACATCTAATTATTTTAACCCAAAAATTGAAATCCAATTCCAAGGTTTTAACCTTGAGTAATCATTGAAAAAAAATCACACATAATCTGGAAAACCATAGAGCTATAGAAAAGTGATAGAAATACAGTGGATTATTAGAGAAACCAAAAAATCGTATCAAGTTTCATTTTAGTTTAGTAAAATTTATATTTCTATATTTTTTATCCATCCCAAGAAGTTTCCCCCATCTTTTATAAATTTACCTTGAGATATAAGTAAAAAAACTAAAGAAACTGTAGTTTGAAAACATGTTGTATGACTAAAAAGTTGCAAAACATTACACCAAAATTGAAAATATCAAACAGCTCATTCAAATATTATTATATTTGATGAAATACAAGATAATATTCATATATTTTTAAACATTTATTTATGAAATTGGGAGTGTTTTTTCTCTAGATATATTCAATATATAGAGGTAGAAAAACGAATTTCCTTATATCTAATTTCCGAGATTTATTACAGCTAAAATAATCTATTCTAACCCAAATTCATCAATCATAAAAAGTGAGAAATTCCATAATCACCATATAATTGTAGAATAAAAAATATAAATAATTAATAACATGTAAAAACTTATATATAAAATGTTAATTGATTTGAAAATATTTAATAGATGAATAATTCGTGCTAAAAACAAACAAAACAAGGAAAGGGTGATGTCATTATCAAAATACAATTGAGAATGACAAGGATCCACTCAGAATAAACTTATAATAAAATAACTATATTTAATTAATCACTAAATCACTTTTCAATCCTTTAGTTATGAAGGTACTGAGGTCATAGAAAAATCTGGTGGGTAGAGGATTTTCAAATTTATCATCATCGGGACAATGAGACTTGTCATCTCTGACGATCAGAACCCTGGTACGGTTTGAGGATCTCGCAGAAATTAAAAGGGCCCATAAATAAAAACATAAAAACATTCCTTTTTTATCTAAATTTGTACATAAAATCTTATTTTTTCTAGTTATCACTACATGAAGGATCCAAATAAGAATCCATCTAGATCATCCAATCACACTTCAATATTCTGTTGGATCATCGATCATCAAATTCCATGTGCAAGCATGGAGATCTGATTATGTCGTTGACACCCTGATGATCAACACATGGACATGCCTTCTATGCATGAGGGAGAACTCGATATGAATACCTGGAGAAATTTAATCTCCCTCTAGGATCCAGGGAAGGAGATAGAGGCTCTGGATTTCGCACCATGAATTTTACATTGTGTGAGATCATCTCTATTTATTTATCGTTGAAATTCAAAATACTCTGTAAGGTTTACCAGTCCCTATTTATTTAACATCCACTAAATAATAATTATGAAAAACTAAACTACATTATAAATATAATTTTATCACATTAATATAATATATATAATATATTACATTACAAACCCGAGTCATTTAACTCGACTTGTAATTTCCTCTAAATATTAAACGGATCTTGAATATTAAATTAACATTCACTCAATTAATATTATTCCTCATATTAACTTAAATTGTAAATACTTCAAATAAATTCAACTTGATTATTTATAATGTTAATAGTATGAATTTAGTTATTTATCGGTGATTGATAACATGAACAACACTAAGACGCCATAGGTTGTCCCACCATGTCCAACATACATATTCAACTGAATAAGGATGATTTTTGTATAAGAATTTGTGTGTGACCATCTAGGCCCTTATCTCAACGGTAGTGAATAAATCCATATACCAAGAGTGGAGTTTATAAACCCATCAATCCCACTAAATATATTAGGACAGTCATGGAAACTACAACCAACTTATGGAAACATACTATGTAATATAATCTCTTTGTATTTAGATATCTCATAAAGTAGGATTCACACTTCTTTCATCACCCTTTTCTTGATTTATTATTTCTTTATCCAACTAGATGGATTTATAAAGGTAGTACCATCCAGGTCAACAAGGATTGAGATACATAACTTTCTTAACCAAGAAGTTACAAATCCTTTGTAATCCATTCAACTAATGTCATACCACTAATGACGCACCCAATACCCCTCGCCGCTATTTCCTTATCATGTTTTTTTCCTTTCATTCAAGTATGTGATAAAATGGTACCCATTGATAATGATCTCAAGCCAGGAGACCAATGCACATGTCTGTATATAGAAAGAACCAATGTCACCCAAAACATGTGGTGTTTCTAATGGTGGGTCTGTCTTCATTATCTCACTACTATAGATCACCAAGTATGAACATCAGGAGAAGAATTATTAATGATTACGAGCCCCCAGTACCTGATATTTAAAACATATACTCTGTTTAGTCAGAAAGATATATCTAGAACATAGGACCTCTATTTAAGATTAATGTTAATGTATCTATAGGTTCTGTTATGTCTTGGGATCTATTATAACCTTTTGATAAAATAATTAATCTATGGACATTACCAATTCAATAGTGGATGCATAAAATTATACACTATAATGGTAAAAATACATCATGTATATCTAATTGTACACACGATATGGTAATCATAAGTATTGTTCAATTTCTGTCTAGGGAACCCACTATTACAACACTCCCACATTCACAAGAGTGAACATTATACCCATACTTATTAGATATTATATGATTAAGACCAAGATTCTATTGATAAATGGATTTAGCTATTGGGTCTGTCATGTTTTCACTGCATAGAAATTATTCTATATGCGACATCACCTCCTTGAGTAAAACCTATTAAGAGATGGAAACCCAAAATGTATTATCTTTTGTTCACTTTTAAAACTTGACTTCTTGGCTAGTGATATTATCATAATTTATATTAGGATAATACTATACTTATTTTGTGTGATTCCAAAAACTGGAACCAATCATTACTTTTAACTACCTCTTAGCTACCGCAGAATCTTCAATGTACTCAATATTTATAGGTATTTCTACCATTGGATTGATTGAACTTTTATTGCTCATTATGTTATTTTGATAGTGATATTAGATAACATTGATCCAAAATAATACTAGTTTTTGTCCCACAAAAACTATTATCCTTTCTTCTCTACTTACCAGGTATATATCTTTTGTATACCTTCTCAAGTACAAATGGATAGTTCTAACTACTTCCCTTATAGTTATCCTGGTTATAAGAGATATTTTCCAATTTTGAGCTATATCTTGGCAATATCAATTCTTATAAATATCATGGAATACGTGATCAATCCATCACTAAAGCATATGAAATTAAACTAACCATGTTAATCTCCTCCTATACACATGCATGTCTTCTTAGAGAGATTTATGCCATGTGACTATATAAATAATTCTCTCGAGTTGTTTCATCCTGTATTTTTCAATATCATGTCTGTATATTTATGATTGACTAGGTCCAAGAAACCCTTATATCTACTCTAATAGATCATGTTCCCTAGAAAAATATCCATGCAAAGGTAGAGAGTTGATTTCACAATGAAGATGCTGAGGTGGAGCAGTTCCAAGTAGTTAGTCTGGGTTGTATTTAATTTTTGAATCCTACGGGAATTGAATTCCTCTAAGGCCTATGATCCATGTAATACTTATTCCTACGGGCCTTGTAAAGGTTCCACCATACCCCATGAAAGGTGGATTATCGAAAATCAATAAAAAATAAATGCCTTCGGGCCATTGGATGTTAAATTATTTTATTATAGAAAGTATTCTAACATGATGAAGTTTGTAGGAGATGTTGATGACTTAATATGGAGTATAAATAATGTTGGGTATAGTGGGAAAATAATCCCATGAATTCATGCATATTGTTTTTGTAATATTTTTTCTAGATTCTATACAACACTAAACATAAAATGTCCTTGGTTATATAAGTGATCCAGTTTTTCCTTTCTATGTTTTATGTTTTGGATGGTGAAAATTAGGTCACCTTCATCAGTATCAAAAACAAAAATGTAAATTTTATGATTTTAGCACCAAATGTGGGAGCCCGGGTTTGGGGCTGCTATATGATAACCATTTCCATAATAATCCTAAATCACTATAAAGACACATTAAAATAAAATATGATTTTAAAAGATATCTCACCATTTATTCCTTAAATAAAATCCCATTTTTTTACAACAAAATCATTTAAATTAATCATATAAGGCTTCCAAAATAGTGAATTTTTATCTCAAGGTGAGAAAATGAATATTCGAAAGGGGGGATGAATTGAGACCCTTTAAAAATATTGTCTAATTTAAACATCCCTATTAAATTATTTTTTATTGTCTCATATTTCATTAAGTATGTCATATAATAGAAATATATGAAAATAAATAGATTACAACACAATTATTTATAGTTGTTCTAGGAAAAAAAATTTCATCTTCCACTCTACCAAAACTCTACCCCATAAGCTCATGGATTTTAATAGAACCAATCCTATTCTTGGGGACTTCTCAACTTCATTGTAAGAAGTCGTCACTTGTTACAAGGCTCTTACTAGGCCTTAAAATTATATTAAGAGGAATCTAATCATCTTAGTAACATAAGATGACACTTCACATGATAGAGTATAAGTAGTAAAAACATATAGAAAATAAATGAGATGTAGAAGGCTAATGTGTATCTATCACATAGTTTCCGCTATAACTAATATATGATAAGGATCTTCAATAAAGAACATAAGCATCCAAAATATCTTGAAGAATAATAATGGTATCCTTCCGTATTTCAATAGTAATAAAAAAATATTTTTCTTTTTTGGAATAGGTTGTCTGTTTCATTATTCTTTAAATAGTGAGATAATAGTATATATAAAAATTATTAAAATTCTTCCTTAAAAGGTGTTGAACTAAATATTTATAGATAAAAATGATTCAAAACTTCTATTTTTATTTTCTTCGAACACACAAGACTCTCTCCCTTTTCTTCGAGTAGACCATAAAATATATATAGAGAAAATTTCTTCCATTACATATTTTTTTCTCTTTGCACCTTTTTCACCATTCCTTTTTTAGGTAGAAATCGTGAAAAAATATTTCATATTTATAAAATGTGTAAAACATGATATTTTCTTTATAATATTCATATGAAATGGTTTATAATGATCTGTTGAATCATCTATGTTATATTGAAATCTGTTTTTAGATTTGGAATATTCTAAAGCCCTCAATATTGATGACTATAAAGCATTGTACCTTTTCCCATAATTTTGTAATGGTAAACACCTCCTTCAAAAATATCTTACTTTCAAATACATCGCAAAAACATTCTTGGTAATGTGAAACCTACTTTATATAAATATTTAATAATGTAACAATGAGTATAAAATTGATAGATCATATTTAATATACCATGTATGATTGTAGAAAATATAAATCTCAAAATTGTAGAAAAGAAAATTACAGTTACATCCAATATTCATAAGAAAATTTCATTCATCATTTCTGATCTCTTATACCAATGTATTTTTTCATGTGTAAAATATTCTTCAATTAATAAAAACAATTTCAAATTCAAATGAGATCCCTACTCTTATTCTAGTTGAGTTCCTATAGCATTTCCTATAATTTCAATAAGGAGAAATTGGGTTTATTTAATCCATAAAACTAATTATCCTTCATTAAGTTACTTAGCACTAATTTTAATTAATCCATTAACGATTTCTCCACCTTATCATGTGGATTCTAGTTTCCTCAAATCATACAACTTATGTATAGACACATTCATCACATGCTTCTATATGATGTTGGTTTATTGAAGATGATATGGAGTTTACTTCCATGTTTTTAATAATATGAGACCACAATATTTGATTTTTAGTTTAGTCAAGTCTGTAATATATTTCTTTGGATAATTATCATATAGTGTAAGATAATATTTTCAAATATTTGTGTATTTCATTTATGATTCATAAGATAATTTCATCTGACTATGATATTTTTCATCCATGTAAGATAATTATTTTCAAACCACATATGATATTTTTCAGACAACTATTTTGGTAAGATAATTTCATTATTCTAGAAAGATAATTCAAACATCCACATAAGATAATTTCCTTTGTTTAAAACTCACAAAACAACCCATAAGCATGACATTATAAATTTTAGACCATTACTAAGCCTTCAAAATAGAATATTCATAATTCAGTCTAGTTTAATTATATTTATATAATTTCTACGTATTTAAAATAGATCAAGGAACACTTCATTATAAATTTGATATCTTATGATATGATCAAAACACAATATCACTCAAATTATGAAATATCTAGAATACTAATGATGCTTCAAAGAATTCATTCATTTTTTAGAGTATTCAAATGTCTAATTCAGGATTCTTCATCAATGAGTGAAATTTATAGAAACATCTAATTATTTTAACACAAAAATTGGAATCCAATTTTAAGGTTTTAACCTTGAGTAATCATTGAAAAAAAATCACACATAATCTGGAAAACAATAGAGCTATAGAAAATTGATAGAAATACAGTGGATTATTAGAAAAACCAAAAAATCGTATCAAGTTTCATTTTAGTTTAATAAAATTTATATTTCTCTATTTTATATCCATCCCAAGAAGTTTCCCCCAACTTTTATAAATTTATCTTGAGATATAAGTAAAAAAACTAAATAAACTCTAGTTTGAAAACATGTTGTATGACTAAAAAGTTGCAAAACATTTCACCAAAATTGAAAATATCAAACAACTCATTCAAAAATTATTATATTTGATGAAATACAAGATAATATTCATATATTTTTAAACATTTATTTATGAAATTTGGAGTGTTTGTTCTCTAGATATATTCAATATATAGAGGTAGAAAAAAGAATTTCCTTATATCTAATTTCCGAGATTTATTACAGCTAAAATAATCTATTCTAACCTAAATTCATCAATCATAAAAAGTGAGAAATTCCATAATCACCATATAATTGTAGAATAAAAAATATAAATAATTAATAACATGTGAAAACTTATATATAAAATGTTAATTTATTTGAAAATATTTAATAGATGAATAATTCGTGCTAAAAACAAACAAAACAAGGAAAGGGTGATGTCATTATCAAAATACAATTGAGAATGACAAGGATCCACTCAAAATAAACTTATAATAAAATAACTACATTTAATTAATCACTAAATCACTTTTCAATCCTTTAGTTATGAAGGTATTGAGGTCATAGCAGAATCTGGTGGGTAGAGGATTTTCAATTTTATCATCATCGGGACAATGAGACTTGTCATCTCTGATGATCCGAACCCTGGTACGGTTTGAGGATCTAAGAGGAATTAAAAGGGCCCATAAATAAAAACTTAAAAACATTCCTTTTTTATCTAAAGCTGTACATAAAATCTTATTTTTTCTAGTGATCACTACTTGAAGGATCCAAATAAGAATCCATCTAGATCATCCAATCACACTTCAATATTCTGTTGGATCATCGATCATCAAATTCCATGTGCTAGCATGGAGATCTGATTATGTCGTTGACACCCTGATGATCAACACATAGACATGCCTTCTATGCATGAGGGAGAACTCGATATGAATACCTGTATAAATTTAATCTCCCTCTAGGAACTAGGGTAGGAGATAGAGGCTCTCGATTTCGCACCATGAATTTTACATTGTGTGAGATCATCTCTATTTATTTATCGTTGAAATTCAAAATACTCTGTAAGGTTTACCAATCCCTATTTATTTAACATCCATGAAATAATAATTATGAAAAACTAAACTACATTATAAATATAATTTTATCACATTCATATAATATATATATAATATATATAATATATTACATTACAAACCCAAGTCATTTAACTCGACTTGTAATTTCCTCTAAATATTAAATGGATCTTGAATATTAAATTAATATTCACTCAATTAATATTATTCCTCATATTAACTTAAATTGTAAATACTTCAAATAAATTCAACTCGATTATTTGTAATGTTAATAGTATGAATTTAGTTATTTATCGGTGATTGATAACATGAACAACACATAGACGCCATGGGGTGTCCCACCATGTCCAACATACATATTCAAATGAATAGGGATGATTTTTGTATAAGCATTTGTGTGTGACCATATTGGCCCTTATCTCAACGGTAGTGAATAAATCCATATACCAAGAGTGGAGTTTAGAAACCCATCAAGCCCACTAAATATATTAGGACAGTCATGGAAACTACAACCAACCTATGGACACATACTATGTAATATAATCTCTTTGTCTTTAGATATCTCATAAAGTAGGATTAACACTTGTTTGATCACCCTTTTCTTGATTTATTATTTCTTCATCCAACTAGATGGATTTATAAAGGTACTACCATCCAGGTCAACAATGATTGAGATACATAACTTTCTTAACCAAGAAGTTAAAAATCCTTTGTAATCCATTCTACCAATGTCATACCACTAATGACGCACCCAATACCCCTCACCGCTGTTTCCTTATCATGTTTTTTTCCTTACATTCAAGTATGTGATAAAATGGTACCCATTGATAATGATCTCAAGCCAGGAGACCAATGCACATGTCTGTATATAGAAAGAACCAATGTCACCCAAAACATGTGGTGTTTCTAATGGTGGGTCTATCTTCATTATCTCACTACTATAGATCACCAAGTATGAACTTCAGGAGAATAATTATTAATGATTACGAGCCCCCAGTACCTGATATTTAAGACATCTACTCTGTTTAGTCAGAAAGATATATCTAGAACATAGGACCACTATTTAAGATTAATGTTAACGTATCTATAGGTTCTGTTATATCTTGGGATCTATTATAACCTTTTGATAAAATAATTAATCTATGGACATTACCAATTCAATAGTGGATGCATAAAATTATACACTATAATGGTAAAAATACATCATGTATATCTAATTGTACACACGTTATGGTAATCATAAGTATTGTTCAATTTCTGTCTAGGGAACCCACTATTACAACACTCCCACATTCACAAGAGTGAACATTATTCCCATACTTATTAGATATTATATGATTAAGACCAAGTTTCTATTGATAAATGGATTTAGCTACTAGGTCTGCCATGTTTTCACTGCATGGAAATTCTTCTATATGCGACATCACCTCCTTGAGTAAAACCTATTAAGAGATGGAAACCCAAAATGTATTATCTTTTGTTCACTTTTAAAACTTGACTTCTTGGCTAGTGATATTATCATAATTTATATTAGGATAATACTTTACTAATTTTGTGTGATTCCAAAACCTGGAACCAATCATTTCTTTTAACTACCTCTTAGCTACCGCAGAATCTTCAACGTACTCAATATTTATAAGTATTTATACCATTGGATTGATTGAACTTTTATTGCTCATTATGTTATTCTGATAGTGATATTAGATTACATTGATCCAAAATAATACTAGTTTTTGTCCCACAAAAACTATTATCCTTTCTTCTCTACTTACAAGGTATATATCTTTTGTATACCTTATCAAGTACAAATGGATAGTTCTAACTACTTCCCTTATAGTTATCCTGGTTATAATAGATACTTTCCAATTTTGAGCTATATCTTGGAAATATCAATTCTTATAAATATCATGGAATATGTGATCAATCCATCACTAAAGCATATGAAATTAAACTCACCATGTTAATCTCCTCCTATGCACATGCATGTCTTCTTAGAGAGATTTATGCCATGTGACACTATAAATAATTCTCTCGAGTTGTTTCATCTTGTATTTTTCACTATCATGTCTGTATATTTATGATTGACTAGGTCCAAGAAACCACTATATCTACTCTAATAAATCATGTTCCCTATACCATAGGTTGCTACTTCAAGTCGATCACATGAGAGTTTCTTTTTTCCTGGTCTTAACTAACTGTAATACCAATATGTTTTTTCCATATGTTTATGAACATATTTTACTTGGAAAAAAATATTTCTCCCACTAAGTTGTGGTAGAAACATGAACAATATTCATTCTGAATGAATATTCTAATATTTGGTCACTTACTTTAATCCTAAAATATTATTCAGTAACTTGAAACCTGTTGGAATATATGATTTCATAATCCATTTCTGGTTGTGTCATATACACACCTTCTAAGACTGGTGGTCTTGACGTCCAATGATCAATAAAATTATCTTAGAAATTTTTCTATGACAAATGAATTTCCAAGGGATTAGGTATCACCACTTGGTATAACAAATCGACACTTATTGGAACCATTCTTGTACTATCCATGTATAATCTTATTTGAATACCCACTAGGGTATTCAAAATAATAATCCCATTTTCACATTGATATATGAAATCCATTATTAAATTTTAATTGATCATTTCAATATTAGTTAATTTCCATATACTGGTTAATTGTAGGTATTATTATTCACAATGAATAATGGATTACTAGAAAAAGTGAATCTAAATACATCTCCATGGTCTTAACCTTACTAAAAAGTATGTGTCTCTGGAATAGTCATGTTCCACATGACTTATGAAACTTATTCCTATGCCAACCACATATACATCTTTAGCATTAACTAAACCCAAGTAATTCTAGATCCCACTATCTCAAGTAGAGATGTGAAACCTTTTACATAAATGTAGTCCATCACTTGATTGCATCTAATATATAATAGGGATTTCTATAATATCCTAAGAAAAATATAGGATTATTATTTTAGATGCATGTAGTTTTTTCCTTGATGTATTTTTTATATCATAACAAAAACTTTGTAAAACACATGTATTATAACATAATGGATTTCCATCACACTATAACTTATCTGATATCTAATTTTCATTATAGTTAGAAAATAGTTATGTGATAATTTTGTTATTTTTTAAGCACATCATGAAATATAATTGAAGATTCTGCATGTTGCAACGTTGATACCCATTAAATCATGACTCTAATATATAAAATGTGCATTTAGAAATGGCTTCATGCTAAATTTTTGTAGATCAATGTTAAAATGTGAGACTTCATCATTGATCCTCCTTGTTAACATCTATGTTCTGATGTAGATAAGGTAATGTTAATTTAGGAATTACTCCATGCTATATTATGTTGATCTATACATTCTTAGTTAAGGTATTCTTCAGTGTATCATCCTGGAGAAACTAATATCTTTTGACCATGAATATTCCATACTTCGCATTAATATTCCATAAAGACTTAAATGAATCATATTAAGTATATTTACTACTAGAGTACCCTGAGAATAGTTCACACTCACTTGTTGATATTATTTTGAAATCCTTGTTACTTACCTTTATTTCTAATGGTTTATTTGTCCTAAAATAAATATATATGTCAATAACAACTAAGGTTTTTACCTCGGCTGAGTTTAAATAACATACTGGGTATATCCTAGAAGTCCACTTTTAGTTTTTCTTGAGAAAGAATTATCTTTCCACAAATAGGTAATTATGTCTTAAATTTTATAGTCATCATGTATTGCCTATGAATCCAGTAACACTGAATTAGTGATTGACTATGATACACCACAAACAACATTCATTCCTATAAATGAAATAATTTATCTTCATGTTTGAATGACACGTGAGATAAATGTTTTGGTTATAATCAATTTTAGTTTAACTTGAATAATTAATTTGGAAAAACAAAAGACATGTACTTATCACCGCTGATTTAGGAATCACCCTTTCTCAGCCTCTCGGAAAATACACCTTACTTATTGTAATATTTCTATACATACATGGTTATTGTATTTAATTAATCATATGTGACAATAATATTTTATGTAATACCTATGATTTAATATGGAAAAATTAATTTCATATTATTGAATATTCTTAAAGAAGAATCAGGTACTTGATTATTCAATTCATTTTATTGTGACTAAACTTTGATAAATTAATTTCATAAAAATAAAAATAAAATAACATAATTTTTATTAAATTTTAATTTGAATGGAATTTCAAAGGTACCTTTGGCATTGCTCCTTCCATTGGCCTTATCACCTTGTCTTCCAATTTGTACTTCATAAGAATTAATGAGTATTCTTTATTTAAGTTCTTATTTTACTTTGCAAGTTTTTCCTTTATAAGTAATGAATCATTTTCCCAATATTGATATTTTTTTAACCTAAAATGAGACATGAGTAAATTGGTGAAAATGATATAAGAAATGGATCCATTGAAATATTGTGATCCATCTTTCATTTTACACATGCCCAGTGTAACCATCACCTTACTCATATCTTACTTCACTTTCTCCTAGCAAACTTCTCGTAGATGAGACAGCATGTTATATCACCCATGTTCTAATGTAGTGACTGCAACTAACATCAAATGTTGATGATATAATTATGATATAACCATCATATTCTATAAACATGAGTCTCCTATAATCATTTTTAGAACAACTATTCCCGACGTATCATAATAGGTATAGGGACACCAGCACCTTGAATTTACTGTATCATAGTATTGTGCACAAGAACCTATAATACACTCATAAATTAATGCTAGTATGTACATTTAATTTTTCCAATATATGTCATGTTTTATCTTATTTTTTTACTTTTCATGTTTTACAAAAATAAAATTTAGGAGATTATTCTTTTTTATTTATTTTTTATTTATACATTATTGATTAATTATATCATTATATGTATCCCACTATTTCATCAAATTCTTGGATCCATTTGTATTAGAATCATTATAATCTGAAGCTTGAGTATTCTATGGGAAAGGATCCTTGAGCATCCCCCCATTTTCTATAAAAAATGGATACACTACAATGCAGAGAGTTCAAGGTAATATTTTCACCCACCAAAGGCATTAACTTGAGGCTCCTTGATCGATTGAGTGAAGTCTTAGTTTCTAAAATAATAAAATTGATTTTCTCAACACATTCCTGTAAAATTATAAAATATATATTTATATAATTATTTTTGATATATTTAGTTAAGTCAACCCATCACTCTCAAAATAAATCCCTGATAGTAAGAGGAACCCTCAACTTTTTCTTACGAGCACCCCAATTACCTGGTTTTGTTCAAATTTGAATGACAGAATGCGTTTAAAGAATTTATGTTTCTTTTAGGGTTTTTGGATTTTTATCTCCATGAATGTAATCCATTTCTATTAATCTTGTTCATCTATGTTTTCGTGATCACAACTAATCATTAATAGAAAAAAATCATAGTTTCTTTATGCATTTTATTATTTATTATTTTATGTATTTTCTCACTTCTATAAAATAAATAAAATATTAAATAAATGTATAAAGGGAACTAACTACCTGACTTTCCTTGAGTATCTAAAACAAAATAGAGGTATCATACATGATTCTTACCTTGACTCATGATTCACCTCATCCCCGTCCAATATATCCACTACTCGACTAGAGTATCGGCTCGTTTTAGAGGGGTCTATGTCATGTTTGGAGTACCACCTCATCTTGGATGGGTCCACATCGCATCTGGAGTAATGCCTCATCTTGGCAGGGTCCACATCTCGTCTGGTATACCACCTCATCTAGGTGGGGTCCACGTCGTAAATCATCTTCGTCCAATGTTCAATTATACTCATGTGTAGGCGTAGGGGGATAAAGGTGTAATGTACATCATATAAATTTTGACACACATGCCCTTATACATTTTCAAAAAAATTAAAAGATGATGTGAACACAATCTTAACTAATAACAATAATTTCACATAGTTAAAATAATTAATTAACTAAAAACAACCATACATACCTAGGTCGGGTTAATTGCTCAAGACCAGTCTGCAAGTAAAATAATTGCATGATAAAATTAATTTAAAATAAATAAAGTATGAGGGGGTATTAAATAAATTAAATGAATTAAAATTTCAACCAATTTATTTGGTTCACATTTGGTCACTTAGATAATTAAATTTCAAAAAAAAAAGTTAAATTAAATATTTAATTATTTTAATACAAAAAATAAATTAATTTCATAATGGGAATTAAAATTTCAAACCAAAATTAATTTTAATTTAATTTAATTTAATACTGAAATTAAATGAGTTAAATTAAATAATTTTGATTAAAATAATTATTCTTGATCCTCAAAACCCTAAAAAGACCCAAAGAGGATTACACAGAACCCGTGAAAACCCATTTCGGGTCGTACAAATCCTGTGAAGGGCTATTCTGGGTTAGGCAGGTCTGCCCAGACTTGTTTTGGGTTAGCCAGAACCACCCGAGCAAATTTTAAGGTGATATGGGTCCAATAGAACCTGGAAGGGGTAACCTATCAGTGTTGGGATGATAACCAGGTGTTAGATCTATCCCCCAGAGCACCTGTAAGGGAGAAATCAGTCATGGGGCTTTGATCCATGTGAGTGGCATGACAGGGGGAGACCAGCATAGTAACACTGTTTGACCTAAAGTGTTGTCAATTTGAGTAGAGCCGACTAGTCTAGGTCATCGTTGAGGACATGATGAAGTGGTTTTGGCTACATATATATAGGGTTCCACAGTGATAAGTACTGAAGGTGTGGGGAGGTTAGGTTGTAGTTTTGTTCGGATCAAGGCTTGTTGGCAAGGGGAGATACTATTGGATGAGGGTGGGGGTCCAAAATGTTGGGGTGTCATGGCTATTGGTGGTGGTTTTGCGGAAACTGTATGGGTGAGAGCTCACCAAAGGCTGGAGGAAGCGGTCGTGCAAAAGTCCATGAGGGAGGGTCTCACTAGTGGTTGGGTAACAGAAAGTTCTAGGATGATAATTAGGGATAGGGTACACCAGCAACTTCCAGCTGTAAGGGAAACCCATCGTTGAGGTCGCAACATGGAAGACAGATGAAGGAGAGTAGTTGGTTGATTCTATTGTGAGGTGTCAAGAAGTGTTCTCGGGCTCGATTTGTTCCCTGAAAGGATTGGGCCACCCCTTTCCTTTTTATTATTGTGATAATCATGTCAATGTGTCATTTTCCCTTTTTATTTTTTCTTCACTCTATTTGTTTCGTATTATAGAATTATAAATCAGTTGCAGCCCCCCCCCCCCATATTTTTTATTTTGTGGGGTTTTTCCCACACTATTTTGAAGTTTTTCAAAATATTTGAAAATATCCTTTTAAAATAAAATTATTATAATAATAAAATAATAATTATTATCATTATAAAAAATCTGGTGGAACAAAAATTAGCTGGAAAAAACTATTCTGGTGACCGGATGTCTACTCTATATTCGGGTTCACCGGATTCTAGTCAGCTATGGCCAGAATAATGTTTTCTATGGATTTTTCTCCCATAAATTCAATTTTAAAACCGAAAATCAAACCATGCACGATCCATAAAATTTCTTTAGATGTCCATAATATACCCATCTGAGTTCAGATCGAAACACAGTTAGATCCATTGTGGATGAAATTAAATCCTATAGTTAATTTAAATGAAAATTAATTTTGCCTAACTCAAATAATTTACATGATGATCTGATACAAATTAAGGTTACCATGGTTGAAACAGACGCCGATGGGCTAGGAATTTTAAATTTTATCACTGTTGAGATTATGAGACTTGTCATCACTAAAGATTTAAGTCCTGGTACGATATGAGGATCTCACATATATTAAAACATCACATAAATTAAAACTAAAAACATTCCATTTTGATCTGAATCCACACTCAACATCTTCCTTTATTTAGGGATCTATGCTTTAAGGATCCAAAGAAGGATCCATCTAGATGGTACACATGTTCTTCAAAAATCCATTGGAGAATCGATCAACGAATTTGAGGTGCTAGTGTGGAGATATAACAATGACTTCAATGCCCCAATGATCCATGAATCAATGTTCCTTTTTTGCATGAGGTTGAACTCAATCTAAAATCCTGGATCAATAGATTATCTCTCTGAGAAGTTAGAGATTACTAAGATTCTATAGAATTCTCATCATTAATAGTATGTTTTGTTAGAGCCTCTCTCTGTATTTATAGTGGATGTTTAAAATACTCGTTAGGGTTCCCCAACCCCAATTTATTTAATTTCCACTAAATAATAATTATGAAAAACTAAACTATGTAATAAATATTATTTTATCACATTCCTTTAATATAAATATATATTATATTACGGGAGAAAACTAGGTCATTTAACCTGACTCATAATTACTGCTTAATATTAAACAAACCTGGAATATTAAAAAAGTTTTTTTTTTCAATTAATATTATTCATTATAATTACTTAACATAAAAATAATCTAAATAAATTCAACCCAATTAGTCATAACTTGAATAATATGAATTTATTTATTTATTTTTGATTGATAACTTGGACAACACTCAATCTACCATGTCCAAAATACTTATTTCTACTGCTTAAGGTATATTATTGAATATGATATTGGTTGTGACCCTCTAAGACATTCTCTCAATAGTAGTGAATAAATCCATAGACCAATAGTGGATTATAGCAACCCATCAAGGCCCCTAAAGATATAAGGATAGTCATAGCAGTAACAACCAACCTACGGATACATATTGTGTATTATAACCTCTTTGTCTTTAGATATATTATAAAGTAAGATGCACACTTGTGTCATCACCATTTTCTTACTTTATTATTTGTTGATATGACCTTATGACTAGCTTGGAAAAGGATTTATAATGTTACTACCATTCTGGTCAGCAAGACTTGAGATATATAACTTCCTCAACCCAGAAGATTCAAATAAATTCAGACCATTTAATCAATTCCATCCCATTAATGACACACCCAATACAAGCCACCTATCCAGGATTTCATTATCATTGTTTTTTACTCACATAAAATAATATGATCAAATGGAACACATTGTTAATGATCTCAGTTCAAGAGACTAATACACATGTTTATAGATAGTAACAACCAATGACACCCAATACATGTGTTTTTCCAATTGGTGGGTATGTCCTCGAGATCTCACAACTAGAGATCACCAAGTGAGAACTTCATGAGAATAAGTCTCAATGCTTATGAGCCCCGAGTACCTAATATTCAAAAATCTATTATGTCTAGTCAATAAGATGTATATAGACTATATGAACATTGTTTAATATTAATTTCATTGTATCTCGAGGTAATATTATATCCTATGATCTACTATAATTTATTAATATGATAATTAATCTACGGAAATTACCATTTCAATAGTGTACATGGAAAATTCTATAAAATAATGGTAAGGATACATCATGTATATCTAATTGTATAAAAGATATAATAATAAAAAGTATTGTTTAAGTTGGTTCTAGGGAACCCACGATTACAAAAAGTTATTTATATGATAAAACACAAGTTCTCAAAATTTAACTCATCATTATCTATCAAATAATTTTAATTTAAAAAAATCATACTAACTAGGAAATAAAGTAGTTTCGTTATAGTCCTATCATTCTTATCACCCTTCGGTTATGGGTTCACGTCCCGTGGCCTTTTTAGATATGATGGTTTATCTTTTTTTACAAAAACTATATTTATATAATTCTTATAACATTTATAAAAATGTTTTGATCATCCTAAAAAATAACCTTAATCATCTAAGATTATATAAACCCAAAAGTTCATCAGCACCTTTATACTCATGTCCATAAAATAAATAGATAATTATACCTTAAATAATTTTTTCACATGAAAAATGTAAGGGTTAAATATACCTAAAACATCTATTAAAACTCAAGATATATTTCTCTCAAAGTGCATCCATCTCATAATACATAAAAATAATATTAATACTTTTAAACGTATGATCATCATTAAATCTACCACTACATTATAACTCTTGAATCCTTATATGTAGACATCATAATCAGTCAACATTTTTTCATATTATTCCTTAATAAATTATTACTAGAAAACAAATTTGAATCATCTCCTAAGATTCAAAAATATAAAAACATAGGCCAAAATATAATATCTACCATTTATATGAGATTTTTAGTTTCCTTGTCTTTAACTAGAATGGTATTGGGAATTTCTAAACATTTATATGTATGGTCTTGTTGGTCTCATTCTTGATATTTTCCCCTAGGACATTGATTTTCATAATTCACATACTGCCCATATTTAAAATATTCAATTGAAACTTTGGAAATAATTTTATTCCCCTTCATGGTGTTAACTAACTACATTTTTTCTCCTTGTTAGTTTGTTTCTTTATTCCCTCCTTTACCACAAACAAAACATATTCTCATTATTTTAAGAATATTTATTGGGTTCTTCTTCCCTTATTATTAACACATAATTCATTACATATTTTAACATTTATGGCCATTATCACCTGGACTTCCCCATATCTTCATTTATCTCTTACTTTATTTTTTAGAAACTCACAAAGGTTTGAGTTGATAATCATATTTCATGAGATTTTTTTAAAAATATCCAAAAGCTTTTTCACAAGAGCTCCCATTCAGTTTGATTTCCAATTTAGAAAACTATCACATTTTAACTCACATCCATTGCTAATTTGGTTCTTGTTGGATCTATCCATTTAATAAAACCAAAACGGGTAGTGTGAGTATATCAATAAAATAATAATAAACCGTCTTTTGAGAAGGATAAACACTAATATATCCTTAACAATGTTATCTTCAAATCATTATATTTATCAGAATGACTATCATTATCCCTAAAAAACTAACCATTGTGATCATGTAGGACTTTTAACTTATACTCAAATAACATTATATCCTTTAATGTTATTTAAACCTTTCCTCTAATACCCACTGTAAGGACCCAGCCTTAAACATTATGAAATCATGATTTAGTGGAAACGAATTATGTTTCATGTATACCTGAGGATCTTTTATGAATTAGAGTTTTTGAAAATTATATCATAACTCATATATAACAAACCAATATTTTATAAAGTGGACACTTTTCATCAGTATCTATTTTTACCCCAAAATATATCTTTTAAAAAGAAAAATAATTTCATTTCATGAAAAATATTCATGACTTTTAACATGATTTATTCTATGTTCTTATCCATCCTTAAACCCAATGTAAAAAAATTTAAATTGTGGGATGAGCACAAAATCTCACTAAGGGACATAAAAATAAATGGAGAACCTAGTTGGTCTTTGTTAAAACCATGATATCATAAAGATATTTTTCCTTTACAATAATAAACTTTAACATCAGAGAAAATAATTTACATACAAATTAAATCTAAATTTCTTCCCAAATTATTTGATAAAACACTTTATATGAAAATATAAAGGAAACAAATCACAATCCTCGTGGTTTCTTAGTAAGCATGAGAACCCATGAAAAACATTTTCCCTAAAACAATGCATTTTTACCCAAAAAGGGGCATAATCATTAACTTAAAACAAAGGACCTTTAGGTTTCATTTTTAAATTATTTCCAAGAAAATTCATAAGAAGTATATAAAAGTTATGTAGATTCCTTGGTAAATCATCTTAAAAGAGCCATTACAAGAACTCTCATAATTTTAATAACCATACAATCGACTTCCAATATAATTCTCCAAGGAACATAATCAATACCCAATGTATTGGAGTTCTATCTGGGTGACCCATTTTATTAGTTATATTGGGATCACCCATTATCATGATCTATTTAGGTCCTGTAGGATCGAAATAATGATGTATATTCTCAATATACAAGAGGGGTGAATTGTATACTTTAAAAATTCCTTTGGAACCTTTAAAGTTAGTTATGATTAACTATGGTTTCCTTAAGCAAAGGAAAGGGCTATGTTTAACAAAGTTAAACTAAGAAAATTCACAACACCTCTAACACCAAAAGAAAACTTGGAATAAGGAATGAAGTTATAAACTTCAAGTTCTATGAACTTTCTTAAAACTGGAAAGAGATTCCGAAAGTAGGTTCCTGAAGTATGGTTCCGGAGATTGAAACTTAACAAAAGATTACAATATGAGATTCTACCTTAAAGCGTATAGAATCTAAATGAAACAAAGTACAAGTAAGGAAGTATAAGAAAGTTATACTTTCCTTATAATACAAAATGCAGTGGAATCAAACAAGTAGTAAAACTACAAGTAACAAGATATAAGTATTTTAACCCAAAGAGAAGGGTATCCGACAACCTTGGATAAAGGTCCCTTGATTTATACTTTCAAGATAGTCTGTCTTACCCACACTAGGGTAAGCCCTCGATACGAAGATCGGAGTCTCTATCTTGATATCCCCACAAGCCCTCAACTTCAGGGTAGTTGGCAACCTCTTTCTTCCTCAGTAAGGAATCCCTCAACTTCAAGGTGTTGGAAACCTCTGTCTTCCTATCCCTGGAAGTCCTCTAATGTAATCACCAACATTCGGAGTCGCAAGAAGCTTTGAGGGTTAATAAGAGCCTCTCTCTCTAGAAATTACTTCAATAGCGTGTATGCACAATGTCGAAGAAGTCATTCATCATTCATTAGGTCATCAACGAGCTCTTTCAAATGAGATCCTATTTATAGGCAAGGTCGGCCTCCTTTCCAACGGTCATATTTTCCTAAAAAATAGGAGGGACCTGTACATGTGTAACTTAACCAACGGTTAGTTTATAATAGAATAGATGACATCGTTTTATAACAAAACAAGTGTAACAGAATGTATGACATCGTTTTAAGTCTTAACTAAAAAGTTCAAAGTGGAGATTCGAAGTGAAAGTTCGGAGTGAAAAAAAATATTAAAGAGTAGACAAATTATAAAATCGTAAGCAAAATGAAAGTTCGGTGTCTAACCAAAAATAATTTTCAGAGTCTAAATAAATTCGGAGTGTATAAATCAAAGATGATCAGATTCTTTTTAATAGGTGAATTCGGAATGAGAATTTGGAATGAGAATTCGTAATGAGAATTCATCATCAGAATTTGTAGTGAGAATTCATCATCAGAATTCGTAATGAGAATTCGTCCTCAGTATTCGTAATGAGAATTCATCATCAGAATTCATTATGAGAATTCGTCATCAGAAATCTTAATGACAATTCGTCATCAGAATTCGTAATGAGAATTCGTCATTAGAATTTGTAATGAGAATTCGATGTCGAACTTTATAAGGATTCGTATCCTGAATCTGGAGTAAAACATAATCAGAGTTCGTATCTGGAATTCAGAATGAAACTTTATCACAGTTCTCATCACGATTTCAGAGTGAAACTTTATTACAGTTCTTATCCAGAATTGGAATCCTAAAATAGAATACTTCATATCAATGTTTCAAACAATTCCAAGAATATAAAAATGAATTCGAATATTATACATAAGAAAGATATGGATGAAAATATGATAAGGATAATTTTTCTTAAAAAAGCGATTTACCTTATAAAAGCAATTTTCCTTATAAAAGAAATTTTATTTATAAAAGCGATTTTCTTAAAGATAAGCTGTTTGTGATTTTCAAAACAAGAAGGAATGGAAAAGTCATAATGAAAACGTTATTGACTCAAAAATTCCCCCCTTTTTGGAAAGCCCAAACATCCTTACGAAAAAGAAATTCTAAGAAGAAAGAAAAACATTGAGGCTTATCTCTCTTTGCTTTAAGGATATTGATGAATACGACTAACTCCCCCTTAGGCTTTGAAACTCTAAGGATCATATTCTAGATTTCCGGAATGAAATTTCATTACGAATAAGAAAGTATTCTTTAATAAAAAACTCCCCCTTAGATAAACTCTTATTTGAGTTTTTTTTCTTTCTCACCCTTTGTTAAAAAAAAATTCCCCTTTTATTAGGGTTCTTTTCCTTCTCCCCCTTGGTGATTTTCAAAAAGAATTCAAGGAAATGGAAAATATAACAAAGTACCTGAAAAATTAGTATCAACAACAAAAGAAATGAGCAAGCACAAATTTCATTAAGTTTGAAAGCTCGACAACAAAGAAATTTAGATACAAAAAAACATTTGATCTGTATATTTTGGATCTTTTTCCTTTGCCATGAGACCCTTCAGAATAGTCTTTATCTTCTTCAAGTATTTATGGTCTTCCTCATCTTTCTTCTCTAACACAACAATTCTTTCACTTTGAGCTTCAATCTTTTCTTCCTAGGCTTTAATCATTTCTTCCTGAGATTTAAACATTTGTTCCTGAGCCTTCAATTTCTCTTCAAACTCAATCCGATGATCCCTTTCAAACTTCCAGTTTTGAGAAATAGAATATAGCTTCCCATTCAGATCTCTGACTTCTTGAATCCAGAAGTTCTTTTCATGTGTCAACTTCTCTTCAAAGGATGAAGTAATCTCATTTATCTTCATGTCTTCTGTCTCAAAGGCATCCTTCACATTGTCTTGGAATTCATCAAAGATCCTCATCTCTTCCACATTCTTCCTCGACCAATTAGTCATCCTCTTGAAAGATCTTTTGTGGGCTTCATAGCCGACAAAGAATGTTTTGAACTGAGCCTCTATCTCAACACACATGTCCATAACCATAGATACAAAGTCTATTTTTTGATTCAAAGCATGTTGGAGCATATGGAATCTTTAATCAATACATGAGAAAGTCGAAAAAGTACTTACCAACTTCTTTAAAGACTGAACAACAAAGTCATGCCCCAATGTAGTTGACTCTGAATCAAAAACTTTTCTTGGATAATCTTCTTCTTCAAAATCCTAAACCTTCTTCTTTGAAGAGTCACCAACTTCCCTTCTCTTTACTACCACAAAGCTCGGGGTATCAACAACAAGTTGCTTTCCCTTGTCCTTTTTTGGAATGGAGTCCTGTTCCGGAGTTTTCTTTTCACTATCAGATACTTGAACAACATTGTCTTCCTCATTAGCATCTTTCTGAGCAACAACCTCTACATTCTCCATTTGAGCAATATCATGTAGAAGTTGTTCTTCCTCTTCATGATAAGCTACTTCTACTTATCCTTTCTCCTCATCCATCGCTAGAGTGACTAACTTAGAGGACTCAGCTTCTGAGGTTCAGAGCGACAAATGTTCCGAAGGTTTCCCCTTATAATCTTCTACTTGCTTTAAAACATCTCCGGTTTCACCACTTCCTTCAGCAATAGCTTCTTCTTCTTCCACTTGCTCAATCTGCTCTACTTCCTCAACAGGCTTAGCTACTACGTCTTCCAGATCAACAAAGTTTCTTCCGGGAGTCTCAGGTGGAGTTTCTAGAGAAAAATATCTTGGAACAGGAATTTTTGCTGAAACCATCTCATTGAACTTCAAAAAATACTGACCTAACTCAGCTTTAGACATCTTCCTCTTAAGCTTCTTTTCTTTCACTTGTTTTTCTAGCTCATCTGCAGTTCTTTCCTTTAAGGCCTTAGCCTCCGCAGGATCCAAGCCAAACTGTGGCTCCCCTTGCACTCTCTTCTCTTTGATTTCCCTCCATTTAGCAACTACCTCATCAGGGTAATCTTTCTTCTTCTTCGGTTTAGGAGGTGCAGAATGAACTTCCTTAGATTTGGGATTCCCTTCTTCAACTTCAAATTCTTTCAACTTTCTCTTCCTCACTGGCTTAGAGGATTCCAGATCAGCAACATTCGTAACTGCTTCTTCTTGAGCTGGTAAATCAATAAACTAAACAGTCTTCTTGTCGAAGGCAACATCCATCCTTTTAAGAGTACCATCACTCACCAACATAATCTTCCAAACTCTTGGATTTGACTTGCAAGCCTCCTTGAAAGACTCAAGGCACCGAACTATCAACTTTGAGAGGATTGCTGTATACATTATGATCTGAGCTCTCAAATTCCCTTTCTTAACATTCTCAAGGGTAATAAGAATGTGTTTATCAGATTAAACATCCTCAGATTTATCAAAAAATCTAGGATGTAGATCTCAATTTTCTTCAAACTATCTTTGTCGCCCTTTCTCGGTACAATAGGGCCTTGTACCCATAATTCGAGAATCCGGAAATTCGTAAACAGAGTAGCAATCTTCGGAGCCTTGTCATCTTCCAGTCCGAGAGTCTCTAATGCCTTTTCCTTGTCGAAACATCCCTTTGAATCTGGAAAAACATGAGAAATGAACTCAGCTTCTCCTTCATTGTTCAGCCCTACCATGCTGGCTGCCTTGGCATAAGAAAGTTTATAAGTCCTTCCATAAGACTTAAACAACAATTTCTCCTTTCCATCTTCCTTATAGAAGGAAACTGCCTCATAGAACTCTATAAGAAAATCCGAAAACACTTCATCTTTATTTCCGGGCTTGGATACAACAACATCTTCCCATCCTTTAAGCTCAATGTTCATGGATATAAGAGAATCATACCTATTAAAGAAATCAGGATGAACCAACCTTTCTTTATATACTAACCACTTGGAAATCGGCTTAGAAGAAGACATGTCTTCAGAAGCTACTTCCACAGACATTCGGATCTGAAGACCTCTGAGAAGTTCATAACGGAGAAATCTAAAGTTCGAAACGGCTTTAAAATGGAGAGGCAGAGCTTCAAGACGCTGGAGCTTGAAAACTGATGTGGGACAACCATTTGGGGTACCCTTTATATAGGCAATGAGAAGATGGTTCAACTTCCTCAGTTGATCGAATGGTTGTGACAAGCTGAGATCAGATATGACGGTTGAAAACCAATTCTCAAGAAAACGTGAATCCGATCTTTTGAGGTCTTTATTAAAACAAAGAATTAAGAAAACTATAATCTGAAAACAAAATATAAGAAAATTCCAGCAATTAAAGTATAATTATGAAAACTTGAGTAAGAAAATCATACCTTTCGGATTGGCTTAGGAAAATTATTCGTAATTGGTAACATTCTTAAGAAAACTACGAAAAAATATTTACTACGAAAAGACAAAGTTCGCAAAACTCACTACGAAAAACAAACTCAGTATGGAAAACTCAGTATGAAAATTTGATTACAAAATTTAAAAACAAAAAACTCATTATGAAAGATTCAATATGAAAATATCGTTATGAAAATACCAGTACGAAATTTTCAATTCCAGAAGTTTTCAATACGAAAATTTCCATTCCAGAAGTTTTCTATACGAAAATATCCATTCTGTAAAATTTTAGTTCTGGAAATTCCCATTCCGTAATTTTAGTTCCGAAATGTTTGAAAAACAATCTTTGAAAAATTTAGTTACTCTAACAATCAAATGTACTCCTCCCATGAAAAGGAGTTTATTATTGTAAGGATACTTTTTCAATAGAAAGTTAATGAAGAATGATTACCTTATAGTTATCATTCCTAACTTTTGGTTAATGTATTCAAATCTATCAGAAGGCAATGATTTTGTGAAAATGTGAGCAAGTTGATCTTGTGTTCCGATAAACTGAAGAATAATATCTCCTTTTAGTGTGTGATCCCTAAGAAAGTGATGCCTAATATTTATGTGTTTTTCACGAGAGTGATGTGCAGGGTCCTTACTTAAGGCAATGGCACTTGTGTTATCACACAAAATTTGAGTTTTAGTAAAACTCAAGCCATAGTATGTGAGTGTGTGTTGCATCCACAACACTTGAGCACAACAACTTCCAACTACTACATATTCAGCTTCAGCAGTGGAGAGTGCTATAGAATGTTGCTTCTTGCAGGACCAAGAAACTAATAAATCTCCTAAGAAATGACAAGTTTCGGATGTACTCTTTCTATCCAATCTACATCCACCAAATTCAGCTTCAGAAAATCTTTTTAGAAAAAAATCATTTCCAGAAGTATAAAATAATCCTAGATCCATGGTTCCCTTAAGGTAGCGAAAATTTCTTTTTACTGCCTTTAAGTGAGATTCCTAGGGGATTGGAATGATATATTTCACATAAGCATACTGAGAACATTAAGTCTGGTCAAGTAGCTATTAAGTAAAGTAAACTTCCTATCATACCTCTAAAAGATGTTTGATCTACTGGTTTCCCAGCTTCATCAAGATCTAAAGAGTTTGAGGTACCAATAGGAGTACTTATACTCTTAGTGTTTTCATAACCATACTTTTTGAGAAGATCTTTAATATACATATGTTGAGATATGTAGGTTCCTTATGGTTTTTTAGAAATTTGAAAACCAAGGAAAAAAGTTAACTCATCCATCATACTCATTTCAAACTTAGATTTCATTCGACTTGCAAAAGAGTTGGTCAAAGATTGCTGAGTTGAACCAAATATGATGTCATCAACATAAATTTGAACAATCAAAAAAATTTTCTTATATTTCATTATAAAAAGGGTTGGATCTTCATTTACCTTAACATAGTTATTTTGAATCAAAAATCCAGTGAGTCTACCATACCATGCTCGTGGGGCTTGTTTAAGGCCATTCAGAGCTTTGGTAAGTCTAAAAACATAATCATGATGTTTTGTATCTTCAAAGCTAGGAGTTTGTTCAACAAAAACTTCCTCTTGAACATAACCATTAAGAAAATCACATTTCACATCCATTTGAAAAAGTTTAAAATTAAAGAATGCTACAAAGGCAAGTAGAATATGGATATATTCAAGTCTGGCTACTGGAGCATAGGTTTCTTCATATTCTATTCCCTCTTGCTGATTATAACCTTTAGCAACAAGTCTAGCTTTATTTCTTACTATGACTCCATTTTCATCACATTTATTTCTAAAAACCCATTTTACTCCAATAACAGAAGTTTCCTTAGGTCTTTCAACCAAGGTCCAGACTTTATTCCTTTCGAATTCATTTAGTTCATCTTGCATGGATTTGATCCAATCATCATCACCTAAAGCTTCATCAGTGCTTTTAGGTTCTAATTGGGAAATAAATGCTAGATGTTCTACTTCATTTCTTAAAAAACTAATAGTCCTTACAGGTTGATGTACATCACCAATGATACTATCACTGGGATGATTCTTAAGAAACACCTGATTTGGGTCTTGAAAAGCCTGTTCATCCACATAGGGTAGAAAGTCTTCAGGGGTAAATGTTTCAGAATTATCTTCTTGAACATTATCCTTATCAGAAGGTTCTTCTGTCAAAGGTTGACAATCATTTTTTGAAAACACATCTGAGGATGTAGGCTGGGATGGTTTAAAAACAAAAGGATCAGACTCATCAAATTTTACATGTACTATTTTTTCAACAGTACAAGTATTTTTATTAAAAACTCTATAAGACTTAGAAGTTTTGGAATAACCTAAGAAAATTCCTTCATCAAATTTTGTTGAGAATTTATGTAGGTTATCTTTAGTATTCAGATTGAATACTTTGCAACCAAAAACCTTGAAGTAGGATAGTCTTGGTTTTCTACCATTCCATAACTCATAAGGAGTTTTATTAAGAAAAGGTCTAATCAAAACTTGATTTATAGTATAGCAAGCAGTACTTACAGCTTCAGCCCAGAAATGTCTAGCTATAGAATATTCACTCAACATGGTTCTAGTTATCTCTTGAAGAATTCTATTTCTTCTCTCAACTACACCATTTTGTTGAGGAGTTCTAGGTGCTGAAAAATTGTGAGTAATACCTTTTTTACTACAAAAAGTTTCAAAATCATAATTTTGAAATTCACCTCCATGATCACTATGAATAGTTTTCAATGGAAGGTTTTTCTCATTTTTAACTTGAGCTCTAAAACTTTTGAAATAAGAAAAAGCTTCAGATTTATTTTCTAGAAAATAAACCCAAGTAAATCTAGTGTAATCATCAACTAGAACAAACACATAGTATTTTCCTCCAATACTTCCAGTTTGTGTTGGACCAAAAAGATCCATGTACACTAACTCTAATGCATCAGTTTTTGAGACTTCACCGATTTATTTAAAACTAGATTTATGTTGCTTTCCATATTGACAAGGATCGCAAACTTTAGAAGAATCAAATCTAAGCTCCGGTAGATCCTTAACTAGTTTCTTCTTAGAGAGTTTACATATGTTTCTAAGGTTATAGTGACCTAATCTTCGATTCCATAACCAGGAATGATCTTCCATTTCACTTAGACAAGGTAAATCTTGACTTTTGAGGTCTTCTAAGTTTAAGGTGTAAACATTCTCTTGCCTATTGGCTGAGAGAATAAATTCATCCTTGGAATTATGAACTAAGCACTTATCATTCCTAAAATTCACAAGGTAACCTTCATCACATAACTAACTTATGCTAATGAGGTTTTGCTTAAGACCCTTAACAAAAAGAACATTTGAAATCAAAGTTTTACCTAAAATAACAATATTACCAATACCAACAATCTCACCCTTAGCATGATCTCCGAAAGTTACCTTTCCTCATTTCGTTTTGATAATCTTTTAAAAATAGCTTTTGTTACCAGTCATGTGCTGGGAACATCCACTATCCATGTACCATGTATTGTTGCTGGTACTCTCTTTATTTTCCTGAAATCAAGAATAGAATTAGACTTTTGGAATCCAAACTTGTTTGGATCCGAGATTACCAGATAACAAAATTTTAGGAACCCACATCTTCATAGAAAAGTAAGCTTTGTGAAATTCTAGAGATTGGGTTTTGTTTAAGGAACAATTCTTTGCCCAGTGACCACCACATTGACACTTAGTACAAAATGGGGCACTTTGAGGAACAAAATAATTGTTACTAAAAATTGGTTTTGCATGGGTATAACCAAATCCGGATTTATTTCTTAAAGGTCGTATTTGGGAATACATTTTATCAAAATTTTCCTTACAATGGGTAAAGTTTGATTAACAATTCTTTAAGGAAAAAATTTCGGACTTGAGTTTTATAAAAAAAAAATTATCCTCAAAAACATTAGTTTTAGAACTAGAGCTAGGCTCGAAAACATTTTTCTTAGAAATTACTTTTTCTAATTATTTAGAAAGTTTGTTCTTCTCAGAACTTACTTTCTCAATATTTTTTGAAATACTTTCAAAATCAGCATTTTTCCTATCAAGATCTTTAGAAATATCTGATATCTATTTTGTAAGAATAGAATTCCTAGAGTTTTCCTTATTAAGTTTCTTATTGAGTTTGGAATTCTAAATTTCAAGAAGTTCAGCAAACCTAGAGAATTCTTCATAAGTAGGTAAAGTATTTTCTTCATCAGAAGAGGATTCTTCATCAAAAGAGTTATAATACTTACTCTCATTAGAATTTAAAGAAACATAGGTCAATGATTCAGCATTTCGTACCTTAGCCATAAAATAATGATTATCAACAGGTAATCTGGCTATAAGACAAAGATTCTTCTGTCCTAAAGGTTCGTAATCAGAAGATTCATCTAAAGAGTCACCACCACTGGCACTCTAGGTATAATTAGTTTTCAGAACTTTCTTAGCATTGGCATTATAATACTTCTTTTTGTTCCTTTCTGAATGCCTTTCTTTCCTTTCTTTCTTTTTAAGGAAAGGGAAATATGGTCTAATATGTCCAGCTCTCTTGCATTCATAACAAGTGACTTCTCCATATTTTCTATCATTCCTTTCATTTTTCTTATACTTGGATTGGAAATTTCTCTGGCCAACTATCTTGTTCATCCTTCGAGCAAGATTTTCTAATTCATTTTTAGAGATTTCACTCTCACTAGATTCAGATTGGAAAATAACTTTCTTAGACTTGGATCTGGTTACTCTCTCTGGAGTCTTAGCTTTCATCTGATTTGATTTTGTTGTAAAAGCAACAGTACCATTCCCATTCTTCTTTTTTATGTTGTCATCATCTCTCTTCATTCTGGTTTCATGTTGTAGAAGAGTTCCAAATAACTCATCAAGAGAAATTTGAGTGACCTTCCTGTTCTCATCTATAGTAGTTCTTTTGGATTCCCACTCATTAGGCATGATATCAATTATCTTATCCACAAGTACTTCATCATCTAACCCTTTTTCTCCCATAGACTGTAGGATGTTGATGATAGTCATAAATCTTTGTTGAACTTTATATATTGGTTCTCCATAAGGAAAATTGAAGCCATGATATTCAGCTCTAAGCATAGCTCTCCTAGTCTCAATCACCTTAGGAGTTCCAAAGTGTGTAACCTCTAACTTCTTCCAGATACAATTAGCTGCTTCACAAGACGAAATTTGGATATATATATTTCTTTTCATTGAACAATATAGAGTATTGCGTACCTTATAATTGAGTTTATACTCTTGCTTTTCCTAGTTAGTAAAAGTTCTAACTTCCTGATCAGGAATTTTATAATCACCAGTAAGAATAACAAAGTTTCCACTCCAGTATTGATAACAAAAGTCTTCATTCGATCTTTCCAGTACTCATAGTCATTACCATCAAATATTAGTGGCCTTGTAGGATTTATATTATCAATAGAACCAACATTGATTCCTTCCAGACTTAAAAACTTTTGGCACACAAACATGTTAGAAAACAAATTCATAATAACAAAGTTCGGAATGAGAAAGTTTGTAATGGGAAAGTTCGGAATGATAAAGTGAGCAAGAAAAACTTATACGTGAGTACAAGAATTTCAGATACCTCCACTGATACCAATTGTAGGATCGAAATAATGATGTAGATTCTCAATATACAAGAGGGGGGTGAATTGTATATTTAAAAATTCCTTTGGAACCTTTAATGTTAGTTACGATTAACTATGTTTTCCTTAAGAAAAGGAAAGGGATAAGTTTAACAAAGTTAAACTAAGCAAATTCACAACACCTTTAACACCAAAAGAAAACTTGGAATAAAGAATGAAGTTATAAACTTCAAGTCCTATGAACTTTCTTAAAATTGGAAAGAGATTTCGAAAGTAGGTTCCGGAAGTATGGTTCTGGAGATTGAAACTTAACAAAAGATTACAATATGAGATTCTACCTTAAAGAGTATAGAATCTAAATGAAACAAAGTACAAGTAAGGAAGTATAAATAAGTTATACTTTCCTTATAATACAAAATGCAGTGGAATCAAACAAGTAGTAAAACTACAAGTAACAAGATATAAGTCTTTTAACCCAAAGAGAAGGGTATCCAACAACCTTGGATAAAGGTCCCTTGATTTATACATTCAAGCAAGTCTATCTTACCCACACTAGGGTAAGCCCTCGATATAAAGATTGGAGTCTCTATCTTGCTATCCCTGTAAGCCCACAACTTCAAGGTAGTTGGCAACCTCTGTCTTCCTCAGCAAGGAAGCCCTCAACTTCAAGGTGTTGGAAACCTCTGTCTTCCTATCCCCGGAAGTCCTCAAATGTAATAACCAACATTCGAAGTCGCACGATGCTTTTAGAGTTAATAAGAGCCTCTCTATCTAGAAATCACATCAATAGCATCTATGCACAATGTCGAAGAATTCATTCATCAGTCATCAGTTCATCAACGAGCTCTTTCAAATGAGCTTCTATTTATAGGCAAGGTCGGCCTCCTTTCCAACGGTCAAATTTTCCTAAAAAATCGGAGGGACCTGTACACGTGTAACTTAACCAACGGTTAGTTTATAACAGAATAGACAACATCGTTTTATAACAAAAAAAGTGTAACAGAATGTACGACATCGTTTTAAGTCTTAACTAAAAAGTTCTAAGTGAAGATTCGAAGTGAATGTTCGGAGTGAAAAAAAATATTAAAGAGTAGACAAATTATAAAAGCGTAAGCAAAATGAATGTTCTGTGTCTAACCAAAAATAATTTTCAGAGTCTAAATAAATTCGGAGTGTATAAATCAAAGATGATCAGATTCTTTTTAATAGGTGAATTCGGAATGAGAATTCGGAATGAGAATTCGTCATCAGAATTCATAGTGAGAATTCATCATCAGAATTCGTAATGAGAATTCGTCATCAGAATTCGTAATGAGAATTCATCATCAGAATTCTTAATGAGAATTCTTCATAAGAAATATGAATGAGAATTCATCATCATAATTCGTAATGAAAATTCGTCATTAGAATTCGTAATGAGAATTTGATGTCAAACTTCATAAGGATTTGTATCCTGAATCTGGAGTAGAACATAATCAGAGTTCCTATCCGGAATTCGGAATGAAACTTTATCATAGTTCTCATCACGATTTCGGAGTGGAAATTTATTACAGTTCTTATCCAGAATTCGGATCCTAAAACAGAATAATTCATATCAAATTTTCAAACAATTCCAAGAATATCTATATGAATTCGAATCTTATACTTAAGAAAAATATGGATGAAAATATGATAAGGATAATTTTTCTTACAAAAGCGATTTTCCTTATAAAAGAAAATTTCCTTATAAAAGTGATTTTCCTTATAAAAGCGATTATCTTAAAGATAAGGTGTTTGTGATTTTCAAAACAAGAAGGAATGAAAAAGTCATAAGGAAAACCTTATTGACTCAACAGGGCCCACTTGTTATCATAAACAATTTCCAAGGACACTTTTATGAATAAAACACATGAAAAAATATTTTAAACATATGTGCAATACACTTTTGGATATTAAAATACCATTTCCTTTTAAATCCCCATTTTTAAAACATAAATTAAATGTAATAAAAGATGGATGGGTTTTTTTAAGAAAATATGTATGATTATAAAAGAAACCAGATATATAATAATAGTTACAGTGGTGGGAAAAGTCATTGTCATTATATATGGTAAAATAGAACATCCCTTTTGTCTCTTGTAAAGAATGTCAAAACATTCTGTTAAAAGATTCATTTTGAAAACCTTTAAAAGGAGGTTAAAATAGCCATAAAATATCCATTATATTTATTTTATGTATATATAAATACATCCATCAAATAGTTTTATAGTAAGGTCATGGAAAAAAAATATTTGGAAGGGATACTTTAAAGGATTGTTTTTAAAATAAATTCTCCTACCTTGAGCCTGACTCATCACGTATATTCTTTATCATCCAAAATAAAAAACATAACATAATTTTTTACATTACTAATAAAGAAATTAGAGTTCGTTATTTTTATTTTACCGTGTTTTAAAAGATTACTAATCAATAATTTTCTTGTCAAACGTTTTGATCATATTCGGCTAATTTGTCTAAAACAACTTCGATAGGTTGACTACGATCAAAGAGGTAAATATTACATCTTATATAGAATAATAATCATGAAATAATTTTCATTTATATACATCAATTATAATTTTTAATTGAACTGTGTAATATGGTTATACAAAATAATCTGTGTTTTAATCCTGGAGACAGTATGCAGTACATATACATGTGTAATGTTTCCATTTTACAAAAAAAATTATGAAAAGAAGTTAAGTGTTATTTTATATTCACATAATTATAATTATATAATAAATACAATATTATTATTTTAAATATAATTTTTTACATCATCCATGTGATGTGTTGATGAAAAACGAATAGCATCACTTTGTGGAGGTGGTAGTCCACATGTACGCACAAACGATGTTATTATTTTTCCATGAATGAAAGGTAAGACAGTAAATGATATATATTTATTTTCAGGAATATAATTATTTCATTAATATCATATATATATATATCCATCATTATAACCATTCATAATAGTAGTTTATTGAAAATTAATTACATTGGTTCATGAGGTGGTAGTATATCGTACACACAAAAGGTGGTTTGGTTTCCCATTTGATGGAAGTGGAAATGGATATAGTTTATCAAATTAACAAATTAAAAACAATGTATATGGGAGATAATATTTTTATTATTTCATAATTTTTGAATAATATTTTAATAATTTATAAAAAGAAACAAAATATAAATTCTTGGTTAATAACTATACCTCTTCCTTAGACAACCTCATAAGGTTTACACCAAAAGTTTTCTGAGGTTGGTTTTTTTATCAATCCAAGACCTGTAAGAAAATGGTGGTATTTTAGAAATTGATTTGGGTGAGAAATTGTTCAACCACAATTATTTTTATGTGTTATAGATTATAACAAGAGGACCTCTATTATAATATAGTGGAGGGTCAATCTTGTAATTTATTAAAATATTCAATTAATATAAATTAATTTTAAGATTCAAATGGATCTAAATTGATAATATTTGAAGATAAAATGAGCTTGATTAGAAATAATCTCATCCAATAAAAATTTTATAAGTCTAGGTGATGTTTTCTCACTTAAATGTTTGTTTTAACCTGTGTTAACCCTTTTTTATAATTACTTCTGTATTAAAGATGTTAATATTTATGGGTTAATAAAGTTACTTTTAAAGAAACATTTGACCATAAATGAATCATGGTTCATATTTTTATCTATATCCCAATAAAGTGGTTTAACATATGATTTTTTTGAGTTTAAAACCATTTAATAAAATATTATTTATTATAAAAAAGCATTATGTCAATTTTGGAACTATTCAATTAATTTTACATTTAAAACTATAAGAAAACAATTGAATTCAAATATAATACATTAAAAACTCTATAATATGTCATGGTTATCTATATAATCATAAAATTTAGTAAATAATTCAAATAATAACACCTTTAATATTTTTAAAATCATTTATGTTTTCTATTAATGGAATAAATATTGTGTAAGTGTTTCTTCGGAATTTAAGGTAATATTTCTAAAAAAAATTAAAACTAAATTAATATGAGAGAAAATATAATTTAACTTTTAAAATAATACTTATAAACAAACATTCCTTTTTTTATCCCTATGTAAAAAATTAAATATAATAAAACAAATAGAATGGAATTTTAACCTTTTACAAAAATAGAATCGGGGGAAACCCCTTTTATTATAGAAAAATAAAAAAAAGTACAGGAAAAGAAGAAAGGAAGGGGTCAGATAGAGCATTTATACCCTCAAACAAAATCGAAAGTCTAAAAAATTCCATGAAAATAGAAGATAAAAATACATACGGAGGAAAATTGGCCACATATTTATACCAGTCAGAGTCGTCACTCAAAGAGATGAACATGTTTGAGTGATCCACAATTAGAAAAACCAAGGTGATAGATCTTATACTCATCATGGGCCAAATATTGGAAAAAATATTTTCTAGATCATCTTTTCTTTATAGTAGAGTGTTATGGCCCAATTCCCATCTACCTCCCTTGGATTACGTTGTCTCTATAAGTATACTTTCTCTTTTAGGATTTGTCAAATTTATCCAAGTCACAAATATAACCCCATTTTCAATTGATTATATAAGTGTTATTAACTTCTTTAGCAGGCTGATGGGAGACCATTTATTTTTTCTCCACAACAAAATTAGATTCTACCATAACGGGTTCATGATTAGGAATCCCTTCTTGAAATACCTTAGGTTGGGCATCTTCATCCGGGGAGGACAAAACCAAAATATAGGAAAAATCTCTCGCTGATAACTTTATGGATCCCTTCTGGATACCCATTCCACCTGAATTAGTAATAGGTAAACTCTATATCTCATCCTCACATTTTAAAATACTGGAACCTATCTATTTCGCCATCTAATATGTTTAATTTTTTAGATTTTATTGAAATAAAATATTATATAGGTAAAAATCATGTACATATATAAATAAAAGGTCAAAAATTTATATTTAGGATGATTATGGACCAAATATTATCATCCAATAAAATTAAGGCAAGTGTTATGGTTACATTATAGCACTTATCACATTTTTTTGATCCTTAATTAACCCCTTTTTCAATTGTCATGGAAACAAAATTTACTATGATTTCTGTTCATAATGACTAAAGATAAAAGGTAAATATTTACCAAATTTAGACCACCTGACTTTGAATAAGGAATAAATTTTTCAGGATTCAAAATATAGAAGTGGTGTAATTTAATTTAAAATTAAACTGGACAAACATAATGAAAATGGTTTTTCAGAAGAATGCCTTTTATGTATAAAAATATTTTTTATACCAAATTAAAGTATAAAATTAATCCAAAACATAATAATTTGATTGTGTTTAATAAAATGTAAATAATTTAATTTTAAAACTAATATAAAATAAAATTTTACTTTATAAATACTTAAAATCAAAATATAGTTTTCAATAGAACTAAGTATTTTTTCACTATTCATTGAAATATAATAATTTTTAGAAAATTTTCAAAAATTCATCCTAAGATAAATTTGATATGAGAAATTAAAAATGATATTTTTTGATAGATTAAATTTTTATAAGTTCATGAAATTATTTATAATATTATCTCACAAAAAAGACTATAAAATCATTTTTTAAGAAAATTTATTTTTGTAGCATAAAATAAATTTACTAAAAATTGAGTGATTTTTACTAAGAATCTATTAATACACTTGTACTTAATAGGAAATTTATAAGTATTTCATTATGTAGTTATACCTATTATTACCTAACAACTTAATAGGTAGGATATAATGGTGATATTTAAATAATAATATTTTTGGTTCGTTTAAGTGTGATACCACGTATCTTATACTCTATCAGACATAGTATTTCTTTTAAAATCCCAAGAAATTATGTTTAATATGAATAATTTAAATCTTATGCAAGTTGTACATAATATCTGGTAGTTCTGCATAATTATTGAATATTATTCCCTCAACTCTAGTATCACTCTTCATATCTCCAAGAAGATCAATGCACAAAATCTTTACATGTTATGGAATACCTTGAATCTGTCTAGCCATGTTCTCCATGTTATAAGCACATATCACCTATTATTTTCCAAGTATAATGGGAGTAGCTCCCTCATCCTTAAGAAACCAACATTGAATCAACTTCTTCATAAATACACTAAATTAGTAAGAACAACCGCAACTCAATTTTAATTAGTAATAACTCATTCCATAATAAGATAAACATAAAAATTTTATATTTATTTTCCTAATATGAACTCTTTAATATAATTTATTATTGATAATTTGATTTAAATATATATTATATTATTTTAAATATAAACATTTTATTTTCAAATTTTATTATGAAAACACTCTTATAATTTAAATATCACATAATTAGTATTATTTAAACCTTGATCATATAAATTATCAAAACTCTTTATGATATGGTATAAGTAATTTCTAAAATAAGGCCATTAATTGAGAAATTCAAATTAATAATAATGAATAATTTATAATTTTAATATAAAATCTTTTATATTAGACATTATTTTATAATTTATAAACGCCTTATAAATTATACATATAATTTTGATGTAAACATTTTTTATCTAAATTATAATTCATACCATTTGGAGAAGGTATTTTAATATTAAAAATTAATATTATGGAATATGAATTTAATAAATGTTTCATAAACATATAATTAATTAATTTTAAAATCTTTATAATTAATTGATAAAGAAAATTATAAATAAATTAATATCCCAAAAATATAGTTTTAATTATGATTTATTATCATTTTATAAACTATCTATATTAATTATATAATAAAAAATATGAAAATCTAAATTTTCATGTATATCGTATTAAACAATATCTACTTTATCACAAAATTTGATAGAGAAGCCTTAGTGCTCAAACCATTTAGGATATATATGTCGTACCCAATGATAGATAATATGGATTATGGCTACTGGGTGGGTTGTGATGTGGCATTTTTTACATAGTTTTCCACATATTTTTAATTATATTTCTAATAATTTTATTAATTATTTTTAAAAATTTTATTAAATAATCATACTTTTGTATTTTTATAATTAAATATATTAATTAATCAATTTTTATAATTAATTATGTATTTATATTCATTAAAATGATTAATTAAGTTATTACATTAATTTTATTGTTTTACAATTTATTAATTAGTTTAGAGTTTTAATATGCTTACCTTATAAAAATATGTATTTCTTATTAATTGATCAATTAATATTTTTATTTTCAATTAAATTAATTAATTTTTAATTAATATTTCGTCTTTTAAATACGAATTAATTAATCCTTCAAATTTAATGCTATGAATTATAATTTTTCATTTATTTGTTCAAATATATTAATTAGTCTTTATTTAATTTTTGTTTTTCAAATTTTTGATTCTTGCTTTGAGTTTGTTAATTAGATTACTTTCGTTGTTTTAGTTAAACATTCTTTTATGTTTTTAATTTATGTTTATATTTTAATAAATATAATTTTAATTTTATTTAAGTTTATTTTTTTTCTTTTTTTAATTGTTTTAATTGGTTTTTCTTCTTTGATAATTATTTAGTTTTTATGTTATTTATGTTTTTGATCACTTCAAATTTGTTGTAGAACTTACAGTGGCACTGTCACTCTTGGGAGCTTCCCTCATGGTGTCACAGCAACCCCTTTCCTTTATGGTGCCACAGTAAACAATCACACTTATTTACAGTGGCACCGTTTATTTCCTTCTTCCATATAGAACTTCTCTCCTCACTACCATTTCATCTCCATTACTGTGGCCCTACTTCATTTTTGACTATAACCTAAAACATCTTTCCCCAAAACACTTAATCCACCTTCATTATTTCACTTTCCCACAGAAAACCCATCCTGCCACTATAGATCCTCATACCGACATTAACCAATATCATATTTAAATTGATATTTAACAACAACATATCAACAATAGGGAAATACATATTACAATCATATAAGAACTAAAATCTATGTTGGATCCACTGTGTGAAGAGGCCATCGCCCTCTAGATTTCAGCAACGTCGCACCACCGAGGTTGTAGGAGGTCAGTAGTCAATCTGGGAGGATGAAGCAATGCCCAGACAGTCATTGAGCTACTGGTCGATGGACTGGATCCCGCCAAATAACTATTCGGTGCGCCACATGCGACGAGGAGGTCGACCAGCTTTCCAACCTTCGCTGCACAGAGGAGAAGTAACCAATAGTTCTGTCATGTTGTGTAGATCTGAATTCATCGATTGGTGTCATCGTGCACTGTACTGCTACAGGGGGTTTCTATTTTTTTGAGCTGTTCTATCTCAGGATGAACCACCAGCCCAATTTATGCTTCTATACAAAGAAGTTTGAGCCACTAAAAAAGATGTGTCGCTCCTACCGGGAAACGTTTGTCGTCGATCTTGAACCTTGAAGTCGAGCTGGTCATCGTGAGGGAGAACTAGGGTTTCCGTTGTTTACAGAGGAAATCGTGAATCCCTAACCCCCACTACATGTTCTACATAGAAATAATGGGGAGGGGAAGAAGAAAATAAAAAACCCCTTAAATAAAAAAACATAATTACAAAAAAACAAAACTAATACTAATAATAAATTAAAAAATAATTATAATAAAATAGATAAATAAGTTATAAAATAAAATATAAAATAAATTATGAAATTTTATAAAACTAAAATTTTAATAATATTAATTTATAAATAAAATAAATTATTAATTAAAACAAATAAATTTAAATTAACACTTTAATTATAAAGTAAATTCTTAAGTAGAATAATTATAATAATTAAATTAATAAAATTAATCTTAATTAAGAATTTTATAAAGATATATAAACTAATTGTTAATAAGACTTACATTAATAAAATAACCTACCAAATAATTTAAAAATAAAAACTTAATAATTTTTATAATAAATTAATAACTATAATAATAATTTTTAATAAAAGTAAATAATAATTATCAGCTAAATTATTTATCAATTAACATTAATTAACGTTTTAATATAACATTAATTTTAAAAAATAACTATAATATTATATTTATTTATTTTCTTCATGTTTTAATTGTTTTGTTTTGTTCTATTTTGAAGGTTCGTTCAAGAGTAGAAAATATATCCATGTGCATTCAATTAACTCACATGATGTTAGTTACAAGGTAGAAACTAGTACGATGTGTGGTTCGCAAAAAAATGCATGTAAGTGGTGCAAAGGTGAAGGGGATTTGAAGTCAGTGGTAAACAATGGGTGACATGTAGTAGATGATAGTGCATTTAAAAACCGAGAAAGGGACAATAAATAAGAGAGGACTCCCATTATGATTCTAAAGACCACATTTTTTGGAGAGCGAAGATTCCAAGGGACAGTACTAGAGATAAGATGGAGGCAAAGGATCCCAAAGGAAGAGAAGCACTTGGGAAGTTCTTCCTCCCCCTTTCATTAATTCTAGTACTCAGTTTTTGGATGTTTTCAATGCTATATTTCATTATGATCGTAGTCTGAATCGTCTAACTCATAAATTTAATACTTTGATTTTTTATTCATTAAATTCTTAATTTTATTCTTGTCTCACATAATAATTGATCAGTGAGATCAATTCTAATGATCATGAAAATTGTTCAAACCTTATATTCTTTAAAAAAATCACAGCTTCAAGTTCAATCAGTGAGATTGAACATGATAATCATCTTGTTGAATAATTAATGTCATTACAGTTGGAGTTTTACGATGAGTTTTATTTAAATTGTATTCTTCCTCATATTTATAATGGTGGCTGAATTTTGGAGTGGTGAACTCTAAAATTCATACCACTATTTGATTTATCTTCTAGAGAGGAAGATTTATAACTCTACTCTTATGGTGTGATTCAATAAATTTCAGTGGATATTTTTTTAACCAATAAGTTTATAATTCCTATGTTTTTTTCTTGATCTATGCTCCTTTTTCCTTGATTATTTATTTTAGTATAAGGTTATCTTTATAATAAATTACATTATTTCTTAGTTTGTTAGTGTTCTAGTATATGACTTAGTAACTTTGTCAAAAAATATTCTTTACTTCCTTAATAAAAAAAATTAAAAAAATTAAAATGTTAAAAAAACTATAAATATGTTTACCTCACTGCTGACAACAGTGGGGATTTTAGATTTAAAACCTCATAATTCACTCACCTACCTTCTATGTGGATAAACCCTACGCCACTATGCTAGTGTAGGTTAATAAATTTAATTTTAAGGGCCATTACGACCTCCATCCTAATCAAAATTGGGAAACGTTGCTGAGGAAGGCATGCGCTAAGAATTCAAGGGTAAAAAAATAAATAAAAACACATAAACATTTAAATTATTAATAAAAAATCTAAAAAAACATCTTAAATTTTCTCCTTTATTTCAACTTCAAGGAAATTATGCTTGACATTGAGTGTGTTTCTTAATCTAAACATTTTAAAAAATGGATGATCTTGGACCATGTTGTCTTTTTTGTGGTTGTTATGGGCACACTGCATGGCAGTTTGTCTATAACTAGCCAAAAAAAGTTATTTACAATGAAGATATTGAGCATTTTGTGTTGAATCCTGAATTCCTAGGTAAACATGAATTGATTTAAATCAAATTAGATGTTAGGTAGGATGTTTTGGATACTCATCTAAACAAGACCCAATAAATACACTCAAGATACAGATCAAAGAATTAAAAGATTTCAAAAAATTCTCTTAGAGTTACAATAAAGGTTTAAGGAGCAAGTGGAAACTAAGTTTAAGGAAGAAGAATATTTTGATGGATAATCTGATGTTAAAGAAATAGAAAATGTTTAAAAAATCTTTGAAAATCAAGTTTAAGAGGAAAGTGATTGTGAAACTATGCAACAACAATTTATTTTTGAAAAATCTAAAAATATTGAACAAGATCTAAAATCAATTTACTCCATGAATCAAGAAAACAACATTGAATATCCCATAAAGAACATAATTTATGATGAGTTGGAAAATATTGAAAATTAATTAAAACAGGTACAAAAAAATTTCTCAGTTCGTTTCATGATTCCTACTTTTGAAAAAAATCACTCTTTTAGAAATTTTTAGAATGAAGTCATTCGGGCTGAAATCAATCTTGAATATGAAAAAATGAATGTAATAAACACTTCACCAAACTTTTCTAACTTTGTAAACAATGATCCTGAACATGATTATTGGGTATAATCTGGATAAGAAAATTAAATTGGATAATACAAAATCCGACATTTTTGAACTTGAACTGAACTCTTCTATTCCATGTTTTGAAACTACAAACCCAATAATTTCTAAAATATTGTTGGAAAAATAAGTTGAGGAAATTTGATTTAAAGAAATACTAACTATTGATATTTCACTACCATATTCTAAGATTCATCACTTTTCCGGAACATTGTGTAGAGAAATTACAAGCAGTACATGAAAAGGTGCCTTTCTGCACACCTATTTTGACACTCTCATGGGATATAATAGAGGATTTCACAAACTTATTAAAAAATGATGAATAATTGAAGTATAATATGACAATAAATAGCCTAGGATAAACCTTAGGTGTCATATATTAAAGAAGTAGGTGTCATTATTTAAACAACCTATAAGTAATTTTTTATTATTATGTGAGTAATTTTTTATTATTATGTGGTTTTCTTATATGATAAGTGTGTCTCACCCAATGAATTCTGGTCTTAGTCAATATTAGTAACTAGAATAAACTGGGTTAACATAGAATATTTCAGTTTTAGAAATTATGGGCATGATGAAAATCAATTTATTATTTGGAAATATTATGAACACAATCACGAAGGTCCCTGAGTATTGGCTATACAGATGAAGATAAGAGAGAGAAAATGAAAAGTGAACGGTATAGTATGTTCTTCTAGTATTATTTACACTAAACATAAGAACCATGATTGTATTTTGGTTGAGGAACCTTAAGACATTCTTTATATTTCATATTCTAGTAATGGAGTTTTATGGGATAAGATAATAAAGCTTGAGTAATGGTTTAAAAATAACGTTGGATTATTTAATTTTATATTTTTAGTAATTGAGGAATTATGTTTTATGAATCATGAATTATATGTTTTCCATTAAGGATTTTCAAAAACAATTTTATTTTAGATGATGAACAAAAAAATTATTTAATCTAAAGGTGATATTTTTATAAAGCAAAAGTATCCCTTAATTTATTCTTGATGTTAACATAAGTATGTTTGGATAAAGATATGTTAGATATAAATAAGTAAATTATATGATACTAATTAGCTCATAACTGATAAAGGATTTATTGATAAAGTATTTTATGTTATCATGGATAAAGTTTAAAACTCTTTGGATTTATGGAATATATCAAGAAATCTTTGGAATAAGGAAGCAAGTGTGTTTTCAAAGAGTATTTATGGTAATTCAAGTTATTAAAATGTTTCAAGATAATATATGTTGAGGCTATTCACATGTTTTAAATTTTATAACCAAGAGTTACTTTGTTATATATGGGGATCAATGTTAATCTAATTTACTGACCTTATTTCTAAAATTTTGGATTATTATTTTTAGGAATGGTTATAAGGTTAACTATTTCTGGAAAGTTTAAGTAAAAATCTATATGAACTTTGTGATATTAAATTATTAACTCACCACATGAGGATTTATTCATATTTTATAAATTTTGATAAACTTTTTTGTGATAACAAATGACAGATGGAATGACTTATCATTCCGTTTATGAATCTCATGATCTGTTAGTTCTTTTAGAATGACCAATTTACTTTCATTCCCAGGATTAAGTGATGAAGTGGGAATTGATAAAGGAAAAACCAATGTTTGAGAACATGCATATATAATGGAATAAAATCAAGTATGTATATCTTCTTGTGAAAGTTCTACAAATTTAGGAAAAAGTACCTTGAAAAAATATATATATACCCTAGTACCATCATTTTTGCTAAATAAAATGGCCCTTAGATCATTTAATATTTATATATTTTTTATTTTTAACTATATCCTAAGCATATTATCTATCACTCTACATTATAACTTGATAGTTATATTTCTCTTCCATGTCCATGCTTTCACTTCCCACTTATTTTATCCTATGTGGAAACCTAGTTGCATGTTACTTTGGGTAACTATTACAGTTCAAAATTAACCCTTTTTAAATGAAGTTTTAGTATTCACTTTTATGATGTGGTTTTTTATTAAAGGAACTTATAAGTATTAAACCATTGATAACCCACGCAACTTTCGAGGGATAAATTTATTTTAAAGGGTGTATAATTTAACACCCTATGTTTTTATGAACCTTTTTTTAATAAATTAATTTTATTTTATGTCTTCTGTCTCACGCTACACTAATTAAAACTTTATTTATAAGCTATACCAACATAAGTTTTCAATACATGTAACATCAACTTCTCTGCCATTACACGCAACACTGAATTTCTACAAAACAACATTTTTTTATTATAATTATTTAAACCGAATGGTTATAACATATGCATTAAAATTAGTACAATTAATAGCTATAATTAATTTATAAATTTTATTTATAATATTTTTATATAAATAAAACATATTAATAATAATATATACATTTTTTGTAAAGTCTTTATATGTTTGAAAATACTATTTTTTTAAAAGAATTGTTTTTATATCCTTCTAAGTCAGATAATAAAATACAATTCAGACACTTTTATAATTTTAATTTGATATAATAAACATAATTTTTTAATTAATAATTTCAAAATTATATTAGGGTGATTTTTTGGATTTTTCTGAGAAACTTCATTTATGAAATAATAGTGAAAAACCTGAATATTAATTCAAAAATAATTTTTCATATAACTTATTTTTATATTTAAATTATAATTTATGTTCGACTTAAATACAAAATATAACCACTATACATATACTAATCTATTTTAGGTGATTGTAATCATTTTTATATTGAAGTTAGGTATAAAATCGGACAAAACATTTGAACATTCTCACTTTAAAAATATGCTTTCTCACCACGTCTGTGGGATTAAGATTAAACTCATTTTTTCCGCTTCTGTGAACTGAATTTCAAAAAACGGACATATCTGGTTGTAAAATTTATAATATTTATATTCAACTAATATAAACATAATTTTATACCAAAAATATTATTGAAAGTGATTAAAATTGATTCCATTGACTGAGGTAAAATTAATCTTAAAAGGGGACTAAACCTTAAACATGGGGGCCAAAATGACCTATCCTCTTTTACAACACCCATATTCAGGCCATATTTCCCCCAGGAACCTTACATTCTTGAGTATTGTTGGTTTTTATGACCTTTTTTTATGTAAAAACGTGGGTACCCCTAACTTTCTTTAGAAAATTCCCAGGGTGTCCCCTCCCTCTATTTTAAAAGGCCACCACATATCCCCCTTCTTCACACCTCTAAAACCACTAAAGTTTGAACGATATCTGCCCATTCACTTCCCAAAATCCCTACCTTCCTTTCTGAAGCCTTCATTTTTTAAACAATACTACCAAGGAATCTCTTTGGTGTAAACCAAAAGGATTCACCTAATGAAGATGTAATATCCTTCCTTAAGCTCCATTCCTTAATTTTATTTCTACACTGCCTTAATTATTCTTATTAAATGACCATATTATAACACCAATATCCTAAATATACTGATATATTTGTATTCTATGGTTTCTATCTTTTTTAATAACTAACTTACTGTTCTTGTGTACGGTAAATGACTACCTTAAGAAATAATGTTGTTCGTTTTACCTTTACCACCACTCATGGTTGGTAATTATGATGGACACTATTTTTTATATGATATATATAATATTTAAAATTTATTTATACCTTTTTATTTTTTATATAAATCCTAATTATTTATTATATATATCCAATCATCATTCTTTCCATTTTGTGTAAACATGATAACTTTATTTGAGGAAGTGTGGACTGCCACCTCTTCAAACCGATGTGATTTGTTCACACATTACATGGAATGTATTAAAGATAGCATTAGTAAAAATATAGGATATATATATGAAATAATAATTATAATTTAATTATATTTTATATTTATATACATATATTTCATTTACTTTCTTTCTTTTAATATGACAACCAAACGGAAGCAACGTTAATGCGTACATACGGCCTACCTTCACCATGAATGGTGTATTTCATTTAATATTCATATCTTTTATATATTATAAAAAATATTTATATAATTAATATATATGATATATATACCATGTTTTATGTTACGTAAATAAGTAAATCATGATCTGAGTAAGAGGATCAATAATAAAAAGTCAAAACACATATGATGAAAAACCCCTTATTACCCAAAGCATTACTTTAACATAGAAATGTTAATAAATGAGTAAAATAAAGTCATAAGTGAATCATATAAAGAATTATATATAATATTATGATTTTTTGGTAGATTTATAACTTATATTCATTATACATGAGGTATTAATGTTTACAAATAAAGTCAAAACATAAGGTAAAAGAATTTCATCTCACTTTTTATGTCTGTGAGATGCATACATTATTTAACACAAATTTATTTTATGTGGTGTTTATAATTCCCATGTATGTATTATATGATTAAATACTTGAATTTATATTTATTTAAATATCAATTTTATGGTCTTTCATTTATGGGTTCTATGTTTCAAAAGTTTCCAAATTAGTAATGTAATTTTTTTATCAATTTTTGTTCTTTGAGACACATGCGATGTTATGCACCTATATTTTTCTATGAGGTATAGATTCTGCATTTGACATATTATATCACGAGTCTCCTTATTTTCATCATATTTCATGATTCATGTAATTTTATTCTTTTCGTTGTATTAGGGTTCAATGTTACCAAATTGATAATGGTTTATAGCTATAATCTCATCATTTATCAATATTGTTTATGATCATATTTCCATTGAAGAAATATTATGATGCATCACTGTATAACTCTAATGAATATTATAAAAAAATATTTTTTATTGTTATATCCAATTAATGGTACCATTTTTATACTCTTTTGTATTTATGATAATTAAAAAAATGTTTTCATGAAAACCTATTGTTATTTTTCCTTTCGATTGCAAATATGTGTTCTTTCAAAAACATGTTTTTTAAAAAGGTTTTCAAAATTCTTTACGGTTATCCAATTATATTTAAAGTAAATTTTTACTAATTTGGTACCTTTTAAAAAAGATATTTTAAAAAGAATAATCTCGCCATTTTCTAATAAAGGCACTTTTCTAAACTTTTATACTGCAAAAGGAATGTTCGCCATGTAAGAAATTACCCACCATCATGATCAACATATACTTAATGCTTAATTAGTAAGTTTAAAAGATTAATACTTTTAAAGAAATTTTTTTACTATTATTCTTTAAAATTTTAATTTAAAATGGATTTCAAAGAAAAGGGGTTTTCAAAAAAAAGTTTTCTGTTTAAAAAGTGTTTCACCAGTTTTCAAGAATCTTTTATAAGTTTTCAAGGAAAATAGATTTCAGAATTTTTTCAATATTATTTTATATTATTTCAAGGAAAATAGTTTTAAAAATGTTTTCAATATTTATTTATAAGTTATTAAGGAAAAAAAAATTAAAAATATTTCATTCCATATTTTTTAAAATTTTAAAGTATTTTCAAGGAAATTTTTTTTAGAATTTTTTTTCAAGCTTTTATTATGTATTTTTCATGTGTTCTCAAAGAAAAAGGTTTTAAAAATATTTTCAAGATTCATTTATAAGTTTTACAATCTATTTTAAATGAAAAAAATTTCAAAGTGGTTTATGTTTTCAAAAACGTTTTTCAAAGTCGAAAATGTATTTTCCTCAAAAAATATTTTTTAATGAAATTTTAAATTAATATTTATAATAAAAAAATTAAATGGGTATGTAAAAAGGACTTTGAAATAAAGGATGTTTTACTTATGAAATTTTCATTATTCTCCATCTAAGATGTCATCCTTTATTATAGTTTATTATATATTGGGAACATTATCTAGTAATGCCATTCATTCTACCTCTTGAATGGTTTATGTCTCAATATATTGATGTTTATGAAACCTATTTCTCTTTTATGGGTTATATTCTTTTGAATCCTGCTTCCTTTCAAAATTTATACTTTAATGAAATTATTTTGAAACCTATCTATTTTCTATAGGTTATGATGTGATGTAATTTTTATTATTCCCATTTTATTTCATGGGTTAGGAGATGATGTTTATGAAACCTATCTCTTTTATGGGTTATGATAAAATGAAAGTTTTATTATCTGGTGGAACATAAATGAATGGTTTAATTATGTGATGGGTGGGACCTATATCTCCTAGAAATGAATTGGGTAAATATCTACCTCTCATGATATATTTATGGGAATAATGTTGATGAGCTTGATCCACTTTGGGAATATGGGAAGATTGCATCCCTTATAGGGGAAGGACTTGGATTGGGGGTGTTGGTGTGTCTCATCTAGTTGGTATAGTCAACATTAATACAGAATATGGGGAACCCTGATCCACTATGGGAAGATGGAGAAACCTAATCCCATACAAGGAATAGACTATAACTAGGTAGGTTGGTGTGTCCCAACCAGTAGTTTAAATCCACATGAAGTTCCTTGATAAGTTCTATCAATGCGTCTTGAATTATATGGAATTATATTACATGTTTATGTGTATGCCAAAATTCTATGTCTTATTCCTATGTTATGATTTCATGGATTATGCCCTTGTTTCCCTTATGATTCGTGTCTTATGAACTTCTAATCTTTATGACATCATTCATCTTTATAATCATTGATATGAAGGGCATGATATTTTAATGTTATGATCACATTCTCGTAGCCTTGTGATCAGGTTTATGCTTATATATCATCATTGTTAACCATTATTAAGCATCTGAGCTCACCCCTTTTATTTTTTTCTCCCCGTATTATAAAGATATATTTCATGTATGATATGTATAAGTGGGGTTATACTATTTTAGAACCTAGTGGGAGATAATTTAGCTCACTCATGTTCTAGTGTTTACATTTCCATGTTTCCAATGTAACTAAACTAATATGGTCTTTGAGCATCTGTTTGTGTAATTTTTTAAGTATTCCACAAAAAATGATGTAATTTCAATGTGTATTAATATAGGGTTGTAATAAAATAAAAAGATGAGATTGATTTAAAATTCAAAATAAATGGTAAAGTTAAATATATAGAAGATCCATAGTCAAGTGAGTCAGAGTATGAAAAACCTAAAAATAATTTCAGAATGACAATTTCCTATTTTAAAAAGATATATAACAAATGAAGAGGAGGAAAATGAGTGAATCCACTAAAAATATTCAACCTTAATGGAGAAATAAATTATTCATAACATGATCCATATAAAAAATCTATTATCACTCATACTAATAAGGAAGAAGACTACTTCAGAAGAAAATATAAGAAACATAGAAACGGTGACTATGAGAAGAAAAATAAGAAGTTTTCAAAGAAAAATATAAGAAATGTGATCATAAAATAAGTTAATGAATATTCCTCATCAAGCAGTGGGATATAATATGAAAATGATTCTATAAATCATTTGAGTTTAATCATAAAAGGAAAAAACTAAAGCCATATTTGAAGTTGAGGAAGGTAAATGAAAAAATAAAATAGAATAGTTTTTGAAATATAATCGCGAAGATAATCTTAAAAATTACATGGACTAGAATAAAAATAAAATAAAACTATAAATTAGAATAAAGAGTGTGTCATGAAATAATAGACCCATCATAAATTGATAAAGGAATATAAAAAAAAGTAGTTTACATTGAAAGAAAACTAAATTATTTTAGAGAAGAATCACATGGAAGAGAAGAGCTTAACAAGATTTAAATTCCATTCATTGAAGAAGAGAATAGAAAATTTAAAGATAAATAAACTTGAAAAGGAGGTGGTGATATTGAAGGAAATATTACTAATAAAGAGGAATAATTATTTGAGACATAATCTATGTGCCTTTCACCTTAATGTAAGTTGAAGAAGATGAAATAAGGATTCACCAAAGTAGTTGAGCTTAAGGGTGAATCTTCTCAAGATGATAATATTAAGGGTCCATATAAAAAGTTTAATTTTAAACCTAATTAATCTCATCATTAATATGTTATTTAAAATAGTTTATTCCTGAAAGAAAATACAGAATCTTTATGGAAAGAAATAAAAAATTAAAAATCTACTTGTAAAGAAAAAATAGACTAATGATTCAAGGAAAAAATTTCCCTAGAGAATAAACATCTAAAAAAATTGAATAGATAGTTTCAAAAAACTATATAGAAAAACTGCTATTATATGGGAAGATCAAGGTTCAACAGTTACTTCTGGTGTTATAGATTTGTTTGGTCATAATTCTTCTTCATTCTTGTATAACATGTCACTGCCAGGAAAGAAGAAAGAATCAAGGGGAATATATCACAAGCATATGAGATTATATTATTTTAAAGAGAATAATGTAATCAACACATCATCTAAACAATCAAAAAAGAAAAAATGTGATTACTTGAATAATGTTTTTAGATCATGTAATCAATATGGTTCTTAAGAAGTGAAATGTAGAGTTAGCCTACTGACTGAGATTTCATTCAATATAAATGAGAATAGAAGTTAGAAATTGAAGAATGTTATAGTCATCAACGCATTATATTATAATCTCAAGAAAAATGAGAATATTTGGAAATAATTTTCATTTATTTATTCTGACCAACTAGCAAAGGCTATGAAAATATAAAAATATCATAATCTTGCTGAGGAAGAAGGGAACCAATTAGATATAGTTGTGTAAGTTAATTTTGATTAGAATTAATCTATAATTAATTAATTGAATATATTATAGTGTTAAATGTGTGAAACAATTTGGCATAGAATAAAAATTGCATGATAATCTTACTAGCCTAAGGAGAGAACATGAAGAGTATGAGAAAGCATAAATAAATGCTTCTGGTGCTGAAGAGTTTAATTAATCCACATCGGAAGTTTCAACTAATGACGAAAAATCTATCAGAAATTCAGATATAATGAATAAATAAATCTCATCCAAAGTTGATCCTAATATAAATATCATGAAAGAAAGGTTGATATATAACACTCAGCCTCAATATTTCCTCTAAAATCATTTGAGGTCCCTTCTTTTCCTATATTAATTTCATATGAAATAGAATACATGGAGGTTAAGGATGATAGTTGTTCATTATGGAGAACATATATTTTCATTATGATTAATGGTTTTTATCCCTTTAGGGGAAGAAACAATTAATTTGAGTTATCATCATCACACTTAAATATCTTCCTTGATTATCTAAAACTATTTCTGAAGGTGAATTGATGGATCATAAGATATATTAGATATTGGAGTAGTAATATATTATTAACTTTATTTATTTTTAGATGTTTTTTAAGATGTGTGGAATCTATATTTTGGAAAACATTCACAGATAAACCATTAAATGGAGAAGGTGTAATGAGATAGAGAATGGTATCACATTACTTAATACTTTTGGGATGTCTATGATGATTTTGCGAAATCACACATGTTTTCTAAACTCGTTAATCCCATGTCGAATTAGATTCAATTACCTAAAATTTCATTGCTTTCAGAAAATATTAATTCCATTCATTATGGCGATATAAATAATAAAATGGACTTTTTTTATATTAAAGTTAATGTGAGTAACCCTAAATATATCTTTTATTCTATTTTCAATAAAGGGTCGAAGAAAAATATAGAGATTCATATATTGTAATGGTGAATTTTATTGAAAAAAATCCAACGTAAGTTATTATTAAACCAAATGGACTTGAATTGTATTTATTATAAATAAGGGTGAATATGTATTTGGTATTATAAGAAGAGATAATATAAAGAAGCATGGGTAATGAATATTCTCCATATCAATTGTGATGATTGTTGAACTGGCCTTAATTTCAAAGACATGTGTCAATGATTTTGAAGAAATAACACATTGTTTTAAAAAATGAATAAGTAACATGAAGACCATGAAAAATAATATTTTCCAGGATGATTGGTTGAGAAGATATTTTAAATAAATTCATTTGAGATAAAATATATTTATATTTTGAATGAAGTATATTTGAAGAAGAAATTTGAGAATATCATTGTATTATAAATTTTGTACTTATAATTATTCTAAGTATTTTTATTCATACTTATGAAAAAAATTGACCAATAATATAAGACATAAGGGCTATCTCAATCAACCTAATTATGGAAGATATCTCAACCATAAGGTGGAGTCATCCCTAGTAGCCTCTCTGGTTATAGGGGTGAGTGAGTGGGATGCATAGTTCATACTGGGATGTTCATAGGTGAGTACACATGGAGGGGGTCCAATGAGATTACATAGGGAGGTGTGGCCCATGAATCCCATGTGTGTGTGGTATGGTTCCAGGAGCATACCCTGGGCTACTCATATTTCTACAAAGTACATAGAGTGTTTTGTAATATATGGAAGTTTCAGAATGAATGAAAACCAATGTAGGCTTATCCTTTTTCATATAATGGTCATTAATTTTAAAATATATGATATAACTTGGGGTGATCGATCTATTTGATCGAATATGTTCAATCAATAATAATACACCATCTTCAATATCTACTAATATTCTATACTTATGATCTCTTCAGTTTTATTGGTTCAATTTCATGACCTACACCAGATGTTTACCTATCCCTAGTGATCACGCCAATAGAACGAGACTCGCTCGATCATCTTAACATCATGCATGTTGTCTATATCATTCATGCATGCAATAATTCAAATATTATGATAGATTTTGAGGAATATATGAAGTTAAATGAGGTAGTTCATGAATCCATAATACGGATGACTTCAAGCTTCTATAAATTATAGGGAACATAAGTATTTTCATATTCACATAAGGCTTCATCACATAAAAAGTGAAGCCATGATTTTCTGTGTCATGAGATGGAAACCCATGTGATTTTTTTTAAATGTCGAGATATTCAGGTATTCAAAATTAGTGAATGACATTTAATTTTTATCAAATATAATTCGTTCAATGCATGAGCCTAATGTTGTGAAATCCCACTTATAAATACCAAGCCTCTAACTCGAGAGAACCGTACTTCCATTCTTCATGTATTTCACATTCTAGATATAAATATACTATTATGAATCCCTATTCTTCCATGAATAACAAGATCGATATTACATTTCATTTGATCTTGAAATCTATTCATACATGAATTTATAGTTATATTTTTCAAAGAAAACTATATTTCACGAAGAGTAAAACAAATAAATTAAGATCAAAAGATGCACAAATAATAAGATCCATTAAACTATTTGATGTTACATAAAGGTTAAGTTATGCATAACTATTTAGGTGTATTTTAAGAGGAAGATAGTATTAGTAAGTTTCATTGAACTATCTTATTTCATGAACTATTTTGGGAAATATAGTTGATGAAAAAATTTCATGTGTCAGAACCTATGTGCATACTCATCTGTCTATGAAGAAACAAGGAAGAAAATAGACAATAATTATAAATGAGTTAAATTCATAAACTCATTAAATTCACTAATTCATAGTTTAGATCCCAACTTAACTAATTGTAGAAAAACATAGCTTAAAGAATTGATAAAATAAACATTAAATAGTAACAAGATTATGTGGTCTAGGGTTTTAGATGAAAATTCCATGGAATTCATGCATAAAGTTCAATTTATAATTTTATGCATCAATTTTCCACATTTATGTGAGGTCTCGACATTATCAGATTCAAAGAATAATTTCCCAATAATTTTTTCAATGAAGAAATTTAGCATACATTGGCGTCCATAAGTAGATGAAAAAGACCAATAACTTTGATTAATCAAGTTAAAATGATATTAAATAGGTTTACATGAGCAAGTCAGGTCTCAAAAAATTATGGATAAAGCTAAACATCTATTCATCTACAAGAAACCAAGACGTGGAAGAGATCATCCTATAGTGGATCAAGTCTTTAAAAAGGTAGAAGTTCATGTGATGTGATATAAATATTCTCTTCTATGACCCAATGGTGTAAAGAAAAATATGGACTATACTGACTATGTTTAAAGAAATATAAATATACCTCTATGTGGAATTGGGAGGTAATATACAGTTTGAATCTATATTGGTGATTGTAATTGATTGACATAGTGTTAAATCCTTGTTGTTGAGATTAATCAAAACAGAATGGAGTATGATCACATTGAGAACAAACATTGTAATTCTCTATGATAAGAGCTTTCATTCACTAGATCATTCATGGTAAAGCTTGTAGAAACTGGAATATTGGATTGAGGCTTTAACCAATGATAGAGGATTAATTAAAAAGAAAAAATTTATAAAAATAAAAGGAATCACTAATTAACCCCATACCTAGATAAATGATCTCACACAGATTCAGGATCTAAAGGGTGGTGGTATGTCATCGTATTAATTTTCATTAAGAATTCTTTTCTAAATTGGATTAAATTGGTCATTTAATCCTTGATAAGATATTGGGATTCAGTGTGGCTTAGGTTCGGGGGAATTTCAAAAGTATACCGCACTATTTTGGTCATGATTTTAGTGTGTCAAGATGAATCAATGATATTTTAGGTATTTATGCACATTAGAATCAATTTTATTAAATTTTAATTTAAAAATAAATTTTTACAAAGTAATTTAATAATTTATTATAAATTTCTTATAGTTAATTATTAGATGACATGGGTTGAGATAGGTGAATAAGAGTTGAGGTGGTGCTTGGAAAAGCTTTTGTAGTCATGGATAGAGTAGGTTTAAAAGGAAATGAAATAATATTAGGTAGGTGACCTTGAATTTATTTGAGTCTCTTTCTTGAATAGTAATCTTATATACATGTTCCATAATTTTTATTATTTTCTGCATACCACATGACATGTGTTATTTATCTATAGATTAGTACAAAATCATGTTGTCATAATAGTCAATAACGACCACATAACTTTCTAAATGGTTCAATGGTGGTCCCTTATTGAGTAATTGTTAGTGTACATATTTATGGATTGATTAGTGGAATGTGTGGTTTTAAAAGAGGAGGATATTTGATTATTAACATTCATTTTAAAAGAAACTATAATCAAATAAAATTTAAAATAAATTAATGTGATTTTGTAAATGGGTTTGAAATATTATTTTAAAACAAGAATGGGATTTCTAAATATAATGTGATCATATTAATCCAAGGGCCTAGTGAGAACAATATAGGGTGTGATTCCTTTTACAATGGTTTCAAAAGGTGGATTTGGTTGAGCATTCGAAGGAAATTATGAAGGGCTTGATTAAGTTGGTTTTAGTATGTTTGACCTCATGTTGGAAATGTACTATTTTCTAAATAATGAGTGATTTTGTATGTTCTCCCTTTTTATGATTTCATTTTGTTCTTCTTGTTGTATATTGTTTCATATTATTCATTTTGGATAAAGATGACTACTTTTGGAATTTAAATGGTGAGTTTATCTAGATGTATGTTACAAATCACTTAGAGTGTAGAAATGGGTATAGGGGACCCAGACAGACATTCAGAGATGTTATGATTAGAATAGTGTGTTAGTTTTAGGGATATAATTGTAATAAATTATACCAATATGGGTTTATGTAGTATGGTTTGACCTAGGGTACCCTTGTGGGAACCCTAGTATCATGTTTACCCAAGAAAGGGTTAGTCCGAGATACGGGAAGTTATGATTTTGGGTAACACCTTAGAACCCACATTATTTATAAAATCTTGTTATGGATTTAGTGGTGGGGATAGGTCATTCACTTGATGGGATTAATTGTTTATGTGATACAAGTTTGGGTGGAGGTTCAACCCTCAGGAGATGTGTTGTATTTATGAGGTGGATGAGAGGGATGTGTTGGCCTCATAGTTGGAATATAAGTAATGTTGGGGGTTTTATTCCTAGGATTCAACCTTTTTTCCTGTGTAGAAATCATGGGTTATTATCAAGGAGACATCATATATATATTAATTCATTGGTTAATCCCATTAAATATATCCATTAGGACAATGTGTAATTACCAAGATGTTAGGATTTGGACAATGGGTCTATATGGAATGACTTGGTAAAACCCCCTAAAATTGGTCTTCGAGTTTATGATAATTCCCTAGGCAGATACTTAAGATTCATCAACATAGTTCTATATAGATTTCTTATGTAGTTACCCAGGAATTGGATTTATTCTTGATGCTACTAATTTTTTTTGGATAATTAGGATTTATCCCTTGAGGTCTATCTGGATTACCTAGGATTTCCTCCTAGGAATCAGTGCATGAATCTAATAATTATGGAATTACATGTTATTACCTATGATTTGACTATTTGGCATAATACTAGATTTCATGTCATTTCACATGCTCAGATACACTCTAGAACTAGCTAATTCCAGTATGATTGGGGCTAGAGGTGTCCTGGTTGGCACTCGATGGCCTAACAACCATGATTTTTGGGTCTTTATATTACATTCTATGTTGGTTCATTGAATGAGAATGATTGTAACTTATATATATGTATTTCATCCAGATCTACTACATTACAACAACACTCAGTGTTTTTGATGCATTGTGGATTATTACTAGTTCATTGTACTATCCCTCTACCTATATAAAAAAATGGCCTTCGAAGTATGTGGTTAGACCTTCATGTTTTCTCTCAGGGCACAAGTACCTCTTAGAACTGGATACTTGGTACAGTTCTAACATGTTTCAAAGTCCATTAACTTAGTAGGTTTAAGTTTATGAGTTAGTCCAAAGGAAAATTTATGTTTAGTTACTGTTCATCTTTTACTAGATAGTCTAATTTGTTTTATATATGATTATTATTATACTATATTTATCTTTCAAAACTTTGTTATATATTTATTCATCATGAGGAAAATTTTAATACATTCTATTCTGGAAAAATGAGGCCTTCTTGGATTCATGTTTTATGTCCTCAGGTTGTTGGGATATTTATTATATGGATTTTTCATGAAAATAGATTAGTAGATTCATGAATAAACCTCATGATTTCTTTCATTATATATTCTCCCCACAACTATATTCACCCCTCATATTTAGTTTGCAACCTATATTGAATGAGATGGCTGGACTAAAGTCACAGGGCATTCCCACTTGGGTTTAGTTTCGGAAATCAAGGCTAGAATATTACAAATTAGAATAAAATGGTGATTTGGGATGAGACAGTCTAAGATAAAGGTGGATATAGGTTATCATAACCAGAGTGGCAGACCAGTTGAATTCCATTTCATTATGATATAAGTTTAAATCCAAGTTTCTAGTGGATTTCTGATACAACCCAACGATTTTAGGTAAATGACGCTTTATTCATTTATTCTATGTTAGTATAATTTTTGGGTTATGTTTCGAGTGGTATGACAGGTTTTGGAATGTTCTAGAGGATTTTGTGGATGTGCACTTTGTGTACGGTTAGTAAAAACCATACATCATCTCCAGGAAACCATGAAGGGGAAAACGGTGGGAATTGGGTAGGTTCATAGTAAGAACAAGGTTTTGGAAAACCATATGAATGCACATGGGAAACCATGAAACTTGAAATATTGGGAAATCACTATTGTTTCATGGTTTTTCTAACCATGTGAGACAACTATGCAAGGGGTTGGCTTAGGATAGTATCACTACATAGTTGGCGCATGGGTTTCCAAACCGTCTTTCCTAATCAAGCATCATACAATTGTCCCTAAAATATTTTAGGATATAATCCAAATTATTCTATTTAATCCTCATTAATCCCCATTATCCCAATAACCCGAATTTTGTTTTCTCCCTAGGCTTGAGAGACGACCCCCTTCAATTCAAAATTGATTCTTAGGAGAATCTTATTTTGTTTGATACCTAGATTCCACAATAATTACTCATTATTCCTTGTACTTCCTATATTTAGTCTTCATTTATATATTGTAATCATATATATAGTCTATTGGGGATAGATCCATGTTGTTTGATTCCATTCATGATGAAATAAAATTGCATCTAGAAAAGGGAATGTGGTTTTTCATCATATCTTAACGAATTGTTTTATTGTTCTTTTTTTCTTCCATCCATTGAGAGGTTGGTGGATTCTCTCTTATATCCACTTGAATTATAACTTAAATTTTTATTTTTAATTAAATTATTTGATTAAAATTGTTATTAAATCCTTGTTTTATTCTTTATAGAAATATCATTTGGGTATTGTCTTGAAAATTATCTAAAGTTCATTGGTTTTCAGAAAACCAATTTGTTTATAATTTTAAAATGATACTTTCAAAATTATTTTTTTCTTTTGATTTTTTTAATTTTATTTGAAATATATTAATGAAATAAAGTTTTTTAGTATTAATTTTCATGATTTTGGACTAACTGGTTAGGCGTGTGTGGAGTGTGATGTATAATGGTCATAAATTACCACCATCAAAGCAGAAGGAAGTATTGATGGGAAGTTCCACCTTCAATTTTGAAAGTAGTATTGAGTGAATATATGAGTTTTTGTTTGTGTGGTTATGTGTGTCGATGGGGAAAATAATATTCCAAATAAAATTAGAAATGGTTTAATGGATTTTATATGCTTTCTTTGGAAAATTAATTGTGGATTGATATAAAATATTTTAACATATTTGAAAAAAAATATTTACATTTTTCTAATAAGTTTTGTCTTATTGGTATGAGTTGGGAAGTCATTAGGGAAATCCTACTAAGTTTAGACTCACCCTTTATTTGGAATTGTTGTTTGTTTTCATATTTTATGTATCAAGACACATGTTAAGGCAAGGTATCTTAGTTCTTTAGTGATGCTTCTAGATACCATGGGAATAACATGGATAGTTAGAGCTTGGACCAGGTTGGGTGTTTCTAGTTTATTTCACTTTTGAGTTTAGAGTTTTCTTGAATTTTGGTTTTATTTTAGTATGTAATTTGGTTTTATCTTATACTCTAATATGGTTTATTGGTTTGGATATGTCTTGAGCTTTATTTTTTACTCATGCATCATATACAGATTTGGTTTGTTATTGTTTATGTTGTTTTTATTTTTTATCCTTAAAATATAAAATCCTCACCCAAAAGTTTTTAAGGACCTCAGCATTTATTTCCAGTATTTTTTGTCTTAGGGATGCCACCAAAGTCATATTATCACACCTATCACTTCTCTAGCCAATGATGAGGGTGGTATGTTACTTGTCTAGTGATGGGAATAGGCCCTCTGGGATGAGTGAGGAGTTGGTTTGGACTAATAATACCATGATAGGATAGATCAGACTCGGGTTGAATTATTAGACTCGGTTAGAATCCTTTATGTGACACATAAATAATGATAGTAACGTGTTTAGGGAATGATACATGCATCTATTGGAGGTGTTGTTTGATATGTTACCTCACTGAATCTATAATTAATTTATGAAACTTATAATTTAATTGATGTTTTGTCAAATATATTATAAGGTATGATTATATTAATATATATTCAAGGGGTTTGTTTGATTGATTGTGATTGTTGTTTTTTGGCTATTATAAGAAAATGGTTCTTGGGATGGTTGATTTTTGAGAAATAAAAATTAAGAGAAAACCATGTTTTTAAAGGAAAACTAATGTGGTAGCATACGTTTTTTTAAAAATGGTTTCATATGTTGGTCTTACATGAAATATATTTTGGAGCTAATGATTTATATACACATTAGTATTTTTAGGTTTTATTTAAATATGTGTAAAAAAAATTTAATTGAATTTGAAAATCACTTATGAAAATGGGATGAGTCTTGGGAAAAATAACAAGTGAAGTCAGGTATTTTTGTGAATTGATTTTTTATAAAAAAATACTTGAAAACCATTTGGTGTTTTGGAAAACTATAATATGTTTTTGTGTGTGTAAAATGGTTAAACAAGATTTTTGAATAAGTAATTCAGATAGTGTAAATTAGAATCCATGGATTTTTGTTTTTTGAATGGGGGTAGCCTAAATGCTTGGATTTAAGGTTTTTATTATGTGTTTTATTTGTTTGTAACTCCCAAGATAGATTGGTGAGAGTAGACTTTATTTTTTGGGATGATGTAAAAAATAAATCATTGATAATTTAAACCAGGTTTTCTTGTTTTTTTGTAATTATCAGATAACCCCATGTGTTGGATAGTGAAATGTTATTGTATATCACAGAAATTTTAGGATAGATTATTTGGGTTGGATCATGGATGGATATTTATATTGGATTTTATTTTTCAGTGGTGATTTGGTGGGTTCAAGTATTTGACCACTTGATGTCTGTTTTGAGGATTTCAGGGGTTTCACCTCTTAGTGTGTATTTTATATAGGTGATTATTATAGTTGGGAATACCATAAGAAGGAATATAGAACATTTATATGAGTGTTATAGTGGGAATAACAATAATCTTGGGTTGAATCTGGTATCGACACATTATTTGTTTCGGTATCGATGGGTTAGTTGAGCACTCTCACGATGATTGGGGATTGGGATTTCATGCTAGCACTTAGGCTGGAGCGAGTAGTCACATCCTACCATTACATGAATTAATTAATAGAAAGAGGCTATTGGATATACATGTTTGTTTTAATAAGGATACAATAAGGTTACTTTTATAGTATGGGGCATCTTATTGGTCACTGATGTATGTCCACTTCATTGGGAGGATCTTGGGTGTAGTAAAATAGGTCGGTGTATGATTGATACTGTAGTGGTATTATAGTGAGTGGATAGACATGATTTGGATTTGGTTTTTGTGTTCGTTGAATTTCATGAGTCGATATGAGATTTAAGTAGGAATTCCAAGTGACCTAATGGTGATTTGGATCAAAGGTTTTTCAATTCTCATGATTGAGTATGAACATAGATTATTTTTGGGTTGGGGATCCAGTAATGAAATTACACTGGGAGTCAGGTTTAAACTCCGGTGTGGTTTCCAGATTGTTCCAAAATTCTATCTATAGTTAATGCATCATCAATGTCTTGTGTGAGGCGATGAAACATTAACCTATTTGCTCAGGTGTTTTGAGAAAAAGTTAAATTGAATAGGTGTGACTGATAATCCTTTGGAAATGGATTTGGTGATGTAGAAACTAATTACTAGAGTAACTGGGGATTCCATTGTGGTGTTTTCAAGGATTAGACCAAGTTTTTGAATGAAATTGTGTGTATCCTAGAGTATTCATTGCTGTTGTATAGTGGAATTTCCATCAAATATGTAATGTTACTAGTTAGAGATGAATGGGAAATTGAGGTAGGTCATACTTGATGTTTGAAAGACCATCGAGGATTCTTAGGTATGATAAGGGTTATAGTGGGGAGTTTATAAAACCCTTATCATGTAAGATTTATGAATTTATAATGGAAATTGAATTTTTATCTTCAAATCAGGTGTCGTTTAGATATTTGAAATTCATAATGGAATCTTGAGAGTTAGATCCTCATGAGGTAATTTTTTTAGACATAGTTCGAGGCCCATGAGGTTCCTTGGGTTATCAGGAACGTATTAGGGGATTTTTTTTGAATTTCATAAGTTTGGAAAGGATAACCCATGCATATGGTTACCACATAGTCAGGGGAAACCATGTGGGGTAACCATACTTCTTGATTTTGTATATTGGTGTGGCACACATATTCGACATGGTACAGAGCAACCATTAAAACACAATAATTTGGATGTAGAGGGGATTTTTAGGCTTGTAGCATGGTTTGGTAAACTATGATAGGTATGAGGTCCTTGATATTGAATTCTTTATGGTTAGAACACATTTATGAAAAATGTGTTTCCTACTAATTTTTATTAAAAATATTGAAATTACTATTTTCCCCCGAAAGGTTTTAGGCCTTACCCCCCTCATTCTACTCACTTACGTGTGATGAGGAAGTGATCCCTCCCGCAATTCCTCATACTATACCATTTATTTGGGGGGTATTTTCATGGTTATTGTTTATAATTTTGATGTTAGATTTATCCCTACACATAGTATTTGTTATTCCTCTTGTTCTTACCCCAAATTACGCAATTTGGATTAGGGTTTTGGTGATGATTTCCACCAGATCATGGTAAAAATAATCAATGATCAAAGATATTTCATATGGTTTATCTAAATGAAATCCCTATATGAGGTCTAGATAGTTTATAATTTCGTTTGGGTGTTGGAATGTCATCATATGAATTTTACCTAGGTTATTAGAAGAAATCATGTGAAATTGGCTACTAAATTGATGATGGGTGATAGTTATTTGGTGTGGATTTGGTTCAAGGTAATTTATATAGTGACCTAAGAGTACTACAAATTTTATTACATGATTTTTTACATATATATCAAAGATATACAACTCAAAGATCAAGAGTCCTAGTGTCTTTGGAATACTCTGTATATAAAACTTAAATATGAAACTAATATAAAATAGTTTTATATTAATATATATAATGATCTCTAAAATCCCTTAGATCTCCTAAAATTACATAGGACAACGTGGAGAATACAAAAACAAAATGGGTGAGCTATAAATCCTAGTATAGGAATAAATATGATAAAGAGGCATAACATATGAGTTAATGGAATAACATGACATCAAAAAAGACAAGGCTCATGGATAATTATATGGGAGCATGGAATAAATAACATGGAATTATAAGATCATGGAAGTATAAGAATATGGAAACAATATGAAACATGTAATAACCATAATTAATCGAAATTCATTTGAGAACTATATGGTCATACCCATCATAACATGTATTTTATATGTGTTCTACATAAAAAAAATGAAACATCAGGAATACATATAAGAAATACCCAAGGAAATAAATGGTCTATATAATCTAACCTCATATCACAATGAGATGATATTTCATAAAGATATCAAAAAGATTAAGGAATTTAATATTTTCTACATTCATATCTAAATAAATAATTATAGTTCCAAAACATGGTGTTTATTTAAAAAACATGAGAAAAGGTAAGAAATTGGGTACAGAAATGTATTTTAAAAATAGTTTTTTAAGGAATCGGTTAATGAATTTTAAAGAAAGAATACATATGGTGTTTTCCTTGAAAACCAATGGTAAATCAGAATAAATATATGTAAAATATTTCATTATTTAATCAAATCATTAATTAGATTACATAATTTAAAAGATTTCCAAATAAATGGATTAAGGGATAGAAAGGTTCCCCTTAATTGGTTTTAATTTGAAAGAAGGCATTGAGAAATGAACATAAAGAGTGAATAGCCCCATCAAAGGAAGGGATAATAATCTAGGTATATATATATATATAAGTTAAAAATATATAAATAATTTTTAAGCATTACATAACATAAAATAGAAAGATAATTTGAGTTAGAGGTAGAAATGTCATAACCCAAAGAAAATAGGGTGGTTCGGAGAGATCCCTTAGCTTAGGTTCTAGAATCGTTCTGAACTTTCACTTGACATCATGAATAAAAAACATAGATTCACTAATTACTTAGTTAATGAAATTTTACATCTATATTAATTAATATAAGTATACTATATTCATTTACAACCATTTTAATGAGTTTTAAAGTTTAATTTAGTGGTTCTGATGGGGTTTGTTTCAGGGTTCCACGGTTGGATCACTAGTGGTTTGTTATTAAAGTCCTTGTTAAGTGGGACTAAAAATATAGAAGATAAATGAAATGATATTTTTAACACCCCAATATTTTGAAAATAAATATTGAATGCTTGAAACACTATGTCTCTACAAACACCATTTTGTTATAACCTATCCAGAAAACATATTTTTTCCACCACTGTGATTTGAATTTTGAAAAACTGACATACACAGTTGTGTTCTGTAAGATATTTAGATTCGGATAGAATCAACATAGTTTTTAAATAATAGTAACATAACCTTAATAATAGAAATGAATAGTAATGAATAGTAAAATCGGCAAAAAAATTGAAACTTCACCAATGAATGTATAAATATAATTTTGACGTTTTATAAATGATAAAATGATCAAAGTATAAAAAATTTTATTTTTGTATGTCATAAATATTTTTATTAAAATTTTATGATGAATTTAATAATTTAAAATGGAAATATATTTTCATAAAATGTAATCATAAATTTCAATTTTGTTTTCTAATGGATATAATATAATTATATGGGACCATGATTAATTTTTCAAGGTGTTATAAAACGAGTTATGGTTTAAATGTTGTTTTTTTAAATAAATTATGATTTGATTTAAAAATTAAATTAAAAATATTTATAAAATTATTTTTAAAAAATGGATTTAATTTTGGATTTATACATATCAAAAAATGGTTGTGGTGAATATTTTTGATTTTTCTAAAATACATGAAATTTGGGTGAATAGTAATATATGATAATTTACTATAAATGCTAAATACATGATTTATTGAGTCATAGTTGATGTGAGGATATTGTAATACCACTAGATTTTAACTCTTATGAACTTATTACTATTATGGGTAACATTAATGAACACCATTGGTTGTCTTTAGGGAAATAATAAAATAATGAATTAATATTTACAAATCACCCCTCTCCTCCACTATACCCCCCCCCCCCCCCACTCGATATTCTCTTCACTCCTCTAAAGCTTTATTACATGTCAAAATTATACCCAAATATCCTCCCAAAATCCTCCCCCACATCCAGCAGCCCTTTCTCTCATAAGAAGACCAACTCCTCTCCCCTAAAGAGGCTCTCAATGAATATTACATCAAGGGGTAAATTCCCCTTTTTAATTCTTTTATTTCAAGTTCAATTATTTTCTTTTTATTTCCTCACATCCTTTCACCCAAATTTTGTGATGAATTAATTATATTAAATTTAATATATTTTGGTTATTATAAAGTAATAATTCTTTATCATCTCTTTTCTCTCCATCTTTTATACTATAAATGAAAACACCATCTGTGATGTGTAAATTTATCACATTCAAGGACGATGGGTTTTCAATTTCTATCACCATTTTCAATTCAGGTCATGAAACAATTTAGATGGTTGAACCAGACTATAATATATGTATTATAACTTATTTAATATTCTGAAATCCTTTTTTTCACATGATATTAATTTATAAATCTAAATGAGTTTGTGTTGATCAAAAAAAGGCCAATTAACCCAAACAAATGACATTAAAGTTTTATATAATGATTCATCCTCACACTCAATAACCATATGAATTTTATAACCATATAATATTATTTTTGTTCACTAATAACATAAAACTTCTATTCTATAAAACTATTCTAATTCTACATGTTTATCCATACATGAATATAAGTAAACTGATCATCACAACCAAGTAAGAAGACGCTCCAAAACAATACAATTGAATCTCTTAACCCATAAAAGGCCCTGAATTAACCTAAATAGGTTTTAATAAATAAATTAAATGTATATGAGGTTCTGAAATCATAAATTTATGAACCTAAATTTGATTATTCATGTCATTAAGATCAAGTGAGGAACACCTTTGGACGTAAGGTAAGGGTTTCTTACCCGAACCTTAATTTTCACTCAGGTTACTCTTTGTCTCTATTAATCTCAATTAATTTCTTAATTATTGTTATAAACACATAATAAATTATGCTTAAATTATTTAGTATGTGTACTATCCATAATCCTTCTTTATTTTGTGGGAGTAAAATGTTTTAAAAGGAATATCCAAAATAATTTCAGAAATACAAGCCCAATCCAAGGGAATTTCTCAAATTATTTCCTATTTTCAAGGACACTCTATAATATTTTTTTAGAAAAAATTATCCTTATAAAATAAATAATTTTTTTATAAAAATACTAACTTACTTAAATCTGGGTTTTAGACAATGATTTTTTCAAAAAAAACTTCTTTTCAAATTAGAGGAGTATTTTTCTAATGAATTACTCGATGATTTTATAAGAGTATATTCATATATTTCAACACAAATTTTTATTATTAAGTATTATTGGGACTAATATTTTATGATATCATATTCCATTTTATATTTATTGGTTTATGACCAATTTCACTATGGATGTGAAAATTTGATACCATTCATCTTACTATCAGAATGGTTAGGGATTATGTTACAGATTGGGTAAGTTATTTCCATCTCATGTGTATATGTTGTTTTTGTTTATCCTCATTCATATGAGAAATGTATTGGACTTATTAAGTTATGGGTAGGACCCTATATATCCCCTCGATTAATCTATATGTCTCATGAGACAAATAGATATAGACTTGGTCGAGGCCTTGCCCATTTTTTATATGGTTTTGGCTGAGGACTTAATCATTTTTTGTCACGGCCAAGGCCTTGATGGTATATTTCAGAATGTCTGTCATATTCATTTCCCACATTATGAAGATATAAATTCATTTTTAATGAGGTAATTCGACAGGTAGAATACCTATTATTATGTTTTATTATTGAAATATTTACTCATCTCATATTCCTACCATATTATGTTAAAGTTTACTTTTAAAGGCATGAGTTTTAAATTATTCACTATGAACAGTGTTTAAATTATGTTCTACTATAATATTTACCCTTACTGAGCATCTGAGAACACCCCTTATTATGTTTCATTTTTTCCAAGACAAGAAGAGGTATTTTATGTTTGACTTGATGGGATAATATTAGAGTGGTGGACGTTCCCAATGGAAGGTTTATATTGTTTTTCATTTCAAGTTGTAATATTGAACTTATGTATATATCTGGTATTCCAAAGCAACTAAACTACTTGTTCCTTTAGGGTGGATATTCCTTCTTTATATTACAATGTAATAAGATAATTCACTGCCTCCAAGCAACGGGGTTTGGGTCCTTATAGTTGGTATCAAAGTAAGTTTATTATAAAACTTAGAAACTCTAATTAGAAAATATAGATTAGGGAACAAATACCTAAGAAAATATTTGAGGGTAAACATAGAAATACATCATGGTATTTTGGTATGTAATAGATTATGTGGATATTTCTAGAAAATATATCTCTATTTAGATACTACAAGTGGACATGGTTCTATCACAGATGTACCTAGGTGTGAAAACTCCGACAATGAGTTTTGGGCTTGAGCTGGAGTATCCTGTTACATGATTTTGGGCCTTAATACGCACCTGGTTTAACACTCTTAGGGGATATGCATAGGATAATTCACATTTTATTTAAAATCTATTGTGAAGGATTTGAATGTAAATGTTTCCTCAAATAAACAATGTTTATGATGGTGGTATTATCCATGCATAGTATTTCAATTTATATTAAGTATTTTTTTCTATGTTGATATAATACACAATGATTCCTAACCTAATCTAATTTATGCCATTATTTAGAAATGGCACCTATTGGAAGGAATGGAAACCTCATGAATGTGTGTATCCCCTGTAAGGATTTCCCTCTTATGTGAGATAATGATATTGGCTCTGGAGCTGTGACTAGTGTGGAGAAACATATAACTATATTGGGAAAACTTACTCAGGTTATGATCAATAACTTTACCCATATAGATCATCCATATCCACAACATGGAGGAGCTATGTTAAATAATTTTATGCACCAACAACTTTTATCATTTAATGGGACTACAAACCCATTTGTTGCTTAGAACTGGATAAGTTCCCTAGAGAAGATATTTCTCGCTTTGGGATGTAACGAAAGAGAGAAGTTAGTCATGAACATATATTGTCTATCAAGTGATGTGGATTAGTGGTGGTCATTGATCCAAAACAAAAAAAAGGGAATAAATAAAAGAGGTGGAATAGAGGGATTTTAAGAAAATTTTCTTAGAAAAATACTTCCCTCATGAACAACGAGATGATATGGAAAGGAAATTCCTAAATCTAAGGCAAAAGGATGATGATAATGTTGCAAAGTATAAAGATAAATTCACAAGGTTACAAAGACAAGTCTCAGACTACATAAATAATCCATGTAGAAAGATTAATCGATTATTTGATGGTTTAAAACCATTCCCCTAAAAGGCTCTAGTCTCCCAAAGTTTTCGTCATATGACCATATATTATAAAGTGCTATTAAGATAGAAAATGATTTATCTAAGTCTTATGATTTTAAGGGAAATCAAGAGAAGAAGAGGGCTGCTGAAAACATAGGAAAAGGAAATTAGGAAATGGGGAAGAAGGGAAGCGTTGACTTACCATCCTATGATAATTGTGGAAGGAAACACCCTGATTCCATATTAAAAGGAAAAGGGGTGTGCTACAAGTGTGGATAGAAAGGACATCATAATGATGATTTAAAGGGTAAGAAAGAAGTTATTAATGTTCAATGCTATAATTTTAGGGATATGGGACACTATACTAACAATTGTCCAACACGTCAAGGAAATGTGGCTCTGAAAAGGCTAACGGAGCAGAGACAAGCTTATGCGATGAATACTGCTGGTATTGAAGTTCTTAATGACGTGGTGTAAGGTACATTAATCACTTCCTTAAACATATAGAATACTTTATTTGATTTTGTATCATTGTATTCTTTCATATCTTCCCAGTTTTCCAAGAAAATTAGATATTTACAATTTGATTTAATAAGGGAGTTGTCAGTCAAAACTCCTAAGTTCATTATTATCACATGAAATTTGTGTCCGGAAGTCCCCATTATGGTATAAAAAACATTCTTTATCTGCTGATTTTATTAGCATACCCATGATTTACTTTGATATGATCCTCAGTATGGATTGGATTTCAAACCACGATGAGAAACTTTATTGCAAGAAGAAGGAGGTTACAATTTTTAAGGACGATGAGGAATCCCTTATCTATAGAGCAGAAATATCACCATATAATTCTCATCTAGATTCACACCCCCAGTATCTCTATTGAATTAAATTATTAGAGAGGAAGGGGATGCAATAACTATAGTCAAGGAAATGAATGTTCAAATAGATGACCTACATATTCTGCAAGAATATGTTAATGTATTTCAAGAGGATTTACCTAGAAACAACAAGATGAATTGAGTGATAAAGGGGTCATTGATATGTCCACAAAGGAATTAGTGTAATAGAATAAAAAACTAGATTAATTTAGTGATAATGGGTTCTTTGATATAGACACTAAGAATTAGTGGATTAGAAGAAACAACTAGATGAATAAGTGATAAAGGATTTATTCTCCCAAGTGTTTCTACATGGGGTTCCCCTATTCATTTCGTTAATAAGAATGATGGATCTATGAGGTTGTGCAATGACAACAGGGAGATCAATTCTATAATAATAAATAACAAGTATCCCCTACCTCCCATTAATGATTTATTTGATCAACTTCATGGAGCCCAATATTTTTCGATGATTGAGCTTTGATATTGATATCATCAAATTCATGTGAGGAAGGAAGATATTCCAAAGATATCATTTCAAACCAGTTATAGGCATTACGATTTTATAGTAATGCCTTTTGGATTGAATAATGAACACTTTTTTCATGGATCAAATGAAAAGTGTTTTAAAGGAATATCTTGATGAAATTGTGGTGGTATTTATTTTTGATATCTTGGTACACTCCTGTAAGAACCCGTGTTTTTCCGGACTGCATTTTTTGAGCAGAAATTTGAATTTTTGCTTTGGGATGCTCTTGAGGGGTAAAATGGTCATTTTCTTCTACTAGATGATCTAGGATAATTTCTCTGACAACTCCATTGGTCCTGGAATAGGGTGTTTACCCTAGGATAAGAGTTTGGTGGAAATCTGAGCTGTTCGAATTTTGGCCGAATATTTAATATTTAATATTATTAAATTAAATATTAAATTATTTGTGTAGGTTAGTTTGGAAATAAATTTTAAATGGAGAGTCAGATTTAGATTCTGTCTGCGCCGTTGAGTCTGGAATGGGGATTTTATCCTTGGGAAGGCATAAACTCATGTCGGGCGCTGGGGCCTGCTCGGGCCCCTTTATCTTCCTCTTCCTTTCTTCTTTCCTTTTCTCTTTCTTCTCTCTTCTTCCTCCTCCTTGAGCACGCTCCATGAGTGATCCTCCTTGGCCATTTCCCATGGGAGGTTTTTTAGATCGAGAAATAGGGAGATACATAAGGCAAGATGGGTACCGATTCGAAGCCCTCGACGTGCTGAGTTGGCGTGCGGCATCCGTGGACCGTGAAATCATCTTAGGCTTTGGCGGTTTCCGCCCAAAGGTAGGTCTATTTACGTTTTCATAATATATCCTCTTTAAACAAGTTGTTTTAAAATTTTATAGCCTTATATTTCTTGCTTGTATGCCCATGGAGATCGATCTGTTCTTTTGGGGGAGAAAACGGGCGAATCGAGCGTTTTTAGGGATTTCCCGTCAGAAAACCCAGTATACACGGCTTGTGTTCTAGAGGAACATGACATGTGTTCTTCCTGTTTGGGGAAGTTGAAGTGTTCTTATGTACACTTTTTTTACTTTGAGTACACGTCGTGTTGTGGGTGACCGTGTGGCTAGCCGTGTGGAATAGGAAACAGAATAGTCATTTTGTTGAAATACATGTCATGTACAGTAAAGTACACGTCGTGTAGTGGTGCATGGGCATGTGTTCGGGTGAAAACAGACATGGTGTAACATTTTGTGAACAGTACACGCCGTATACATTAAAGTACACTACGTGTACTATTACACAGGCAGGCCCAATGGGTTCTGGCCATGTACTGCTTCAGTTTGGTAATTCTGGGATATCTTATGCTCTGGAAGTCAGAATTGAGCATGTGAGTAGCTGACTCTAAGCGTTTTTTAGTGCAGATCGCAATGGAGGACTCCTTTTTAAGTTTATAGGTCATATAAATGTTTTTTGGGGGGTTTATATAAACGGAGGGGTTCTTCCTCCTGTTATCGAGCCCAGTCGTCACCTGAGGGAGAGACTTGGCGAGGTTGCTAGGTTGGGTGGTCGTACCAACATAGTCGAGACCTATAATATGAGATGTGTTGTGAGCTATCTCTTGTAACCTTTTCTTTAGAGGATGTCTCCCTTGTGAGACATTCCCTTCTGTCCTAAGAGGTCATGATACCAGATGCTTCTAAGGTTTCCCTGAGGGATGCCTTGATTTTATGCTGAACTAGGGAGTCCTTGTAGGAACTCTATCATGTTTTCTTTGAGGGGACCCCTGTTATGGGTTGCCAATATTTTTCTTCATTCATGGATCCCATGTAGGATTCCTCTTTTTCTAAGGATCCTCTGTAGGATGACTCCTTGGTGTTTCACTTGTGGGACCCGGTGGGTGCCCATTGTTTGACCGACCTGAGTTGTTACGTCGGGTTTGGGTAGAGAAGGTGTACATGTGTCATAAATAACCCGTTCAAAACTATTAATCTTGTGGGGTTATGTTTTAGTGTTTGGTTGGGCATTCGGACACCCTCACTTGTTTATTTATATCTTACATGGGTTGTGGATGTTGTAGTGGTTACCAGAGGTTCTTCCTGGTTGGTGGATATTGAGCCTGAACGTGAGGCATCTTTCTTTTCTGTTGGGATTCCTACTTTGCCTTATGTGACTGGGTAATAGGCGGCATGGTGTTTAATTTACAACTGTTGTGGGTTTGTGGGTATTTTGTGATACGAACCCATGTTGGGTGTCGTGTGGCTGAGGTCTTGGCTATTTTGAATACCTATAATTGTATAGGTAATTAAATGTGATATTAAATCGTTGTTTGGGATCACTGCTTGGATCCAGGATCACCCCAGGGGTGCGTTCCTCTATTTAGCCGTTTGGCCAGATACTTGAGGGTATTCCATTGTAATAATGTTTATTGAATTTCCTTGAGTGTAATTTTATTTAAATTCTTGTTTGTATGTTTGGCTCGGCCCGGTTACTTGATTTCCTATATAATTCCTGAGGGTTGTATTCTTTTTAACATGAGGGCAGGGTTTGTTAGCCTGAGGGTAACATTTCTTATGCCAGAGGGCAGAGCTTTTTTAGCCTGGGGGAAGTGTTGTTTAGCCTGAGGGAAACATTTCTCATTCCTGAGGGAAGTAGATTTCGTGCCTGAGGGAAATATTCGGTATGCCTGAGGGATAGATTCCCTACGCCTGAGGAAACTATTCATTATTCCTAAGGGTAGTCACCTAAGGGTTTTGTTTCTGTTTTCCTCAAGGAAAGGATTCGCATGTCTGAGGACAGTTGTTAATTTGTATATTCAATGTAGTGATTTCTACTATTGAACCTGCCAAGCTACATCACTAGCTTGGCATTGTTATTCTCTTTGATTTTTTGATAGCCTGTTGTAGTTTCTGATGTGGATTTGGTATAGGAGATGGTCAGTCGAGGCCGAGTCTCATAGAAACTCTGAATTGAATTATATTGGAACGGACACTTGTTTTTGGTTAACTTGTTCAGAGATATATTTATAACGTTGGACAAAGCAAGTATATGTCGATGGGATTACGGACCCAGAGATCGACTTAATGATACACAGCTTGAGTGGCACGAAATCCAGCTCAATGCCCTTACACAGGATGTCCATTATATCAGGCTTAAGGTCCCAAGGATCGACTGTTGATGTGGTTTCTTGTTATTTGAATCACCTAATCATGAATATTCATATTTATTTATACGAGTATTGGTATAGTACTATACATGTGTGCGTATATATATAGGTACATCCATTATGTCACTTTCCCAGTTGACAGGGATTACATACCCTGAGTATGAATGTGGTTGCACATTTGGTTTACTTCCTTTATTGTGTTCAAGCTAGGCTGAGCACGTTGCTATTGCATACACTTTTAGCAGCACAGTTATAGGTTGCTTTTTGGGGTGCCCTACTGAGATTATTTCTCACCCCTGCACATACACCTTGGTGTATATGTAGACCATATGTATGTTTTTCTGGTTGAGCACATGTTACATGGTGGATAGGGATGAGTCCCAGTGTTGCATGATCGAGCGGAGCTGCTCAAGTGGTACTACTGGTCGGGATGCTGCAGTTCAACAGTGTCTTGAGATTGGGTACATGGTTTGGCTCGGAGTTAGTAGTAGAGCCCTGTACTTTTACATTTAGTTTATTTTGTACTTGTATCTGTATGGTCATCCCGGTGGGTGACCAGTGTTGTATTGTATTGCATAGTTGTTCGGGCATTTACATCTTTTTACTATTACAACTTGTTCTATTTCAGTTGTTTACTTCTTCCGCACTCTATTTACTTTCCGCTGTGTATGATACATAGTTATTTCCGTTGTTCTCTTACTCTGGTATGATGGAATAGTCTCCCCACTATGAAACCCTAGGCCCTCGCAGCTAGTCGGCAGCCTCTGGCGTACGGGGAGGCGCTCTTGAGGCCTTGTGGTGAACTGGCTCAGAGCACAGGTTTAGTGGCTTCCGGGTCGGGACTTTACAACTCCAAAATCTATGAAGATCATGAAAATAACTTCAACACAATTCTAAATACAATTAGAAGAAATGAATTATATGGGATGTTTAGAAAGTGTAAATTATGGATTCAATCAGTTTCCTTTCATGGACACATTGTCTCTAAGTATGGAATATTTGTTGACCCCAAAAAGAATAAGGTTGTACAAGAATGTCCTACTCAAACGAACATAACTTAGGTATGTAGTTGTATGGGTTTAGAAAGTTATTAACGGTTTTTCATTAAAAACCTCTCACATTTAGCCAACCCAATGACCAAGCATACACATAAACGGGATAATTTCGTATGGACAAGAGAATGTTAGGATTGTTCTGAAGAATTGAAGAGGCGATTAGTGAATGCACCGATCCAAAATCTACCATAGGGGAATGATGGGTTTGTGATCTATAGTGATGTATCAAATAAAGGTCTTTTTTGTGTCCTTATGAAGAATGATATAGTTATTGAATATACAACATGGTAGTTAAAACTTCATGATCAAAACTATCCTACTCATGAACTTAAGTTAGCAGTGGTAATATTTTCTCTGAAGATATAGAGATAGTATCTCTATGATGAAAATGTGAGATATATATGGATCATAAGAGTCTAAAATATATCTTCTCATAGAAAGAACTCAACCGGAGTTAAAGGAAATGACTCTAACTACTCAATGATTATTATTGTTCCATACACTACCACCCAAGAAAGGTGAATAAGGTAGATGATGTATTGAGCAGGAAGGATCATGGGGTTCTCAACAAACTGAGGATTGATAAGGATCATTTGTACCTGGATCTAGTGAAGATATATATGAAAATTATCAAAGAATTTGAAACATCACGAATTTTTTCAAATGGTTACCTGATAATCATTATTTTAAATAATTAAAGCTTCACAGTCTAATGACGAGAATTTTCAAAAGAAAATTAAATCTATGAAAGATGAGAAGTTGGATGACTTCATGTGTGATGATGGAATTATGAAATTTGGGAAAAGGATATGTGTTCCCTCTATACCAAAGTAGAAAAGGTAGTTATAAGATGATGCACATAGATCTAATTTCTCTATACACCATGGTAGTACTAAAATGTATAGAGATTTGAAGGAACATTTATGGTGGTACAATATGAAGTGGGAAATTGCTAATTATGTATCAAGATATCTAGTCTGTCAACAAGTAGTGGCTGAACAACAACTTCTTGTAGGATCAATGTAATATCTACATGTTCCTACATGGAAATGGGATGAAACCACCATTTATTTTTTCACTGGATTACCCAAAACTCTAATGAATAATGATGCGATATGGGTAATTGGTGATCGACTTACCAAATCAGCACATTTCCTCGCTATAAGGGTTGATTTTCCTCTGGAGATCCTATCACGACTCTATATAAATTTAGATGTGAGACTTCATTGATCACCTCTCTCAATTTTTTATGATTATGATGTATGATTTACATCAAAATTCTAGAATATTCTTCAGAAAGCTTTGGATACTGAGCTTCGATTGAGTACTGCTTATCACCCACAAACTGAAGGGTAATGAGAAAGGATGACCCAAACAATACAGGACATGTTCAGAACATGTTCACTTGACTTTCAAGGTATGTGGGATTAATATCTACCTCTAGTGTATTTTTCCTAGGATAATAGTTTCCATTCATGTATTCAAATGGAACCATATGAAGCATTGTATAGAAAGAGATGTCGTACACCACCTTGTGGGGATGAAGTTGGAGAAAGAAAGCTTGTGGGCCTAGAGATTGTAGATGAAACGAATGAAAAGGTTAAGAAACTTCAAACCCAAATCAAAGTAGCTAAAGGAAAGCAAAAAATCTTTACCAATAATCACAGGAAGGATTTGGATTTTCAAGTGGGAGATCATGTTTTCTTGAAAGTATATTCATGGAAGGGTGTTATAAGATTTGGGAAGAAAGGGAAACTGAGCTCTAGGAACATTGGATCTTTTGAAATTATTGAGATAATTGTAGCTATTTCATATATTTTGGATATTTCACCTAGCATGTCGAAAGTACATAGTGTGTTCTATGTCTCATTGCTGAGAAAATACTGGTCGAACCCAATGCATGTCCTCACTTCTGAATGTATAGAATTGGAACCTAGCCTATCTTACTATGAAGAGCCTATCTATATTTTAGACACTAAAGAAAAATTGTTAAGGAATCAGACGACTCGACTGGGGAATATAATTTGGAAAAATTATAAAATCAAAGAGGCAACATGGGAGCCTGAGGGCCTTATGAGGAATAACTACACAAATCTTTTTGTGAGGTAACATTCTGATAATTTTGAGGATGAAATTTTTATAATGAGGGGATAATATAACACCCCAAGATTTTGAAAATAAATATTTAATGCATGACATACTGAGTCTCTAAAAACACCATGTTGTTATAAACTATCCATAAAACATAATTTTTCCACCTCTGTGATTCGAATTTAAAAAAACTGACATACATAGTTGCATTCAATAAGATATTTACAGTCTAATAGAATCAACTTAGTTTTTCATGAAAATAACATACCCTTATGAATAGCAATTAATAGCAATTAATAGTAAATCATCCAAAAAATAGAAACTTCACCCATTAATGTATATATATAGTTTAGACTTCTTATAAGTGATAAAATGATCATAGTATAACTATTGGTGTTTTTGTATATCATAAATATTTTAATTACAATTTTATGATTAATTTAATAATTTAAAATGGAAATTTATTTTCAGAAAATTAAATCATAAACTAATATTTTATATTATTATGGTTATAAGATAATTTTATGGGACATTTATTAATTTATCAAGGTGTCGTAATTCGAGTTATAGTTTTAATGATGTTTTTTCATATAAACTATGATTTTATTTAAAATTTAAATTAAAAATATTTAGAAAATTATTTTCAAAAAAAATATTTCATTTTTTAATTCTACATGTATATAAATAGTCGGGGTAAATTTTTTGGATTTTTCTAAAGTACGTGAATTTTGGGTGAATAGAAAAATACGATAACTTACTATAAATGATAAATACATGATTTATTGAGTCATAGAAGATGTATAGTTAATGTAATCCCACTAGGATTGAACTCACATGAAATTATTACTATTATTGGTTACATGAATCAACACTAATGGTTTTCCTTAGGGAAATAATAAAATAATGAATAAAATATTTATAAATCACACATCTCCTCCATTATAAAACCCCCCTCACTCCCTCTTCTTTTCACTTCTATTGAGAATTTTTTGTACTCTAAATTCTGAAAAAATATCCATCCAATATCCCCTCAAATGTATATAATCACTTGGATTCATAAAAATACCAAAACCTCTCCTCTAAAGATGCTCTCAATGAAGATAACTTCAAGAGGAAAATTACTATTTTCATTTCTTTTATTTCATGTTCAATTCTTTTCTTTTTCTTTCCTCACCTCCTTTCATCCAAATTTTGTGATGAGTCTAGTACCTTATATGTACTATATTTTTTTATGATAAAGGAATAATTATTCAACATCTCTCATTTCCCCTTCATTTATACTAGAAATGAAAACACCATATGAGATGTGTTAATTTATCACATTCAAGGACGACGAGATTTCAATTTCTATCACCATCATGAATTATGGTCATGAAACCATTTTTTTTCTTTAACCAGTCTATAATATATGTATTATAACTTATTTAGGGATATATAATCTGATTTTACACATGATATTAATTTATATATCAAAATGAGTTCGTGGTGATCAAAAACCAGCCAATTAACCCACACAATTGACATTAAAGTTTTATATAATAATTCATCTTCATACCCAATAACCAAACTAATTTTACAACCATATAATATTCCTATTTTCCACTAATAACATAAAACTTATATTCTGGACAACTATTCTCATTCTACATGTTTATCCATACATGAATATAAGTAAACTGATCACGAAAACCAAGGATGAAAATGCTCCCAAAACAATAAAATTGAATCTCTTAACCCATAAAAATTCCATGAATGAACCTAATAAGGTTATAAGAAATCAATTAAATATAGAGGAAGTTTTGGAATCATTAATTTATGGACTTAAATTTGATTATTCAGGTCATTAAGATCAAGTTAATAACACATTCGGACATAAGGTAAGGGTTTCTTACTGGAACGTTCATTTTCTTTCGGGTAACACTTTGTCTCTCTTCATACCAATTAATTTTTTAATTATTATAATGTATTCATTATAAATTCTATTATAATTATCTATGTACGTGTAAAATCCATAATCCTTCTTTATTTTTGGATGTTACAAATTTTAAAAGGAACTTCCAATATTCTTTTCGGAATACAAGCCCAATCCAAGGGAATTTCACAAATTCTTACCTATTTTCAAGGGCAATATATAATCTTTTTTATAAAAAATTATTATTATAAAATAAAAAATTTTATTATGAAAATACTATTTACTTAAATTATGGTTCTATACAAATAGTTTTTCCAAAAGAACTCTATTTTTCAAAGTAAAAGTGTATTTATCTTAAGAATCAGTCTATGATTTTATAAGAGAATATTCATCTATTTCAACACTCTTGTTGATTCTTATGTATTATTGGAAATAATATTTTTTAATATCATATTCCATGTTATATTGAATGGTCTTTGATCAATTTACCTGTGTATGTGCTAATTTGATACCATTCATCTTACTACTAAGAATGCTTAGGGATTTTGTTAGAGATTTGGGAATTTATTTCCATACCATGTGTATATGTTGTTTATGTTTATCCCTATTCATATGAGGACTGAATTGTACATAGTAAGTGATGGGTGGGCCCCAAAATATCCACTCGATACATCGTAAGGTCTCATAATACAAATTGATATGGACTTGGATGAGGCCTTTCCCATTTTTAGATATGGTTTTGGTCGAGGCCTTAATCATTTTTTATCTTGGATGAGGCCTTAAAAGTTTGTTTTAGAATGTTAAGCATATTCACTTCCCTAATTATGAAGATAAAAATTCATAGTTCTTGATTTTATTAGACTATTATAATACACATGATTATGTTTTATTTTGTAAATATTTACTCAGCACATATTCTTGCCATATTATGTTCAAGTTTATTTTTAAGGGAAAGTGTTTTAAATTATTCACCATGAATAATTTTTATGTTATCTTCCTCTATAATGTTTACCCTTATTGAGCATCTAAGCTCATACTTTATTATGTTTCATTTTTCTTAGTACATGAAGAGTTATTTTATGTTTAACTTTCTAGGATAATCTTAGAGTTTTGGGCATTCCCAATAGAACATTTATGTTGTTTTTTATTTCATGTTATAATGTTGAACTTATGTATGAATCTAGTTTTACAAAACTACTAAACGACTCTATCATTCGGGATGGATATTCCTTGTTTATATTCCAATGTAATAAGATAAATCACCAGCTCCAGGTAACTAGGATTAGGACTTTTCCATATTCCTTTCCTTATAAAAAATTATATGGTCCCACATCTTTATATGTTTTATAACATCGGGATGATTCATTTAGTGAAAATGTTCATGTTATACGGTTAGTTTTTTTAGGTGGTTGTTTTAACCATCATGAACTAGATTAGTTTTATTTAATATTGTGGAAATATATTTATTCTGAAATATGAAATAATATATAATATACTTATAATCATTATATTTAACCATAATATTATTTCTATAACCATCCTTGAAGGTAGTGGAGAAAAACAAAGTGAGTTGTTCATGTGGGTAGTGAACCAACCATATTGTAAACGACATTTTCATTTTAGAATCAATTGAAGGGAGGGAAGTTGTTGGATATTAAAAACTAATAATTACATATAATTATATTTATGATATTTATGTTACTATGTCTATGTGGATGGAAAACATATTGGGGTGGTAGTGGAAGAATAAAAATGAAAGAGGTTTAGTTGATAACTTACATCTCTCTTTAGTTCTCTCCTTTCAGGATGCCCCTAAATGCTCCTTGGAATGGTATTGGGTGATAAAGAGGATTTTAGGGACATAGTTACAAATATTTAGATATATTTGGGTAGATTTTGGGTAAGACCCAAGACTTATAAGGCAAGACGAGAAGGGATGGTATTTATAAGGAGGGGAGAGGGGATTTTTATATTATATTCATTTGTTAATTATGTTCGATCGGTACTACCAAGAGTGATGAATCTTGTGCTCGTATATAGTAAATTGTTCATTTGAGGCCAATACAATGGTCACTTACATCATCCAGGATTCATTTCCTCATGTATTCCAAAAATACCATCCCCACGATTTTTAGATATATTTATTTTGGAAATTAAATCAATTTTATTAACATAATTTTCAAAATATTATAAATAAGAAATTTTAATAAAATTATTATTTATTTTAAAAATATAAATTTTCATATTATAATAAATTTATAACCCTTTAAAAATTTACTTATGGTCTCATAAAATTTTATTATCATTATAGTACAAATTCATATTAATTTATGAACCCAATTTATGGAAATTAGTTTTATTTCAAATCATTATATTTGTTATAAAATAAAAATAAAAAGTTTAATTTTTGCAAAAATAAAAACAATTATTTAATCATTTTAAACTTTTATTTACTTGAATCATGATATTAATTTTTCCAATTATCATTCTATAGGATACCAAATATCATTTTACACTTCCAAAGGTGAGGATACTATTCTAATGGTTGTGTTATTATTCTTAACAAATATGTTACTATTCTAATGGTTAATTTTTAATGTTCATATGGGTTCCCAAATACATTATATTTCATTCATTATTCATTCAATTCAATTTTATCTCAAGGATACATATATTTTAGTTTCAAAAAATGAATATTTCATTAAAAATAGTCAACTTCATTTCTACAGTTTTTTTTGTGAGTGAGATTATTATGAGAGATCTATAAAATCCAAATTTATATATTTTAATTATCTTATTTTCTATTTCTTGTCTTATTGTAATATTGTCAATTCATATAGCCATATTTGTTATGGAAAATTATTATTCAAATTAAACTAATAAAATTTTATTTTTTCTATAATGTGGTTCATGTTCTTTATATAATAATGCATTACAAAATATGAAATTTTTATATAATAAGAATGGAAATTACACTGATAAGATTATTGGTTGTTACAATGTTGGGAGTTGATCACGCCCTGTTGTTCATGGATTTTGTGTGCTAAGATGGATTTGTAAGATTTTAGGTATTTTTCCTTATTGGAATTGATTTTATTAAAATATAAATTAATTAAAAAATATTATAAATTAATTGAATAATATATTCTAAGTTGTTAATAATTCATTATTCGATGTTGTGGATTGAGATAGGTTCCTGGGAATTGAGGTGATTATTTGAAAAGCCTGGGAAGTGATTAAAGGGATTGGTTTAAAAGGAAATGAAATCGTATGTGGTAGGTGGCCTTGAATTTCTATGTTTATTTAGCTCGACTGATGATTTTATTTTCATATACCATTATTATAATAATGTTATTCATGATTCATGAATTCTTTTGTTTCTCCATATATTGGGATAAACTCACGTTGACCTACTAAAAAATATAGACTACATAGATTTTTAAATTTTTTATGGTAACACCCTAGTCGAATGACTATCAATGGCCCTCTTTATGGATTTCATGGTGGAATGGGTGGTTTTTAAAGAGCATGAGATTTTTTATTTTAACATTTTTTTTAAAAATGGAGTTTGAAACAAATGAAATTTTAAAGGAGAGTGGGTGATTTATAAAATTAGTTTGGAATGGTATTTCAAAACGTATATAGGATTTTTAAATATATATTTTTATGGAATTTAACCCAAGTCCCTGGTGTGATTAAGATGGAATGTGATTAATGTTTAAATGGTTTTAGTAATCTGATTTTACCTAATTTTTTAAGGAAAGTTGGAAGGGATTGATTAAGATGATTTTTTTCAGTTTGAACTCGTGTGGGTGATGGCCAATTTTAAAAATCATGAGTGCTTTTATATGTCCCCCCTTGTTGTGATTTCCTTGTGCACTACTTGTTTAATGATAATCCATGTTATGTGTGTTGTCCTAGGATGAATATTTTTTTATCAAAGTGGAGGGTTGATCTAGTTAATTGTGAGAGACCAATTAGATGGTAGAGATGGGTTTGAGGGACCCTGATTAATGTTGAGGTGGGTTGTGACCAGAATTATAGATTGGTTATGAGGGATGGAATTGTGATCTTATAACCCATGTTATTTGTCTCTGTTATTGTTTTACCTAGGGGACTCTGGTGGGAATGTCAGTATCATGTTAAACCTAGAGAGGTTTGGTAAAAGATATTCAAAACAATGATTTCATGTGCCTTCATATAAACCAAATAATTTTTTTGTGCTGATACTGTTATAGTGGCGAGGATATCTTATTCACATCAGAGGTTAAATTTCATTATGTGTGATGGGTTTGGGTTGAGGTCCAATGCTTATGAGATATATTGTGATTTTGAGATAGATTATACAGACACACTACCCTCTAGGTCATCTTGTATAGAATATCTATATCTGGATTTCTAGGATATAGCCTTTGGATTTATATGAATGCCTTGGGAAATCCCCTTGGTTTCAAATTTCATGCCTTTATGGAATTTCTACAATATTAGGATTCAGTCTATGGGTTTCTATGGAATTTCATGGGAAATCCCCTAAGATTTTCTCTATGGATCTGTAGAGAATACCTATGTGGTTAGCTAGGAATTTACACTTGTAGTATATATGAATTTCCTAGGAGGTTACCCAAGAATCAGATTCATTCTTGATACTGATGGAATGACTAGGACACCCCAGATTCATCCCTTGATCTCTATCTGGATTTCCTAGGATTTCCTCCAAGGAATTGATTCATGCACCTTCTACTTATGAAATGTTAGTTTATTTCATGATATTTGATCATTGATCCTAATACTAAATGGATTGGTTGATCACATACTAAGATACACTTAGGAACTTGTCAAAGAAGGTTGTTTTGGGTCTCTAGGTGTCTCGGTTGGCACCTGATGACCTGAAATGTATGAATGTCATGCATTTATGTAACATTTTTGTGTGTGTTTTACATGAGAAAAATTATAACTAATATTTATGTATTTTACGAACATAAAATGGATCAAAATATTACTCAGTATTATTGAGAGATAAGTCATTTCAAGGAGGTCATTGAACTCACCTCATACCTATGCACATGGAATGGGTTTCAACATACATAGGTTGACACTTATGTTTTATCTTGGTTCATGGGTACTACTTGAATCTAAACACCTATTATAGGTATAGAATGTTTTGGATGTGGAGGGCTCGATAGGTTAGAGAATGTGAGTTGAGATGCAAGCTAGTTTATTTTCAGTTATTGTTCAATAGGTACAATCAGGTGTATATTTTATTGAGATATGATTCATGCTACAAAAATTTGTATCTATTGTTACTATCTTATTTTTTAATTAATGAAGTTGGTAGTTCTATTATATTCCATTCTGGAATTTTGGTCCTTAATGACTCCTTATTTTATGTCTATCATTTTTTTGGATATCTATTATACGGAGAGGTCATGCTAATTTTTTGTAGATTAGGGCCGAAACATTGGCATTTATTTTAGAGTGAATATTATCCCAAAAAAATATTTTAGGCCCTTACTACTATTTTAACAACCTATGGCATATGGGGAGTCATTACTAAGGTCCTGTGGCATCTCCATGTTGGTGTTATTTGGGTGATCTTTGATGTGAACATTATAGCATTCATGGGATGATCAGAATCATTCACTTTATGGGTTGAAATCTTCTTCCCTCCATGATATTCTTGTATCTCACTAGTCAAAGGGGGGAAGGATAAAGATGGCATCGAATGGACTAATGATTTTAATGAGGCTTTCCAAAGCTCTCGTAGTCCTCATACCTTGGTCTTTTAATCATTATATTTCATTGGAAGATACTCCTTAAGTGTATATTCATTTACTCATACATTATCATTAAATGGATTCAGTTACAACTCTTTGTAAATATAGTTATATTCCTTCTTCTTGATGTTTCATCATATTGAATGTTCATTAAAAATGAGAGATTATGTGGGAAATTATTTTAATGTTAACCTATTAATATTCCGTTAAAATTATCATGATATTATATATCATTCTTTTTCAATATTCTAAACACTAAGTAATACGATATGCCTCATATAAATTATTGTTATGGAAAAAACACACTATATTTTTTTTACTGTCATATTGATTTAGGAAACATATCCAACAAAGGTGCCTATAAAATCAAAGCACCATACAATATTGATTTATTATAAGTCAATGGGACTTTGAGGAATTTCTTGTTTTTGTAGATATTACCAGTGAATTGGAATTATTGGAACCTCTGAAAAAAATCATGGGAATCCTTAAAATGTGTGCACTAATATGGTATATATGCCAAAAAATATATATATCTATTCTTGGTGGTCTAATGTGAAATATATAAGATAACATATGGGGGAATATTTGTACATAAAGTACTTCACATCCAAGTAGAAATAATCTAATAATTTGTAAACTACATATTTCTATAAATATAGAACATACCACACATAGAACATTGACTTATAATTATGTCTCTCAATTATGTGTGAACTTAGATGAGAAGGGGTTTAAAAAATAGCAAGGAAGTTTACCATGTCTATATACCATGGATCTTGACCTTAATTTTTAAAGAGTTTCCCACCTAGAATTGAGTCATTGATGGGTTCCTGGTATAAAATTTCGACCATGATAATGTGAGGTATTCTACTCATGTAGTCTTATACAAGGTTCTCATTACCTATTTTTTCTTTGATCTACATTTAAAACTATTTCAATAACATTATCTATACCAATAGCCTTTGTTTAGATTCTACCTTTTTTATCAGGTACCTAATTTCAAAATCATTAGATAATATAGTTACTTTACTTCAAAGAATATATGACCTAAATTTATATATAACATAAACAAGTACACGAAGCTCATTCTTAGTGATGGTGTAGTTACTTTGGGTAGAGTCTGATATCCTTGAAGAATAAGATATCAATTAGATTTTTCCATTAATTATTTATAGAAGGATTACTCTTACAATTAATTTTGAAAAATTAAATAATAACTCAAAATGTACATCCAAATCTTTTGGTTGTATAATGGTAGTGAAGTCAGCTTTCTCATTACCTCAACAACATCTTTCTGGCAAGAATTATCAAAAATAAAATCAGTGTATTTTTTTAAAAAATTGGGCTTCGGTAAGGATATCTTATAGAAATATGTTATGAATATCTTATAAAATATTCAATGTCTTGTAAAATAATCTAAAATATTTCACATAAGTTGGGTATGAAAAATAAGTGATGATTTCGAACTATTATTTTAAAACATCTATTCCATTCTTTGAAATCGCTTGCACTTGTAAAATTCATTTTTCAAATATGAGATGAAATTTTTTAAAACATATAACAATATATTTTTCAATTATGAGGTATTTATACCTATATCTAAATAATCACAACCATGTACATTGAGAACTATATATATTAGTAGGTGATTTGGGGGTTTAATGACATCAGACACACATACACCTCACACAAGATTGAAAGGCAGCCCATATCCCCCCCAATGGATAGTCCACCCATAAAACCCATTGTTTTATTTATTAATATCTATAGAAATATAGGCTTTTAGATCCCATATATCAAGCCCAGTGAGTTTCCAACCCAAACAGTTTGGACTAAAAATAACTACTAAACAAATTCACTAAATTAAGATACTCAATCCCTTTTTATAAGATTTCTCTCCCTAGTAGATCAATCCATGTGTCAAAAATACACTATAAATTTTTTTTATAATTTAAAATTATATTTTGATTGTATGACTAAAGGATAAACTCCCATGACCTTAATATAATTTCTATCCTCCTCAGATCATACAACACGTATTATTATTTACCAATTTATTTAGAAAAAAATGAATAGAATATTCCTTTATTCCCCATATCCCTTATATAAATTCCACATATAATGTTTTAATATTTAGGTACCTATGAGATTCAGGAGTTTCTTATCTTTTATATCTAGTTAAAATAATATTCTTTTGATAACTCTACCCATGATGAATGATGACACTTTGTTGGATAGCCAAAATATACTTTGTACTAGGTATTGGGATTGCATTCAGAATATAAAAATGATGTTTTGTGTTCCTAAGATATCATTAAGCCTAATTTAAAGTTCAAAAATAGATCTAATCCCCATTATTAGTATCCATAATGTGGGTTAGGTGGACTTGAGGTTTTTTTGGAAGTTCTGTAGCCTTGGAAATTCAATGCATGCCCCATAGGATATAGATATAATGTGAGACATGAGTGTCAGATTTTTTTGATTAGTTGATGGTTTCATAGTTTCTAATACAAGTAACCATTGATAATATTATAATCAATTAATCCAATGACATTTATTCTAACCAAAATTGAAATCGTCAGAGAACTCATTACATTCTTCATTCAATACAGCCATAGGTTTCATCGCCATAAAATGTTGTCATGTGTCTTTAACCTATAAAATAAATTTGAAACTATTGTAGGAGTAGTAGAGCTTCTAGTGGATTGCATGTAACATATTTTGGTTTCCAAAATAGACTCAAGATCAGACACTATATTGAGTAAGCATATATATATTGATGCAAATTTGATTCAGAATATATGATGGCTCTGGTATTCTCTCGAGTAAAAATGAAAGGATCCATTGGTGCCTAACATAGTCTCAATGGTAAAAGTGTGAAACTCCATTGTCCTTATGACATACTCTTGGGTATATACATGGTTATCTTTGGCCTAGAAACATAGTGTACATTTATCAATATGGATTTATCCTTACTTAATATATTTTCAACATAACTGTTATTTTATTACTTCTCCTGATCAACTCTCTTCATAAACATAAAAAAAAATTCTTTTGCATAGTTGGACTTTAAATTTTTTATAAATACTAGATTGATCTATTATGTTCAAAAATGATAATTTTTCATCAAATACAATATAATGTGGCGTTACACCAAAAACATCACAAAATACTCATGATAAACAAGTGTGAGGGAATAAAATGAATATATTATGAATGAAATATAATAAAACTTCCACATGAATCATTGTGATTATAATTATTTTTACATTTTTTTCACTTATGTTTCTATATTACTGGCTTCTTTCACTTAGGTATTTTATCAACCATGAATTTTACATTAGGTTATAACCTACTATTGAAAATATAAAACTACATATAAAGTGTTAATAAATGGATTATGAACTTCCAAAGAATATACATGAATTTTTCCCATGCCTCAATGTTATGTTATCTATCCTTTTATTTGAAATTTATATTTTTATATTGGATTTAAGCCATTTTAATATGTGGGAGGAATTTATAAAATAATTTTCTCAATACCTCATCCCATGTAGTAATCAAATATAATGATGATCTTTTGAACCAATTTTTACCACTATCCTTCATAGAAATATTAAATATTATCAATCATATCACATCATAATCCACCCCATTTTTCTAAAATTTATTGAAAATATATTTAGAATTGGAGAGGTGTTTGTGAGGTTCTTCACTTTGTATTCCATCGAATTAAATAATTTACTCCATGGTTAATGAGATATTATAGACTTAATCATTGGAACATAAATAAGTATATATCAATCTAAAAACTAAAATAAAAGGTCTCATAAGTGTCAAAAATAATTTATTGAGTGATAGGGATCCCATTTATACACTTATAACTTGAAAAATGAAACAAATGAACACTCATTCATGAAAAAAATGAATAAAAAAATAAAAAGATCAAGTAAAATAATTTAATCAATTAATAAATACTATGTTGATTATTTAGTTTTATAAGGTGTCTCGTGATTCTTTGGAAATGATCCCAAAATAATTACCCACCCATAGGCATTAAAATTAGAAAATTTGGACTTATTTATGGATATATAGTCACAATACAGATTGGATGTGGCTATATATGCCTTAAAACAGCTATCACTTTTTAGTCATATCTATATACATTCATTGAGAATGTTTTTTATATAGACATTAATTTTTTTGGAATTATTTCGGCTAATTTCTATAGTCTACTTAAAATGTGACTAAAGATTGACTAATTATCATGGTTTTAATGACACATAATAATAGGGTCCATTAAATATAAGGTAGTATATCCCCTTCATATACTTCCCCCAAATTACAATAACCCTAAATCCTTTCAAGGGACATCAATTATGACTTTCTCTTCCTCCTCTAACCAAAATCTTACAAAACTTATAAGGATTAAAGCCTTCATTTCCCATCCCCCTATTAGGTTAATGCATGCACTATATTTTTAAATATAGTCTTAGAGCTATCAAAATTCGCTTTACAATTCTCAATGATGATTATACTTTTCTCTAACATTCGAAGATCTTCTCCATCCCTATCTTATTCAGTATTTATTATTACATTTTTATCAGGTATGTTTTGTGGCATACCTATTAATTTAATGGTAGATAATTTATTTTAAAATTTATTTAAGGGATGATATATTTATCAACTGATAGATGAATTATTTTTTGATAGGTGGATTGTTATTTTTGATGTTTTTTGAGGATTTATTATCTTTGTGCTCGAAACATTTCTATTTAATTCATGATTTTTTCCTGTAATTTTATTGTGATATTATTACAATATTAATATTATATATTAATATGTTATATTAATATTTTATTATAATATTATTGTTATATTAATTTGGTATGTTTTTTTAAAATTTTTTATAAAATTTATTGTTAACTTCATTAAATATAAGAGTTTGGTATTTTAATATATAAAAAAATATTAATTTATTTTTTATTATGTATTATTTTTTATATCTTAGTGTGTCTTTTTTACAATTTAAAACAATAATTTTTTTAACATTTATTTTTAAAATCACACATAGTTAATACTTTTAAACTAAATATTCAAATTACTACCATATAATTTTATAATAAGTATCTTTTCAATTCATGGGTTCTTAAAATACAAAATATATTTTTAATGTTGTATAACATTTGCAATATTTAGGCCATAAAAGCTTATTTTTTAATCTAATATATATTTTTATGTCAAAAATAAAATTTCATGGGTAAATATTATGACCATTATAAGGTTTAATCTTAATTAATATTATTTCTTAGAGATATAATAATGATAAATGTATTTTTTTCCTTATACTTGTATTTATCTAATCAAAATTGTTATTAGTAATATATTCATGTTAGTATTGCATTTATATTTGTGGGTCATATTATTTTCTTTTATTATCTTGAATAAGTATTTATTTCATTAAAAAAAATATGCCAACACATTAATATCTGAAAATGATCACAAATTTTTTCTGCAAGAATAGTTTGACCTAATATTGTTTTTAACTATCAGTCTCATATTCCTTATTGAATACTAATATTATAAATTCTGTTTTTAATTGATAATATATTTATATATATACATATATATAAAAAATATTTAATTATATAATATAATAATATATATGTTCTGTTGTGTTTATACACCTGTATAGAAGTGAGGATGATTTTAATCTTTACTATGTACAAATATATCTTATTAATAGATTCTTAAAAAACTAATTATAGTTTTTTCTTTAATGAATCTATTAACTTATATGTTATTTAATTATTTAATATATTGATTTAAATTTCTTATTTTTGTATTTTTTTCAGACATATTTAAATTTTAATAGTAATATACCTTTTTATTATAGAATGGATAAAATTTTGATTTAAAATACTGGCCAAAAATGAGTTTCAAAATGATATATAGTTATTTTTTAAATTTTAATTTTAATATTTCTTTATATCAGGTAATAATTCAATGTCCCTATAATGATTTTTTTACAAGACCATGATTAAATTATAAATAATTTAGTTGTTATATTAGTTAAATGGTTTATAAACTAACAATATTGTGTAGATTCATAATAGATAAAAATTTCATATATGATGATAAATTAAGTTAAACGGTAAGTATGGTAAATTTGATAAGTTATAAATATTGAAATTATTTCTCAAGATAACATTTCTTATATAAAATGTAATAAAACATGGATATGAGTATGTAATTTACATATACTAATCAAAATGATGATGTTGAGCTACTTAGAGAGTTGGTTCAAGGTCTAAGTACACCTAATATATCAATAATGTGGTAAAATGACAATACCTGGGTATTTAATTCAATTTTATTAAGATAAATATTTGTATAGATTTTATAATTCTAAGATTTATTTTTTCCTTGTATATTTTAAGATCTCACCCCTTGATTACTGAATTATTCTAGAAAAAGATTTTATAGAATCAAATTTAATTGATAAATTTTGATTGATAGCTACTAAGGTACATGCATGATCTAATGATTGTAGTTTGTTTTGGAAGGAAAATTCTGAAATGAATGAGGGAATGTAATGTAGAAAATCATTATGGAAGGATTATAAATAAGGAATGAAATCACATAAACTAAAAAATTTAATGTTGATAATTCCTTGTATTCCAAGACTTCAAAAACATATTATTTCAAAACAAATAGTAACAGATATATAATGTCATAAAGAAAAGATAAATAAAGATATTGTAAGATTATTTAATACACAAATTGATTATTTAGAAAACTTTAAATTAAAAAATATCAATTTTTTAAATAATCCATCAAATGTTAAATTGGGAATATCATCTGATGGATTCACCCTATTTTTCTAAATTCATATATTAGATATTATAATACTTTTTACATTCACATATAAAATATTACACCATATATGTATATAAAAAAGAAATATATTATCATTAGAATATTGATATTTGGAGATACTAATCCTAGAAATCATATTGATATATTATTGAAGCCACTAATAAATGAGTTGACGATTATTTGGAATATTGGTGTGTAATCATATAATGCATCCCGAAATGATTATTTTATGATTTGTGGCACACTTTGGTGGATGGAAATTGACATCCCTTGCTATGTAATAATATCTTATTGGGGTAAAAATATTAAATTATTGTGATCTATTTTTATGAAAAATACATGCTCAATGATACTTATGTTTCTTGAACTATCTACTTTATATGACTTTGAAGATTTTTATTGATGGATTGTCCTTATAGGAAAAATAACAGGCAATTAGATAATGTTTTGGAGAAAGACAAATACCATCAATATGTTAATGTTATATACCCATAGTGAACTTCATGTTTTGAATATTTTCTTGGAATGGGTCAACAAAATTATAGGTATACAATAAATTTTCCTTCTAATTTTGGTAGTAATTATAATAGGAGAAGTATATTCAATGAATTGTTGTATTGGTCATCAAATTTATTTCTTCACTATTTAGATGTAATTCCTATCAAACAAATTGTGAAATGTTACTTACAATTATTTAAAATGTTAATGAAAAAAGTAAATATGATTCCTTATCATGTAATGACCTAGTGGATTTTGGTATAAAACCAATAATTAAACTTGGTTTAATTTTTATGAATCAGTGAAATGTTTATTTTTATTTTTTTCAATGAAATTTCATTAAAAAAACAAGTCCTTTAAGTGTTGGAATTGTTAATATTTCTAGATATTTATTTAAGTAAATTATCTAAATGGTTTAATATAAGATATTCCAAACTAAAATCTCTTAAAACCCATGACTATCATTTCTTTATAAATGAGTTAATTCCCATAACCCTTCAATAGTTTCAGTAAAATAATTTGATTATTGTTTTTATTGAGATTATTTTTCTTAAATACATTTTAACTAAAAGTATTAGTAGTATTATTTTTAATAAATTTAAAAAATATTCACCAATCATTATTTTTGAAATGGGAAAACATTAATCAATCATTATTCTTATTCTTGTTAGATCTAATTGTGTATCACCCCACTGAAGTTTGATTTTTAGTGTTATTTCATGCCATTAGATGTATCTAATTTAAATAATTCTATCTAAAATGAAATTTAAAATAACTAATTAGTGTTATATTAATTTGTCCATTGTTAAATGATATTTTTAAAAATAATATTTGATTTATGATCAATGTATTTAGGTAATATCACTATGAGATAGATTGAAACAAAAATCCATTGTTTCCCCAATCAGGAAGAATATGGGGGTCATATTTGTTTTTTAATTTGAGCACCAAAGAGAGCAAAATATATTATTATATAGTATTATAAAATTATGATGTGTTTAATGATTGGGTCATTTATTCCAATTAAAAATGATATATTATTTTCTTATGTTATCTTGTTTATAAATTATTGTATATTAATATTTGATATTTTATCAAGAATATTGGCAAATTATAAAAATAACTTGTCCTTATTTGTTTATTAGGAGTAGATATACTTTGATAAATAAATTGTTTTATTCATGGTTTAAATTAAAGTTAATAAAAAAATACACAAATTAATTATGGGTAACTATTTAATATATAATATTTAAATATTTCAGATACAATGTATACCAATGTATGATGAATCTCTTAAGATTAAGGCATTTTCGTTAGGCCAGATTAATATGGAATTTTAGTGTAAAGATATTGTCATCAATCATTTTAAATTCATTATAAATTTTTTGAAACTTATATGGAAATGAAACATGATGGTGTAACGTTAAGTGAAATAATAATTTCTTATGATAGTCAATCATATATTTAGTCATGACCATAAAATATATCATGTTATATAGTTATCAAAAAAAATAAGCATATTAGTTAACTACCCACATAGTCGAGTCACTATGGTTTTAGGGTGATTGAAAAGAATTTTCTATATTTTATTGATGAAGCCTACATTTTAGAATCAAAATAAAAATAAGTATTCTATGTTATCAATATTTTAAGACAAAAAAGATATGTTATTGTTGATGTTATATCTTGATATATTTTCATTGAATGCATGTGTGGTGGTGAAATATTTTTTAACTCAATGGTAATCACTCAAATATTTCTTATGAAAATGAAGATGATTAAATTTTTAAAATTGATTATGAATAATAAATTTTATTATAGAAATTATAACATTTAATTAAGGTGTGTATTTATTTTTTTTATTATTGAATTTTTTCTAAATAAAAAAATCCACCATAAATGATAATTTTTTGGGAATTATTTAAAACATTTATCTTATTTTTAGTAAATAGTATCTTAATAATTTCATTTTACAATAATAAAATTTGACAAATAAATAACAATTCACTATGTTATTTTTTTCAAATTAGTTAAACAAATGATTTTTTATAATAAAAGCAATGTATTGTATTTTTTTTAATATATGAAACTCTTACACATTATTCCTTGTGATATTTAATTCATCATCTATGATTACTAAAATGTCTGTATAAAATGATTTTAGGAAAATAATCCACATTATTGAGAGCCCAGACATTCTCTATTAAATAATTTTGTGAGAATTTAATTTAATTTTTAATTATCCATTTATACAAAAAATGTTAAATTTATTTAATATTTAAGATATTTTCAGGGATCTTTATTGAGGTGAAAACTTAATTTTGTAGAGGATGTGGAACATATGGGGGGATGTTTAGGATACTCATGAGTATTTTAAAACCTTATAGAGTTGTTATTAATCTATTAGTACCCATGTGTATAAAGTTTATCATCATTCTAAACCTCTCTAGTCACTAGGATGTTGTATGCCATTAATATTACCACCATCTTTTCTATACCCAATAATGATTAATCTGGTTACTTAACCTTTCCAACACATAACCATGCATAATTATTGTCCTAATCCTCATATCCCATTATATTATCCGTATCCACCATCTTTTGTATAGGATGACACACCTCTATTCTTGGAATAATCATATTGGTGTCCATTTTATTTTTGATAGGTCATTTATTTAGGTTTCATACTTCAATCACTACGATATCCATTATCAAGTGTATAGAGTATTCATCCTTTTAGTATCCCACCTCCTACAGTAAAGGGTACTTCCAATATACCTAGTTCTAAGAAATTTACTCATGGAACTTGATATTTTTCTACTTTTGGTACATGATTATAATTCAATCAAGAAAATATATATAAATTTACTTGATTTTATAATTTTTAAAAGTTGTTATTTTGTTCATGAGTGGTCGAAACTACTAACAAATATCTAGTTTGCACCAAGATGCATAATGTTTTTAATATACTCATGGAAACCATGGTCAGTAACAATGTGAATATAGAAACCATGCTAGATATAATATTTTAAATAATTTCCATACATATTTAAATTATTTAAACCACAAAAATATGTAATAATAAATTAAATTACATCAATTTTATAATTTTTATGATTTTTGATCTAATATATTTAAATTCTATAATTCTGGAATTTTATCATTTTTTTATCTATTTGGTAATTTTAGAATAACTTTTTTTAATAAAAATATAAGTATTAAAATTATTTAATTAAGAACACTTTGATTATGGTAAAAACAATTAATTTTTCAGCGTGTTCAAATAATTATTTGGATGCCCAAAAAATTACCAAGATTAGAAAAATATTTTTCAGACTGAATTCATACACCTTCAGTAAATTAATAATTTCTCAAATAAATGGAGTATAGTTTAGGTGATTCCACCGGAAATAGAAATAGGATTCAAAGAATAATATCCAAATTAAATACCATGATCAAATTAATAAATTAATATGGTTGGGGGAAATGAATATGGAGGAATTTGAAGAGTCACTTCAGCCAGAAAATGTTTTTTTAATTTAATAAAAAAAAATTTTAAAAATTTTAAAGAAGATAAATTTTTTTGGTTGAAAATTTAATAAAAATTAGAACAAAATTTTTTAAGACTCTTTAGAAATATTAGGTCGGGATATGGTCTAAAATAGATAAAACTTTCTAGATAAAAAAACTATACGGTAGATTTTGTCCCCTCTTCTTCTTTATATTTTCATCTTCACTTCATTTCAAAGGATGTTTAGATTGATGTAGGGGATTTGTTGAAGAGGATATACTGACTAATAGGATTTAAATTTAAGATAATAAATCCATAAAGTGATAAATTCCAATTAGTGGTGTGAGGCATAGATCCGACGACTCTTCTCTTTTGAGTTTGTTCTTTTCTTTGTTTTCCTTTGTATTTATCTGGAAAAAGTTTTTATTGAATTAAGAGGGTCCTTTAATTTATTGAATTCCAAAATTATTGTGTAAATTTGTTCAAATTAATAAAGAAAAGTGATTATTATCATTTTTTTAAATTTCTATTGTAAGGTATTTCCTTTGAGGACGAAGAGTTTAATCTGTTTCGGTTTCTCAGAGGTCTTCTGGTAATCGAAACACTTGGATAAGAGGGATTGACACTCATATTTTAGGTATCAATATGGTTTCTAGGTAATATATGTGTATCCATTGAGGTATTGATGTATACTCAGATTAATATAATTTGATAATTCATTTATTAAATGATAAATGGGGTGTATGAGGATTGAAGCTTTCCCACTATTGTTATATTTATATTTTCATTTTCAATTTGGTTTGATTTTGATTTCTAATTACTAATATGGATTTATTTTATTAATATATTTTTTTTCCTTTAAATTTTTTGAAATCATTTTAGATCCCAGTTTTTAGTTTGAACATTAATAAAAACAAATTACAAATGTTACAGTTTGACATATTATCCTATAACATCCCTTTGAGTCAACACTATGGTCACTATTATACTACATTTCTAAAAAGGGAATTATTGATCGAAGTAAAGTGAAAAAAAAAACCGTCAAAAAACATTTACACCACTATCGGGGCGGTTGTCTAAATTTTTTTAATTTTTTTTTTCTGATTTTTAGTATTTTTACCACTAATTTAGAGTCTTTAAAAAATAGGAAAAAATAGATTTTCACCATGACTACTCATATACCTGGCCAGGATATCAACAAATTTAGGAGTCTAGCAATTAATAATATTAAAAATCTCAATTATAGGAATCTTATTTCATTCTCTAAGAAAATAATTTCACGACCCAATAAAATAATTTGGTGATTCTAAAAATTATTCAATAAGTAATCAAATAAACAAAAATTATTTCTAATTCTTTAAATTAATTCAAAGAATTAAAATCTCACAAATATTTTAAAGAAATGTAAAATATTATCCCACCCACATTTTATATTGAGGAAAAATTTGGGGGATAGTTGAAAAATGATTTGGAATATCCGTTTCCAAATTTAAAGAAATTATCGCTGATTTACCAACTGATGTGTCTTTCGGAAATCAAAGATCATTGAAAAATAATTTTGCTGACTTTGTTGAAAATTAAATTCCTTTTAGAACCCCACTTATTAAAATTAATAATTCATAACCTTTTTATAAAAATTTTCCCAAATAAATAAAATCATTTGATCCATTCATTTTTGAAGAGCATTTGAACAATCTTGAGATATTGAACACTTTCAATACAAATGTTTTCTACTCCCAGATAGAACTATAACCTAAGAATCCATAGTGAGATATATCAAATGTTTATCTATTATTTATGATTATTTTGATTGTAAATTGTTAACTATTTTACCCTATGAATATTTACAGCCTACTTGTTTTGAGTGTACTAAATTTTCAAATAAATGTGTGGACATAGATTAAAATGAAGAAATAATTGTCTTTCTTGTTGAAGAGTACACTAGTTTACAATAGGATGGAGGTAACACGGTTTTTTGAAGGAAGAAATAATTTTTGGAGATGAAATTAAAGATGAATTACATCTTGGAATTAAAATTAGACAACTATTGGAGGTTTTTGTGAGGGTAAACAGTTGTGAAGTTGCCCTTATATTTTGTTCCCTCTTCCATTTCATCATTCAACCATCAAATTCCTTGAAGGTAACCAAAAGAAATCTATTTTTTTATCTCTAAATTTTTTTTTTGATAAATAAAATTAGAGATGATTCATTTTTTTTGGTTTATGATTATAAAACAACGACAACATTCAAATTTGGTATGACCTACTGGAACTGCCTAACTAGGGAAAGTAAAATTCAAGCACCCACTTGGGGTTTCATACCAAGATAGTTTCCCCACTAATTCATTTTTTATTACCTATTTCCTTTATTTTAATAAAATTTTGATTCTTTGATTTGTTTGAGCAGGTTTCCATGTTGTAGCTTCTAGGAGGCTCGCTTAAGGCTACTGTTTCTCAATAAAAACGAAGTTGTGTATTTCCTTCCAATTTTTTCATGTCTTATCTTATTTATTTTCAATTCTCATATATAATATAAATAATGAAGAAAAATTTCAAAATATGTGTTGGGGAGGATTAGCTTTTATTGGTTTAGAATTTTTGTGTTTTCTTTCATTTCTATTTTTAGTTTTTATATCAAATTTTGTGTATTTCTTTTAAAAAAATTAATTTAAAATTTTTGTTAAAAAATATTATGAGATTCAATGTAATGTTCATTTTGAATTGAAACTTTTTGTCAAAGGAATTATCCAACATGATTCATGTAACTAAACTTTAATTATTTCTAAAATGTGTTGTGTTCTAGGTTTAAAATTATATAAATTCATGAAAATACCATTGAATTATAATTTTCAGGCCATGAATCTTGTCCAATGTTGAAAATAACTTTCCTATTAGAAATATGAACTATTTTTCCATATTATTTACAATAATAAAACTTCTTGAGTGGACCAAATAATGTTTCTTTTAATTTGAACTTTCCACATTTCTTTTCGAAACTGTAAGCTTTAATGAATTTCTCTTCAAAATGATTGAAGCTACTCATATGTGATCAAAATCACTATTTTCCATCATAATCCTTTTTATTTCATCCTAACAATTATATATTACCTTTTTGATCCCTTATAAACCATTAACTACTTGTTAGATTAGCCACATTATAATCCAATTTTCCTTATCCAACCTACTCTATAAGTAAAAATGCATGATCAAGTTGAACGTGACTGTGGGGGGATGCTAACTTAGGGTGTGATATATACTTCAGTGATAACTTGGGTGGAAAAAAATTACGAATACTTTTTCTTACAGATAAAAAATTTATTCTATATAAATGTGTGCCTTTGTAGTTCTTTTAAGGGAACGAGTGTTTTTTCTTTCTAGAGCTTCCAAAGAAAGGAAGTTGTGCCATCCTGGAGATTTAAATATAGCAAAATAAAGAAAAAATTCATTTTTCTACTGAAATATTGGTGTTTCATAGGTACATGAGATTTCCAAACATGCTTAAATCTAAATTTCCAACTAAGTGGAGTGAGGAGGAGACCATACTTCAATGAAAATTTGAATCATTCATTTTGGATTCAGAAAGAGTCAAACTCTCCTTCTACCTTATAATTTTTGACATTTGAAACCCACAAACCATAAAACCATAGAACAACCATTTATATTTACTCATTATGGATCTAATTATATGAATCAATTGGGTGGATATTTAAAAAAAAATTAATCCAATGGTGAACCTTGTATTTATTTAGATGAGAAATAATTTGTTTAAAATCAAAATCTTGTTTTGAGAGGGAAAAAGGTCTGGTAGGAATCACTGTGCATGGAAGAATGAAAGATATGGGAATAAAATGAATTACAATAATTGATAATTTTAAATTTAATCTATTTAGAATGCATTATAAGTTGGTTTCCTAGATTTTAGGCTTGTAAATTTCATTTACTTGGGCTTTGAATTTTAATTGGAAATTTATTTTGAGTGCTCACTTATCCAAAATCTCAAGTGCTATGTGTGGGGGAATTGATAGATCTAATATTTTAAATATTTTAAAAATGTATTTAAATGATTTAATCCCCAAAAATATTTTATTATAAGTGAAATTTCAAAAAAAAATTGTATTTTGATGATTTTTCAGCAAAATTTTAAAAATGACTTCATTCTGAAATTTTAAAATATTATTATATTTTTTCTATGCTAGGAATACTTTTTTTAATAATAATCCAATTTTAAAAATTATTTTTTGTAGGAAAACCTGTATTATGGTATTCATCTTTGTATACCAGTTCAAGTGTTGAATAAATTATTTGGACGACCAAAAATCACTCAATTTCAAAAAGCATTTTTCATAAAAACAATTGATACTCCTTTAGTAAATGAGGCATAGCTCGACCAACATGTCTAAAATTTATGTGATTCAAAAATGAAAATAAATATAATTACAATATGAATATACAATTTAAATACAAATATTAATTAGATTATTAATATTATCAATGGGTTCGTGAATATAGAGTAATTTAAAGAGTCTATAAATATAGAAACTATTTTTCTGTAAATCGGCTATAAAAAATTCACCATGTGTTATAAGAAGCTGAAATTTTCTACGTGAAAATATAAGATGCATTCTAACTATGTTTATGAAGACATATCATCATTATTCATTTGGTATGAGGGAAAATATAGAGAAAGCTTTCGGGCCACATTAAATGGACAATAGATTTTCCCCCTGCTTTTCTTTATAATTTCATCTTCACTTCATTTGAAAGGATGGTTGGATTGAATGAGGGATATATTATATAGAAAATATGATAGATATTAAGACTTATATTGAATATAATTAATCCATAAGGGGATAAACACTAAGTGGTGGATAGAAGCGGATATCTGAGGACTCTTCTTTTTTGAGTTTGTTCATTTCATTGTTTTCCTCTCTATTTCTTCAGAAACTATTTTTATTGAATGAATAGGTTCATTTTATTTATTTAATTAACTTTATTATAAATTATTATGAACTTATTTTCAACTTTTTAAAGTAAATAGATTATGATAGTTGTTTAATTTTATTTGGAGAGGTCTTACATTTGAGTATGATGAGTTTAATATATTTCAATTTCTCTGTGGTCTTTTGGTAATTAGGTCACTTTGATAAGGATATCATCACACATATTTAATTTCTCAATAAGGTTTATAGGTAATTTAGGTTTACAAATTTAGTTATTTAAGTATAAACTAAGAAATATAATCAGATAATTCATTTATATAATGATAATGGTGGTGTTCGGGGAATAAAGCGTGTTTATTTTTTCTCTCTTTAGCTTTTCATGTTTAGTTAGGTTTACTTCTGATTTATAATAACTAAAATAATTTTCTTGTCTTAATATTATTTTTTTAAAATTTTTTATTAATCATTTAATTAAAAAAATTATGGGTTGGGTGCCATTATTTTATGCTTGTAAATTTCCTTAACATGAGTTTTGAATTTTCATTGGAGATTTATTTTGAGTGCTCACTTGTCCAATATTCCAACTTCTAAGTACGGGATAATTTATAGATAAAATATTTTCAATAAATGACTTATTTTTTTCAATTATTTAATCCCCACAAATATGTCATTATAAGTTAAATTTTACCAATTTTTTAATTCTTATGAGTTTTGAGCTAAATTTTAAAAAGTCCATAATTATAGAATTTTAAGAGTTTTTTATCTCTTTGATATTTTAGGAATAACAATTTCAATACTGATCCAATTGTAAAAATTATTTTTTTGGTAACTCGTGTATTATGGGATTAAAAAAAGTTAACTAGTCTAAGTATTGAATCAATCATTTGGGGGCCCACAAAAAAATAACTCAATTTGAAAAATCATGTTTTGGACAGAATTGATACTCCTTCATTAAATGAGCCATAACTCAGACCAAACGTGTCTTATTGAGTTCATTACACCTGTAATATAAATATTATTTAATTAATAATATCTATATAAAGTAAAAATATTAAATTATGTCATTAATATGGTCAGTGGGTAAGTGAATCTCGGGGAAGTTAAAGAGTCACTTCGATAAAAAATGTTCTTTCAATAAATCAGATATAAATTTTTCACTAAGATTATTTAGAAGATAAAATATTTTGGGTGAAAATATAATACACATTAAAAAAATTATGAAGAAACATCATTTATATTCTTCGATGGGGTTGTCCAAAATAGAGAAAAGTTTTGAGACACATAAACTAGATAGAAGATTTCCACCCCTCCTCTTCTTTATATTTTCATTTTTACTTAATTTCAAAGGATGATTGGATTTAAGGTGGAGTTTGTGTGGGGGAAGATATATGGTAGAATATAATTTAAATTTACGTTAATAAATCCATGAAGGGATAAACTACAATTTGTGGTGGGCTTAGGAGAATCGAGGACTCTTCTCTTTTTTAGTTTGTGTTTTTCTTTGTTTTCCTTTGTATTTCTTTAAAAAATATTTTTATTGAATTAAGAGGGTCCTTTTATTTTAGGAATTCACTTTATTATAAATTATTATGTACTTTTTTACTAATTAAACTAATGTGATTATTCTCATTGTTTAATTTTCTTTGGTGAGGTCTTTCCTTTTATCATGATGTGTTTAATTTTTTTTGGTTTCTCAGAGGTCTTATAGTAGTCATTTCACTTTGATAAGGGGATTAACACCCATATTTTTTAGTATTAATATTATTTATATGTAATTTAGGTGCATCCCTTTTGGAATTTATCTATACTATAAAAAATATAACTGGATAATTCTTTTAGACCATGATAAAGAGAGTGTGTGAGGATCGAACTTATCAACTATTGAAATCTTTACCATATCCTTTTAATTATTGTTTGCTTCTAATTTATAATCACTAACTTCTATGTATTGTATTAATAATATTTGTTTATTTAACTTTGTTTAAATCATTTCAAAACCCCCATTTTTAGTTTAAACTTTAACAAAAGCAAATTAACAAAGTAACAGTTTGATAACTTATCCCGCAACCTCTTAGAAACTAATTACAAGATTTAAGGAGGTCTCTTTCATTATTTTTTTATTATTTTCTTTTAAATTATTCAATATTTATGTTCATAATATGAAATTAAATTGGTTACTCTCATTTTTGAAATTTATTTGGTGAGGTCTCACCTTTGTGTATGATGAGGTTAATCTATTTTGGTTTCTCAGAGGTCTTCTGGGAATATGATCACTTTCATAAGGGGATCAAGAAGCATATTTGTGGTATCAATATGGTATCTAGTTAAATTAGGTGTATACTTTGAGGTCTTCTGTTATATGTTAGATAATTTAATAAGAATAAATTTACATACAATGATAAAGGGATTTTCCATAGATTGAATCTTGTCTACAACTGCTACCTTTATCTTGTCTCTTTTAGTCCATTTTGCCTCAAATTTTAATCACTAACATATATTTCTGATAATAATCTAATTTTTTGTTATTTAAATTTATTTATAGACTTTTAAATCATTAATTTTAACTCTAAATTAAAAAAAATAAAAAATTGATAGGTTGATAGATCGGTCTTTAACCTCCTTGTGAGACAACCCCATGGTCACCATTGTACTGTATTTTTTAAGGGGAAATTATTGATTAGGGTAACATGAAAAAACCACATAATAAATTCATTTAAAATAATATAAAAAATGAAAAACAATCATGTAAACTATATCACAACATAGTATTATTATTCATATTTAAGGAATACCTTAGAGAGAGATTGATGAAAAAATAAAGAATAATGTACGGGTTGATATATGGATAAATTTTAATTTTTAGAATTTAAATATATTGATTTATAAAATAATTTTAATAGATATTTTTTCCAATGAAACATTTATATAAAATATATAATATCCCTAATTTTATAGCCATAAGGATAATGAAATTAGGGGAAATGAGGAGACTATTAAAATGTGTCTTATATATAGATTGGAATGGTAGAAGAGGAACAAATATTGTAGGTATATCTATCATTGATTACTATATAGTTTCTCAGAACATAGATATGATTTCATTCTAAAGTTGTGATGATTTTATGGTAATAGTTATTTGAATATATAGTCAATTGTTTATATGATGGTATTTTTTTAAAGTATAAACAAGATTATGATTGTTTTAATATATTATTAACTTTAAAATCACTATTTGTTTATAAGAGAATTTTGAAAAAAATAAAAAGAATAAAAGATCCATGAAATACATTCTCACTCTAGGATATACATTTCCTCCAGATCACAAATAGGTATTAGTAAACAATTACTGTTTTTTTCAATAGATATTATATCCTAATTTAATTTTATACGATAACTAATTATCCTTAAAATTTAGAGAAATTTATAATATTTTACATTTATTTGATCTATTACAATTAACTTAGTAAAATACATAGTGTTATAAGTATCTTTAATCTAGATAAGTTATTTTTTTTGGGTTTTTATGATATTTTTTAAACCAAATTCTATTATAATGTTTATATATTTATTGGGTAATTAAAGGAATGTTAGATATCAATTAAAATGTACTAACTGTATTTTAATTTGTCTAAACTGGATTGATATATAATTTTTTCCTTTGATGTAATACTTCTTGAAATAATATGAATTGTTTTATGTTTTCATGTTTAAAATGATCTAAAATTTCTATAGCATGTTTATTTACATGATTTTATATTTTTCATGTTGCATTATAATGATTATAAAGTGTATACATGTTTTCTAAGATTATATATTTAAGGTGTCAATTTTTTTCTTTGTTTTTCATGATTATGTGTTTTTCATGATCTAAAATTACATTAGCAAGTTGGATTTCATTGAGGATGTTATGGATTGATTTTTTACTTTCATGTTTATATATATTTTCAATGATTATATTTTTTCCTCGTTTAAAATAATATAAAAATCCATGATTGTATGTTTTTCATGTTAAAATAGCAAGTTAAGAATCAACTAAAATGTCATTATTATATTATATTTTGAATTATTTTATGTTTTTAATATATAAAACGATATAAAATGATCTAGATAAATAATTCTTATTCCTAGATATATATTTTATTTTTCATGTAGAAAATAAAATTGAAGTACAGATAATGATGTAACTATATATATGATATTGGGTGAATTTATGTTTTATAATTTTTTTGTAATATATTATTTATTTTGTCATATCATTTTAATTAATGAAATACATTTTTTAATTGATTCATCAAGAAGCTCTTTCCAAAATATAATATAATTTTTTAGGTCTAAATGACCATTTACATCAAGTGATAGGTAATGAGAACCATGAAAGGGTGTATTATTGACCTAGAAATAAGATTTTCCATCTGGATATTGGTCATCTAGTATTGTTTTATTAATCACTACTACTGGTACTATTATAAAGGAGTTTTTGTATACTTCTATCAAACAATTAATGTGTGAATTTAAAAAATAATCTTATAAATTCAAAAAAAATTGAATAAATAATTCATTAAAGAAATATCTGTTAGGTGTTCTCAACTTCCACTTAAAATAAAGAGAGTGATTTGTTGAGTCAATAAGGTTTTCCTTAGGACTTTCCAATTCCTTCATACTTGGGAGAGATTGTTATGTCAATAAGGTTTCCTTATAAATTTACCATTTCTTCTTATTTTGAAAATCACAAACACCTTATCTCAAGGAAAATCTCCTTTTCCCCTATGTTTTACTTCTATAAGGAAACTTTTCCTTCCCCAAGGAAAATTATCCTTACCATGTTTTTCATTTTTCATTATCTTTTCTAAGTGTAAAATTCGTTTTCATATCTAAAACCTCAGAATCATATAATACATAGATAAAGTGGATTCTGATTTTAGACTCCGAATTCAGACTATGAGTTCTCTAAATTCAGACTCCAAACTCTTCTGGGTTCTGACTCCGAATTCTAATGAATTCAGACTCCATAATTTGTAAGTTCAAACTCTGAATTCTCAGGAACTCTGACTCCAAACATTTTAATTTCATACTCATAATTCTCATTAACTCTGAATCCGAACTTTGTAAGTTCAGGATCTGAATTCTGGTGAATCCAGACTCCGAACACTACAAGAAAACCGACGTTTAGCGGCGGTTTTTTCGCGGCGGTTTTTAAAACCGCCGCGAAACGCGTTTTCAGGCCGTCATTTCACGGCGGTTTTAAGAACCGCCGCGAAAAAACCGCCGCTAAACGGAAAAAAAAAAATTTATTTTTTTATTTTTATATTAATTTTATTCAAGGATTAGCGGCGGGTTTTTAAAAAACCGCCGCGAAATAGCGGCGGTTTCGGTAAAACCGCCGCTAAATGAAATGAAAAGAATAAAAAAATGGGAGAAACCCCGAAATCACTAAAACGACCATAACTTTTGATTCGGGCGTCCGTTGAAGTGCCACGACCAGTCAAATAGAATCTCATGAAGAGATCTAGAGGCACATATAATCAAAACCGTGAGACGGTCTAAGGTGTGGAAGATATTTGAGTTATAAAAAAGTTGAAAAAAGTTCTCCAACTTCAAACGGCCATAACTTTCGCTCCGGGTGTCCGTTTGGGCTCTACCACATATCAAATCGAAACCAGCGAAGAGAGCTACATACTAGTGTGACAGAAAAAAGATTCTGTCAAGTTTTTTGACCCCCAAAACCCCTCCGAAGGCCTTCAAAACCCCATTTCCGTCACCGTTGTCCCGTCGAACATGTCTTCAAACAGACCTCACTTTCGATCTGCGTGTCAGTTTGGCCTCCTCCACCTGCCAGATCATAGATCGTTCCATGAGCTTCAGTTTGATCGGTCGCGGCACCCACATGCACTCCTAGATCATATGTTATGGCCTTTTTAGTGGGTATTGGGTTTGTAATGTTTTTCAGTGTCTCGTTTCTATCACCCATTCTCCGTCAGCTTTTTTTAAATGGTCATAACTTCTGATCCGTCTGTCCATTCAGACTCTTTCACCTTTCAGGTTGAAGAGCGTTTCATGATCTTTGATTTGACAGGTCGCAGATCTAAAACGGACTCTCGGATCATAAGTTATCTTCGTTAATGTGATTCCAATGTTTTTGTCTCTTTATGACCTTTTTGACGGGTTTTAACGGTAGCTCCATTTATTACTGTTTATTTGGGTTTCCATGACTTTTTATCTTTATCAATTGTTTTTTATGGGTTATTATGATAATTATGTTGAATTATTAAAGAGTTTTCCAGAGTTGTCACGAGTTTTCATGCGTTCTCATTTTTTCTAATGCCTCATTCTTCATATGCTTCTCCATCCTTTTTCATGCGTTTTCATGATTTTTCATCCCTTATCACGTCTTTTCATACTTTTTCATGTCTTTCCTTTATTATTTATTATTTATTATTTATAATATACATTAATTTATTTATTATCTATTATTTGTAAGTGGTTATTTATTATTTATTATTTATTATTTATTATTTATTATTTATTATTTATTATTTATATTTATTTATTAGTTATTATTTATTAGTTATTATTTATTATTTATATTTATTTATTATTAATTTTTGTTTATTATTTATAATTATTTATTATTTATTATTTATTATTTATTATTTATTATTTATTATTTATTATTTATTATTTATTATTTATTATTTATTATTTATTATTTTGTATTTATATTTATTTATTATTTATTATTTATTATTTATATTTATTTATTATTTATTATTTATTTATTATTTATTATTTATATTTATTTATTATTTCTAATTTATATTTATTTATTAATTATATTTATTTATTATTTATATTTATTTATTATTTATATTTATTTATTATTTATTATTTATTATTTATATTTATTTATTATTTATATTTATTTATTATATATTATTTATATTTATTTATTATTTATATTTATTTATTATTTATTATTTATATTTATTTATTATATATTATTTATATTTATTTATTATTTATTATTTAATTATTACTTATTATTTATATTTCTTTATTATTTATTATATATTATTTATATTTATTTATTATTTATATTTATTATTTATTATTTATATTTATTTACTATTTATTATTTATTATTTATATTTATTTATTATTTATTATTTATTATTTATATTTATTTATTATTTATTATTTTCTATCTATTATTTTTTATTTATATTTATGTATTAATTATTATTTATTTTTATTTTTTATTTTTTATTTTTTATTTTTTATTTTTTATTTTTTATTTTTTATTTATTATTTATTATTTATATTTATTTATTAGTTATTATTTATAAGTTAATATTTATTATTTATTATTTATTATTTATTATTTATATTTATTTATTATTTATATTTATATTTATTTATTATTTATTATTTATTATTTATATTTATTTATTATTTATTATTTATATTTATATTTATTTATTATTTATATTTATATTTACTTATTATTTATTATTTATTATTTATTATTTATATTTATTTATTATTTATATTTATATTTATTATTTATTTATTATTTATTATTTATATTTATTTTTATTTATTTTTATTTATTATTTATTTTTATTTATTATTTATTTTTATTTATTATTTATTTTTATTTATTATTTATTTTTATTTATTATTTCTATTTATTTATTATTTATTATTTATATTTATTTATTATTTATATTTATTTATTATTTATTATTTATTATTTATATTTATTTATTATTTACATTTATTTATTATATATTATTTATATTTATTTATTATTTATATTTATTTATTATTTATTATTTATTATTTATTATTTATATTTATTTATTATTTATTTATTATTTATTATTTATTATTTATATTTATTTATTATTTATTATTTATTATTTATATTTATTTATTATTTATATTTATTATATATTATTCATATTTATTTATTATTTATTATTTATTATTTATATGTATTTATTATTTATTATTTATTATTTATTATTTTCTATTTATTATTTATAATTTATATTTATTTATTATTTATATTTATTTATTATTTATTATTTATTATTTAATATTTAATATTTATTATTTATTATTTATTATTTATTAATTATTATTTATTATTTATTATTTATTATTTATTATTTATTATTTATATTTATTTATTATTTATATTTATATCTATTTATTATTTATGATTTATTATTTATATTTATTTATTATTTATTATTTATTATTTATATTTATTTATTATTTATATTTAAATTTATTTATTATTTATTATTTATTATTTATTATTTATTATTTATATTAATTTATTATTTATTTTTATTTTTATTTATTATTTATATTTATTTATTATTTATTATTTATATTTATTTATTATTTATTATTTATTATTTATATTTATTTATTAGTTATTATTTATTAGTTATTATTTATTATTTATTATTTATTATTTATTATTTATATTTATTTATTATTTATTATTTATTATTTATTATTGATATTTATTTATTATTTATATTTATATTTATTTATTATTTATTTTTTATTATTTATATTTATTTATTATTTATTATTTATTATTTATATTTATTTATTATTTATTATTTATTATTTATTATTTATTTATATTTATTTTTATTTATTATTTATATTTATTTATTATTTATTATTTATTATTTATATTTATTTATTATTTATTATTTTCTATTTATTATTTATTATTTATATTTATTATTTATTTATTATTTATTATTTAAATTTATTTTTTATTTTTTATTTTCTATTTATTATTTATTATTTATATTTATTTATTATTTATTATTTATTATTTATTATTTATTATTTATTATTTATTATTTATTATATATTATATTTTATTTATATTTATATTTTTTTATTATTTATTATTTATTATTTATTATTTATATTTATTTATTATTTATTTTTATTTATTAATTATATTTATTATTTATTTATTATTTATTATTTATATTTATTTATTATTTATATTTATTTATTATTTATATTAATTTATATTTATTTATTATTTATATTTATTTATTATTTATATTTATTTATATTTATTTATTATTTATATTTATTTATTATTTATATTTATTTATATTTATTTATTATTTATTATTTATATTAATTTATTATTTATTATTTATTATTTTAATTTATTTATTATTTATTATTTTCTATTTATTATTTATTATTTATATTTATTTATTATTTATTAGTTATTATTTATTATTTATAATTTATTATTTATTATTTATTATTTATTATTTATTATTTATTATTTATTATTTTATATTTATATTTATTATTTATTATTTATTATTTATATTTATTTACTATTTATTATTTATTATTTATTATTTATATTTGTTTATTATTTATTATTTAATATTTCTTATTTAGTATTTTTTATTTTTTATTTTTTATTTTTTAATTTTTATTTATATTTTTTATTTTTTATTTTTTATTATTTATATTTTTTTACTATTTATTATTTATATTTATTTATTATTATTTATTTATATTTCTTATTCCTTATTTTTTATTTATTATTTATTATTTATTATTATTGAGTTTATATTTATTATTTATGTATTATTTGTTTTTTCAATTAATATATATAAGTATATTAAATTAGGTTTATTAAACACATGGCGAGCTTGCTGGAGTGGTAAAGTCTTTCGAAAATATGCAAGAGGTTAGGGTTTCAAATCTCACCAAACGGAGAATTTATTTATATTGCATGGGTATGCATGTGCATGTGCATGTGCATTGGATGTGCATGCATGGATAAATAAATACGAAATAAAATAAATACGAAATAAAAAAATGATAAATAAAATATATATGAAATAAAAAAAATAGTAAATATGGAATTAAATAAATAAATAAATAAAATAAATAAGATAAATAAATAAAATAAATAAATAAATAAATAAATAAAATAAATAAATAAATAAATAAATACGAAAAATAAATAAATAAATACGAAAAATAAATAAATAAATACGAAAAATAAATAAATAAAATAAATAAATAAAATAAATAAATAAATAAATAAAATAAATAAAATAAATAAATAAAATAAAATAAATAAATAAATATGAAATAAATATTTAAATAAATACGAAAAATAAATACGAAAAATAAATAGGAAAAATAAATACGAAAAATAAATACGATAAATAAATACGATAAATAAATACGATAAATAAATACGATAAATAAATATATAAATAAATATATAAATAAATAAATATTTTAAATAAAAATAAAAAAATAAAAAAAAATAAAAAATAAAAAAAATCGCCGCTAAAAAACCGCCGAGAAACGTTCTGCGACGGTTTTGAAAACCGCCGCGAAATAGTTTCCCGACGCACGATTTAGCGACAGTTTTTCAAAACCGCCGCCAATTGATTTAGCGGCGGTTTAAACCGCCGCTAAATGCCTTTTGCCGTAGTGGAATTTCCTTGAAATTTAGACTCTAAAATTCTATAGAGTTTAGGTTCTGAATTCCTTAGGAAATAGAATCTGAATATCCTTGTATTATAGACTCCAAATTCATTTTTTGTTAGACTCCGAACTTTTATATGCTTACTTTCTGAATATTTTATTTTGGTTATGTAATCAAATTTTGGCTTTCACTTGTTTTTGTTATAAGATGATGTCGTGCATTCAGTTACTAACCAACTATTGTTTGAGTGACACGTGTACAGATCCCTCTAAAATTCAAGGAAAAATATAACCGTTGGAAGAGGGATCTGACTGTTGCTATTGTTCCTATAAATAGGATCTCATTTGAAAGAGCTCGATACTGTTCTTTAACCCTAGAGATTACATGTTTTTTAAGTGATTTCTAGAGATACTCTCATTGCTTTGTGCGTACTAAACTTCATGTTCAGATTTTCTTTGTGCGGCTTCAATTGTTGTTATGTACAATCAAAGGAATCCGGGGATAAGAAGATAGAGGTGTCGACTACCTTTAATTTAAGGGCTTCCCTACTGGGGAAGACAGAAGTGTCGACTACCTTGAAGTTGAGGGCTTGCGGGGATAGTAAGACAGACTCTGATCTTCATATCGAGGGTTTACCCTGGTATGGGTAAGAGAGATTTTCTTGAAAGTATAAATCAAGGGACATTTATCCAAGTTTATTGGATACCTTTCTCTTTGGATTAAAAGATTTAATACTTGTTGCTTGTTTTGTTTAAAATTTTCCACTGCATTTTATTTTTCGAGGAAAGTATAACTATTTTATACTTCCTTGTACTTGTACTCTGATTTAGTAAGATTATGTATGCTTTAAGGGAGAATCTTTATCATTTTAAACTTTCATTAAGTTTTATTTTCTAGAACCATCTCTTCAGATTCACTTTCTTGGAAGCATATTTTCTGAATCTAGAAAGTATATAGAACTTAGAGGTTTTGTGAATTACCATGTTTAACCTTGTTTAACATAACCATATTTAAAAGTTCCAAAGGAACTTTTTAAAGAATACAATTCACCCCCCCCCTTGTATTTTAAGAATCATTAGATACTTTATTCATTATCTCTATTATTTCGATCCTACATTTGGTATTATAGAGTATATTATATTCACATACCATCTCATCAATTTGTATCAGAGGTTTGGTTCAGTCTGAATTAATATCACTATTAGATTCAGAAGAGAATTCATCCTATTCTTATTCTCGAAATCAGTTTTTCAGACTCATAATGTTCAAATTCATATTTTTCTTAGAGATACTCTTATTCTATCTTTTTCCATACTGAGGAATATTTTATTTGTTTACAAACTTGTTCTATTAACGTGTTTTTATGAAAATATTTTTCTTAAATATGGCAGGAATCAATGTTGGTTCCATAGACAATCTCAATCTAACAAGGCAATCTATTTTTTATGGAAATGATTATGAATATTGGAGAGATCATATGAAGAATTTTATTATTAATACTAGAGTTGATAATTTTGTTATGTTTACTTGAGGATATAAAATCCCTGATAGGGAATTTAGTACCATCACCAATCAAGAAAATCATGAATATCAACTAAATTATAAGGCACACAATACATTTCTTTATTCCATGACTACAAATATATATATCCAAATTTCATCTTGTAAAGTATCAAATTGTATTTGGAAGAAACTTAAAGTTACTCAATTTTGAACTTCCAAAGTTATTGAAACTAGAAGATCCACGCTCAGAGTTGAATATCATGGTTTCTGATTTCCTTATGGAGAACCCATATGTAAGGTTCAATAAAGATTCATCACTATTGTGAATAGTTTACAATCCATGGGTGAGAAAGGATTAAATGATGAATCTCTTGTTGATAAGATCATAAAAATTATGCCAAATGAGTGGGAATCCAAGAGGACTGCTATTGATGAAAATATAAAGGTTACACAGATTTATCTTGACAAACTTTTTGGAACTCTTCTCCAATATGAGACCAGAATAAAAAGAGATTCCGATAATGTAAAGAAGAAGAATGGGAATGGCGGTGTTCCTTTTACTACAATTTCAAATCATACGAAAGACAAGACTCCTGAGAGAGCTACTAGACCCAAGTCTAGAAAAATTGTTGTTCAATCTGAATCTAGTGGAAGTGAATCTTCAGAAAATGAGTTAGAAAATCTTACTCGAAGGATGGACAATATTGTTGGTCAAAAGAATTTTCAATCCAGATATAAGAAGAAAGAAAGGAAATATAAGAAATATTCATAAGTTACTTATTATGAATGCAAGAGAGTTGGACCTATAAGACCTGATTGTCCTATTCTTAAGAGAAATGAAACAAAGGAAAAGCATTCAAGAGAAACATAAAGAAATACTATAAAGCTAAAGCTAAGAAATCATGAACGCTAATGTCACCTGGAGTGCTAGTGGTGGTGACTCTTCAGATGAATCATCAGATTATGAATCTTCTGGATAGATGAATCTTGTTCTAATAGATAGAATACCAACTGACAATCATTTCTTAATGGCTAAGGTACACAATGCTAAATCAATGACCAATGTTTCTTTGATTTCAATTTATAGTGATAGTAAATACAATAACTCTTCGGATGAAGAATCTTCTTCTGATGAAGATAATATTTTACCTACCTATGAAAAATTTTATAGGTTTTCTAAGATTCTTGAGATTGAGAATTCAAAACTCATGAAAAATATTGATAAGGAAAATTCTAGGAATACTATTCTTACTAAGTAAATATCAGATCGTTCTGAAGATCTTGATAAGAAAATTGTTGATTTTGAAATTATTTCAAAAAATCATGAGGAAGTAAATTCTGAGAAGAATAAACTTTCTAAGGATTTAGAAAACTAAATTTCTAGGAAAAATGTTTTTGAGCCTAACTCTAGTTCAAAATAAATTTTTTTAGAAGACAAGAACTTGGTTATCAAACTAAAATCTGAAATTTTTTCCTTTAGGAAGTGTTTGTCAAACTTTACCTTAGGTAAAGAAAATTTTGATAAGATGTATTCTCAAATCTGACCTCTAAGGAATAATTCTGGTTTTAGCTATACTAGTTCTAAACCAATTTTTTGCAACAATTATTTTTTTCCTCAATGTGATCCTTTTTACACTACGTTTCAGTTTGGTGGACACTGGGAAAAAATTTCCTTAAACAATACTTAGTCATTAGGATTTCATAAAACCTATTTTTCTAAGAAAATGTGGGTACCTAAAATTTTTCTTTCTGAAATTTCCGAATCCAAGATAGTTTGGATTCCGAAAGTATAACTCTTTTGTTTTCAACAAAATAGAGAAGGTACTAATAGTAATACCTAGTATATGGATAGTGGATGTTCACGACATATTATTGGTAACAAAAACTACTTTGAAAATATTATCAAGACGAACGAAGGAAAAGTAAAGTTCGTAGATAATGCTCAGGGAGAAATTATTGGTATAAGTAACATCGTTATTCTTGGAAAAACTTTGATTTCAAATGTTTTATTTGTTAAAGGTATTAAGCACAACCTCATTATCATAATTCAATTATGTGATGAAGGTTACCTTGTGAATTTTAGGAATGAAAATTGCTTAGTACACAATTCTAAGGAAGAGTTTATTCTTTATGCCCATAGGAAAGAGAATGTATACACACTAAACATAGAAGACCTTAGGAGCCAAGATCTACCCTGCCTTAGTGCAATGGAAGATCATTCTTAGTTGTGGAATAGATGGTTTGGTCACTATAACCTTAAGAACCTATGAAAACTTTCTAAGAGAAGATTATTTAAGGATCTACCAGAGTGTAGAATTCATTCATCAAAATTTTTTGACCCTTTTCAATATGGAAATCAACATAAATCAATTGTTAAATTAGTCGGTGGAGTCTCAACTACTGATTCATTACAATTAGTGCATATGGATATTTTTGGTCCTACACAAAATGGAAGCATTGGAGGCAAGTATTATGTATTTTTTTTAGTTGATGACTACACTAGATTTACATGGGTCTATTTTCTAGCAAATAAATATTAAGATTTTTCGTAATTTAAATGTTATAGAGCCCAATTTAAAAATGAGAAAACCCTTCCTTTGATAACTATTTATAGTGATCATAGAGAAGAATTTAAAAATTAGGATTTTGAAACTTTTTGTAGTAGAAAAGGAATTACACAAAACTTCTCAGCACTAAGAACTCCTCAACCGAATGGTGTTGTTGAAAGAGGAAATATAATTCTTCAAGAGATAACAAGAACCATGTTGAGTGAATATTCTATTGAAGACATTTTTGGGCATAACTTGTAAGTACTTCCCATTATACTATAAATCGAGTTTTAATTAGACCTTTTCTTAATAAAACTCCTTATGAGTTATGGAATGATATAAAACCTAGACTTTCCTACTTCAAGGTTTTTGGTTGCAAGGTATTCATCCTGAATACTAAAGATAATCTTCATAAATTATCACCAAAATATGATGAAGGGATTTTCTTACACTAATCCAAAACTTGTAAGGCATATAGAGTTTTCAATAAAAACACTTGTACTATTGAAGAGACACTATATGTGAAATTTGATGAAATTGATCCTTCTGTTTGTAAACAATTCCAACCTATATCTTCAGATGTGTTTTCAAAAATTGATTATCAACCATTGTTAGATGGTCCTTCTGATAAGGAAAATTCCCATGAAAATGTATCTGAAGCATTTACCACAGAAGATTTTCTACCCTATGTTGATGAACATCTTTTAAAAAACCCAAATAAATTGTTTCTAAAGAATCCTCATAGTGATAGTATCATTTGTTATGTGAATCAACCTATATGGACTATAAGTTCCTTAATAAATGAAGTAGAACATCTATTATTCCACTTCCAATTTGAACCAAAAAGCACTGATGAAGCTTTAGGTGATGATGATTTGATAAAAGCTATGCAATATGAACTAAATGAATTTGAAAGGAATAAAGTCTGGAATTTGGTTGAAAGACCTAAGGAAACTTCTGTTATTTGAGTAAAATGGGTGTTCAGAAATAAGTGTGATGAAAATGGAATCATAGTGGGAAATAAATATAGATTAGTTTCTAAAGGCTATAATAAACAAGAGAGAATAGTCTATGAAGAAACCTATACTCCAGTAGCTAGACTTGGATCTATTCATATCTTACTTTCCTTTGCAGCATTCTTCAATTTCAAACTTTTTCAAATGGATGTGAAATGCGCTTTCCTTAATGTTTATGTTCAAGAAAATGTTTTTTTTGAACAACCTCCCTATTTTGAAGATACAAAACATCCTGATCAGGTTTTTAGACTTACCAAAGCTTTGTATTGACTTATGCAAGCCCCTAGAGCCTAGTATGATATACTTACAGGATTTTTGCCTCAAAATAATTATGTTAATGGAAATGCAGATCCAACCCTTTTTATAAAAAAAGATAAGAAAAATATTTTGATTATTCAAATTTATATTGCTGACATTATATTTGGTTTAACTCATCAATATTTAACTGATTCCTTTGCAGATCTAATGAAATTTGAGTTTTAAATGAGTATGATGGGTGAGTTAACATTTTACCTTGGTTTTCAAATTTCTCAAAAACCAGAAGGAATATATATATCCCAATATAATTATAATAAATATCTTCTTAAAAAGTATGGATATAACAAAACTAAGAGTATAATTACGCCCATTGGTACCTCAAACACACTTGATCTTGATGATGTTGGGAAACCAGATGATCAAACATCTTTTAGAGGTATGATAGGAAGTTTACTTTACTTGACATCTAGTCATCCAAACTTAATGTTTTCAGTATGCTTATGTGCAAGATATCAATCCAATCCTAAGGAATCTCATTTAAAGGTGGTGAATAGAATATTTCAGTACTTAAAATGAACCATGGATTTATGGCTCTTTTATACTTCGGGAAATGATTTTATTTTGAAAAGTTTTTTAGATGCTGACTTTGGTGGATGTATAATAAATAGAAACAATACATCTGGAACCTACCATTTCTAAGGAGATTCATTAGTTTCTTGGTCATGCAAGAAGAAACACTCTGTAGAAATTTCCACTACTAAAGCAAAATATGTAGGAGCTAGAAGTTGTTGTACTCAAGTGTTGTGGATGCAACACACACTCATAGACTATGGCATGAGTTTTACCAAAACAAAAATTTTGTGTGATAATACAAGTGCCATTACCCTTAGTAAAAACACTGTAAATCACTCTCGTGCAAAAAACATAGATTTTAGGCATCAATTTCTTGGGACAAAAGACAAAACGTATATATCATTGTTCAATTTATTAGAACACAATATCAACTTGCTGATATTTTCACAAAATCTTTACCCTCTGATAGATTTTAATACATTAAACAGAAGTTAGGAATGATAACCATAAGGTAATCTTCCTTCTTAACTTCCAGTTGAACCAATCTCCTTACAGTAACAAACTCTTTTTTATAGGGGTAGTACATCTTCTTGTTAGTTTTTAGGTTTTTCTTAATGAAGTTTTTTAAGTTTTTCATAATGAAGTATTTCATGTTTTTCGTAATGATGTTTTTGAAGATTTTCGTAATGATTTTTTTCATGTTTTTTGAACAAAATTTTTTCACGTTTATTGTAATGAAGTTTTTCAAGTTTTTCTTAATAAATGTTTTCATGTTTTTTGTAATGAAGTTTTCATGGTTTTTTGTAGTAATGTTTTTCAGGTTTTTCATAATGAATTTTTTTTAAAAACAATCGTAGTTAGATTTTTCAAAACATTCATAATGAAAATTTTCGTAGTCTAAAATTTTCGTACTCATAATTTTCGTAATGACTATTTTTGTAAAGAAAATTTTCATATTGAATATTTTGTAATGAAAATTTTTCATAATGAGGATTTTCGTAGTCAAATTTTTTGTAATGTATATTTTCATAATGGAGTTTTTTTCGTTTTCTTTTTTTTCATAATCAAAATTTTTTTGAATCTAAATTTCTTCAAGAAGAATTTTTCCTATTATGAATAATCTTCCTAGTAATCCGAAAGGTATGTTTTCTTTATTATGTTTTCGTATTCATCATTTACTTGCTGGTATTTTCTTTTGTGTTTTAAATTTTTAGGATTCTAGTTTTCTTAAATCCGATTGTTTTCTTTTAAAAACCTCAAAATATCGGATCCTACCAAATTTTCCATATGGCTATCATTTCAACCATCAGATCTAATCAGAAGATTTATAAACTGTTGTATTGTCTTTGGAAGTTCAATCGTCGCTTCTAACACCTATATAAAGGATGATCGAAGGGTTTTCCCACATGAGGTTTCAAGCCTTTGCGTACTGAATCTCTGCCCCCTTTCAAAAGCCTGTTCCGAACCCCTCAAATATTTCTCAAATCCCAATGTCTGGTGAAGTTCCTTCTCAAGAGATGTCAACTGTCAAGCCGATTTTGGAGTTGCATAATTACAGAGTGAGGTTGGTGCATCCGAATTTCTTTTCCATGTACGATTCCATTATATCCAAGAACATCATGTTGAATGGATGGGAAGGCATCTGCATATAAAATCCAGGAGCTCAAGATTTGGTGTATCTGGATCTTCTTATTGAGTTTTATGAATTAGTTAGTTTCTCTAAGGAAGAAGGTGGAGAGAATTTTTCCTTTAAAAGATATGGAAAGTCCTATGCTCTATCATACACAAAGGAATCCAGTTTGGTTGGAGTTCCATTTGATGGGGAAGGTGAGTTCTGTTCCCATAAATTTCTGGATGTACAAGGAAGTTTTGTTCATTTAAAATCTATGCAGTGCCTTGGACTTTCAGATATCAAGACTGCAAATATTGCTCATTTGTCTAAAAATAATCGGATCCTTAAATTGTGGGTTTAGGGTTTTATCATTCCGAAAAGGGTGATAAGGACGCATTAAAGAATAGTTATATGTACTTTTTTGACTTCTTGGTAAACCAAATGAAGATCAACTTGGTTAATCATATTCTCATTACAATAGAGAATATTAAGAAAGGGAACTTAAAATCTCAAATAATAATGTATCCAGCTATCCTCTCTAAGATAATTTTTTGGTGCCTAGAGTGTTTTAAGAGTCCTTGTAGTTATAAGCCGAGGATTTTCAAAGTCATTATAATCAGTGATGATACTCTCAAGAGGAACCCCTAAAGCTAAGGAAGCTCAATCCACACATCCAAAACCCAAGAAGAAGAAACCCTATCCAGATGAGGTTGTAGCCAAGTAGAGGGAAGACAAAAATAATCGGAAGGAAGAAGATCCATATTTTGGTTTGGATCCTGTTGAGGCCAAGTATTTGAAAGAGAAGACTTGAGATGAGCTTGAGAAACAATCCAAGGAAAAGAAGAAAAAGAAAAAGATGCCTGAGACTGAGATTTTGAAATCCCTTCTGAGGGATACTGAAACAGCATCCAAACAAATTCTGGTACAATAATCCTTCCCGGTAGAACCCTTACCTGAGACTCTGGTGAAGAAGTTCATGACTCCGGAAAAATACCAAGAGAAGGTTTTTGAATAGAAAGAAATTTTGGAAGAAGTGCAAGAAGAAGAAATCAATAGTGATATAGATGATTTGAATAAGAAAGTGGAGTACTTTCATGAGAAGGAAATCGCATCTAAGAAATTTTCAATCCGGACCTCTCAAGACGGATCTTAAAAGATTTCTACTCCTGGGTTAGATGAAAAAGCTGAAGATGAAGTGAATAAGCTCTCTATGGAAGAAATTTATACTCATCATTTCATTCACCCTGAAGATGTTGTGGCAGGAGCTGAGACGCAGAAGATAGATGAAGATATAATTGTTCATTTGTCTGATAGTGAACAAGAGTTTCCGGATGAGGAAGTTGTTCTGAGAACCGATAAGGGGAAACAAGTGGTTAAGGATACACCTACTAAATTTGTTTTAATGAAAAATGAATCTGGTGGATCTTCGAAGAGGAAGCTTGTCGATCTAGAGAAAGATTCTTCACCAAGCAAAGTCTCAAATTCAGAATCATCATCCCTATAACATGAATTTTTCCTTCAATCATTGAAGAAGCTTGTTGACACCATTCTGATGTTTCCAAACATTGACTCGAGATATCAGATGCTCTATCATAGCTTGAATCAAAAATCGGATTCAGTATCCATGGTGATGGATAAGTGTGTAAAGCTTGAGACTGATTTCAAGAACTTCTTCATTATCTACGATGCCCACAAAATGTCTTGTAAGAAATTGTTTAGCCGGTCCAAGAAAAGAGTGGAAGATTTTAGATAGCTTGATGAGTTTTAACATGAAGTTAAGGACGCTTTTGATAATGAAGATAGTAAAATCAAGGATCTCACGACTAACTTTAAGGAAAAGTTAACCCTTGAGAAGAATACTCAGATTCAAGAGTTAAAGGATCTGAATGGGAACCTATATTTTGTTTCCCAAAGTTGGAAGAGTGAAAAGGATATTCATATAGAGATCTAAGAGAATATAGTTAAGCAATATGAGTTATTGAAGACTCATACAGAGGCTCTAAAGGCTCATGAAGAAAAGATCAAATCTTTAGAGAAGAAAGCAGAGGATCGGGATTAGATCCTAAAGCAAGTAGAAGAAGACTACAGGGAACTCAAAAAGCTAAAAACCATAGTGAAGAAATTGATACCCATGGAAAAGGAAGAAAAACATATCTGATTCGATCTTTTGTTGTATTTTTTCTTCCTTGCACAAATTCTTCCTATCTTAATGAAATTTTGGTTGCTCTTTTTTGTTTGCATGCTTTGTACTAATATTTCAGGTACTATAATTACTTTTCCATTCCCTCAAATTCTTTTTGAAAATCACAAAGGGGGAGAAACGAAAAAATCATACTAAGAAAAGAGGAAATATACCTAAGTAAGGGGGAGTTTATCAAATGGGGAGTTTTCATTACAGAGATTTCTGTACAAAAGATAATGAAAAATCTCATTCCGAAAATCTAGAATATGATCCTTAGTGTTCCAAATCCTAAGGGGGAGTTAGTCGTATTCATCTTTTCCCATATGATAAGGGAGATATGTTTTATTTTCAAAGTCTAGAAAAATATTTCTAAGTTCTTATATTATTTTTCGTAAGGATGTTTGTGATTTCCAAAAAGGGGGAGATTGTTGAGTCAATAAGATATTCCTTATGAATTTTCCATTCCTTCACACTTGGGGGAGATTATTAAGTCAATAAGGTTTCCTTATGAATTTACCATTCCTTCTTGTTTTGAAAATCACAAACACCTTATCTCAAGGAAAATCTCATTTTACCCTATGTTTTACCTCTATAAGGAAAATTTCCTTCCCCAAGGAAATTAATCCTTACCCTGTTTTTCATTTTTCATTATCTTGTCTAATTGTAAAATTAGGTTTCATATATAAAACCTCAAAATCATATAATACTTATATAAAATGAATTCTGTTTTCAAACTCTGAATTCAGACTCCGAGTTCTCTGAATTCAAACTCTGAAGTCTTCTGAGTTCTGACTCTAAATTCTTATGAATTTAGACTCCAAACTTTGTAAGTTCAGACTCCTAATTCTCATGAACTCTGACTCTGGACTTTGTATGTTTAGAATCAGAATTCTCATGAACCTTGACTCCAAACTTTGTAAGTTCATGTTCTGAATTCTTGTGAATCCAGACTCCAAATTTCCTTAAAATTCAGACTCCAAAATTCTATAGAGTTCAGGTTCCGAATTCCATAGAAAACAGAATATGAATATCCCGGTATTCACTTGTTTTTGTTATAAAAAAATGTCGTGCATTCAGTTAATAACCTATCGTTTTTTGAGTGACACGTATACAGGTCCCTCCAAAATTCAAGGAAACATGTGACCATTAGACGAGGGAGACGACTGTTGGTGATGTTCCTATAAATAGGATCTCATTTGAAAGAGCTCAACAGTGTTCTATGACTCTAAATATTACATGATGTTGAAGTTATTTCTAAAGAGAGACTCTCATTACTCTGTGCGTACTGAACTTCTTGTTTCGATTGTTTTTGTGAAACTCCGATTGTTGCTGTGTAAAATCGAGGGCTTCCAGGGACAGGAAGACAGAGGTGTCGACTAGTTTGAATTTGAGGTCTTCCTTGCTGAGGAAGATAGAGGTGTCGACTACCTTGAAGTTGAGGGCTTGTGGGGATAGCCAGACAAACATTAATCTTCATATCGAGCTCTTACCCCAGTGTGGGTAAGACAGACTTTCTTGAATGTACATATAGAGGGACCTTTATCCAAGGTTGATGGATACCCTTCTCTTTGGTTTAAAAGATTTACTACTTGTTACTTGTTTTGTTACAATTCAGGAAAGTATAACTATTTTACCTTTCCTTATACTTGTACTCTAATTTAGTAAGAATCTATACGCTTTAAGGTAAAATCTTTATCATCGTAAACTTTCATTAAGTTTCATACTTCGGAATAATCTTTTCGGATTCACTTTCTCGGAATCCTATTTCCTAAATCTAGTAAGTGTATGGAACTTAAAGGTTTTGTGAATTACCTTGTTTAACCTTGTTAAACATAACCATCTTTAAAAGTTCCAAAGGAATTTTTTAAAGAATATAATTCACACACCCTCCCTTGTATTTTAATCATCATTAGATACTTTATTCTATTTCTCTATTATTTTGATCCAATATTTGGTATTATAGAGTATATCATACTCAAATACCATCTCAACATGATTGTTTCTTATTTAATGATTATACTGCCAAAATTTTATGGTTCCTCATATTCTACTCAAATTACTTATTTAGATACTATTGATTATGGAAATTATTATGCGATTGATGTTGATGGTGAAAGTGGAAATGATGTTGGAATTCTTCACTAAAGTTAATACCACATCATTATGGATCAGACCACATTATGGTTAGCCATGGGATACACCATGACAAAGTGAATTTCATCACTATGCGATATTGCTTTGTATAGGAGTTACCATGTTATGAGACAACACACCAGATTCCTTATTCTATCACTATAATTTCTTTCATAATTGGTTTTTTGTCATATGAAATTGATTTTGATAATTTTTAATGATGGATATGATTTTTTAAATGTTAAATGGCCATTGACAAGCCAGATCAAATAGTCTATGTTACTCTATTCTTGATATTATTCATTTATATCAATTCTAAATATTTTGATAAATTCTTTGTTTAATCATGTTTAGGAATTTTTCTTCAACTCCATTTAGAATGATAGAGAACCCTCTAAAAAATCAATTATATATGATTTAGTCTATGAATTCTTGTTTTTATTTGAGAATAAATGAATAAAACTATAAAACTTATTTCTTATAAAATGTGTCATAGACCCTTTTAAAATGTTGTTTCAGTTCCTGATATTCCTGGACCATAAAATAAATACTATTAAAAATGGGTATTTTATCATAAGTTTTATAATACCATGTTGAAGGGGAAGAAAAATAGTCATTTTTGGCATCATGAGAAAGTTGTGAAAACATAGAATCATAGGATGATACTCTATGTCGTGGTATGTTCCATGGTGTACTTAAAAATTAGAATATTCCATGATATATTCCATATCAATTTAGACTTGTGAAATCCTCCCCAAAATGGAATTCTCCCCAAAAGAGATGGGAAAAATGGTCAAGGATAAAACATATTGAATATTAAGTGGCCAAGAGATAACTTGAAATGACCACGAAAATGGTCACATAATATGGAATTCTTAAAGGAATCAGAGGGGATATTTAGACCATGATAAAAAAATTGATTTATTTCACTTTGGTTTAAAGTGTATTTTCATGGTTATATAATTTATGATGCTTTTATAAATTATAAAATTAGATAAAATATAAGTGTTTACATTAATTTATGAATAGTTCAAAATGTAAATATAAAATTTATATATCAAGTCCCAATTTGAAAATATTATTTGAACCATTCCAAAAAAAATTGGATGATTAGATAAATGGTTAAATAAAATGTAATATGAGATATTAAATTTATATAAATTACTTAGGTTGGCCCTCTTTGGTTTTAATAATCACTAATCATGTCCAATATTTTCATTTATGTCAAATAAGTTTTATTTAAGTTCAAAAAAATTTAATTATGTTTTTCTATGTTCAATTATAAGATTAACATATTATGTTGATTTTTATACTATAAGTCAGGTCAACATACATGTCCAAGTATGAGTCATTGATAGTTTAATTCCCAAACTCTGAGTCACCAATAGTCATGACTCACCGACAGAACAGACCACTCAATGATCGAATGAAAGACTCACCAATAGATATAAGACTGGGTCACCAAAAACACAGATGATTCACCGGTAGCATAGATTATTCACTAATAAAACATATGAGTCACTGACAGAATAATTGGGTCATAGAGAAAACAAATTATTCCCTAACAAAACAAATGACTAACCAATGAACTAAATCATCGATAGAAGGAATGGCTCACCTATAGATGTTTGAGCTACCAACAGTAATGACTCACTGACACATCAACTCGCTGATAGAAGTAGATACTAATTGAAGGACTCACTGATAGAAGGAGTCACTAATAGAAGAAGTCACTGATAGAAGGATTCATTTATATAATGACATACCATTTAATACTTAGAAAAATTTCTTTCCGCTTAAATTCAAAATTAATTTTAATGGTCATATTTATGAAACTCAGTACTTCTTATTGTATTAATGAACTTATCTATCTATTGTAGACATTATTAGAGAACAAGAATGAGGTACGAGGAAGCCCTTATGTTGAGTATTATTCTTATTTTTGACCTCTTTATAATATAAAAAGAAATCACTTGAGGAAAAATAATATAAGATATGTCAAGTGGATATATGAATTTAATGCAAGAAGAAAACATGACGAAGACTCATTCCTGCTAAATTTTAATAAGAAGGATTTGCTGAGAACAAAAGTCTCAACATTATTGTAGCAACAAACCCTAGTGAAGATATCCTTTGAGGAGAATCTCATATTTTCCTAGAAAACAGGACACATAGCTTCCACAACACTCTATTTTGGTGTCTATTTCTAGAAGATGACTCTAACTCCACATATACTTTACTCAAGGAGTCAAGAATTATCAGGAACATCACTAAGAACATTCTAAAACCCCTCTCATTTTTTTTTGCTTTGTTGTGTAAAATTTTACTAATTTTAATGCAATGTATATGTTTATAGTATAAACACACATTATCTTATGTGTTAAGTTGTAGCATAAAATATATCCTCACTCACTCATCTTTTTACCCCATTTTACACACACGTAAAACTACAGAAGAGGTCCCTATGTGACCTAGTTCACCACCAAATATTTTTATGATTTTATTAATGAGGAAATGGGATTAAAAGCCTACAAGATAAAACTTATAGAGGTCTGAAGTAATGGATTACAAGAGCATCATCTCTAAGAAAGTACATTCCCCATGGGGGAAAGTATATAGGATGAGAAAAGGTAAAAGACTTGTCATTCTGAGATACAATAGAAGTGAGGAAATCTTCCGCAACATTCCCCTATCTCTAGGTATGATGAACATAAATTTGATCATCCAGTAAAATCATGCAGTGTCTGATGGAGTAGATAATGGACCAAGGGACTAGACCCTTACCTGTAAGTGCATTAAAGAAGGTTAGCAAATCATTCTCTATCTCTATGAGAAGAATACTCCTCTAATTACAAAGAAACAGGTCGGAAATCATGGCAAGGGCCTCTTCATAGAGAGAGTCACCTAGCCTCAAAACGACTGAAATGGAAGCAATCACAGATCTGGTATTGTCTCTTATAACTCCACCACCTCACATCATGCCTGGGAAACACGAGCCATTAGTTTTCAGATTGAGAACCAAATTCGGTTCCTTCTATCTAACCCACTCACCCCAGACGAGATGATCCAAACTGGGAAAGAAGTGTTGGGGAAGGAGTGGAGAGATAGACGGGGGAACCTCAAAAAATTTGTCTAACCTATAGAAATCAAGAATGAGGTTGTGTCTTTTAAAGATAATACTCAAGTGAGATACCTCCATATTAGTGTGTCACATATCATTTCGAGAGGTCCAGAGCAACCAACATCCCGCAATGAACATAGCTTCCCTATCTCATTGTTCCACACTTGGTCTATCCAATGCTAGGAACCACTGCCAAAGGAAGATATAAATTGAATAAACCTGATCTGGCCAGCCTATAAACTATCCAAAGGAGCTCCATATCACCTTATCCTAGTCATTGTTGAAGAAGAGGTGGGCGTTAGATTATGTTTGTGGATCTTTGTAGCAGAAACACTTTGAATCCAAACTAAATCCTCTTCGCTGTACATTTTCATCCGAGGGTAACGCCCCATATAGAACAAGCCCGGAAAGGAAGAGAAATTTGTAAGGAAACCTTTTGACCATAGAAGATCACTACAGCGGTCTTGATGGGAAGCATCAAATTAAAGTCTTAAAAAGTCTCTGATAGAAAACATACTTGAATCCGAGCACGTGAAAACAAACTAATCAAGGTCATTAGAGAGCATGATATTGTTCAAAACAGTTGTTTGAGCTCTATCCAGAGTGGTCCAAATAAGGAGAGGGAAACCACTATCCTTCCTAAAAGAAATGGATGGAGAGGGATAGCTAGGGAAGCCCAAAATTGACCCCAACCAGCTATGAGATTTTGTGAACAACAATATAGGGTGGGGATCATGTTTACAAATATAAATTTATTAGTGGTAGGTGATCACTAAGTTGAGAGAATTAGTTCCCCACTTAAGACTAATCCTTTTTTTCTGTAGTGTTTTCAAATTTAGTGGTCTCTACTTTTACAAATATATCAAAAAACTAAATTGTACTTTGAAAGTTAATCTTAGATAGTGTTTATAATTGATTTTAATTTAGTAAATTAATTTAAGAGGTTATATCAATCTTTCAAATTGTTATAACTAATAATTAATAAATCTTTCAACAAAATAATTTAATAATCAAAACTCTTATGAATCTGCTACTTTGGTTAACTTGGTTGTTTGAATTTTAACATTGGGATATTTTTAAATAATGTTTTTTCACATAAATTTTAATAGGAACTCAATTCACCCCCCTATTGAGTGTCCTACTCTAACCAACAATTTGTATTAGAGGGTGTTTATAATCATCCATTTTCAATGATTTTTCAGTTATTTTTTACTGTGATTTTAGTTGTTCATTAAAGATATCTAAATTTCTATTAGTTCAAAATACTTATCTATTTAAAAACCTATTATTATTTTTGTTATGGATAATAGATTGGATGGTGATGATACCAACATGCCTCCATTTTTTAATGGAAGTAATTATGGTTAGTGGAAAATTAAGATGAAAATTCATTTAAAAAGTATGGGTTTTGAAATGTGGTCTTACATTATAGATAAATATAAGATACATGCTACTTATATAAACACATGGGATAACCCATCTAAGGCATATTATAATAATATTTTCAATGCTATGAATGCCTTATATTTTTATTTAGGATATGATTAATTAAGTAGGATTTCTGCATGTAAAATATCCCATGAAATTTGGGATACTCTTGCTATTTCACATGAAAGAACCACTAATGCTAAGGAAAGGAGACTTAACACATATTCTATTAAATATGATAACTTTAAGATGAAGCATAATGAACCAATCTTAGACATATACCTCAGGTTTAATGAAATTTTAAATACTAGGATCTCCCTGGGAAAAGATGTTACTTCTAAGGAACAATCCATGCTAATTCTCAAATGTATACTAGACTTTTGGAGAGGAACTTCAGTTTCAATTAGGGAATCTTGTGATATCATTAACATGACAATAAAGGAGCTGATAGGTTATCTAATAATGTACAAGGAATAATTGAAGATCAAAAAAGAAGATGATTATGAACCAAAGAGAAATTCCATGGTTATCAAAACCACTAATTCTAAAAACAAAGAAATGGAGAAGGCACAAACTCATTTTGGAAGTTAAATCAATAAAGAATCGTCATCTAATAGTGATGAGGAAGTGTCTTAATTATCTACGAGGTTTAAAAATGTATAGAAAATGAATTTCACTTGGATTCCCAGCAACAAAACAAAGTATGAATACAAAGGAAACGGGAGAAAGGACTCGAAGAGAGGTTATAACTCAAATGAGATAGTTTGTTTTTAATATAAGAGAAGAGGACATGTAAAGATTGATTGTACTAAGTTAATGTATTATAAGAAATATGAGGATAAGGATAAAAGGTATAAGAAGGAAATAAAGGCCACCTGGAGTGCTTCTAAAGATATCTCCATTGCGTCAGAGTCTTCACATGATGAGAAAGGTGATAAAGCTAATATGTTCTTAATGAAAAACACTTCTGAGGTAACCCTTGAATCTCCAGTACAATATTCAAACTATTCTGAAGATGAATCTGACTATGAATACATGACCAATTAGGGAATTATTGATTATTCTTAAATTTTAATTACACATTCGATGATTTAAATGATAAATATAAAGTTTTAATGAAACAACATGCTCTCACTTTTATGGTTAAATTTGAGATTACTAATGAGAAAGAGAAGAATTCTCAATTTCTTAAAGAAAATAATGAGCTTAAATTATCAAATGAGGAGTTGAAAAATGATTTAGAATTTTTTACTAATGGAAAGAACACTCTCATAAAAATTTTAGTAAATAGGTTACCCCAAAATATTCTACTGGTATAGGTTATCAACCAAAATACCGAAACCTTTGTTAAAAATAATTTTAAAACAAAATCTATAACATTTTCCTTTGTGCATAGGTTTGAACAGTCTACTGCAAGTTCCAATAGTGAATAATCCATCACTACATGTTTTTCTAGACCAAATAGAGTTTATTTTTCCAACACTCTACAAACTGTTTGTAAGAAAAGCATGAAGCATGTATGGGTTCCCAAATCATTAATTACTAACATTACTAGACCCAAGAAAGTATGGTTACAAAATCTTTTCTTATTTTAATTGACTTTGTAGGAAATGTTTTTGAAGATATCCTACCAAACCTTATGGTACTTGGACTGTGGATGTTCAAGACACATGACAACAGAAAACTCAAGCTTCCAGAATATTATAAATATTGATGGTGGGCATGTCACTTTTGGTGACAATTCTAAAGGAAAAATAATTTTCCTTAGCCAAATCGGTAACACTAATTCAATTTTATTTTCCAAATTACTTTTTGTTAGTGGATTAAAGTGTAATATGTTTAGTATATCTCAGTTATGTGATGATGGTTTCAATATTAAATTTTAAAATGATGCATGTAATGTTTTTAATTCTAAAAATTAGTTGGTATTTACAACTTTTTGAAATAATAATGTTTATGCTTTAAATATGGATTATATAGCTTCTCAAAGTGTTTCTTTCATAAGTTTCTTTCATAAAGAATCGTGGATTTTTCATAGGATATTATACCATTGTAACACTCACTCACTTATAAATATTACAAGGAAAGTGTTAGTAAAGGATCTACCCAAACTATAATTTCCAAATAATAAAGTCTATAACCATTGTCAAAATGGAAAATAGCCCAAAATATCTTTCAAACCAAAGAAAGAAGTTTCAACTTCTCAACCACTTCAGTTTGTTCACATGGATTTGTTTGGACCATATTGAGTTTCAATTATTAATGGGAAGCACTATGTCTATGTTCTCGTTGATGAATTCTCTAGGTATACCTGAACCTTCTTTTTAGCTCAAAAAATTGAAGCTTGTTCTTACATCACCATGTTTGATAGAACATAAGAAAACCTATGTGTTCTTTTGATTAATTCCTTAAGAAGTGACAATGTCCATGAGATTGAGAACTAAGAGTTTGAATATTTTTTCCCAAAAGGGTTATAGTCATAACTTCTCTTCTCCAAGGACACACTAGTAAAATGGAGTTATTGAAATAAGAAATAGAAACATAGAAGAAATAGTCCATAAAATGATTAATGAGTATGAATATCCTATTTATTTTTGGGATTAAGTTTTCAATATAGCTTTTTGAATAATTAATAGAGTCCTAATCTGACCTATTCTTAGGAAAACACCCTATGAGTTATGGAACAATAGGAAACCCAAAGTTAGTTACTTCAATGTTTTTGGTTTAAAAGTTCACATCTTTAATATAAAGGAAAATTTTGATAAATTTTCATATAAAAGTGATGAAGGAATATTCCTAGGTTACTAAACCTCTAGTAAAACCTATAGAGTTTTTAATAAAAGAACCAAATGTGTGGATGAATCTGTGCATATAAAATTTGATGAAACATATCCACATGAATCTCAAACCCCTCTTGAAAATATTGAGGATGATGTATCCAATCTGGACATAAATGTTAGACCTCTTGACCACACTATTAAGTAATATGTTAAATCCACTTGTTCTAGAAAATCTCCAGACTCTGACAATAGTGAACATGAACCTACGTGTGAACCTAAAATAACTATCCCTTATTTTTCTAGACATGTTATAACTATTAATAACCATCCCTTAGATATTTTAGTTGGAGTATTAGATAAAGGGACACATACTATAGATTCACTTAGGAACGAGGTTGAACATCAAGACTTTTTATCACAGCTTGATCTTAAAAACATTAATGATGAAAATTAATGTTGAATTTTGGTTGATGGCTATAAAAGAATAGTTAAATCAGTTTTAGAGAAATAAACTTTGTAAACTAGTGGATATACCTAAATACACATTGACAATAGGCACTAAATGGGTCTTTAGAAACAAAGTAGATGAAGCAGGCACCAATGTCAGAAATAATTCAAAATTGGTTTCCCAAGGATATAGTTAAGAAGATGGTATTGAATATGAAGAAACCTTTGCACCAATTTCTATACTTGGGTCCATTATAATCCTTCTAGAATATGTAGATCATATAAATTTAAAATTATATCAAATGGATCTCAAAAGTGAAATCTTAAATAGGTATATAGTTGAGGATGTCTTTGTTGACCCCCAAGTTTTACAAACCCTCATTTTCCAAATCATGTTTTTAAGTTGAAAAAGGATTTATATGGTTTAAAACAGGCTCCAAGAGCTTGGTATGATGGTATAAGTACTTTTCGTATTTCTAAAGTCTTTATAAAAGGTATATCTAATCCAAATCTCTTTATAAATATAAATTTTAAAGAGTTTTTAGTATTTCAAATCTATGTTTATGATATTTGTTTGGATCTTGAAACAATTATTTATGTATTGATTTTTAAAAAATGATGCAAAGTGAATTTTAAATGAGTTTAATGGGAGATCGCAAATTCTTTCTGTGATTTCAAATCTTTAAAAAAATAGAAGGTATTATTTTAAATCATAGTAAATATACTAAATATATTTTAAAAAGGTTAGTCTTTGATATTACAAAAAGTAGTGATACTCTAATGAGTACCACATATAATTTGGATCATGATGAAAATGGTAAATCCATTGATCAAAACACTTACAGGGGAATGATTAGAAGTCTACATTACTTGACTACTAGTAGGCCTGACATCATGTTCAGTGTGTGTACGTGTGAAGTTTTTCAAGAAAATCCATGTAATATCTTTTAATTATTGTTAAAAGAATTTTCAAATACCTCAAGTATACAACCAACTTAGAATTGTTCTACACAAGAGGACAATAATTTGATTTAGTTAGTTATTCAGATGTTGATTTTGGTGGTTGTAAGATATATAGAAATAGAACCTCTGGAACATTTTACATTTTGGGAAAGTCTTTAGTATCATGGTTTAGTAAAAATAATTTTTTTTGCCTTATATATTGTTGAATCTAAATACATAGCTGCTAGTAGTTTTTGTTCTCATATTTTGTGGATGAAACACACTTTACAATATTATGGATAACAGTTTAGGAATATCCTATAAACTGTGATAATATAAGTGATATTAATATATCGAAGAATCCTGTTCTCACTCTAGAATAAAACATATTGAAGTAAGACATCACTTTTTGAGTGATCATTATCAAAAAGGTGATATAAATTTGGAATTTATTGCCAGAGAACAACATCTTGGTGATATATTCACTAAGCCTTTGAGATCTGAGAGGATGATTTACCTGAGACATTAATTAGGGATGATTAATTTGTAAGGATGTAAGGTCGATAACTATATGATAAAACTAAGTATGGATGTCACACCTATAGGACACTGGTGATGTCTCACCGGCACCAACAGTGTCATGCTGTAAATGTCAGGACGACACTGATAGTGTCATGTTGAAAATGTCATGCTGACACCGATAGTGTCATGCTAATGTAATGCTGACACTGATAGTGTCTCATTGATAGTTGTCTCACTGACATAGACATTGATGTATCATAGACACTGATATCACAATGATTGTGTCTTGCCGACAACGACACTAATGTCTAACTAATGTCCAATCACTAATAGAACCCACTATCTGTATCTATTTTATTTTTACAAGACAATGAAGTTTTGTTTATTTCATTTTATTTAAACCCATTTTACTTGATTTATGACTTATAAATACCTAAATGATAAAATTGATTTGATTCATCCTATTTCTCACTCTCGAAGTTCCACTCTTACACTCCTAACCTTTCTCTCTTTAACCTCAGACCTTGGACCTTCCAACCTTCAACCACACCTTCATAACTGTTAGAGTGAATTGCATATTCAAAATATCATAAGATGAATTGCTACGCACTAAGAGGCAGAAATGAGATTCATGCACATCTAAGCATGTAAATCCAGGTCCTGTGAACCGTGTGGTAACACCTGAAAAGGAAGTTTTCTCTGAATAGTTATCTTTTAGTAGGTCTCATATGTTAAGAGTGTTACAAACTCAAGGGTGGATAGATTGGTTTTCAAATAATGAATGGTTGTATTACCCCAAGCGTGTGTATGAGTTTTATCTTCATGTATGTATATTCTGGAAGGTAGTGAGATGTATTGGATCAAATTAGTTGTGAATAGAAGGATATTGTCTTTTCCTTCAAGGCATTGGGCTGAATACCTCAATGTACCACATAAAGGAGTCTTCAATGACTACTAGGGAATTATTCCACCTACCAGTGAGTTGTTTTGCTATGAGATAGCTTTGAGGGAACTAATGGGTAAGGAAGAGCACAGAATACCTATATCATTAGAGTTGGATGGATAATGTAGACTTCTATTTAATTTTATCCCACAATAGTTATTTCATAGGAAGGCGTACTTTGGATCACTAAAATATCAAGGTGTATATCTCTTATAATTCCTGAAGAAACGACATAAGGTAAATATGTGAAGGTATTTAATAGTCCATATAAATGAGATGATAAATCCATATTGTAAGACTAATTCTCTCTTCTCTCTAAGAATGATATCTTCCTTGATAAAATACAAAGGATGTGTTAGATAATATGAATAAACCATTTCTACTTGTAGTGGTATATTCCTATGTAAGGATATGTTCAAGAGAATGAGGATAAACTGGAATCCCTGGAAGAGGGAGTGGGTTGAAGATAATGACAAGCTATATGAAACTTTTAATCCTGTTGAAAATCATAATGGGCCAAGAGATTTGATTGATCCTGGTTTAGGACTATATATTGATGTTGTCTATTATCATTAAGAGGTAGTTGGATCATCAAGATAATAAGGGTCTCCTAAAGATGATAAGAGTGACCCAGATATTTTTGGAAGTCCTAGGGGTGTCTTTTACACCTCCAAGTCCACATTTAGCTCTACCATCCAAGGAACCTATTTTAGTTGATGATGAAGAAGAAGAAATTGAGGAATCTTTTAAGGTGGAATATGAAAGTTGATCAAATGATTTAGAAGAGGAATCTGGAAAAGAAGAAAAAGAAGAGTGAGAAAAAGACGAAAGTGGAAGTGGTAGTGGCTCTGAAAGTGAGGAAGAAGAGGATGAAAAATATAGTGAAGGAGATGAACCTGAGAATTAAATTGATGATAGTGGTTAAATTGATAGTGATTATAATCATCCTGGTAATGATCGAGATGACAATTTAGAACTGTATGGTCCTATGAATTGGGAACAGTTTGATGAACCTCCTGGTCCTGCATAATTTGGTGATGAGGTAGAAGAAGTAGTTGAGGTTGGTAATTGAGACAAATAATTGGAAGGCCTAGTACCTCAGTTGGTGTATGTTATAAGGATACCTCAAGTTTAGGGGGAGTAAAAAATCATTAGAGCTCAAATTGAGGGGGATCCTAAAGCTAGGAAAGTGAGAATTTATACACTCACTCCTCTTGATGATTCTGTGTTATTTGAGTGGGAAAAATTACCTGGTTATATTTCTCTTGGTCTGGATTATCCAGATTCAAATGATGAGGATAGGATAAATGTTTCAATAGGATAAGTAGTTGAGAAACCTTCAGAAGTTGTGTCAACTCTAAAAATAGTGCTTTCAGATTGTGTGCTTAAGGCTGAATTCAATGCCTTTCTAGAAGAAATGTTATCTGTGGTGAGATCAGTCCCTCAGGTTCAGCCTGCACATGTTGCACCACTTAGTGATAATAATGTAAACATTATTTTATAAATATTATTTTCCAAGATCTAACCTTGGTTGGTATTAGTTTTGGAAGTTGTTAAGATAACTAGTCAGAAGATGTCTGATGAAATGGTCAAGCATGTAACTATTGTTACCCAACTATTCAGTGAATACAAATACACTATAGAGAAAGCTCTGCAAAATCATGGAATATATCTTGAATCTCCTATTGAGTATGTTACTATAACACTTGATTTGGACCTTCTTAATTCTATATTCAAGGATTCAGTGAATAGTTCTTCATCATTTATGGCTCCACCTCGCTATGTTCCTCATATTTAGTCTTTAGATAGTGAGGTGATTCAAATAGTGTTAAGGGAAGAACATCAGTCAGTAATCGTCCATTAAATAGTGAAAGCCTGATCCAGATAAGGAAATATGTGAGAGACATTGTTCAAGATTCATCTAGCTCAGCAGCTCCTATATCTCACCCACCATACATAGAGATAGTTAAAATTGACATTATAGAATAACTAAGAACCATGATGGGTGGAACTGATCAGAAAATTCGATCCAAAATTAGGTAGAACAGTGATCATTTCTATTACATGGTCATATTTTATTCCAAAAATGTTAAATATTCTCAAAAAGAAATCACCAATAAAGTGGATTTTTATTTCAAGAGGATATACACAAATCATCAGTTAAATGGTCACTTTATACTTTTACTTGAGAACATGAGAATTCCGCCAATGAATCAAGCCATCGGAGATCAAGTGAATTTTTTCAAGAAGTTTAATCCTACAATTTCATAGTTCATTGAAAATAAGGAACATTTCACCACGGATATGCAATATTGTGGAGATATAATCATGGATTTCATCAACCTTCTCAATCCTTATCTCCATGTCCATAGTATTTCATAGGTTTCCCCTCCTTCCAATCCTATCAGACCACCTCCGAAACCTTCTAGCTCTACTTCTTTCAGCATTCCTTCTTTAACAACAACTCATGATCATGCTTTCAAGAAGATTTGTACTATAATTTTTAGGGATATAATTGTACCACCTTCTTCCACTCGTCCCAACTTGGCCCTTTCAATCGTTATTAGAGTTCCTTTCCCTCTCTTAGAATTCATTCTGAACATCCAGCCACTACTTCAACCTCTACTCCTACAATTTCTTCTTATGATAAGGGAAACTCCAAGAATGGGTTACTCTTTAAATAAGAAGTATTTTGGATCACTTATTTGACAGTACTTTTTTTTGTATTTTTGAACTTTAATCTCTGTTGTAATTATCATTACTAATGAACTCTATTATCTTTTCATGCTCTGATTTTTTTCCTTGATCTTTATTCCTTAATACATTTACTCTTTTTGGCAATTCCAAAAGGGGAGAAAATAAGAATAAATATAGCATTTTTCGTTATTTTAACAATGGATATAGTAAGCATATTACCTACTTTGATCATTATGAATCAACTGATTGATCTTTATAATTCCATGATTTGTGATCATCAAAAGGGGGATATTGTTGGCCCTCTCCAGTTTTAATAATAGAAAATCATGTCCAATCATGTTCATTTATGTCAACTAATGGATATTTATGTTCAAAAAAATTAATTATGTTTATCAAAGTTCAATTATAAGTTTAACATATTATGTTTCTATTTATACTATGAGTCAGGTAAATAGAAATGGCCAAGTGTCAATCACTAATAGTTTAATTCAAATAATCTAAGTCACCAATTGTCATGACTCACTGACAGAATAGACGACTCACCGACAGAATGAAAGACTCATTGACAGATATAAGACTAAGCCATTGACAGCACAGATGAGTCCCCAACAGCACAGAGGAGTCATCAATAGAACAAATGAGTCACTGATAGAAAAAACAACTCACTAATGAACTGAATCACCAGCAGAAGGAATGACTCACCAGAAGAAGTATGAGCTACCGAAAGAAATGACTCATGGACACATCAACTCACTGATAGAAGGAGTCAATGAAAAAAGGAGTCACTAATAGAAGGAGTCACCAATTGATGGATTCACTGATAGAAGGACTCACCGATAGGAGTCATCGATAGAAGGAGTCACTAACATAATTACCTATCATTCAAGACTTAGAAAATTTTATTTACTCTTAAATTCAAAATTAATTCTAACCATCTTATTTACGAAACTCAATACTACTTATAATATTAATGACCTTTTCTGTCTTTTTCAAAAATTGTCAGAGAATAGTACAAGGTATGAGGAAGCCCTTATGTTAAGGATCTTTCATATTTTTTACCTCTGAATAATAAAAAAATAAATAACTCGAGCAAAAATAATTAGAGATATATCAAGTGAACCTGTGAATTGAATGAAATAAGAAAATGAGAAGAACGCGCATTTTTTCTAACTATGTACAAGAAGGATTTTCTCAGAACCAAAGTCTCAACATTCATGTAGTAACAAACCCTAGTGAAGAGAACCTTTGAGGGGCATCTCATCTCTTCCGAGAAACCAAAACATAGAGCTTCTACAATATACTATTTTGGTGTTTTTTTCATAAGAGGACTCCAATTCCACAAATTCTTTACTCATGGAGTCCATAAAAATCAAAAATTTCACTCAAATCTTTCTAAATGATATCTCATTATTTATGCTCTGTTGTGTATAATTTTACTACTTTTAGAGAAGTGTGTGTATTTGTAGTATAACCACACATTGTCTCCTATGCTAAGCTAGAGTATACAAGATATCCTCACTCACTCATATTTTTACACCATTTTACACCCATGTACAACTGTGGAATAGGTTCGTGTGTGACTTGGTTAGTTTCCCACGTATAACTGTGGTAGAGGTATAGTTTGACAAGGATAGCTTTGTGAGATGTTGTGAACCCCAATCTAGGGTGTGGATCATGTTTATTAATATAAAATTCTTGGTGGAAGGTGATCACCAAGTGGAGAGAATTATGTATCTTATTGAGACTAAATCTATTGTTTTATCTTCTATGTTTTCAAATTTAGTTTTCTATGCTTTTACACATATTTTAGAAAACTGAATTTTTCTTTGATAGATAGTCTTATATAGTGTTTATATTTGTTTTCAATTTAGTAAATTACTTTCAAAAGTTATATCAACATTTCAAATTTCTATGACTGATAATTATTCAATATTTCAATAAATTAATTGAATAACCAAATATCTTTTGAATCTAGTAATTTAGTAAACTTGGCTATTTTAATTTTAAAATTGGGAGATTTTTTAAAAAATATTTTTAACAAAAAAAAATTATAGGAACACAATTCACCCCCCCCCCCCATGAGTTTCCTACTCTGACCGACAGTTTACATAAAATATGAAATGTTTTTTATTTGACAATAAAAGTGCCCATAAAATATATCATATTTGAAAGAAGAATAAGTTCATACTAAATCCATGTAAATGATAATATCAAATGACCATATTAGATAAAAGTTATTTCTTCGGGTTTATTTGTGCTTAATTTATAAGTTGTTTATAATTTATTTATAAACCATTCATAAATTTTTTATCTCATTATTAAATATATAAATTGTTCATTTATTTAGTTATTATATCCTTTTTTTCAAAGATATAAAGAGTTATATTATGAATGGTTGTATTATTTAGTTTAAAGTGTTAAAATGGTTCTAAGTTATGATGCATGAATTTAAGGAGTTATATACTAGGAATAATAATTTATTTTGTTTTATTCTACCTTAAATTTTGATTTTTATTATCCTATGAAAAAAAACAACAAATTAATTATAATTCTATAAATATTGTGTGTTATAATTTTGATGGGACATAAATATCTCTTGAGTAAAGTACCTCTCGGCGGAGGGACTTTGGGTCGGATTTCTTATCAGAATGTAGGCTTAAACCGTGTATAGAAAAGTGGGGCTTAGATATATATACCTAAAGTATTACTCTTGTGGGAATTGTTGATGTCATATAATTATATGTTTTTAAAAGAAACTTTTTCATATACTATCTTCACATGATTCATTTGGTTGTTTATAAATATATTTATCTTTTTTTTTGTGTTAGTAACACAAACTATGAGGTTTGTAAAGGGTTTCAAATCAATATGGTTTGAACATATTTTTTTGGGAAAGTAATATTATTCCAAAATAAATAATTACAATTATGAATATATAAGGTACTATATGAGATAAAATGGTAAGATTAATTCTCCTTTAAATACTAATTTTAGATTCATTCCAAATCAAACAATTGTTAATACCTCAGTCATCCAACAAGGTTGATCATGACAGTGATGGTTTCTTGTAGACTATATTGTGTATGGAAAACAAGTAATGGGTGATCTTAATAGAATTAAGTGTACATTTTTGAATTTTCTATGGGTTACGCTTATCTAGGATACTCTATTAGGATTAGGTTTCCAAATAAATTGTGTTGAGTTTATCCACGTTATGGTATGAGAAATATTTTTCCCAATAAACCATCCAATATTAATATATGATACGATTAGCATGATGGAATACTAAAATAACTAAGTAGTGGGAGAAAAAAATAGGACTCATTTCTAAGTGAAATATATATATTTTCCAACTAATGGATATGATGGAATCTAAAAAGGGACATCATTTTTGTGGGAGAAAATTTAATTAAGGAATTTAATAAATGAATGTAAAACATGATACTCACGTGATAAAATATATTATTTTAGATATAATAGCATCATAATAATAGAATCCCAAGCCTCATAAACACTTTATCTCGTGAGTTCTCAGATTAAATTCCATAAAACACAACCCAAAAATCTAAAATCCCAGTGCATTTGGGAGATTATATACATATTACATAAACATAAACATAAGATACATCATATTTATTTTTATCTTAATAAGTTTATCCGAAGTTCCTTTATTCTCTTATTACAGTAAAGGATAACATAGTGGAACACATAAAGAAAATGAATGAGTTATAAATCTCACAATGGGAGTAATCAGAGTAAATCATGATGATGAAGTAATGCATATGAGATAAGTATAACATCAATATATCATAAAAGAGAAACCTAATATAAAATCACATAGAATAACAGTATAATAATCTGATATCATAATATCATGGAATCATAGAAATGTGTAAATAATATAAAACATTACATCATAAGTATAAGTTAAGGTCCACTGCCAAGACAATATAACATTTTCTGCTAGGCTAAATACCAAGGAACCATTTATGGTATCTCAAAAGATGAAAACATTAACCAATGAATTGGGGGATGTATAATTTTGAGATCACAAATCACATCATTATATGTTCATGAATATTTTGTTATATAATTAAAATAAATCATATATAAATCATAATAATAAGAAACCCCATGAGAAGGAAATGAGTCGCATAATCTTATCTCAAAGCATAACCAAATGGAATATAAAAATTATTCCAAATAAGAGAAGGGATTAAATAATTTTGGACATTAATAAATTATTAAATAATCATATATCATTATTAAGTATTTCAATAGAATAAAATTTATAAGAAATGACTGCAGAAATATATATATAAATAAAACTCTTAAACATTATTTTTAAGAAATGAGTAAAGTGACATTATAGTAAATAAGTATTGGGGTTTACTTAAAATCATAAATTTAATTTAATAAATTTCATTAATATAATTTTTTTCTAAATAATTAATTTTTAAAACTTTTAAAAGAGTGGAACAAGAAAATATTCAAGAAATAGAGAAGTTCCCTTTAATTGGGTTCTCTTTATAGAAGGGATTTAGAAGGGATCTTCAAAAGTATATATAACCAAAAAAATGAAAGGTAAAATAACTATGTATATATGTAAGAGTAATATATATATAATATAGAATAATTAAATGAGAATAATATATATATAAAAAGAATTATAGATAGAAATCAAAACCTAAAAAAAGAAAGTTGTTCAGAAGTTCACTTACCTTAGGTATAAATCATATAGTAGGTGAATCTAAATTCCTAGATAATAAAATTAAGTTCCATTTTTTAAGTTCCTTTTATTATTATATATCCTTAATTTGTTATATATCATTTTTCTCATATCTGCAACTTGAGGTTGTTCAATTAGTTTCTTCAAAATGTATTTCAGAATTTTGATCATGATAAAAGGTGTGGTAAAATAATTCTATAATATACACAATTATAGGGTCATTTAAACTTTATTATTATATTAAAAAAATGTTTATATGGTTTAATGGGTTGTATAAATATATTCAAACTAAGAAATGTTTCTCGGTATTATTATTTTGGATGGTTTAAAATTACTATCACCATTATTTGTTATTACCATTAATAAAGAACCATTTTCTATTTTAATAATCTTAATCATGATATAAATATTATATTTAATAATTTAATATATTTTTAAAACCATCCATACTAGGAGGTGATAGAAAATGAAACACATCTTTCATGGAGGTAGTAAACCGACCATAGAATGGGAAAGGATTTCATTATTGAATAAAATAGGGAGAGAGAGTATGATAGTTGATGTTACATTGATATAAAAACATTTTAGTATACATATGATAATGATGTAATTATATGATTAGGGTTTTATGAAATTTATACGAGTTATATAAGGAAATAAACTTGTTATAAATCGGTTAAAAATTACATATTCATTGAATATCATCTTTTAGAAAACTCCTTAAGCATTCGACGATTGGGATTTTGGGGATTCCATTACCTATAAGACATGGAAAATATTTTTAAGGAGATATTTTATAAGAGTTATGGTGAGATAAGTGTAATATAACTTTTTGGGAAATGGGGGTGAAGGTTGGTCTTCATAAGGGAAGAAGAGGGGTGTTTTATAATAAATTATTATATCATTAAATAGTGACACAACATTTGTTTAAATAATAAGGGTATTGTGAATAAATAGAAAAGGGGATAATAAAATATTCATCTATTTTATATAAACCTAAGAAATTAATTCACATACACTATTACAAAATACGGTACTTATACATTATTTCATTATTGACAAAAAATCATCTTTTTTGAAAAATACCCAAATTCAATCAAAGATAATTTTTACATGATGACTAGAAAAATGATAACCATTTCACAACAATTATTTTATAATTATAAGTGATTTAAATTTTTAAAATAAAATATTTATTTATTGAAATATACTAATTCTTATGATAATATCAAATTTTTGAACATTTTGAAAAATTACTAATGTCTCATTAAATGATGTTATCTTTTACATCTAATTATATATTGTTTCATTAAACTATTTTATGAAATAATATTTTATTTATTTTTCTAAATTTAACATAAAAATTTATTTTCCTAAAATTAAATCATGTATATTTTACCAAGAATGTAATCGTGCTTTCTTTGTGTTATTTTTTAATTTTTGACTCTTTTATTTAATTATCTTGGATAGAAATTTATTTTATGTAATATTAATATAATAAATTCTTTTATTTTAGACTATATTATAAAATATAAAACACGTGGTAATTTATAAGGGAAATTCCATTAATAAAATCTTGGGTTGTTATATTCTTCCCCCCTTTAGAAATTTTTCCATTAAAATTTTATTTTTTACACTAAGAATGAAATTGATGAGATTACTTTTATTTCATTTCATATTTATGTTCTCATGTTTCCTATTCATACTTATCATTTTATTTAAGAACTTTGATAAGGTGAGTTGTCATGTTGCATATCAATTTGTCTCTATGTTATAAGATCTTCACTAGTTACTCCTCCATAAGAGAGAACATGCTACAACAATAACACATATTTATTTAGAACATGTGAGTAATATGTTATGTACTTCTTCATGTCAGTTATGTGTAACATGTCATGCACTTTAGATAAGTTTTATGGTATTATTGGTTGATAGTCCTCAAATTTAATTCTATCAAAAATCTCAATGGGGGAAATATATCTAGAACATGAATTTCCCATTTTCCAAAACATCGTGACTCTCTTACATGGAGATATATCAATGGTAAATTAATCTATAACCTCAAACTCCAAATCTCATAGATAATTTCTATAAAAAAACATTTTCCTACTCTGTATTTCTATAATATATTGTTTTATGGTAGCCTTTTCAGCCATTTCCTTAACCAATTCAAGTCATAAGATCTTGTATTCACCAAATATTTCCTGAAACACATATTTTTAAATTTTCTTCACATATAGGGATTTCCTAATATCCATATGAATAATCAAGTTGAAGTTATTATTTTATGAGAACTTAAACAGAGAAATATGTTGATCTCAGCCGCCTTTGGAGTCCATAAAGAAATTTCTCAATATATACTAAATTGTCTAGATACTCTACTGAAATTATCCATAAGCCTATGGGTGAAAGGCTGTACTAAACTCCCATTATGTGTTAAATATATTTTCAATACATTTCCAAGATATTGATGTGAACCTTTGATCTTAATAAAATACAAAATATAATGATGTTCTATGAAGCATCACCATATCTTTAATTTATATATCCACATGATGATAAAGTAATAAGTACTATTGAATGGTGATGAAGTGAGAAATCTTTGTAATATGGCACACTACAACCCATATGTAATTATATCCTTTGGATGTCATTGAAAGAGCCCTGAAAAATCCATGGTGATGTTATCCCATTTCTATAAAGGTATGTGTAATGGTTACATCATCCGAATAGAATTTTACATTTCAACCCATACATACTCTTATACCAATAACTTTGATGTATATTCAATAATATCATCCTTCATATTTTCCCAAAAATAGTCATTTGGGATATCTCTATACATCTTTATGATTCCATGGTGGATAGAGAATATTGATATATGAGTATCATTCAATATCTCCTTATTTACCTCAGTATATGATGGTACACATATTTGGGCCCCAAATCTCACAAATACAACTTTAACCAAGTTAAATATAATGAATTCCACTTTATTATAGAATCTGCCTTCTTCCAAATCACTATATCATCCATTTGAACTTCCTTAATATTATTGGAAATGGATGGTTGAGTAATCATTTATAAAAGTAAGGATAGTGTTCCTTACTTTTTGATTAACATGTATATCCTTTTTATGTCTATGAATATTAGATCTTTCTCAATCCTCATCATGGATAAGTTTGATGGATCTACTTTACTTAAAGTATATTAAAATTTATTCACCTTTCTTGTATGATAGTGGATTGAACAATCGTAGTCCTTAAATTACTCTAACCATATCTGTTTGGTCATATTCATATATTTATATGTGAATATATATTTCAATATCTTATGATCTTTATATATATACTTATATAAAATGGTATCCATAAATATAATTACTTTAAATATTTAATGAAAATATTAGTATAACCAATTCTATATCATCTATTTAATAGATATTCTCATGGATCTTAAATTTTCAAGAGGAATAGGCTATTAATTTATCATTTTGAATGAGTGTGAAACCCAGTCATTTCTTTAAATCATTATTGTATATCAAGAAACCTTTTCTAATTTAGGGTATTGTGAGTAAAAGTGTAGTGATTAACCTCTTATTTAAAGATATATTCACATTCATCGGTCTAGAAAGAATTCACCCCCTTTTGAGTTAACATGGTTAATGGGTTTGAAAATATTGATAAGTTTCTCAAAAAACATTGATTTTACCCGAAAAATCTAAGTAAACTACATATATCTATTACAGATATTTTTTTGGGACATTCCTTAATCACCTTTGTCTTTGAAGGAACCGAAAATATCTCTTTTATTGTAATAAGATACACTAATAATGTTACATTTTCCATCTAAAACTCATATTTACAATACATTTCATATAAATTATCCTTTCTCAAATTCTTAGGTAAAATATTCAAATTCTTCTCATGTTCCACCATGATTTTAGTGTATATAAAAATATTATCTATAAAGTAAACCCTAAATTTTTTTAGGTGATATATGAAGACTCTATTAATCATGTCCATGAAAATATTTGGATCATTGGTGAGTCTTAATGGAATTACTATGAACTCATAGTGTCCCTACCTTATACGAAATATGGCCTTGGGAATATCCTCCTTTTTCACCTTTAATTTATGATATCTTGATCGAAGTTCCACTTTAGGGAAGTAGTGATCCCCTCATAGATGATTAAATTATGAATAAATCCGTGGAAGTGGATAATTTTTTTATATTGATTTTATTTAGTTTGTGACAATCAATGAAGTGATCTATTGACTCATCCTTCTTCTTTCCAAGAGGAAAGGTGCACCATATCGTGAGGCACTTAAGCATGTAAAACCCTTTTCTAGAATATATTTTAGTTGTTTCTTTAGTTTTTCTTTTTAAATGGAGGATATTATATAGATATTATTATATATATATATACCTATAGGTATAAGTTCAATTGATAACTCAACTTCTTCATGAGAAGGAAGAGTAGAAAACACTTCAGGGAATACAGCAGAATATTCCTTCAAAATGGTAATATCTTCAAGGATGATCATATACACTATCTCAATAATTTGGGATATATATGATTACTCATAGGTAAATAGTATTTATTATTTACAATATAATTCCAAAGGATATTTATCTTCTAGTTACACTTTTATAAAATAAAAGGAAAAATTGCAATATGCAAAGTGATTTCCATGTTTAAAAATTTTATGTTTGATCAATATAAATACAGATTACCCAAGCTTTATATAACATTTAATTCAATTAAAGTTGGTATAATAAGGTTTTATTGGAGATTAATCCCATAAATATTGACTGATAAGGATTTATATACTTGAGATGCAATGAGTTCACTACTTTTTTACTCGAGTGATAATTCAGGCTCCATGTCTTGAGATGATGTTTCATTAGTTCTAATAAACTTTAAAGATATGAAATAATTCATATAACCGGAATCAAATAAGAAATTATCTATTCTTGAATTAATAAAAAGTGTACTTATCACCATATCATTGTATTGTTCCCCCACAATAATAGAAATGGAATACACTCTTCCTCTCTCCCTTGGCCTTGGAGGCTATTTTCGTCTGTTACAATAGATGAATCTTGGCTTAAAGCATTGAATTATATAGTTTTTGTGTTCCTTATAATTAAATAATTATACCATAGGTTAATAATTGATCAAAATAATCTTGTATTTCAATGTATTAGTTGGATTATTCAACTCCCTTCGACATTCATTTTCTTGATGTCCCACCTTTCCAAAATTGAAACATTTCCTTATTCCCTTGGGTTAGTTTCTAGGATTCTTCTAACCAATATTTAAAAAAATATATGGTTGTATTTTCCTCCCTTTATGATATTTATCCATTAATTCTCAAGAATAAAACTTCATTCTCCTCTTTTTATCACCTTCTCCATGAGAAAATTGGGAATCATCGATATCCCTCTCAACCTAAAGGAAACATTGGACAATTCCCTCATCATTTTCAAAGTCTCAAATCACCAATGATTTTTAAATACTTTAATTTATTACAGTAAATAAGTGTTCAACATTACTTTTGATGTTAATGTAATAGTCTGAGGTATGCTAAGAAATCCCTGTATAGTTTTTATCATAATACCTAATTGATTAATCCTACATTTATGAGGGTCTAATGAAATCCATTTCCATTTTATGATAAAGAGTGTGAAGAAAAAATTTATTGAAAAATATATTCATGAATCTATCTTTCATGACCCCCTCCTTTAAAAGACACCACAATGATGGGAGATAGATAATGACCCCATACTCTCACCACCAGTAGGCCTTGGGTTGGAGACTAGAACCAAAGGTGTAAAAATATCACAATATGAAAGGCATTATCCTTTATAAGAAAACAAGATCGGGAGATAGAATGAATCATACACAACAACTACAATACATAATATAAAACATAAACTCAAACAATCCCACATGAATGGATAAATAGAACTGATATGGATAAAAGTGTACAATGTAAATACAAAAAAGTAAAACTAAAGCATTGACACAGCATCTGTCACGGATCTGAGCAAGTAATGTTGAGCACAGTCCACAAAATCCTCTAGAAAATTAGAAAATAGTTTTATATAAAGGGTGAAAATACAAGTATACTCAATAGGAAAATCTTCTGTCTCTCATGCACATGTAAAATAATCATACTAAGTCACCTTTGAGAAAAAATCTGAATAAAATAGAACCTAAATAGATATATTAACCATCCCAACCTCACCAAGGCATGATCACTGAATAAAGAAATCACATTAATATAGTATAAATTAATGCATATAGTTGATAGGGTACCCTACACCATGTTCCCACTAATTATCCATTCTCACACCCTAATAGAAAATATCTTAGTGCTCCCACCTCTTTTGAATATCCTATATCACATCCCCCCTTCCCCGCACATAATTGGGCCTCAAAATACATCACATCTCATCCCAAACATACCTAGGAGGGGACATCACAACTCATCCCAAAAACACCTTGGACACCACATCACAACTCGTCCCAAATACACTAGGGACACCACATCACAAATCGCCCAAAAAAGCTTGGGCCATCATTGCCTTGAAGAGGGAGCAGGGAAGAGTGGGTCGCCAGCCATCAATCCTCTCATTGGGATATTGGTAATGACACTCCCATGTGACTTTGCAGTTGTTTGGAACATAGTGATTCACATGGAAGTGGTGAATATATAAATCACAAGTATTATACAAGTATATATATATATAGTTTCCAACACTCAAGCCCAGCCAATGGGTACAAATAACCAACTCACAACACCATCACAATTGTTGCTACCTCTAAAGTCATAACACCGCATAACAAGACACAAACCCAATTTCACACTTCCAACCAAACTCATTTAATAATTCCATTATTTTAATTATTTAGCATCAACCATGATAAATCAAATAACCCATAATTTAAATTATCCATTAACCATTTTCAACCCCATTAAAAAAACCAACTCATGTCATTCCAAACATTATTAAACAATAATTCATTCATTTATTCAATTAATACTCGGGAATCTAGCACAAGGAAATCAAATATCACAAATAGATCAATCCCCCCATCATACCACCCCCTCACTGCCCAAAATAACTGATAAAAACCACCTCCTCAAAACCCCTAAATCACATCCAACAAATCACCTCCCCGATGTCCCAAAATCATGGCCAACTAACCACCTCCTCCCCACCCCAAAAGATCATCTAAACAAACCACATATCACCCCACACCCCAACCACACATCATCATTCCACAAGCAGGGCCACACATCACAACACATCAAGACACATTTACTTATTTATAAAGGGGATTTTATCATATCCAATTTAATTTAGGGGTGTTATCACACAAACCAAAATCTTATACAAACAATTTACTATCCAAGTGTAATTAACTAACCAATTTCTGTTTAGGGTGATATCATAACAATCACAACCAAAATAGTAATGAAATCACGTATATCTAGCACAAACAAAGCACCCAACAACCACAATTTTCATTGGTGCATCAAGCATGTAGATTTTAGAATATCAAAAATATTATCAAGCCTATGAAAGCATGAAAAAGAAACCCCAATTTCCCCTTTCATACCACAATTCGACCACAAGAACCATAGATCAACCAATACCACACTAAAGATCCATCAAAACAAAACCAAAATGGAACCCCAAACAAAAGAAACATTACCATGGTAGACCCCAAAGAATAATTAAAGTAAGATGGTTAGAATGAGAGTATAACTCGCCACATATTGAAGATGAGATCCCATGGATTGATTCCCATCGAAGGAAATCTCCAAAACCTAAATGATAAGGTAATCAGAAGCCTAGATTGAGTGAAGATCCACTATCGTAGGTTTTGGAAAAAATACAAGTGCCAAAACCTTTATAACCATAAAACATTAGAGAATTACATGACGTGTAATCCCCCTTCATGTCATGTAATCTCAGGATTCTAGGTTTCGATGAAAAAAGGGTCACTTTTTTATTATTTAACCTAAAAAATGCATATCATGAACAGACCTAGACAATCTATAAAACCAACTTTCACATTGTGTAAAACACTTACACGATGTGTAATTCCTGTAGCAACTCTACTGCACCTCCAGCTTCTACTGAGAACACTCAGATCCTTCCCTGAACACCTCCAATGATAAAAACTGGCAAACTAACAGACCAATATGGAATAGACTATTGCATCAGATACCCCTAAAAAAATCCCGCCTTTAAGATTCCAAAACCAATCCTAGAAGGAAAAGGGGTCTGAACAACCACTCCTTGAGATACCTCTCAAGGATCTCATCATACCTCAAATGCTACCACCAACCAAACATTCCAAACCAAATAAATAAAAAGCATACTACACAGCCACAAGTCAGCTCCTCTCACACAACCACACAACTAATGCACAACCATCCCAACCTCCATATAGTGAAAACCAACAACCGCTAAAATTAACGAATTGCACCATTCCAGACACAAAAATTAGGGAATTTCATCATCAATGATATGATACTATCCACTCTAGGTGGTACTAACTCACCCACACGGGTTAAATAACATCACAGTTAATTCATCTTGATTAGGAATCATTTCATATCCTTTTCATATGTTAAGAGATTATCACACATCACAACACACGAAACACAAACCCCAGAAAATAGCTCATCTCATAAAACAAAAACGATCCAAACGTCACATCTCAAAGAAAAAAACGTCAAAATATCTAGGTACTAGGAATAAATCTACATTTTTCCATCCCGAGTACTCTCCTCCGGGACACCGTGCCTCCACAACACATGAACCAAAGGAATGGTATTTTCGCACAGTGACTTCCCTTGAAAATCATATATCTCTACTTGTTGTTCCTAAAACATCACATCATTCTCGATATCCAACAATCCCTAGTTCATGACATGGGAGTCATCATGAAGATACCGATGAAGATGAGAGATATGGGAGATTTCATGGATTCTCTTGAACAATAGTGGAAACACCAACCGATATGCCACTTCGCTAACTCTCCTCAATGCCTCAAAGGACCCAAAAAATCTGGAAGAAATCTTACTCACTCTACCAAGCCTACACTACCCACATAGATGGGAAAACTTCAAGAACACATGATCTCCAGCCTCGAACTCCAAGGGCATCATTCTATGATTGGCATAAGATTTCTACTATTCTTTTGCTACTTTTAGCCTCTCACAAACAAAATGAACATTATCTATCAATCTCTGCATCACACAGGGACCAAGAACAACTATCTCCTAGACCTCCAACCATGAAAATGAAGAACGACATGGTCTCCCATAGAAATCCTCAAAAGAATCCATTCCAAAGGAAGAGTGATAGCTATTATTATAATCAAACTCTACCAATGGTAGGTGTAGTACCCAAGACCCACCAAAGTCCAAGACGCATGCCCACAACATATCCTCCATTGTTTCGATACTCTGTTCCATTTTCCCATCTGTAAGAGGGTGTAAATAAGTGTTGAGGTGTAACTAAGATCCAAAACCATGCTTTAATCCCCAATAGACTTGTGAGGTAAAACATTCATCCTAATTTGAGACAATGGACCTCGTAACTCCATGAAACCGCACCACCTCACTAACCTTCCTCTTAGCCAAGTCATCCATTATGCTCGAATCCTTGATCACTATGAAGTGGGTGTATTTCATCAACCGATCCACTATCACCTAGATAGCATCACAATGTCCCTAGGTTATGGGTAACCCTATGATGAAATCTGTCAATATGTCATACCATTTCTACTCAAGAACATACAAGGGATGCAAAAAACCACTAGGAACATGGCACTCGATCTTTACTTGATGGAAAACCAAGTTCATGGCCCTAAAATGTTCCACTTCCAATTTCATACCAGGCCACCAAAACTGCGTCCTCAATCCATGCTACATATTACAAATTCTTGGGTGTACTGTCAAAGGTAATCTACAAAACTCACGAATAACTCCCTTTTTCATTGATATCGGAATAAAAACCTTCCCTGAAACAACATATGGTTCTGACTGCCCTCCTACCATCCCACTAGAGCATCACCATAGCCAATACAATAACGCAACACCTCTACCTCTGAGTCTCCCCACTCAGATTCCTCCACATGTTTCATTAGGGAAGACTAGACCATCAGCTGAAACAAATAGCCTCTACCGCCATCCACTCTTTCATGTGATTGAAAGGTTTTTAACTCCTATATCTCTCTCCAAGAATCCACAGACTCCGGGATAACACCCTTCTGTGACTTCCTGATCAAAGAATCCCCCATAAAATTCACCTTTACTGAGGTGTGTAGATCAAAAAATCATAATCCTGAAAAAAATCCATCAACCTATGCTGCTAAAAATTCAGATCATGATGAGAAAAGATGTACCTCAAGCACTTGTGATCTATAAGGACCATAAAGCACTCCCCAATGAGGTAATTCCACCACAACTTCATCACGAACGCAACTGTTGTTATCTCTTGATCATGGGTGGCATAGTTACACTCATGGGGACATAACGGCCTAGAACTATAGTAGATCACGAACCTCTACTACATCAAGATGCACCCTAATACCAACATTAAGCATTACAAAATACCTCAAACATTCCCCCTTCATCAGGTAACTAGAGCACTGGATCACTAACCAACTTACCCTTCAGGTAACTAAATGTTTCCTAGAACTGATCACTCCATACAAAAACATGGTCCTTCCTAGTAAAATTTTTCAATGATGATGAAACTCAAGATAAATCAAGTAAAAACCTCTGATAATAGCCTACAAGACAAAGGAATCTATAAACCTCTACCACATTATTGGGTGTTTCCCAAGAAAAAAAATGCTTCAACCTTCAACGGGTCTACTTCCACACTCATACACCACATTCCCAAGGAAATGCACATCATATGTCTCAAGCTTACAGTATATACCTTTCCATAGAGCTGGTGGAATCAAATAACATCCAAGACAGTTATGAGATGCTTGACCTGCTCATCCACTAAATTCAATTAGATTAAGATATTGTTAATGAATACAATGATGAACTGGTCTAGGAAGTAACAGAACACATATTTCATAACACCATGAACATAGCTAGTGAATTCGTAACACTGAATGGAATGACTAAAAACTTGAAGTTTTTATACCTACACCTGAAGGAAGTCTTCAAGATATCACTCTTCTTCACCCTAAACTGGTGATATCCAAACCGAAGATTGAACTTAGAAAACCAAATCTCCCCTCTTAGTTGGTTGAAAATATATTTTATTTTAGGAAGAGGGTAGTGGTTCTCGACCATCACCTGATTCAACCTTAGTTAGTCTATACACAACCTCAGACTACCATCTGCCTTCTTGGTGAACAACACTACAGCTCCACACAGAAACACACTAGGTTGGATTAATCCCTTCTTCATCAAATAATCAATCTCAATCCTCAAATACCATAACTTAAAAGGTTTCATTAAATAAAGATCCATCTAAATTGGAGAAGCATCAGGCTGCATGTCTATCCCAAACTCAATAGCACATTGATGTGGTAGTGTCACAACCACTTTAGTAAAATCATCTATGAACTCCCCAATTACCCTGGTAACCTCTAATATCCAAGCATCCATTGATTCCACTAAAAACTTATACAATAAAGAAATAATGGGCTCCAATTGGTAATTCCCCACCTGAAAACTCCTCTCACTGAAGAAAACCATAAGTTGACCATCCAAATCCAAAATGTTGAATCTACTATTGAATCAATCGATAATAGCACCTATGGAAAAAAACCAGTCGATACCGAGGATGAAATTGTATGGCCACATATGTACCAATAAAATATCCCCATGAGACATATATAGTTCCATCAGCAGTCTACACCCCCAGTATAAATAAAACAGGATGGTCTGGCCTATAACTAACATAGTCAACACTAATGGAACGGGAAGCCTCTCTATATCTAGTCCCAAATCATGGGCTAGAGTGGGTAAAAAAATGTATTAAGAAGCCCCCAAATCAAACAAGACACAAATAATATAACTAAACAAACTAATCGTACCTCTGATGATCTCTGGCTGCTCTAGAACTATTGCCTCCACTACATGTAACTGACCGAGTCCAACTCATGTACCTCTATATTGATGATCACCTCTATGTCCATCCTTGGGTTGTGGTCCCTAAAAATAAGGAATATCATAAGGTCATCATTTACTTGCTTCACTCCCCTTGGATGAGAATAATCTTGCTACCCTCACTGTTGAAATATCCTCATTGGTAATTTCTGGTGAGATTGGTGTTGAACCTATACACATGCACCAAAAAAAGCTTGAAAATCCATTGGGAATGAGTCCTGAATATGGTTGTGAATTCCACAGAAGAAACACATCGGCCCCAACCCCACAAGAAAGGCATAGAAACCAAAAGATCGAAAGGAAAGCTATCGAGGTCAACTCTAGGCTTGTCTAAACCTTAAAGGTCTAGGTTCTAGAGACCTTCCACTAATAACTCTACCCATCAATTAACCCTTTTGGTTCCCTTATTAAGGAAAAACTCCTTAGGGGTACATTTTCGTAATCATATCTTCCTTCTTATGAACCTCTTGGTAAGCTGGAAACGTGAAAGGATTAACTACATACTGAATTGAAGGATGGAGTGCCTCCTCAAGACGTCTCGCATGAGACTCCTCGTCTAGAAAAATATTTTTCACAAAATGAAGAAGATCCTTAAACCTGATTCAAAAATTCCACACTGAAATACTCCCCTGGTGTAGAGAAATAAGCTTCTTCTTCTTCACTATCTTTATAGTTTCTAAAATTAACTCTGCTCGTAACTCCTTCTAGAAGTCAAAAAAAAATATATGCCTCCCTATGCTCTCTAAGATATAGCGCCCACCATAGATGCATAACTCCTTGCATCTGACTAACTTCCAAAGGCCCCCAGTACTCTATTCGGACCTAAATACAACTGAAATTAATCTCAAGCTCCTCCAACAATATATTTATCCCCATGTCTAGAACACTTCCCCCATACTTCCCCATATACTTTCACGGGAAAGTATGCAGCGACCACAACCATTGATCGCCCTCCTTAGAATGATCAATCCTAAAATAATCAACTGGATCATCCAGCTGAACCTCAAATCCCTGATCCATATGAGCATGATGAGTAGGATCCATAACTAAAAGGAAAACAAGAAACTTCTTAAGCCTAGTAGTATATATTTTCATTGTGATATATTTTAATTAACTTTAATCGATTTAATTCATTTTATATATTTTAACCTTACCCAAAAAACCCAATTCAAATCATCATGATGCATGTACCTCTCCTATGTATCTTCACTAAAAGTGGTTTAGCCTCAATTGGTTGTTCGGTAGACTCATATTCCTTACATCATATCATAGGGGGGCATAAAATCACATGTTCTTAGCTAGTCTTACCTGACCTATGTCATGCGCTAAAATCATCTTACACAATTTCCTTACCAACCCATGCAATTCTCTATATTCCTAACTCTAAAATACATCATATCTCTCAACCATCACCTCTAATACCACTCTGTCGTGACCCCCTCACTCCAAAGATACCACAATGATGGGAGAGAGATAATGGCCCCTGATTCCCACCTATAGTATGACTCGGGTTGGAAACTAGTACCAAGGGTGGAAAAATATCACAATATAAGAGGAATTACAATTTATAAGAAAACAAGATTGGGAGATAGAATGAAGCATCCACAAAAACTCCAAGACATAATATAAAATAGAAACCAAAACCATCCCACATGCATATATATATAGAACTGATACAGATCAAACTCTCCAAATTAAATACACAAAATTAAAGCTAAAGAAGACATATAGAAACTATCAAGGATCTGAGCTTGTAAGGTCTAGCATTGGCCATGAAAGCCTATTATAAATGGGGAAATATTTTTATATACATAGGGTGACCAGATAAGTATATTCAGTAGGAAAATCTCAAGTCTCTCATGCACAACTGAAAGAAGCATGATAATGCACCTATGAGAAAATAGTAAAACAAAATAGCACCTGAACAGATATACTAACCATACCAACCTCACTAAGGAATGCTCACCAAACAAAGTTAAGCAATATAATATAAAGTAAATCACATCAATGAGAGGGTGCCCCACACCACTTTCTAATTGATTAGTATCTCACACACCCTAATAGTAAATGTCATAGTGCTCCCACCTCTTCCAAATGTACCACATCACATCCCACTCGCACACACATGGGACAAATAGCACATCCCTCCCACACAGACATGGGCCTTACAGCGCATCACATCTCATCAAATCTCATCCTAAAGACACCTAGGAAAGCATGTCACAACTCATCTCGAAGACACTTGGGACTCCACATCACAATTCATCTTCAAGAAACTAGGGACACCACATCAAAACTCACCCTAAGATGATTGGTTTATCATCACCTGGAAGAGGGAGTTGTGAAGGTCAGGTGGCCAGCCATCCATCCTTCTGCCAGGATGTTGAGAAAGACACCCCCCGCATTATTATGTGGTTGTTTGGCACATATATCTCAACATGGGTGGGATCCGTATAAAAATCGTAAGAAAAATGATAGTATATATATAGTATCAAACACTCAAGCCCAACCTACAGGTTCTCAAACAAAGAACCAACTCACAATATCATCACTTTTGTTGCTACCTCAAAATTCATAACAAGACACAAAAAGCCACGAACCCTATTTCACATCTTCATCCAAACACATTTAATTATTCCATTATTTTAATTATTTAGCATCAACCTAGTTAAATCAAATAGTACATAATTTAAATTATCTATTAACCATTTTTATCCCACTAATCAAACCAACCCATGACATTTCAAACATTGTTAAACAGTTATTAATTTATTTATTCCATCACTAATCGGGCATCTAGCACAAGGAAACCACATATAGAAAATATCTCAACATCCTTATCATACCACAACATCACCACACAAAATCATGACAAACAAACCACCTCCTCACTATCCCAAAGGTATGGTCAACAAACCACCTCCTTGCCTCCCTAAAAGCACGACCAACAAACCACCTCCCTACCACCTCAAAACCATTCCCAAACAAATCACATATCTCCCCACACCCACCCACACATCATTTTTATACAAGAACGACCACACATAAAAACAAATCAACAGCCATTTACAGATTTATAAAAGGGATTTTATCACATTACACATTAATATAAGGGTTTTATAACTAAAACCAAAATCCTGGGGCAACCATTTCATTATCCAAGTGTAAGTAATTAACCAATTTCTATTTAGGGTGATATCACAATAATCACAACCAAAGAATAAATAACAAAACATATATCCAGTGCAAAAAAATCCTCCAATGGACACAATGTTTTGTGGGGTATCAAGCTCGTACATTTCACAATATCCCAAGCAATGTCATATCCATAAAATCATTTAAAAAACCCCAAATTTCTCCTATCAATTAAATTAACCAATTAATTATCTTTAATTATTTTAGAACATCCATTACCCTTAGGTAAAAAAAATTAAATCCCTCTTGTTTGATATATAATAACGGGAAATGAGGAGATCCAAACCTCAAATAAGCTTTCCAACTCAAAATGAATCATAGGGTGAAGAAGAACACCAAAAAATCACAACCGTTCTATGATAACCAAGAAACAACCTATACCACACCAAGGATCCAAAAAAAAGAAACCCAAATGCACCCTGAAACTAAAGTAACACCACTACAACAGAAACCCCAAGAAGAAAGGAAGGAAATAGGTGAGAATGAGAGAATAAATCACCACAGATGGAATATGGGAGCTTAATGATCAATCCTCGTCGAAGGAAATATCCAAACGCTAAAGGAGAGGATGAGAGAAAATCTACTGCCATATGATTTGTGAAACAATTAGTGTATGAAACCTTTATAACTATACAACATCAAGTAATTACTTGATGTTTAAAACCCATTCACATTGTGTAATCACGGGATTCCATGTTCCACCCAAAAACATGTCACCTTTTTATTATTTAAAATCAAAAAACTACATGTCATTCCAGCCCTGAACAAGTCATGAAACAAAATTTCACATCATGTAATACACATACATGACATGTATTTCCTATAGAAACTCTTTTGTACTTCCGGATTTTATTGAGAACTCCCAAAACATTCTTTGAGAACCTCCAACAACCAAAACTGGAAATGTAACAGACCAAGAGGGCATGAACCATTTCCCTATTCCACTCTATTAAATTGATTTCATCATTGAGATTTTTATTCTTTATTATTGTCCATCACTAATAGAATTATCTATTTAGAAGATAAAAGGTCAATAAGACTTTCTCTTACTTAGAGATTTAGTGGATAGATGATATCTTATAAATGGAATCAATTCATTATTCCATTGTTAGGGGATTAAAAGATATACAAAATATAAAAGTCCTTTTTCAGAAGAATGAATCAATGACAACTTTCTCATTCCTGAGAGAATCAATTCCATCCACATGATTGAAGTTATAATTCATAAATTTAGATTATTGGTTTGGTACTGCAATGAAATTCTAAACTCACACTCCCCTCATATTAGGCATTTCATTTGTGTAATCATCACATTCCCCATCACATTATTTGTTAGCATGATTCCTTTTATTCCAATCCATTAACTAAGATAAATGGATATTAAGGATTATAATATTTATATTAACAAGAGTGTGAAAATAAATACTATTAATTCAAATGGAATAACTCATAAAGTACATGTATACCCTAAATTTTCAATTTATAGATTTTGAAATATGTTATCCAATGTCATTCTTGGTTCTATAACCTAACTAGTTATATATTACATCATTAAATTATATAGAACCAAAAAAATATATATTCAAATCCATTATAATGGTTTGTAATGACCATATTAATTTAACAAAAAATATCCCCTCAGAGTGATAAACTATATGTTTAGTTATGGCCTTTTTAACCAAGTGAAAATCAATTTAATACCCAATCAACCTTTCTTAGGGTTATTACACCATAGGTTCATCTTTTCTGGAGCCTAAATCTACTTTTTTCAATCCAAATATGGATTTTATTTCTCAAGAACTACACACTCTTAAAAAAATTAAAGATCGTTTCCTATAATTAGACTTATCCCTATGATTTTCACTAATTTTTCATCATCTTAATCCCTAAAAAAATAAAACCTTTCTATGATACCAACTATAGAAACACAATCCCCATAAACTCTTAATTTCATGAATTTTAAAATTAAATTACATAAAACATTTCCTATAGATCTATATGCCTAGCACTATTAAAATATTATATTCAAATTACATCAATATAAACATGAGCTACATTATAATTATTTTAATCTCCATAAGATGATCATAAGTTTATTTTGTTCTCTTACTATAATGGATAACGTAGGTATATGCATAAAGAAAATGGGTGAGTTGTAAATCCCAGTAATGGAATAATCATAAAAAATCATAATGATCAAGTAAAACACATGACACAATAGGTATATCATGAAATAATAAAAGATAAAGAGCATATATAATAACATAAAATCATAGCATGAGAAGATTATATCATAAGATCATTGAATCATAGGTGTGATAAACCACTTATTTTTTAATCAATAAATTTTATATTTCATTAAAATTAATTATTTAGATTCATATTAATGGTTATTATTATAACCTAAGAAATAATTTTATTAAATTATATAACAAGAATGTGATTTTTCAATTGGAAAAGGAATTTATTTTTTCAAATGTAAATATTTTCCATGCTTCACATGGTTTTTTTAAAATAAATTTATAAATTTTAGAAATTTAATTTGATAAAATGGACTTAATTTTTGAAAGGGTTGATTTTAATGTGAATAGTGAAAATATAGTTTTCTCAAATACAGTAATATTTCCTTTTATTAAGTATTCAAAAGGTACCATCTAGTTATGGATTTGTTTTGAAGTCAAATAACTCTTAATTTTTTATTCATAAACTAATAAATTTTGTAATAATCAATTCTATTATTTATTTTGTTGGAAATTTATTTTTATGCTTAAAAAGGCATTTTTCAAAAAATTGTTTTCATTGAGTTATGTGTATTTATATTAAACTTTATTTTTTTTACCTGCATAAATTTAACTTGGTAAAAAAATTAATTATTTATAATCATAGAGTTCAATGTTTTTAATAATTTTAATTTCATTTTTGGTCAAAAAATAAGTTAACATGGTAAAATATTTTCACTATAATGATGGTTAAAATTAGGTAAATTGTTTAAAACCTAAGTGGTAAGGTCATTAAATCATATCTGTAATTTATTGGTTGAGTGGATTATAGACCCTCTTTATCCTATCATCAAAAATGGCCTATTTTGGTACCACTTTACCTTAGTATAACATTTATCATACATTTAGAAAATAAGCCTTTACAAGAATGTCATTCCTCTCACTCATAAAATGATCCCTTCAGCACCTCACTTGTCCATACAATTTGAGAACCTTAGATCTAACAATACCTAAAAAATCACTTCCTAACTCTCTTTCCCATTTACAATATTTTTTTTCTTCCCAAAATACGAATCTATGTAGTCTTAAGAATAGTTCTGGAGGATGATGTCTAAGGAAGAGGTAATAGTATTAAACATGTTCTTTCTGGTTTATTTATTATTCCACCTCAAAAAAATATATTATTACAATAATAATATAATGAATGTAATATAATTTTAATATAAAATTTTATTGTATTGGGAATAGGTATTATATACCTTACTCTCATCACGTTGAAAATAAAAATGTATCTCATGTTACATATGGACTACCACCTCCAGAAACGATGTGTTTCATTTTTCATCACCACATTACATGGGGGGATATAAAATACATTTAATGGAATAATATGATATTTATAAAATTATTATGGTTTTGGGATGATAAATTTTCCATTATATAAAAAAATAAATAATAAATGGTCAATAGAAGATTTAACCACCCAAAACGGACATACTAAGACACTTTTTAATTAATAACCTCTTTCCATTATCTTTAATCCATATTAATCATCTACCTCATCTTGAATCCAATTTACCACTTTAATAGAATGTTTTTAAAATCATTAATATTTTTTAAAAGTGATATTACTACTAAAAAAAATATATTATTACTCATTCAACTACTGTAATGTTTTCCTGTTCGGTATGGTTTCAACACCTTCATAAATGATGTTAAAATGTTTATGCCCCAAATGATTTAGAAAACTTAGATATTTGAAATATTATATAATAATGATAAATTTAGAATGTTTTCATGATAATATAATTGTTAGATATCTATCATAATAATGGAATTAAAAGTGAACAATCATGGTAATTTTAAATTGTAAAAAAACAATCTTATCAAGTAAGATTCATCGAAATGAAAATATTTCATAACATGTGGAACTATTTTATTTATTGAATGATATAAACCAAATAAATTAAAATATATAGAAATTATGGAAACTTTGTACAATAAATTTTCACCATTACTAGGGATGAAACTATATTTTGGAGATTATAAATTAAATGGCCCCAAAACAACCAACATGAACTATACCGATTTTATAATCCAATGAAACATGCTGAAAAATGAAATAAAAATAATAATAATCAAGTAATAAAAATGAAAAAATTTATTAATCAAGTAAATAAATAATAAGATTTTATTATTCAAAATGGTAGAAGTTTCATGAAGTGAGTCGGGACTCAAGGTAAGGAATTTTTCCTTTAAACATGATTTTAAATGTTTGGAAGTTTTCCTTTAACCTCTTTTTATGCCATATTATTTTAAGAATATTCATATATAGACAATAATAATTTATTAATGTTATTTTATATTAAATTTAAATTTAATTAAAAGTTTCTAAAAATGAATCTTTTCAACATTTTCTGTATGGGTAATTTTTTACTTTCTTTAAAAAATTATGAAAAAAATGTTTTTTTAATATTTACTGCATCATGGATTTTTATCGTCATCATGTCAATTATTAATTATTAAGATTAGTTTTAGATTGTCCATATTTTTGCAGTGTAAATTAAATTAAAATTTTTCTTTAAATATTTTAATTTAAATAATTATTAAATAAAATGAAATTTCCATTTATTTTTATAGGATAAAAAAACATTCTTGTGATTAATGGTTCAAATGAATGTTTTTAAGAATTCTATGTTGGAATAAAAATCCATATATGTTTTATTTATTTTATGGTTCATGTAAATTATATATGATGTTATTTGGGTCTGAAATATCTTTTCAATGCATTGTTTAATGATGACAGAGTTAACTGGATATAAGTTACTCTTATAAAGATTATGGGATTATCTAGTTAGGTGATTACATTGAGAATTAATTATATTAGTTACCACAAAGGTTATTATTTTGTGAATGATGTTGGGATTAACTGAGTAGGTTTATCCATTATAACAAGGATATGAATATGAATTCCTAGGTAACATTTAGGATTATATTCTTATATTTATGCTTTCTTATGAATGTTTTATGAAAATATTTGGGAAAAGAAATTGATTATTTGATTTGAAAGATTTTTATGTATAAAGGAAGACGTTTCCATGTATTTTCATGTTTTTCAATGGACTAATGAATCTCCTATAATTTTATATCCTTTACTAAGCTTAATTTTATTATATCATGATTTCAAATGATTTTATTGGATTTAAGGATTCGTATGAACTCTATAAAAGTTAATATTTATATTATAAAGACTCACTGTGAATGAAATGAGTGTTTCATGAATGAAACAAGAGTTTCAGTTTAATAACCAATCATTATGAAATAAATATACAATGTTTATAAGTGTATTCATCTAAACCTAAAAGGTTATAGGAATGTGAGGAAATTAAATCCTTGTGATAAATCATGATATTATGGGTTGATTATATATGGGATATTATATTTAGTATCAGATTAGGTTATGAATAAATTTAGAGGTTTTGATATTGATAATGAAATAAAATATGGGGATTATAATTTATGGTCATATTATCATGATAGAGTTTTTGATTACCAGAATGGCCTCAATGTTGCTTCATCCTACCAATGCATATTTTAGAATGGGTTTTTGTAGAGCCAACCAGGTGAAGGAAGTATAAAGGAATGAAGAGGAAAATATAATTCAAAATTAAAAACCCAAAATTATTAGAGTTGGAACTAAGTAGCTTAGTATTATATTAACCCAATTAATACAAGTATTAAATTTTGGTAATCATGAAATTGAGATTAAAATTTATCTTCAAAATAACATGTATGTGTTTTATCATTTCATGAAACAATGCACTCTGTATTTCGGAGGAACAATAGAACTAGTGGTAGGAGAAAGATAGATCAATATTTTGGAGAAGAAACTTGAATTTTGGGGTGTTTAGATTATCAATGGATATCTCTTGATATTTATCATCTTTAATTTGAATTCAATTAGTGGTGTTATTTGATTATGAAGATAAAGAGGAAGAATTATAATTATACCATCGAATGGATGGTATTTAAAGATCTTATTCTTGAAAAAAATTATCTTAAAGGTCTTCAAATTTGGATGGAATAGCAGTTTAAAGAGTTAAGGTAGAAGGAGGGGGACTCAGTTTCTACTTTATAAGGGAATTTTACCAATTAGACTAAAAAAATCAAATATTATTCTAGAATCTAAATTTAAAATTGATAGATTTTACATAATATCAAAACCTTGTTTATGAAGGACTTTGGTAACTTGTGAATTTAAAAATTATGAGGAAATTTTTTGATGTATTGAGAAGGTTGAGAGAGAGTTTGTTTATTTTTATGGATCCTAAATAAATAAGTATAAGGATTGGACAAGGTGTAAAAAATGGGGGGATATACCCTAAGAAAATATAATGGTAAATTATTTCAAGTTTGTTCTTACCCTAAATACAATAGGAAGAATTCTAATGACTATTTGATAGGATCAGGGAAATGCTATTGGTGGGGTGAAACTAGACATTTGGATTGTGATTAAAAAAATGAGTTGTGTTAATGGCTACACTAGTAATGATAATATATAAAGTGAAATTTTTAAATTTTAATGATATGACATGTTATAAAAATACTTATCTAAAGAAATGTATAAAAAGTGTAAATCATTAATATCATAATAAAAAAGGGTTTGAAATTCAATTTTCCACCACCATTGCTAATACTGGTCCCTTAAATGAAGTTGTGAAATGTACATTAAATGTTTTCTCAAATTATTCCAATGTATTATTTGATTAATGATCTATAAATCCTTAAATTTCTAGTAAATTTTATAGTAAAATGGGAATATAACCTTAATAAATAATGATAAAACTTTTTGTAAAAAATCTTGGTGGGATTATTTGAGTAATAAGAATTTATATGAATCTTCATATAGTTATCTATTTAATTATTTATCCTAATAATATTTTTCTCTTACCCATATTACAGTTTTACGTTATTTAGTGTATCGATTGGCTTCTAGTTTATCATGCTAAGATAGATTTCTGAGCTTATAAATTCATAATAAATTTTTAGAATGAGTTTCAATTTGTATGTAATAATGATTTTATACATTTTATAATATATTAGTAATATTACAAGTCAATTAAAAAGGAGGTGAAAGTTATCTTTAACATGTTATTGGAAATAAAGGAGATATTTAGCTTTATGATGTGCCTATAGTTAATAAATTTTTTGTTATATTTCTTAATGATCAGCCTTGTGTTATTTCTAATTGGGGGTTGAAATTTTTATTGACTTAATTCTCGATTCTAACACAATTTCATAACCTACATATCGAATTGCTCTAGTGGAGTTATTCGAATTGAAAACATAATTATAGGAATTCCCTGATAAAGGTTTCATCTTCCATAATAGTCCACCTTAGGGTGAACCTATTTTATCTTTTAAGAATAAATATGGTTTTATGAGGCTTTGAAATTATTATGGAAAACTCAATAACATTAATATTAAGAACAAGTTTTCATTGGATATTATAGATTACTTATTTGATTAGATCTAGCTAGCTCGTTGTTTTTTTAAAGATTGACCTATAATCTGAATATCATGATCCAAAGGTAAGTGAAGAATACATTATGAGGATAGTGTTTCAAAATAGGTATGGAAATTATGTGTTTTTTTATAACCATTAGGTTTATAAATTTACCTCATGTATTTATGGATCTAATGGATATAATATTTCTTGAGTATTGGGATAAATTCATGGTTTTATTAATTTATTATATTCTTGAATAATCTAAATGTTATGAGGATCATGAAAAGAATCCAAGAATTGTTCTACATACCCTTAAATAAAAGAAAGTTGTTGAAAAATTTCGTAAATATGAATTTTAGTTATAATATATTTCATTCACAAGGAATATTATAACTCATGATTGTAAAAAGATTGACTCAACTAAAACTAGTAAAGGGAGTTAAATTATTTTAGATAAAGGAATGTGATGAATGTTTTAATAAATTAAAAGGAATATTGGTTAAAGCTCAAGTATTGACCAAACCATTAAGAAATTTTGAATTTTTTATTTATATTAATTCTTGCTTGATGTGAATTAGATGTGTATGGATGAAAAATGATCATTCAATATCTCAGGCATCATGATAGTTGAAACACCATAAGAAAAAATGAAAAATTCATGGTCTTGAACTTTCAGCAACAATTGTTTCTTCAAAAATTTATGAGAATAATTTTTATGGATATAAATATGATATCTATAAAGTTCATAGAAATTTAGATTTCATATTCACTCAAAAATAGTTTAATAAGGGGAGGAGAAGATAGTGACAACAAGTAAAATATTATAATTTTATAGTTCACTCTCATCCTGTTAAAGCAAATACAATAGTAGTTTCTTTTATCAAAAAGAAAAATTCATAATTAACCATGATACCTTTGGAACATAACCATGTAATAAATAATTCAATGAAACTGGAACTATATGTTTTTTATATGAAACCAGAATCTTTTAGCTCAAGTATTAGTATAATCATCCTTACTAGAAAGAATTAAATATGATCAGAAGGAAGACTATAGTTAGTAAATAAAGGTAGAACTGGTTAAAGAAGTAAAATTTTCTAAGATAAATATTAAAATATAAGGTGTTTTAATGTTTTAAAATAGGTTATATGTTTTGAGTGATCTTCAGTTTAAAAAGAATTATTGAGTGAGGCCCATAGATCTCTATATTTTTTCATCCTAGAAACACAAAGTCATATATATATATATATATATCTTTAACAATATTATTAGTGGGATAGAATGAAGAAAGATATTAGTGATTATGCCATGAAATGATTGATTTGTCAATAGTTTAAATCCGAATGACAATAACCAGATGCTATTCTTCATTCATTTTCAATTACATAATTTAAATTTGAGCATATATCCATTGATTTCATGTTGGGGTTATTGAAGACATCTTAAGGTAATAAGGAAATTTGGATTATTATTAATCGTTTGACTAAATCTTCCCGCTTTCTTCTTATTATAGATGATATGTGGTTGGAATAGATATCATGACATAATATTAAAGATATTGTCATGTAGCATGGACTTCCTCTATTTTATCTTTATGTGGCCTTAAAATCACTTGGTTTACCATATATTTTTATTAAGTATTTAGGATTTAAATAACAAATTGTGAATTTATTGTTAAATAATTCAACTTTTGTATTTCAGTTGTTTAATTTACTATTTTTTCAATTTATATATTTATTTTGGTATTATTTCATTTAAATTTTGAATTCAGTTCATTTAGTTCTTCTTTATATTTTATTTCTAAATTTATTTTAAAATTTTAATTTTAATTTTGTGTTTTTATTGTTTCTAATGTTTAAATAAATATTCAATCATTATATTTATATTTAATTATCTAAAAAATTAATTTAATTTAAGTATTCTATTATTCTTGTAATATAACTTTAATCAATTTTATTATTTAATTTGATCACAAAATTTTATTTAAAAATTTAATGTTTTAATTAAATTTATAAACACAATATCAAATTATTTAATTAAAATTATTTATACTTATAGTCAGTTTTTAATTTATGTTAAGTGTTTAATTTTTAGTTTTTGGTTTTTAATTTATTAATTATTCAATTTATTTAAATTTTTAATAATTTATATTTTAATTTGAGTTTCAATAATATAATTATTTGATTTAGTTTTAATTTTTTAATTTTCTTAATTAATAAATGTTTTAATTTTAATTTTATTTGTTGATAGATTATTTTTCTTAAGTTTTTAGAAGAATAAATGAGTCAACACCAGCTTCCTTACTCATTACCAGATGACTCCAAGTTGGCATCCCAACGGTGACTCCCACAAATGACAAACTGTTATATTTACCAAACACTAGATAACCAACTTCCTAATGGTGGATCCATCCATCTTTTCCTAAAAACACCCATTTTTTTAAAGATTAAAATGGTGGATCATCATTTTTAAAAAAAACATGGCTTGTAAAACCACAACTCTGACACAAACAAATCAATTGCTACTAAGAACCATGATTCCAAACCCCTTTTATGAAACCAAATTATTTCTGAAGATGCCATATTCCTTGAACATGCATGAAGTAGATTTACATACCTTGATTTAACCATTGTTTTCCTAAACTCAAACCATATCTTAAGGCCATGGAGAAAGAGATCTCTAGAAATACTCAACCCCTATTTCGTCGCACTTTCCTCTAGATTCGAAGAGTCGTGCTGTTGATTGTGCTTATGAGGGTATATTCCTACTGTCATTTTCTGTTGAGCTGGAGAAGTCACTGCCATAGAGCACCGTTGTTGGAATATCCATGGTCGAGGTCTTGGTTGAGCTTCTTTGGTGAAGAAGAACCCCCACACCCAACACCTCCCCACCCCCCGGCATGGCCCTGTATAAAGAAGATAGAAAAATAAAAAAATATTAAATAAAATATTAAAACTTAAATAATAATAATAAATAAACATAATAAATACAATAATAAAAATATGATTATTATTATTATTATATAAAATAAATAAATTTAAATAATTAAACCTAATTATTTAATATTTGAATCTAATAATAATGAGGAATAAATTTAATAATATTTATCTATTTATAAATTTATAATCATATTAAAAATTATAATGATAATAATAATTTTGTTTATAAATATCTATAATAATAATTTTATACTCAAATTTATTTAATGTTTTTTAATCCACATTTTTATTTAATTTCTATTTCTATTCTGATGTACATATTCGAGCTGGGAAGGCATCTAAATTCTTTCATAACCAATTGCACATGGGTGTTATGCCACACTTAGAAGATATTTACTCAATTCATGAGGATTGCAAGAGGAACAAATTTGTGGATGATGAAAAATAGAAGACTGAGTTAAGTTGGTTAAAGGTTATTGGAAACTAAGAGGAATACAATGGAGGATTACAATTTGAGGCAAACCTGACTGAAGGGTATCTTTAGACCTTCTTGGAGACCCAGATAGAGACAGTAGTAGGCCTTATAACTTGTATACTTGAGGGAGATCACTTCTCCCTTATTTTTATTATTTTCATCAATTTTTTACTATAATAGTTTATTTGGAATCAAATATGATTGTTAGATAAACATCTTTTGATCAGGGGATTATATTTCTAATACTTCATATTTTTCTTGCTTCCTCGTAAAATTTCATATTCAAGATTTGGTATTGATTGGAAATATCAGTTCTAGATCTTAATCATAATTTTTTTCAACCTCTTGTTCTTTCAGTTAAAACATCAATATCAATCGCCCAGATTTATCTTGAATGCATTTTTCTACAAATCTTAATTTCAAAAATATTAGATTACATTGGCGAGATTTATTCTAGTAATATTTATTTTAATTATATTATATTTTGGTGTTTATAGTTCTGTAGAACTTCTAGATACACTAATCTATATGAAAAATCATCTAGAAAGGGAGATTAGTTAATCATTTTTTAAGGTTTTTTACTCAATATAATTTTTGTGAGTAAGTTATCATTTCAACCAGTAGTATTAGTTTTTCCTCAATAATTTATATTGAATCATATTCCTCGATATCTCTCTGAACTACTTGATCATTATTTCTCTGATATCAATTAGTTCTGTAAAAATCACTATTCATATTCTATTTCCTTGTATTAAAAAGTTAACAATACTTTTAACCATTGTTTTACACTGGGTTTATTATGTAAAATTGATACACATCCTTCTCATGGGTTTGACCTAACTATCCAATATATTATAGTTAGTATGATTTTATAAATAATTAACCATTGGAACATATTAATGATGTGTGTGTTAAGTTTTTTGTGTTATTTCTAGGGAAGTCTTTCAGAACCAATTTTTCAATAAAAAGTCTCAAAAAAATCTTTAAAACAATTAAAAAAATCTTGTGATTAATGGAAAATCATTTTTAAAATTGTTACATGTATTTGATGATAAGGAGAATTATGGATTAACATTTTTTTTACTAATTTCCACCATAATCAAGTGGCCTTAATGTAAAATAAATTTTATAAAATAGTTCAAGAAAATGTACAGTGGATGCATTCCCAAAAGGATGAGTTAAAACTTAAATTTCATAATAGTGACCCTATAACCAATTTTCACAGAAATTAAATTATTTCAATTTCTCAAGACAAGCTTTCATAAATTTAATTCAATGACTATGAAGTGATGGAGATGGGTCACTCTATTAAAATACCTGAGTTTCATCCAGATTTATTTAAGTTTAAAGAAAATCTCACCCAAACAGTGGTTAAAAATGATGATTGTGATTTTATACATGTGTATTTTTCTTTAATGGAGTTTGAATTAGATGTCTTAGATTGTATATCAAAAACTCCATTGTTTTATAAATCTCAAATTGTTGTTGTTTATTTTATTGACTCATCTAATATAATAAAGTGAAGAAGAATCTAAACTAATTTCAAACATTCAAGAAGCATCTCAAATTTTACATGATCAACCACTTTTAGAACTTTTCTGTCAAAACCTAGTTCATTTTATCCCTTCATATGATTATTTCGAGGATGTAAGTGGGGATATAACCTTGAGGACTTTCTACAACCCCATAGATAACCCCATTCAGTGTTTTCACTTCTTCTTTGTTTAAAAATTTTCTATTCTAAAACAATAGCAGAAGTGGACACTAACATGTCCCCAACTGTCAAGGGATGGTTTTAAGGGATTTATATAGCTGTGAAGGGATCCAAGTTTTCCATTACTTTTTATGGTGCCAAGACATTTCATTTTTTACCTAAAAATAAATTTTAAAAGCATTCATTGTGGTTTCTACTTATAAAACCTCACCTACCTATTGACTTTGCTTTGTTTATAGTGAATTCTAGCTGGGAACTTTAAAACTATTATTGTATAGGAGGAAGCCCATGATATTATTTATTTTAATAAACTTGTTCATTCCTTTTTTATAATCTATAAATCCTAACTGAATACTTAAAATTCAGTGCTTCATGGGATTCAACCCATGGTTCATCTTCGTTTTAAATTTTGGTCTTGTTTTTATAAGAATAAATTGATGTAGTTGCTCTGTAATTTTATTCTTTGTTTATGCTAGTTACATGTTCTTGGAATTCCTAGTCTTCGTTCTTTAAGAATTTTTTTTGGTGTCAATAGAGGAGTAGAATTTTATTTTATTGTAAAGTCAAAAAAAATTATACTCGCATTTGACTGGAAAAAATTCCCAAAACTCATACCATTGGTTCTTCATTATATTTAAGTTTAATCTATTGTTATCTTTTTTATTTTTTTTATTTTATATCAAATTATGCATAATAAACCATAGAATTTCACTCAAAGCTAAGGGGGGATATGTTTTTGGATTAACTCAAGGATAAAGCTTCTTTAATTAGAGAAGTACACTTTTCATCTTCTATGTCTCATTGTTGCTCTTATTCATATTTTTCCTCTTTGCTACATGTGCTGGTATGATAGAAAATATGATACTTATTCTTGATTTTCTATAATTTTTTTTGGTTTTCTTTTCAGTTTATCCACTTTTTAAAATTAAGTGTGTGGGGGTTATTACACTTAGATTATTATTCTTTGAGTAAACTATATTTTCTTTCCTGGGTGTTAAGAATATTATTTTCTGTGATGTAGAAAATATAATTGAATCAAATTTTCAAATTTAATCACACCCTTTTCACCATTTTCATTGTTTTCCGAGATAGTATTTGAAATTAATTAAAACATTATTAACACTAGATTTACTGATAATTCATATGAATTTTTGTAAAATCATTATCGTGGAAAACTCATACTTGTTAGAACTTCACTGTGACCCGTGAACATATTTTTAATATGTTGAAATTGAAAAAAAATATCTTTAAAATTCAACTTTTTTTCTCCAACTTTGAATTCAACATTGGGGACAAAGTTGGGTTTTATGTTTGGGGGAGAGGGTCATCTTATTCTGATATAATTTTTCATTAAATGTAAAACCATCAAATTCCTCTATTTTTTTTAAAACAACTGTTAATCCTTTTCAAAATTCTTTCAGGATATAAGGTACTTTAAGCATCATTATTAATTTAAATTCAATTTTTCCTAATGTATAATAACTTAATTTTTTTTAGGTTTTATTTTAATTTTATTTGTTAAGGATGTGAGATTTATGAGCATAGTTGATTACATTATTTTATGAATATTATTTTTAGGAAGTACGAATGAGAGTGATATAAGAATGATATTTTTTGGAATTATTATCATATCTTAAGGAAACTAGAAACTTAAACTTGGACATAGGGTACTCACTTTTTATTATAAAATAATAATAATTTTCTTAGAGAGCCGACTTAAATGGTAGTCTTATAAGTCCTTTGAAATTAGAGTAAAATGGGTAAATGAGAACCCACAGTGAACATCTAAGACTCTAGGCACTGGGTGTGTGTGTAAAACCTCCGTACATTTCTAATAAGTGCATATACATAGTACCTTGAACAAAATACCTGGAAAGGTAAAAAAATCATAAAAATAATAAAGTTCCCATTTTTCATAAATGATTTCAATAAGGTGAGGGTGATTTTAAACGCCATATGAAGAAGGGGACATTAATTTCTATAAAAATCATTTAATTTTTATTAATAAAGTGATTCAAAAAATTATAATTTTAACCTCTGATTTTTTGAACCAAGGAGAAAGTGAATGTTGAAGGTTCATTTTGTTAGGATTTTATTTCCACTTATTTGTATCCTGTTATCACTCTTAGATTTAGAACTTGGATTTGAATTGAAGTATGTCAGTAGGTGGCTTCATATATGAGTCATAAAATTTTCATCTATGATTGATTCTTTTTTCTCTTGAACTCTTATAGGTATTTGAAATTAAAAAAGAACTCTTTTGAACTTTACATTTGAAAATATTAACTCTCAATTTATCTTCTTCTTCACTTTTATATTGCTTGACATGCTTCTTTTTGAGTTGAATGTAAAAAAAATTAAAAACTTCACAAAAATCATGGAATTCAATGAGGACAATCAATGTTTAAGTGTGGGGTAATTTGATATGGCCTTAAAATCACTTTATTTTCCACATAATTTTATTAAGGTTTCATATTTTAATTAACAAATTGTGACTTTATTGTTAAAAAATTTAACCTTTATATTTCAGTTGTTAAATTTTATAATTTATCAATTGATGTGTTTATGTTTTATTATTTAATTTAAATTTTCAATTCAGTTTATTTATTCCCTATTTATATTTTATTTCTAATTTTATTTAAAAATACAAATTTTAAGTTTTTGTTTTTGTTTTTTCGTCTCTATAAATAAATATTTAATCATCATATATATACTTAATTCCTTAAAACATTAATTTAATATAATTATTGTATTACTCTTAAATTTTAACTTTAATCAATTTTATTATTTATTTTGATCTTGATAATTAATTTAAAGATTTTAAATTTAATTTTCTAATAAAATTAAAAAATCCAATATCAAATTATTTAATTGATCTGCTCTATATTTCCTATAAGTTTTTAATTTTAGTTAAGTTTTTAAATTTTTTTATTTTGAATTTATTTTTTATTAAATTTTTTTAAATTTTTATTAATTCATATCTTAACTTGAGATTAATTTATTTATTTAATTGATCTAGTTTTTAAATTTTAATTTCTTAAATTCATAAAAGTTTTAATTTTATTTTTATTTTTTAGTTGATAATTATTTTTTAACATTTCAGAAGAATCAATGAGTTACCACCCACTTCCTTACTTAATGGTAGATGACTCAAAGTTAGCATCACAATGATAACTCCAACAAATGAAAAACTCCTATAATTTCCCACCTCTAAATAACCAACTTTCTAATAGTATCTCCCTCCATCCTTTTCCAAGAAACACACCCATCAATGGAAAGTTGTAAACGGTGGAACCACCTTTCCAAAAAATCAGCAACCTTCTGCTAAAATAGCTCCCACCATTGTTTTGATTCTGCTGTTGCTCACCACCTTCCACCAGAAGCATCGAGTCACTATCAGTTTCCTTATCCACTACTGAAAACCCTACCCACTATCGACCCAACCCACCGATAGTAAAACCACAACCATGATATAACCAAATCCCTTACCCATAAGAAATAAATTTTTTTTAACCCTTTTGACCTAACCGAATCAAATCTGAAGACTCCATCTTCTATGATCGGGCATGAAAGAGATTAACAAACCCATATTTCATCATTTTTTACTTGAATTTGAATGTGATGTGAAGGAAATTATTCATGAGATTGTTATATCTTCTCCACCCATGTTTCGTCACACCTTTCCTCCTGATCTAAGGATTCGTTCTCTCGATTGTGTTTTTGAAGGAAGATTCAAGGTGTCGTCGTCCACCAAGCTGGAGAAGTCACCACCATAGAGCACTGTTGTTGGAAGAGCCATTTTTGGGGGCTCTTCTAAGCTCCTTTGGTAAAGAGGAACCCCCCCCCCCCCCCCGTATGACCCTGGATAAGGAAGACAAAACAAAAATGATAAAACAAACTAATTAATAAAATAATAAAACGTAAATAATAATAAAAATAAACATAATAATTTAATTAATAATAGTAACAATAATTATATTATTATATAAAATTAATAAATTTAATAAATAAGTATAATTATTTAATATTTAAATCTTATAATATTAAGGAATAAGTTTAATTATGTTTATATTTTTATACTTATAATCATATTTGTAATAATTATAGTAGTAATAATAATAATTTGGTTTTATAAATATCTATAATAATAATTTTATACTCAAATTTATTTATAGTTTTCCTTTATCAATGTTTTTATTTAATTTCTCTTTATATCCTGATGTGTATATTTGAGCGGGGAAAGTGTCTAGGTTCTTTAATAACTAAATTTATGTGGGTGTTATGCAGCAGTTAGAAGGGATTTACTCAAGTCACGAGGATTGTAGGAGGTGGTAGCACAAGGACAATGAAAAAGAGAAGACTAAGTTAGTTCAATTGCGTGATATTGGTGAAACAGGAGAATACAATAGAAGAATATAATATGATGCTGACTTGAATATAGATATACTTTGGACCCTCTTGGAGACCCAAAGACTCTGAGAGAGACAGTTGTATGCATTGAAACCTCCATACATGGGGGAGATCATTTCCTCCTTCTTTTTTCATTTCATAAATTTCTTACTATAATTGTTTCTTTGGAATTAAATATGATTCTTGGATAAACATCTTGTGCTTTGAGGATTATATTTCTACTGGTTCATACTTTTCTACTTCTTCACAAAATTTCATTTGTAAGATTTGGAATTGATTGGAAAGATCCATTCTAAATCTTAATAATAATTTTTTGGCACCACTTTCTCTTTTGATTCAATCTTCAAGATCAATTGGAAATATTGATATTGAATGTATTTTTACTAGAAATATTCATTTCAAAACCATTGGATGAAATTGTCAGGATTTATTCCAAGAATATTTCTTTTAATTATTTTGTAGTTTGGTGTTTCTAGTAGTATAAAACATCTAGAATCATTGATATGTGTGATTAATCTCCTGGAAAGGGAGATTATTTGATCAATTATTGAGGTTTTGAACTCAATATCATTTTTATGATGAAGTTATCACTTCAACAAGTAGTATTAGTTTTCCCCAATACATTTTTATAGAATCATATTTATAAATCTCTGTCTACACTACTTGATGATTTTTTTTCTCCAATATCAATTAGGTTTGTAAAAAATAATTTCCCATTTTCAATTTCCTTTCATTAAAAATTTATAATTTTAAAAATAATTTTAACCACAGTTTTACTGTGTTTTTTTTAAAAAACATTGGTACACATCCATCTCATGGGTTCAACCCTGATTCACACTAAATTATAGTTATTATGAGTTTATAAATAATTAAACTTTTGCATGTATTAATTATTTTCTGGTCAATTTCTTAGCTCTATTTTTAGGAAAGGATTAATGTCTCCATTTTTCAAAAAAACAAAAAAAAAATCATTTAAAAAAATTAAAAAAAAACATCACTTCTGATTACTGAAAAAATAATTTTTAAAATTAAAAATAGAATCTGATGATAGGGAGGATGGTTAATTAACATTTTATATTAAGTTATTCCATATTAAATGGGGATTAATGTCAAAATAATTTGATAAAGTGGTTCAAGAAAATGTATAGTGGATAGATTCTCGGAATGCTGGGTTAGAACTTAAATTTCACAATATTGAACTTGCGACCAATTTTCACAAAAATTCAATTATTTCACTTTCTCAAGACAATCATGCAGAAATTGAACTCATGGAATGTAAATTCATGGATTTTGGTCACTATATTAAAATCCAAAATTTTTATCCATATATATTTAATGTTGAATAAACTCTCACCCAAAAGTGGTTAAAAATGATGATTGTGATTTTCTGTTTGTGGACTTTTTTTAATAGGGGTTAAACTAAATGCCTTAGATCATATATCGAACACACCTCTATTTACTAAATTTAAAATGGGGTCTTTCAATATTATTGTTGCATCTGAGACAATAGAGGAAGAGGAATATAAACTAATTGTAAACATTCAAGAATCATCTCAAATTGTACTTGATAAACCACTTTTAGAATTTTTATAACAAAACTAATTTCATTTCACCCCTTTTTATGATGATTTTGAGTATTCAAAATGGATATAAAAACCTTGAGTACTTAGTTCCACCCCATAGATCACCCTATTTAATTTTGGAATTTTTCTAGGATTAAAATTTTACTATTCTGAAATAATTTCATAAGTAAACTGGCACATGTACACAACTATAAAGGGGTGGTTTTATGGGATTTCAATATCTCTGAATCGGTCCATGTTTTCCCTAAGTTTTTTTTGTGCCAACATATTTCATTTTTCACCTAAAAATAATTTCTAAAATAATTTGTGGTGGGTTCTACATAGAAAACCACACTAGGATAATGACTTTGGTTAGTTTTTAGGGGAGTTCAATGGGGACTTTAAAAATATTATTACATGGGAGAAAAACCACCATTTTATTTCTTTCAATAAAAATATTCTTTTATAATTTTTTTATAATCTCAAAAATTATAAATGAAGACTTAAAATTTAGTGCTTCACGGGAATCAACCCATGGTTTTTTTGGTTTTTACTTTTGTTCTTGTTTTGTTAAGAATAATTTATTATTATTGATCTCCCTTTTTCATTGTTTTTTCTACTTGTTAGATATTATTGGTCTTCCTATTCTTTATTCTTTAAGAAGGTTGTTTCTGGTCTCAATATAGAATTATAATTTCTTATTTTTCTTAAGTCACAAAAAGCATCATGCTAGAGTTTCATTACACAAAATTCCCTAAACTCATTCCATTGGTACTTCATTAAATTTTAGTTCCAACTATTGTTATATTATTTATTTCTTTTTCATTTTATTTTAACTTAAGCATAATAAACTAGAGGAATTTACTTGAAAATAAAGGGGAAAATGTGTTTTTGTATTAACTCAGGGATAAAGATTATTTAATCAAATAAGTACCAATTTCATTTTTTGTATCTCTTTGGTGCACTTCTTCATATTTTCTCTACTTTGGTACATGTTCTTGTATGCTGGAAACTATTCTTCTTGTTCTTAATTTGTGGGAGTTTTATTTATTTTCTTTTCAATTTATCCATAGCCTGAAATTAAGTGTGGGGGGTATTACCCATGGATTCTCATTTATTGATTTAATTAGAATGCATTTCCTGGGTGTTAATAATATTATTTTATATGTTTTTGAATATCTAATTGAATCAAATGTTTAAATTTTTTGACACCCTTTTTACTATATTCATTGATTTATATGTTTATGTTTGAATATAATTGAAAAAATATTATAGATGGCATTAATGGTAATGCATGTGATTCTATTGTAAAAAATTTAATGTGGAAAACTCATTGTTTTTTGAACTTCATTATGACCCTTGATCATGTTTTTAATCTATTGAAATTGTGATTATTTTTTGAGCTTTAAAATTCAAATCGTTTTCTCCACCTTTGATGTCAACTTTGGGAATAAAGTGTTGTTTTAAGTGTGGGGGAAAGGGTCATATTATTATAAACTAATTTGTACTTTAAATTAAGACCATCAAAGTCCTATGAATTTTTTGTAAATAAATAGTTCAATTTTTTTCAAAAATCTTTCATAATCTGAGGTTCTTTAGGGATCATTATGCACTTAAAATCAGTCTTGCCTAATGGATAACAACTTACTTGTTTTTAGGGTTTCTTTCGATCTGAATGTTTTTTCAAGATGTATGATTTATGAGTGAAGTTGATTACATTATTTGATGAATATTCTATTTTGGAACTGAGAATAACTATGATATTGGATAGATATTTGTGGAATTATTATCCGAACTTTAGAAAACTAGAAACTAGAACTCGAACCTAGGGGACTCGATTTTTATTATAAAAATAATAATAATGACCTTATAGATCCAACATAAATGGTAGTATTATAATTCCTTTGAAAATAGAGTAATATGGAAAAATAATAACTCATGTTGAACATTTGAAACTCTAGAAATTGGGTGTGTGTGTAATCCCTATGTACATTTTTAATAAGTGTATATTCATAGTACCTTGAAAAAAATACATGTATGGATTAAAAATAAAAAACGATAAAGTGCCTAGTTTTTTAAAATGAATTCATTAAGGTGAAGGGAATTTTTAACACTGGATAAAGAAGGGGAAAATTGACTTTTATTAAAATCATTTAAGTTGTATCAATAAAGTGATTCAAAAAATAAAAAATTTACAACTTTGATTTTTGTAACCTATGAGAAAGTGAAAGTTAAAGGTTCTTTTTATTAGGATTTTATATTCACCTATATGTAACCTATTATCACTCTAACATTTAAGACATGTATTTGAATTAAAGTAATTCAATAAGAGGCTTTATGTATGTGGCATGATATTTTTAGTAGGGACTGATTTTTTGTTCTCTTGATAACATATAGGTATTTGAATTTAGGCTAGACCCCTTTAGAACTTCACATTTGAAAATCCTAACTCACATTTTTTGTTCAAATTTGTTTTTAAATTGGTTAACATGATTCTTTCTGATTTGAATATAAAAAATATTATTTCTATTTGAAAAATTCAAAAAAAATATGGAAATTTATTAACCACAATAAATGCTCTAGGGGGGGGGATTTGATGTGGCCTCAAAATCACTTGGTTTTCCATATATTTTTATTAAGTTTTTTATGTTTTAATTAATAAAATGTAAATTTATTATTAAATAATTAAAATTTTGTATTTCTGTTATTGAATTTACAAATTTATCAATTTATGTGTTTATTTCTGTATTATTTAATTTAAATTTTTAATTCATTTTATTTGGTTGTTCTATATATTTTATTTATAAATTTATTTAAAAACATTAATTTTATTTTTTGGTTCTATTTTTTTATATGTTTAAATAAATATTTTATCATTATATTTATATTTAATTATCTAAAACATTAATTTATTTTAAGTTTTTTATTATTCTTGTTATTTAACTTTAATCAATTTTATTATTTAATTTTATCATAATAATTAATTTAAATATTTTAAATTTAATGTTTTAATTCAATTTATAAATCTAATATCAAATTAGTTAATTAATCTAAGTTATAATTTCTTTTAGTTTTTTATTTTTAGTTTTCTATTTGGAATTTATTAAATTTTCAACTGTTTTAAATTTTCAATAATTCAAATTTAATTTTTTTCATTTATTTTATTTATTTTTTTAGTTTTCAATGTTTAATTTCTTTTATTATTAAATATTTATTTTTTTATTTGTTAATTGATTGTTTCTTTTATTTTATAGAAGAGTCAATGAGCCACCACCAGCTTCATGACCCACCAACAGATAACTCCAAGTTGGTATCCCAATGGTGACCCCCACAAATTAAAAAATACTATATTTACCCACCACCAGAAAACCAGCTTTCCTATAATGGCTGCCTCCATCCTTTCCAAAACAACCCACCATTGTAAAGATACCAATGGTGGCACCTCTTTTTCCAGAAATTAGCAAACTTCCACTGAAATGTCACCCTTCGTTGCACGATTCAACCATCATTGATTTGCTTCTGCCACAGCTGACCACAATCCACCAGAAGCTTTGAGTACGTATTGGTTTCTTCATCCACTGCTAAAAAACCTACCCACTATAAACCAAAACCAATGCTAGTAAAACCACAACCATGACACCAATAAATCCACTGTCACTAAGAATAAAAATTCTAAACCCCTTTGACAAAACTGAATCGGATCTGAAGACACCATATTACATGATCGATCATGAATGAGATTAACATACTAGGATTTCACCATTGTTTAACTAAAGATGAAGGATATCTGTAGCCCATGGCACATGATCATGAAAATTTTCTTGACCTCTATTTTGTCTCACCTTTTCTCCAGATATGAGGAGTCATGCTCCCGATTGGGCTTTTGAAGGAAGAGTTGCATCATCGTCGCCCAACGAGCTAGATAATCCTTTGCTGCGGAGCACCACTATTGGAAGAGTCTTGGTTGAGGGCTTGGCCGACATCTTTCAGTGAAGATGAACACCCAGTGTATATCCCATGATAAGGAATAAAAAATAATAAAACCAAATAATTAATCAAATAACAAAAGTTAAATATTTATAATAATAAATAAACATAATAAATAAATTTATAAAAGTAAAAATAATATTATCATTATATAAAATAAAAAATTAAAACAATTAAACATTATTATTTAATATTTAAATCTAATAATAGTACAGAATAAAATTAAATATATTTAAATATTTATAAACTTATAATCATAATAATAATTATAAAAATAATAATAATTTTGTTTATAAATATCTATAATAATAATTTTGTACGCAAAATTATTGAAAGTTTGTTTTAATCAATGGTTTTATTTATTTTACCTTTCAATTATGATGTACTTATTCGAGCAGAGAAGGCATCTATGTTATTTCATAATCGAATGCATGTGTGTGTTATACAACAATTAAAATAGATTTATTAAGGAAACAAGGATATTAGACGGCAACAACATGTGAGCGATGAAAAAGAGAAGACCAATTTCAGTTAGTTAGAGGCTACTCCGAATCAAGGGGAATATAATGGAGGATTAAAATTTGATTCATACATGAGGGTAGGTAATCTTTGGACCTTCTTGGATACCTGAAGACCTGAAGAGAGACAATAGTAGGCATTACAACCTGTATAATTTAGGGAGATCACTCCTTCATTATTTTTTATTTTCATCTATTATTTACTGTAATAGTTTCCTTTGAATCAAATATGATTTTTTTTCTAAACATATTGTGCTCAGGGGATTATATTTATGCCATTTCATATTTATATGTTAATTTATAAAATTTTAATAACAATACATAGAATTCATCGAAGAGATCGGTTCTAAATATTAATCATAATTATTTTCCACCTCTTATTATTTCCATTCAAACTTCAACATCAATTGAAAAGAATGATCCTGATTGAATTTTTTCTACAAATATTAATTTCAAAACTATTAGATTATATCGGTGATATTTATTCCCATAATATTTCTTTTAATTATTTTTTATTTTTGTTTTTTTTAATTTTGGAAAACATCTAAAATCAATAATTTGTCTAATTAATCTCTTGAAAAGTGAGATTAATTGATCAATTTTCAAGGTTGTAAAATCAAAACAAAAATTTCTAAAGAAGTTATCATTTCAACCAGTAATATTATTTTTTCTGTGAGAATTTTTCTAGAATCATATTCCTTAATCTCTATCCTCATTTCCTGATCTTTATTTCTCTAATATCGGTAACTCTATAAAAAATCATTTTTCATATTATATTTCCTTTCATTAAATTTTTATAAAGATAAAAATATTATTAAATACTATTTTAATGTTTTTTTATGAGAAATGAGTACTCATACTTCTCCTGGGGTCGACCTTACTATCCACTATATTATAGTTAGTAAGAGTTTATAAATAATTAGAATTTGGAACATATTAACGATGTTTGTGTCATATCTAACCGTGATCTACGACTTACATCGGATTTCTGAAAAGCATTTCATTTGTCTTTAGGTACTGATTTAGGTTTCAGTACATATTTTCATTCTCAATGTGATGGATAATCTAAGTGAACAATTCAAAATTTGGAGTATATTCTCTAGGATTTATCATTGAATTATCAGGGAGATTGGGATAAAATCATTTAATTAATTGAATTTTTTCATAATAATAGTTTTCATTCAAGTATATATAGTACTATTTGAGTAATTATATGGAAAAAATGTTATACAATAGAATGTAGGGTCAAATTTGAAGAGGGAAATTTGTCAAAACCAAAATTTATAGAAGAGATGGTTTAAAATGTAAAGATTATTCCATACCATATAAGGGTAGATCAGATCAGGTAGGAGATCTATATAGATAACTATATAAAATATATTTTATTTTAGGTAGGGGACTATGTTTCTGTTTAAAATATGTCAATGGAAAGGTGTGATGTGTTTCTGTCTAAAGGGGGAATTAAGCCCATGCTTTATTGGTCTATATTAAATTCTAGATAAAGTTAGATCAATTTATTATCGAATATCCTTATCACTAAGTTTATACAATTTCAAATATGTGTTTAATGTTTTATTATTAAGTATGTATATACCTGATGCATCTCCTATATTAAGCCCTTAAATGGGACTTTTATAGGTGAACTATTCTTATAAGGAAAAGTTAGTTCATATTCATGATCCTAAAGATCATGTGTTGTGAAATAAATTAACTTATTTTGTTGATTTTTTTTGGAAAAATAATAGGATCAAAGAAGCAACATTGGAACCATAAAAGTCTATGAGACAAAAATATTCCCATTTATCAATGAATTAAATATTGAGGATGTAATTTCTTTATCGTTGTGTAAAGACCTCAGTACTTTTTATAATGAATAAATTATATATATTATTTATATTTATTATATTTATTAAAATTAATATTTATTATTATAAATCTTGAAATAATTTTAGTAAGTTTTTTAATAAGGATAGAATTTTTTATTTAGATATAGAAGTAGTTTTCATTTTAACTAAATTATTTTCCATATTTTATATGATTTTGTTTAAAAATTAAAATTTTAAATTTTAGAATTTGAAATTGATAAAATGCAATTAATTTTTAATATCAAGTCAATATTATATTTGGTTTATTTTTTTTATTTTTCTCAATAAATTTATTTTTTGGTGAATATTGGAAAATATAGTGTTCTCAAATATCGTAAATTTTCTTTTGATTAAGTATTCAAAATGTTCCATTTGGTTTTAGATTATTTTTAAAGTCCTATAACTCTTCATTGTTTATTAAAAAATTAATAAATTTCATGATAATAAATATTATACTTGATTTTTTAAAATCCATTTTTTGATAAAAAAACAATTTTTCCAAAAAACATTTTTTTCATTATGTTATGTGTACTTATATTAAGATTAATTTTTACTAACTCTAGAAAATGAATATTTTAAAATATTTTATATATTTTTAATATAAGGTAAAATGTTTTTAATAATTTCAATCTTATTTTTTTATCATAAAAATAAGATATTGTGGTAAAGGTTAGCCACAACAAGGAATTTTAAAATGAGGTAAAATGTTTAAAAACTAAGTGATAAGGACATAAAATATTGTATTTATTTGATTTTTTTGAGAGAATCATTGACCCTAATTATCATGTCTTTGAAATGAAGATATTTTTTTAATTTACTTGATTATAAAATTCATTATATATCAAGAAAATAAGTATTTACATGAGTGCCACTCCTCTCACTTATAAAATGATCCCTTCATCACCTCACTTCTCCACACATTTTGAGTGACTTATCTCAACCAATACCTATAAAAATATATCCTCATATAACTTTACCATGTCTTGGAGGTTATTTTCTTCCCAAAAAAATATAATATGGCTTAAGTATATTCCCAAAGGAGGATATTCGAGGAAGAGGTAATAGTCTTAATTGATTACTTTCAAGTTTCTTTCTTCTTCCACCTCTACAAATTATATTATAACAATAGAAATATATTTAGAAAATATAATTAGTTTACTAAATTTTTTTTATTTTTATGAAATAATCATTATCAACTTGTTTCCCATCCCCTGTGAAATGAAATGGTTTCCTATGTTACATGCAGACCATCGCCCCCATGAATGAAATATTTCATTTTTCATCACCACCTTACACGTATGGTTTTAAATTTTTTTTAATATTTATAATATTTTTATAATTATTTATTAAAAAATTATCCATTGTATTAACAAAACTAACAATAAATTGTAAATTTAAGATTTAATTTCCTAAAATAAACATGTTGAGACACTTTCTATGTACTAAATTCCTAGAATTCTCTTTATGTTATATTATTTTTCTAACTATTATTGAATATGATTTACCAATTTAATAAAATTAATTAATTAATTAGGATTATATAAAATTTATATTTTTAATGTAAAATAATATATTCTTACTTATTTGGTCATTATAACATGTGCTGTTTTTGGTTAGTTTTTTCACCTACAAGAAAGATGTTATAATGTTTTTTTAATGGATGGTTAGAGAAAATTCAATACTGGTAATATTTTTTAAAAATTAAAATGTAAAGATGATTTCATGATTATATAATGGTGAAATATTCATCATACTAATGGAATTAAAATTGAACCACCATGGTTATATTAAACCATTAAAAACATTCGTATCATGGAAGGTTCGTGAATAGATAGTAATTTCATAAAAATTGATCTATTTTTTCCAATAATCATATGGACCCGATACATTGACACATATATAACTTATGATACATTTTTATATTAATATTATACTATTACTAGGATACTAAATCTATTTTTGAGATTATAAACCGAATGACCCCAAAACAATGAATGTGAATTATAATGATTTAATAAATAAATGAACCATGATAATAAATGACATAAAATGAATAATATTAAAGGAATAAGCATGAATAATTTTCTAAATAAATTAAATAATTGTTATTATTTTATTATTTTAGTGGTTATAAGTCATATGAATCAAGTCGGGACTCGAGGTAAAGGATTTTTCTTTTAAACCTTATTTTAAAAGTTTTGATGTTTTCTTTTTATCTCTTTTTGCTCCATATTCTTTCAATAATGCTTTTATATACACATTAATAATTTATTAAATTCATTTTATAATATATATATATTTATTTATAAATTTATAAAAAAAATAATCTTTTAAATTTTTTATGTATAGGTTATTTCTTACTTTCTTTACAAAAGTATGAAAATAATGTTTTTTATCATTTACCGCTTTACTACCTTTTATCATTATCATGTCCATTACTTTTTATTAAGATTACTTTTTTAGTTTCTATAGTTTTACACGGTAAAGTTAAATTTCCATTATAATTTTAGTTTTTCATTTAAAATAATTATCATAGAGAAGAATATTTCCTTTTATTTTTATAGAATAACTTTGACTGCTTATGTTAATGGTTTTTAAATGAATGTTTTTAAAAAATTTATATTGGAAGCACAATCCCCTATGTGTTTTATTCTTGGTATAGATCTTGGACATTGTATATGATTATGGGTATGTATAAGATATCCCTCCAATGCAATGAGAAATAATGCCATATTTAACTGGATATACGTTTCTCTTATAAAGATGAAGGAATTAATCATTTAGGTGATTCCATTAAGATACAATGTTTAAATTAACGAGGTAGGATATTCTTTTATAAATTATGTTTTATATATTCGGGTAAGTTATTCCATTTTATGAGTGATATGAATATGATATCTCAAGTAACCTTCATGATTAAGTTTTTTCCTTTATTCTTAGCTATGATATGTATTATGAAAATATTTAGGAAAATAATTTTATTTCCGGATTAATTAAGTTATTATTTGAGACCAAATTTTATTATGTAAAAAAAGAAAATATTCCCATGGTATTTTATGTTTTTAAAAGGACTAACGTGGTTCTTTTATTTTTATATCCCTTACTAATCATTATTTTCTAATCACATGATTTCAATTGATTTTATTGGATTTAAGAATGTATAGGAACTCAATAAATGTCAATAATTCAATTATAAAGACTCTCCTTCAATAAAGAACGTTTTTAATGAATAAAATATTTGTTTCAATTAAATAACCTATCTTTGTGGAAAACATTTATACTATGTGGAATTGTAATCTTTTGTAATGTAACAGTTTTCTTAATTCTATAAAACTCTAAAGCTAAAAGGTCATGGGAATATCGATAAATATAATAATTTTTATAAATAATTTAATTATGGATTGATTATATATGGGATTTTATCATAGAAATTTAGGAAGAAAAATACAATGTGACATTATAAACATAATTCAAGGCTCACATCCAAGACAACATAACATAATGTTCTAGGATAACCACTCATGCACTATACCTGATATATCATGAGATAAAAACACTACCCAATGAATTTAAGAGATATATAATTCTATTCCCACCCATCACATCCAAATATGTACATGAATATTTGATACACATAAAGAAAATAACTCATTCTTAAATAATAAACATGAGAAAACCCATGATAAGGAAATGGATTACATAATCATATCTCGTAGAAGAATTAAATTAAATATCATAATAATTCCCAATAAGTGAAATTCTAAAATAATTTTGGATGATCTTAATTGAGTAAATAATTATATATCATAATTAATGATTTAAAATGAATAAAATTAATGAGTGTACAAGTATGTATAGAAATGAACCTCTTATACATTTTCTTTAATAAATGGGTAAATAAACTTTATAGGAAATAATTACATGGAGATTTAAATAAAATGATATATAAATTTCAATAAATTTCCTTAAGATAATAGATTTTTATAAATAATTAAAGTTTAAAACCCTTAAAATATTTGTATAATAAAAGAGACAATAAATTGAAAAGTTGCCTTAAATCAGGATCTCTTTAAAGAAGGGATTAAGAAGGGAAATTGAAAATCATTTATAACCCAAAAAATTAAAGGAAAAATAACTAAGTATATATGTAATTGACATATATATATAATATATAATAATCATGTGAGAATAATATAGAGAAAAAGTGAGGTGTAGAGGGAAATCAAAAACTTAAGAAAAGTAGTTTGTTTGGAAGTTCCCTTACCGTAAGTCTCGATTTCTTTGTATGTGCACCAAAATTAATAAATAAATCTAATAAATTTTATTAAATACTTGATCCATACCATTTTTCAATTATAGTTAATTTTTAATCTTTATTCACTTTTATATTTCTTCATTTATTACAAATTTTTTTCTCACATCCCTCCCTTAAGGTTGTTCGATTAATTTATTCAAAACTATTTCGGTATTTTGATCATGGTCAACGGTATAGTCATATCGTTCTATAATCTCAATAATTTTATAGTTATTGATACATTATTATTCTCTGAACCTATGATGTATATATTTTAATGGTTTTTAAAAATTAGATTTAATCTAATAAAGGTGTCTTGGTATACTCATAATGAAAAGTTTTAAATTACTAGGACCATTATTTTTTATTATTAATAATATAATAACAAATTTGTCTATAAAAAATATTAATTATGTAATAAATATTTTATTTATTCGTTGAATATATTTTTACAACCATAATTGTATGGAAGTTGAGGAAAATGAAACACATCATCCATAGAGGTGTTAAATGGACTATAATGTGGGTGATGATTTTATTTTAGAATTAAATATGGAGAGAGAGTGGGATTGTTGTTATTCAATTAATATAATAAAATTAAAGTTTATGAATGATACAAATTTCATTATATCATTATGTTTTGAAGAAATTTAAAGGAGTTATAATAATAAAGAAACTTGAAATAACTCGATGAAGACAATTATCACTTAATTGGATATCCTCCTTTAGACTACACATTAAAGGTTGGGTACAACCCTAAAAGCGTCACACATGCAAAGAAGAAAATACAGTTAAACCATACTCATTTAGAAAACACCTTAATCCTTTTATATTGGTATTTTGTGGATTCTATAACCTATAATATATAGGAAAAAGGGTTATAGAGAGATTTTTGTAGAGTTTGGGTAGTCTAAGGGGCTTAGAATGTGTGGGTAAATGGGAAAGTAAAGGGTGGTATTTAAAATGGGGGATGAGTGTTTTAGAATAAAATAATATATCTTTAAATATTGAACCAATATGTGAATCAATTTTATGGGGATTTTTAATCAATTGTTAAATTCTAATAAAATTTTTATATAAAATATAGAAACCTCAAAAAAAATTTCATATAAACTATTACAAAATATGATACATATAGTATATTTCACAATACACAAAAAAAAGTAACCCTTTCATAAAAATACCAAAAAACACTTTAATATAATTTCAACATGATGATTCAAAACATAACACCCATTTTCTAAAAATGGTTTTATAAATAAGATAAATTTATGTTTTTAAATAAAATCCTTATTTATTAAAAAATATTAATTTTTATGACACGGTCAATTTTCCATCCCTTGGAAAAGATCCTTATGGTTTTATAAACTTATGATTTAATTTTAAAAATATATATATTTTTTCATGAAACTATTTTAAAAATTAAAATATTATTTATATTTCTAAAATTCTCCTAAAAATTTATTTTAGTAAAAGTAAACCATATATATTTTTCTAAAATATAATTATGATTTATTTATTCCAAACATTTGTTATATCATTTTAACACTTTTATTAAATTGTATTTTGATATGAATTTCCTATATATAACATTAATCTAGTAATCTTCTTGTTCTTTACAATTTAGTTCTAAATATGAAAAATTTATTAATTTATAAGGGAAATACATTTGTAAAATTTAAGTTTGTTGCAATCATCATCATACTCAATTTTAGATCAATGTAAAAAATAAAGGACAATATTAATGTAATAAAACTTCTTAGAATGCAATAAATGTTAATATTTATTTTAAAATATTAATTATTGAAAAATAAATATGTTTTGTAGAAAACCATTCCCGAGTAACCTACTATTGAAATTAATAAACAATGGAATCTAGAGGCTTATAAAAATCATTGAAGGATCCACTTAACTTTTCAAAGGCATCAGATGCAAGAATGGACAAAGGAATATTAATATCCACTCATGTAATAAATATGATTGAGAATGGAACATGATATAGAGAGACAATATATTTAATTTTTGGTATGTCCTAGATATGAAATTAATTCTGTTGGAAGTGTTTTTTCAATGAGAATGAATACAAGAATTGTTTACCCATTTTTGCTCAATGTAATGGGGATAGAGGAACTGGGAATGTGATTTCTAGGTTATATTAATCTACAGAGATTACAAGTGATTAAAAGTTTAAAAAGGAAGAAAAACATATGAAAGTATAATAACATTTATTTGAATCATCATTCAATGTCATTTAAATGAAAAGGTGTGTTAAGAAAGTGGGGTATTGTTTCAATAATATTGAATTTTTTGGAATACTTGAAGAATTTTAATAACATCCATAGAATTTCCAAATCACTTATCAATGTGATAGAATCAATTCATTTATTTTGAAAGGCATATTATACCAAATGTATACTATAAAAATTTTGTGAGTATATAAGAGTTCATAAATCAAGGTAAGCATTAGCGAGGCTTATAGTTTTCATTTAAAATATGAAGAAAAGAGTTATTAAATCATTTAGATGAATGAAAAGGAATATTTCAACCTTAGATTGATCTAATAAAATATGTGAAAATTTATCTCATATGTATTATATGATAGTAGAAGTTTTTTATTAACAATAAGTATTTATGAAAATTATGAGATAAAGTTTATACATATGGTTATAATTGAATAAAAGTTTATAAAATGTTTGAGAAGAAGATTGGATAGTTTTTTTGTAAATTATAAAAGATTTTATCTAATATATTTGTTAAAATGTGAGGAATTTATATTCAATAACCTAATAATGTCATGTTTTAATGTATAATATCTTAGTTCTGAATTATTACTAAAAACACATAGAATTCCATATATGATACGGGTATAATATTTTTTTATTAATATTTCCCTGAAAATAAATGAAAGTTATTTCCTAACACAAAGGATATAATAAATATTATATTTTTATTCTAAAGAGAATATAGTTTCTAAGAGGCTAGTGCCTGTATATGTTTTTATTAGAGAACTTCAAATTTAATATATAAAAGATTATTTTAGTCAAATTTCAAAGTGAATTTCACTTGATAATGTAAACTATATTAGTGTATGATGGTGAATATAAATGTAAATCATTACATTTAGTTACCATAATTAAATAAATTTAATTTTTTCCCTAGATAAGTAAAGATATAATATTTAGAGTTACGTTAATTTCAAAAATTATATAAATAACTAATTCTGAAGGAATTTTTCTAAGTATGATGATGATGATGATGAATTTAAAAGTGTTAGAAAAAAAAGTTATTAACTTCTGTATATTTCATGTTGGGGAGTAAAGGGATCTTAATGCCTATTCGAAGTGTTAAAAATTAGAAATTTGATTCATAAGTCCAACAATTATTCATACTGTATTTCTACATAGATTTTACACACTAAAAACCATTAATGGAAAGGTTTTATCAAGTGGTCACATTGGGATAAGACATGAATTAAATAGAGATGTAATGTGTTTAATAAAACTCAAAAAGTGAAGAAAACATAATTCTAATCTCAAATTATACCATATTTTATATGGTTATATGGGATCTTATGCATGGTTTTTCTAATTAATATATTAAGAATATAAAATGTATTGTGTTATACAATAAGAATAATCCATATTATAGTTCTTTTACATTGACGGCATATATTCTAGGAATTGAAATGATAATTAACCTCTCAAAAGTTAAGTTATCCTGAACTAATGTTCACCATGTATTTTTATATGTTGTGATGAAATTTTATGGTTATAGTGATTAGGATTTCATATGGTGATACCAAATATGATCATGAGGCACAAAAATGTGTTTTGTAAACATGATGGGCCCCAAAGTATAAAACACATGGAGTATCATACAATATGTCTTTGGTATACAGGGGATAATATTTAATATTTTGATTTTCCTATACCTGAGGTTAGAGAGATATGTAGCATAAGGACCTTCATAATTTCAGACCTTTCTTATATAATCCTTGAGGATTAGCTAATCAGGGGGTGGTTAGGTATGTTTTTTATCTTTTCATCAGTTGGATATTAACCAGGATGGGATTTTTCCTCTCATATTATGAGTATGATATTTTGGGCTCCAATTGAGAAAGAATTGTAATTCTAAAACCATACATAGATAGTGAATATTACATTCTTATCTTTTTGTGTGAGGGTTATCTAATGTGCTCATCTTCCTAGGATGATTGATATGTGATGTATTCATTGTCTTGGTCAGTATATACATAGAGAATTGAGAATGAATGAGTAGCTATATGGGATTAAAATACTATATTCCTTGTGGTTACTCGATTCCTTATATAAAGGGATCACATGATAATGAATAATTTCATATGATGCACCTCATGGACATAGGTATAGGGATATATGTTTTTGATGGAGATCATGCTAGTTCCCTTTGTATCTTGAGTAGCATTAATGATTTTCTAGAGGCCACTCTTTACTTACAATTATTAATTCATGAATTCATAGTTTTTTCAACACTATATAAGGATATGGAGTTACAATTTTCAGTATTTCCAATGAGGATTAAGTTGATGAAATTCTGATAGCCACCCCAAAAGAGTATTGGAAGATATCTAAAAAATTCTAGTCGAATATTCAAAAGATATTTCTTGTGATGTGATACATGGTGAGTTGATGTTATGTTTTCAAAAAGTAGTTTTGGAAATATCCTAATAGGGTTTTAGATTTGGTTTCATTAGTTATATCATAAGTTGTGAAATAAGGTGAAAGTGTTTTAAATCTATGATGATTTAGTAAAAGTGTGATATTATTGGAATTGTGCAATAATGTCACTACCATAGTCTGGTGGTTTATAATAAATACGGTTTATCAATGGGATACTCCATCAGATGGTGGATATCACCATGAAATAGTTATTTACATGGTAATTATCATGTTATGAGATAACATGTTGGATTCCTTATTCTTATATTCTAATTGTTATCAAATTATGTTGTGTTGTACATATCATTCTATTACGTGGTTTTAATGATCCAAAACACCAAATTTTTTCTATAATGTTTTCATGTAATGTTTTTTAGAATATTTTATAAATTATTTCAAGAAGTTATTGAACCAAATAGCAGGCTCATAAGAATTGTGGATAAGTTTCTTAAAGTCCTCCATCTATAAGTGTTAGTGGATACCAGGTAAACCACACCAGATGGTTAGTGGTACTTTAATATAATTTATATTCTCTCCAAGTACCATCAACTACCTGGTAGGTCCTGCTAGCAAAACAATTACACACACTGGCTATTTAGTGGCATTTTGGAAGTCAAAAAATAACCATTAAAATGCGACCAACTTTTCCTAATTTTAATGCAATAACTTTATAATCCCCACAACATTTATGGAGTTCTCCTAAATCTATTAGAGGTTATAATTACACCCCCAATGGTTCTTTAATGAAAGTCGATAACTTGAATATAAGTTTTGAGATTAGTGTGCTCCATTTTCATTATTCTCAAGATCTCTCTCACAATTATCTCACTTACTCTCATCGTTTCATGTTTTATTCTTTCGGGAGGATTAATAGTGTTACTTAAAGATATTATGCTAATAATCGTATTATTTTTTTCATTTTTGAGGTTCTCACTACCGTTGAGTGTGTGGGGATAGGTGATCACTAACATTAAAGTGAGGGAATGGGTGCTCACTATTGTTGAGTGTAAAGTTGATAGGTGATCACTACATTAATAGTGAGGTAGAATGGGTATCTATCCACAACCACTAAAAGGATAGCTGTGTATTTTAAATTCTTAGCACCAACCACTAAAAACCAAGGGTCCACTTCTTATAACGGTTTTCTTTTCTACAACCACAAAAAGTAAGGGTTCGATCTTTCTTTCTAAAACTTCTAAAAATAATGGTTTAAACCAAAACGTCTCAACATTAATTGAGTTGAGGACATGTATTGATACCTTATGGATTAATACATAACTAATTTATTAATTTCTTGAACCTTATTTTTTATATTTACATTTTCATTTTGCTTATCTCTAATATTTTTTTAACCCCTTTAATTGTTTTAATTACATTAAATTTATTTTTAATTTATAAAAAGTTTTTAAAAAAAATTCAATCAACAATCTTTCCATATTTAATTGGACCAACAATTGGTATCACATACAACCTTGATTTCAAAACCTTAACTGGTACAAGGAATGAAAAATTAAGGATGGCCTCTATATCTAATTCCCAAGGTGCTCTGGAAGGATACTCTATGGGAAGAGCCACTTATTTCTATGGAACCAACTACAGTTATTAGAAATCAAGATTGTATACATTTATTATAAGCATGTGATATTTGTTTTAGAAAATTGTAATGCATATATGTGCTTCCACCAAATAAATAGTGGAAAATGGACTCTGGATGACATGGAGGATTTTTAACTTGATTGAAAAACCATGAATTCTCTACAATGTGGGTTAGATAGTAATGTATTTAATATAGTTCCTATGTGTAAAAGTTCCCTTGAAATTCTGAAATTATTATAAATTATAAATGTGGGTACCAAAAAAGTAAAAGACACTAGGATTGATATGTGTTGCCAACATTTTTAAAGCTTTAGTATGTATCATAACGAGTCAATTTCTGAAATTTTTACTAGATTTAATAAATATTATAATTGAAGTAAATCCCTAAGTAATGATCTTAGCATGAAGACACTTATAAATAAGATACATTTAGTTTATCATAGTTTTTGGGTATTAAAAATCATAGTAACAAATGAAGAAAAGGGCATCAAAAAATTTCCAGTTGAAGAACTCATTGGGTCACTCATGACCTGTGAGATTATAATGAAACGAAAATCCATTATTGAAGAAAGGGATCTAAAGTAGAAAAGAGTAATATTTCATTAATGTAAATTGATGAAGAGTAGTTCATACGTGATTCTGATCTTGAACTGTTGGAAAAAAAGCTATAAAAGTCCATGAAAGTAAATAAATCCTCTCATCATATCAAAAAGAAAAAGAGAGAAGGAGAACTAAAGTTATAGTGATATGGGTTCAAGAAAATGGGTCACATCAAGCCTAAGTTCCCCTTATCCGAAAATAAGCTGAATGAGAATATGGAAAGTAAGAAGGAATTCAATGTAACAACTTGGAGTGTAAGCGATGAATCCCTCTCTACATCTGACTCGAGTGATGATAGTTCTGAGTACCTTAGAGAACATTATGAGGTAAACTCTCCTACTTTATCTTGTTCTTATTCATATTATTCTTATTACTCTATCCATCTTGTATATAAAGATCTAAAATATTCTAGACAACAATTAATAGATGGATTTTATGAACTCACAAAAACAATCATGTATCTCAAAAATAAATATAATCTTGTAGTGAGTAAGAAGGATTAACTCCCCAAATAATATGAGGACTTATCCTTTAAATTAAAAGAGCTATTGGAAGTTCAAAAACAAGAATTAACAATTGAAAAACATAAACAAATTCCAAGTTCAACCAAGGTGAACAATGTTTATAATTAATTTTGGAGTCATAGAGGAATAAAAAAATCATGGGCTTGGTTATAATAAAATATACTCTAAAATTTCATGAAAAAAATTATAATAGGTGGATTACAATATAAGTTTTTTAATTATTGTATAAAATCCAGGAAATTAATTTATGAATGAAATAATAAAAATTCTAGATATGTTATACCAAAATAAATACACCTATGTTCAAATATATTGTTTATAAAACCTCTTATCGTGTATGGTAACTCATGTCCTATGAAAATGTGAGTTATAAAATCCTTGTTAGCTAATATTTTTTAACCCAAATTTTGGGTACCAAAATATTTAGCTTCTTAAATATTTTATAGGAAGCATGTATCAAAATAATTTCCCAAGTATAAACATGATACATGAATAGCAGGTGGTTGAGACAGTTATGTGGTGAATTATTAATTATTTTATAATTTTTTTAATCCATTTAAAAATTGTTTTCTTAAATTTTTTCAATTTGGTTAATCCCCTTTCCATTAAAATTTATTCATTAAGGTGAATTATAATATTCTTCTAGTAGAATAATATTTTAAAAATAAATTTTGAGCATGTTGAAAACTACTTTATACGTCAAATAATATTCATAAACATGTTTTTTATTTGTAGTGTGTCTGCTCTCTTTGAATCATGGATCATTTTCATAATTTTCTAATTCATTTAATCTTAAAATACAATCTTATTTCTTATTAAAAATTTTACAATTATTTTAAAAATTATTTTGGATATCTCATTTTTAAATAAAATTGGAAATCACTCTTATTAAATATTTTGTGTATATAAAACCCCTTGTATGAAAACATTTTTCTTTTATTAAGGGCGACTTAAAATTGGCTTACATATGAGTCATTCACTTAACATTGGAAATCATGAGTATTTTCCTCTCTTTTTAAAATTTTCAACCTTGTCACTTATGGAATTATGTACTTTATTCTCTCAAATTGAGTTAAAATCTCAGTATCATTGATATATATATATATATAATATTTAAATATTGAACTAATTTATTGGTTTATGTTTCTCTATTATATGAAGTTTTGTATGTTTTCTCTATCATTCTTTTAACTCTAGATTTACATGTTTTCTTTTGTCCTTAATTCCTTGAAAGTATTTATCATTTTAGGGGGACCCTGACCTTTTGAATCTGAAATGTTCTAAAAAATAAAATGCATATTTTTAAATGAAATCTACCATGATAAATTTTTTTTTATACTCTAGTTTTTAAAATTTAATTCCAATTATTTATCTTTTTCAAGGTGAATGGTTTCATGGTTTTTCATTCCTAATTTATGTTTTAAAAGTTTGAGTCTTTTTAGTATCTCAAATTTCATTTTAAAACAATTTTTTTGGGAATCTTCTATTTTAGGTTTAATGCTCTGATTGAGGGGGATCCAAATCTCCTTTTATATCTAAATTGATTCCTATATAGACACGCTTTTTTGAATAATTCTTAACCACATTTAGATTTCAAATTTATATTTTTTCTAAAACACGATCATGCATTTATTAGAATCCAAATTTTAGGAAAGGCCTTTTGAAATTTTTAAAACATCTAATATGTACTTTTTACGTTTCAAAATGTTTTTTACAATGTTTTTCCAAAAAATCAAATAGATTTTTAGTTTTTAACTCCCTTGATGGAAAATTATGGGTTATGAAACTTTTTACTCCATTTTTTCTCTCGTATGCTTGAACCTCATCTTATTTTGAATTATTTAATTCTTTAATCCTTTTTATGAGTTTTATAACAATTACAATGGGGGATAAGGTGATAAAATAAATGGTATGATTTTTATCAAGTATTTTCATAGTTATGGTTTTATTAATTTAATATTTTTATAATATGGGAAAAGGTAATTGTTTCAAGGAATCTTGTCTTAATTCAAATTATGTTGAAAATTAAATGTTATTTTCTAGAAATTTCAAAGTTTTGTGATTTTTATTTTTGACAGTCATAAAGGGGGAGAATTTAAGAAATTAAATTATTGATGAAATAAATTTTTAAATAAATAGATTGGATTAATTTCATTATAAAATATTAAAATATATGTTTATTTATATTCATAAGAAATGTATCATGCCTATATTTATTTATGAATTTTTTAAGTGTTTTTGATAATTAAAGGGACGAAATTTTTAAATCGAATTATTGACAAAATAATTTTTGAAATAAAATGACTATTTGAATTTCATTATGAAGTATTGACATTCATTTTTAGTTATATTTATAAGAAATTCACCATTCTTATATTTATTTATTAACTATTTAAGTGTTTTATCATCAAAAAAGGGGAGAATGTGGTACATCACACTCTCTTATGATGTTTTAATGATCAGAAAAACAAAATTGTGTTGTTAACATTTTCATTTCATAGATTTCATGCTTTTAGTTGTTTCTATTTTATAAATTGTTTCATGGAGTTATTGGACCAAACAAAGGGGTCAAAAGGAGTGTGGAGAAAATTTTTAAATTCCTCCACTGATATGTTCTAGTAGCTACCCAGTGGACCACACTGAATGGCGAATGGGACTTGGATAGAACACATGTTGTTTCTAGGAAGCACAGCCTAGTTGGTAGGTCCCAGTGTGAGTTTGTAGGTCACATAGATGAGGTAGTAGGATTTGGATATAACTTTGGTTCATTCCATGTTCTACCTACTATCTAATTTCATTTTTGAAAACAAAAAAAATATCTATTAGAATGGGCCTCGCTTACCATCATTTGATACCCAATAGTTCTCTAAATCCCCTAACACTTACATAATTATCCTAAAGATATTAGAGGCTATAAATACATCCCCAAGGGTGATTAGATGCAATTTGATAACTTGATGATCATTTTTGAGCTCATTATGCTCCATTTTCATCATTCTCAGACTCTATCTCGCAATTTTCTCTCTTTCTCCCATATCTTCTTACTATATTCTAACTTGGGGATTAAGAGTGTGATTCAAAAGTCTTTTGATAAGAAAGAATATATTTTTTCATGAGTTCTCACTACCATTGGGTGTGAGGAGATAGGTGATCACTACTATTAAAGTGAGGTTTTGGGTGCTCACTAATATTGAGTGTTAGGGGGATAGGTGATCACAACCTTAAAATTAAGGGAGATTGAGTTCCGAGATACAGCCACTAAAAGGCTAGTCATGTACATGGTTTTTATGGTACCAACCTAAAAAACCAAGGGTCTACTTTTTATAATGGGTTTCCATTATACAATCTCCAAAAATATAGGGTTTAGGTTTTCTTACTACAGCCATTAAAATCAAGGTTTATACCAAAACCTATCAATGTTACTTTAGGAGAAGAAATGTAGAGATCCCTTATGGATTATTTCCAAACTCCATTATCAAATTATTATGAATTTTCCTTTATATTTATATTTATATTTCACTTATCTTTTATATTTATGTTAATCACTGCAATTTTATTAATACCATCAAAATTAGTTTTATTTTCTAAAAAAAATAAAAGTTGATTCACCCCCTTATATTTTTTGCACAGGCCAACATGTTTTTCATCATAAGATGATTATTTTGAAAAATTTGAACATTGGATATGATTATTTAGATATTAAAAATTAATTCTTAGGGTTGAAATAATTTTTTTTAAGTAGTTTAAATGTCTGTAGTGTTTTATGAAACATACAATCAATATACGGTCAAACAACGAGTTCCTAAAGGCCTATATAAATCATATTAATACATTTATAGAATTATATTTTGTCAAAATTCTAGTTAAAACTATTCATAATTGATTCTAATCAAGTCTCGTACTATCAAACCTTTAAACAATGTTCTACCAGACCATTGTGTTGATAGAGATGCCGAATGGGCATCGGGTGATTCTCGAAATCCCTGGATACCTCTATAGGAAGGATTATTTTAGTTTCTTCTCAATGATCTCAATCAAAAACTTTGTGAAAACCTTGATGGATAATATAAACTACTCTAATGTGTGGAATTTTTTTGACTGATCTGTTGGATAATGTTGGTCCAACTACTAGCGGCCCATATTGTATAGAAAATTGAAACTCTTTCTGATTTACCACTTTAATGAGGTTTCTAAGGATTTAAAGAAACATAAAACCACTAATTAGGGGTCCAAGGGTCAAAGGTCCTAGGTAAAAAAAATGGGGAACTATAGAAATGTTGAATCACTATATCAAATCTGACAAGAATCACTAATAAGTAAATTTAATATTGTGAAATTCGACATTGTACAATTGAGTCATGTGATTGGAGACACTGAAAAGTCATTGTAGCCTCATATACGTCTAGACACAAACTTATATAGCACAGTAGACTTACTATACATATTATAATTGTAGAAACATGAGTTACTATAGAAATTCATTAATTCATGACCTCATATCAAGCTTGGGTTACATATTCTGAGATTGTACCATATAATTATGCTCCCAAATTTTATTGAAGTGTTCTTCCACTCCATTAATGTAGGAATTATTCTCATACCATGTAAATCTTTGTGTAATATGATCTTATTATTATTCTTTTGTTTTTATCCCTTTTACTCTTCTTTTATAATTAACTATCATTGGAGCTCCCAAAAGTTTCACAATATAATTTTTATCTTTCATATTTTTCTTTATTTATATTAATTATAAGTGAATAGATAGATTATAGGTTTAATTAGGTTTTGTAGTTTTTCTTACACTATGTGCAGGATGTTATATATCCCTATGAAACCATTCAAGTGCTGGTGACGGTGTTTTTTTTCATGGTGAAAATTTTGATCATGTCGAATTTGGTGGTGATGTTGAAACTTGTGGGGGTTGTTGTAGTTCTATAGAGGATAGTAATAGGTTCAAGGATGGTTGTGAGCATAATTTTTGACAGAACATATATGTGATCACCATAATTTTGTACTAATAAAATTAGAAATCACTCCTATAATTATTTAACATCATTTTATATTTATATATTACTATTATTGTGTAAAGTTTTGGTTTGTCAGTATAGGTTTGTTTATAAGAGACATGTTTGGATTCCTAGTATAATCTTGATAATTTTAATAATACTTGATCAAAACAACAAATAATTATCATTTACACTTAATCCACCATCCTGTAAGTGAGTAATCACTCATAGAAAACTTGGAATCAATTATAATTGAAATATCCATATTAAGTAATTTCTAGGGCATGAAAATATAAGATAAAATATATAAAAACATGCTAGAGAATCAATGAAACCCATATAGAACGAAAACCTCAATCCAAGGCCTCCACATCAAAACTATCCATGTCCAAGATCTCTAATGAATTTAAAAATACTCAAAATTTTGATATCCCCCCAATAATTTGAAAAAAAAATATTAAAAAATAGATGATACATGGAAAATCATGGTGTAAGGTTAATTATTACGCATCAATGTAAGTTTCACTAATATCCTACCTATATTTCCTCCACCATCACACTTTATAATCTCTATATATTTATGTATTTTTGCATGAATGCTATTGGTTTCACCTTATTATTTAAATCTTCTCAAGTAAAACTTCCAATATCATGAAATCATGGTGCAGCCTCCCAAACATATTGATCATATAAAAATATAGATCAATTCCTTAATAATCCGACCTCATAATGGGCTGGAATTGTGACATAGGAAAAAGAATTTTCCTCTATCCATCTTCCCATTAAGACTGTGTTGTGATTACCTATTTCAAACCATGATTCATACATTATCATAAATATTTAATTTTTTCTCGAACTGAATCCTGACATTGTATAATTTTTAATCATGGCATAATGAATCCAGGGTTTTCTCAAAAATTACTCATATATGACCATTATAGAATAATTTTAATTTGTTTATTTTGGATCTTCTTAAATTTTAGTTTTAAATCCCCTTTAATGAGTCACTCTATAATGAAGGTGGATTATAACTTGGTTTTCTCCAACCAATTTTAACTTCTTCCCAGTCATCTACCAAGTTTTTCAAAAGCTTCAATTTTTCTAAAATCTAGAAAAATAATAAGAATTGGGAAATAATAAGCTCAATTTTTAATTAAAATCATAACATTTTATTATATTCATTTTTGATTTATCAATACTCAAGATAAAGTATCTTACTTGGATACACCAATCACCTCCACCATGAAAAAATATTGAAATATGATGTCCACAATCTACTAAAATATCAAATTTTAGGAAACATTTTCTAAAAAAATAATACAACATTCATAATACTTGAAATAGATTTCCAATGCTAAATAATTCATCCTTTATACCCATAAAAACATTAATATTATAAAAATACATTTAATATACAATACAATGTCTAAATAAAACACAAAAAATCAATAATAATATAAAAACTCAGGCACAGCAGAGATCCTATATTTTTTATAATAAAAAACAAAACATTTCATATTATTTCGATATAAAAATATATTCTATTACAGATAATTAACATTGATAAAAAACAAAAAAAACATTAGATGCTCAAATGGAAATAAATATACTAAAATTTTACGCAAATAAACAAATTGAAATATTTGACAAGACTCTCAACTTATATAGAATATATGTTCATAAAATATAAATATAAATATTATACAAAACATAATATTTTTTTGCAATAGATCACATAATTTATCATAGAAAATAATGAATGCCTCCTATTTCTTCTCTCATCAAACTTATAAAAATATAATAATAACAAATGAAAATAATTACAGATAAAATATAAACAAATATAATAAATTTCCACACTATAAAAACTACAACATATGAAAAAACTATAAACTTTAACAACACATATATTATATACCTCTAAAAGTACTTTAGACGCATATTATATTATTTTACAAGAAAATAAATAATACTGCCCTTACTTAAATGGTAAAAAATGTTTTTTTAACAAAATAATCTACTCAACAACATGTTTTATATCTAAAAACATTTTTATAAATAATCTACTTAATAATTGAACACAATATATAATAATAAATTATAAAAAACCATCATTTTATCATGTATTATTATAATTGAATACATGTTATATGACCCACATTAAAAAATCCTACCATAAAACACTATGGGAAAGATGTATATTAGTGCCAATTTTATTGAGTTTGTTAAAACAAAATAATGATAAATGTTTCATTTTAATTTATTTAGTCCCATTTTTCAAAAACGGTCATCGTTTAATGATTTTTTTCACATGTTTAAACCATTTGTAAATAGTGAATTTTTTCAAGTGATAGTTTTTAAAAAAATAACTAAAAAATGTATTAAATTAAAAAATTATTATTTATAATTATTATTTATTTATAATTTAAAAATATATAATTATATATAAGATAACTAATTATTAATTATTAAAAACTAATTCGAATTTAATTATTAAAAATTAAAAATTAAATTAAATTAAAATATATATTATAATTATTTTATAGTTATTAATTTTCCACCTTTAACTATTAAATATATCTTATTAATAAATAATTCTTTATAAGAAAAAATAAATAATAATTATATATTGTCATGCCCCGTCCCAGATGGCACTGAACCAGTGCCCTAGGTTGGCATGCCACAAGGCCTCAGACATTCCTCCCCAAATGCTAGAGGCTACCGGCTAGTGATAAGGGCCTGTGAGGATATAGTGGTAAGAATATGCCCCCGTTGATAGAGTAGCTATAATAGTGGGAATAATGACATCATAAAACATGGAAGATAACATTTCAGATAAGATAGGGTGAGTTATAAATATAAATACATAAACAAATTCTACCGAAATAAATAATTTTATACATTCAATAACTAATCCACCATGGTTCGATCATATACCATGATACAAAATAATAAATCAAAGAAAAGAAAAAAATATCCCCAACCCATTCCTGAGTCTTTTTCGGACCCAACATCCATGCTTCACTCCATGATAGCACAACATAACAATATTGGGTCTTTCCCTAAACATGTACATGAAAATAGACTCTATGAAGGAGTTATATAAATATATATTTATACAGTATTCTAACTTATCAATTTAGCATTTTAAAGTTAACAAATTAAATAAAAAAACAGAAAAAAACCATTGATGACCAGGATTCATAGTGAAACCCATAATTAGTCCATATCTGCTACATTAATAACCAGTAAGTCTCTAATCATGGTGAACATCATGACATGATTGGTTCCAAGGTAGACTACCAATACCACCAAGATCATATGACTCAAGTGAACCCACATAGATCCCCCAAGAATTCCATATCAATAAATTCTATTGGGAATCCAAGGGAGGGGTAACCCTTGGCATTCAAATAATCTAAACTTCCAGTCTAAACCCAAGAAACAATCCTAGAGATTTAGAATCATGGTCTAATTGGAATCTATAATTTACTCCTGAGGTATTCCACTCCATATAATCGAGCCTAATATAAGAGTATGTGTCCTATAACCAACTGTTTTTACTTTTATTACATGAATATTTAATATATTTAAATATTAAACATCTTATTATATATTGTTCATTGTTCTTCATGACTATAGTGAAATAATGTTCAGGAGTATTTATCACATTGATATACCATATCAGTTTCCTGCTATGATGAGAACCTTGAAGTGCTATGACAAAATTCATAAATGTAGTTCTGCTATTAGATGACATTCTATAATTAGACACATAGAATACAAACAGTTAGGTGAGAGTACTCATTATAATATGAGACTTCTTCTCATGAAGGTTGCACTTGGTAATCTCCAATATGGGAGATTATGATAATAGACCTGCCATTAGGAATTATGCATATTTTGTTGTCATTAGATATTTCTATCTGTGAGAATGTCTAACGATCCTTAGATGTTAATATTATCTTCAATAGTTGTCGTGACTTGCACACTTTGATTTTCTAATGAAAATTATCATGCCATATGTTGGTAGTAAGTAGGGTATGTTGGGTGAATCATGAGTGGAGTGTTATTAATGGATAGGTTGAGGAAGGATTTGTCCCCTCCATTTATAGAAGTTGATATCTCGGCCCTTTTATTGAAATAGAACCATCACGCTAAATTTCATGGCCATGGTGTAACGACGAGTTTATTTAATGTAGTCAATGAACGATGTATCGAGAACAAAGGTTAATGATACTATCATGAAACCTGCTTGATGAGATATTGTGACAAAGGTATTATATTATACAGTGAACATTTGTATGTGGACGTTGTTGTGACTTTAAGTTTTTTCTCTTAGATTCCATGACCCATTTCTAGACATTACTCTTGGACTTTAGGAAAGCCCGCCTAATGCCAACGAGAAAGAATCATATAGGGTCACACACTATGTGTTTTTGGTTGTCTCGATTAAATTCTATTTGAATTTAATTGATGAAATAAATATTATTCTCAAGACCGTGGAATAATTTTATTCAAGTTAAAATGATCTCATAAATTAAATAAATTTTTATTCACCGGGTGGTGATTAAAATATATTTATTTATTATACTGAACATTTAATAAATATTTATCTACTAGTTTGTAAATAAAATATTTATTTAAGATAATATTTTATTTATTTATTTGTTCTAGTGTTCAATAAATTGAATTAGAGTTCTAGAGGACCAAGTCCTTTCCATTAGTAAAATAATTATTTTAAATATGGTAAATAATTGGCACAAGTTAGAATAATAATAATGCAACTATTATTTTGTGATGCAGAATTTGATTTATAATTATGTATTGCGTAATTTGTCACACCATAAATAATGAAGTGGTCTTATTATTAAGATCTTGGTTATTCTATAAGGTTATGAATGTATTTAATTATTGGTACGCAATTAAATATTGTAATTGAAGCCCCGTGTCAATAAACAGACACGTACGCCTATTGTTCCATGTATCAAACTGCATGACTGGTGGATTGATAATTATTGATCTAAAAGATCTATCTCTCGAATCATCTTCCCTCCACTCTTAAGAATGAGATATTTTCATCAATACCAAAGAACAAGAAATCAAGAACGACCGACACAAGACCCTCTCTTCTCCGCGCTAGCACCTGGAGAATGAGTGGTGTCAATCGGAGGCCATCAGAGCAATTGTGGATCATTGTTAAAGGGATTTCAGTTTGAATCCTCAAAAGAGCAATGAGACAATCTTGAAGGGTCATTCGAGATGATCAACATCATAAAAAAATAAAGTACTGAAGATCCAGGTATTTTTTCTTCATGAAATTAATTAAATTAATTATAAACATGATATGAGAGATCCTATCTAAAGGTTTTGGGCCTCTTACTTATTTATCTAAATCTTTGATTCTATTCCGTGGAGACCCATGTTCATAATCTTATTGATCCCAGAATAATCATTGATCGTGGTAAAATTAAATTTGGGCACTGTCCTAACTATTCTTCCACTGCGCTCAGAACCTACAAGTGGTATCAGAGGGGTTACATCATAGTTTATAATTATTTAAATAATTCATTTTTTACTTACGTTTTAATAATTTAGTTTGTCAATTCAAGGTTAATCATTCTTGTAATCTAGAGTTCTAGATATGTTCTCCCTCTTTTCGTTTCTCGCAATTTTCACAGAAACAAATTATTTCTTAAATAAAATTAAAATTGAGAACTTATTAGGAGGCCTTGACGATTCTTCCTAGGTAACACAAAAGTACGAACCATGTTTTTGGACTTACATGTTTTTTTCTATGCCATACATGCCATGTAATACAGACTACACAGCATGTAGTCATGTTCATAACATAAGGATTAATTTAGAAATTACTCAAGTCGTGTGAATTTATTTCATATAGTGTAGTTCATTCTACATCGTGTGTTGATCAAGATAGATTGGAACATGCTTACTGGATTACATGTTATGTGGTCCATTTCACAGGGCATGTAGTCCCTTTGGGTTTGGGGGCCAAACCATGTATCTCATACATGGATAAGGAAACTGGTAAACTTCTAACATGGAGACAACATGGCATATAGCCCAATGTACACACTATGCACTTACCATGATTACACAAAATTAAAACTTCAATGTCTATATAATGTTCAGAACTACACATCATGTATAAATCATACTACAGGTTATTACTCTATTTTGAATAATTTTGTATTCCATATATTATAAGAGTAAGACAGTATGAGAATATAATACATATTGGGTAGATTTGAATGGGTATTCATCAGGATACATCCAAGGTGAATTTATGTAAAAAGACGAGAATCTCAAGGAAATTCAAAAAAAAGATTCAGATAAAAGTATTGATTAATTAAAGATAATAATTAATTGATTAAATCCCAATATATATTAATAATGAACAATTAAATAATTGAATACTAGTTTTATAAAATGTTTAACTCATTACATGTATGTGGGTGATCATGAGCTAGACCAAGACCTTTGTATGTGATTGGTCTCCTTTTAATATATTTATTAAATTAATTGTTCGCCTGTGAGCCATCACTCCTAATTAATATATAGGGTCTGTGTGACTAGGGTTTCTTTTATGTAACCCCCCCCCCATTTTACCACTCACCTACATGTGATTTAAAAAAATTATATGTAATGTATGGAACTCCTATTCTAGTGTAGGCAGTTGAAGCTGGAGCTGAGATGAAACCAATACTAGGAGATACAAAGGTAGACAGGTGGAAAGTTGTAAACATGAACCTGAAAGGTTCAAGGTGTTTCTCCCTTAGGTCAGGTTTAGTTTAACAACCGCTAGATAAACTAACCATTAGAAAATATCATGATCATTCCCTTAAAATTATTTTATTTCTTTCAGTTTCATGGTTTATCATTATGGATGTGTTGTCGTGATCATATAATTAATGAACTAACAAGCATGCAAGATGGAATTTAAATAAACCAGGATAATGTGTGAATATTATCAACACATGGTAAATAACTTAAGTAAGATCCACTTAATATTAACAAGAATGTGATAATGATAATAAATAATTCACACATAAGAGATAAAAATCTCACAAATAAAATATTAAGTCAGACCAATCCTTCTGTTACTTGACCATGCTCACATGTAAGATAACTTTTCTTAACAAAGAGTACCATCATTACTCTTTTTCAAAAATGGTAACTTCCCTTATTTCAAGTCCTATAACATGACCTTACATGAATCATAATCAACTAAAAACATCAAGAGTACATTTCTTTTCACACCACACTGCTGGAAGCATATCCCACACTCGATAAGGCCAAGTATTTGACTGATCCTGCCCTTTACCTCTAACTTTTATACCAAGCACTATCACCTTAGTTGATTTCACATTTAAAAAAATCAAGGAACTATAATTCCTATATTTTAAACTTATCCACACCTCACATTCACCGATTCAATCCCCCATCATACAACTTCAATCACATACAGATAATGGGTTCTCACTCTCGCACCACCCGATCATATCAAAACTTTTGGGTCATGCACCCAACTGCAACCAATTTCAAAACACAAATCATAATCTCATGAGTCAAGAATCATCGATCCTAGTCTCATGCACCTATCTAGACAACTAAACACACTCTTTTTATGTCATTTTAACCACCTAGAGGAATCCTATATGCTCTCTTACAATAGGCCTTATTCAATACATGTGTTACAGGAATGTGCATGACCGCTGTTATCCTAGTGTCATTTCCAATGCCCAAGGAAATTTACTATACAACCATCATGTACCAATAATATTTCCATAGCTTCCCAAGTCAGGAATTTGAATTATTATTCCCGTTGAAACCAACATAGGCATTGGGCCCTCTCCCTATGGGTTCCCAAATATATTTATTCCAAAACAGGGTAGCTACAAACATGAACTGATTGTATAAGACAAGGAATTCGTCCATTCTTTAAACCGTGAAATTAATCTCAATTTATTAGGTCAACACATATCATGGGTTACCCATGAGTATCACATTTTATTAAATCCTTCAACCTAAGTCACAACCGAAAGTCACTAAGTCCTCACACCTAGCCCATCAGCCGACATCTCATAAAAAATGAAGGTCACAAATTGATCCTTGTCCTCATGTCAAAGTCTCAGTTCATATAATGTTTCAAACACTAAACATAGGTTTCTCACAAAATTTTATATCTCTCTATCCCCATTTAACGATTCTAGGTTCATTCTAAACACATAATGACTCTATGTCACCTCATTAATCTAAGGGTCAAAACTTTACAATCATACATTATTCATCATTTAACATTTCACAAGGCCAACATTCCAGTGTTATTTAAGTATAATTTACTTGAAAATCTATAAATGAATTAAATTTATAGGTTAATTAATATAATTTTATTTAAAAAAACCATCACTTATCAAAGAACTCACACTTCCAAGGAACTTATATTCTCTCAAGCCATAATTTCCCATTTTAACAAGATTCACAATATTTCAAGAAAAAATATTTTAACATTCCTAATGAGTGGTTGAATATGATTCCATTAAAAATATATAGAGGAATAATATTTATAGGTTACTTAATTTCACTCTATTTAACCAACCCTTTCATATATCAATCCAACTATATTTCTTAGAAATCACACTTTCATTCTATCTAGGCTCTAACAATTTTTCAAATTCTTTAGGTTTGATTAAATAAATTTTAATTCACATGATATGAGGGAAAACACATTATAGTTTTCTTATCAGTTACATATTTAATTAATTCCATAATCAATCTATTTATATATGAATATATGTCAAGAAATAATCTCAGGAATTTGTCAAGTAAAATTCCACCATAACCAAATATGGAAAACACATTATACAACTCTGTAAAAAAATTAAATACCAACCCCCATATTACTAGTAAAATACATACCATAGTTAAAAATAAATCATACTGATTTAATTAGAAAAAAATATATTCATAATATAATATAAATCAAAAGATTCATGCAATCGACATCTAAAATCCATGTCCCTAGCATGATGCATGTCATGTGAATCCCTACATAACTAAAATGATGAATGAACCCAGCCACACCCTATTTATATATTATTCCAAGAGTATGAATCCCATCAACTAATAACATCACACATTAAGTATTTAACTCAAGGTGAAAATCCAATAAATTGGTAACAAGCTAAATCCATGAACAACAAGCCCCATCCTACGATACTCTGTTTTTCCTTCATGTATAGGTTGAACACTCCCATGAATGAGATCATTTTAAATTTAAAATACACTCATAATATTCAATCTATCATTCCCTATTATTAAAAAAATAAAACATCCCATGATACCATTTTCTCATTCCCTATCTCGGATTCCAATGAATTGTTTCCCCAGGAAGGTATGCCACATGGCCTTAGGCGCACCTCCCCATACACCGTAGGTTACCGAAAAAGTAGTGAGGGTATGTGAAGTTGATATGGGGAGATTATGGCTTTATTATAAAATTAGATACAACATCAGGAATAATAACAACATGAAAATGGGAATATAAAGACATAGAAAGACCAGGAAAGTGCCAAAAATAACTACACTATCAAATTTCACCATAAGGAGGAATGATATACATGCCATAACCAACCCCTCATGGGTGGATTGCATACAAGGATATAAAAAATAAAATAAAATAAAAAATAATCCCTATCCAAGTTTTTTGTCCTTACCTATCCTGAAATCCATACTCCACTTTAAGCAAGTATGACACATTAACATCGAGCCTTTCCCTAAATGTGTACTTATAAATAGGTAGTATTTTTATTGGGTACTCAAGGGTAATAGTGGCCTAAGTAGGGAATGATTAAAACTTAATATTCTACCACAAATAGCATCCCTAAAATAACTAGTCCAAAATAGTGTGCATGTAGGATTTCTATGAATAAACATTTTTAACATTTTCCAATTTATCAATTTTGCTATTAAAGGTTCACAAATCCAATAAAAATAGAGAATACAACCATTGATTTCTAGGATCTATAGTGACACATGACACTGGTCCAAACCTTCTTTGGCCATCACAAGTGAGTCTTTGATCATGGTACACATCATAACATGACTAGATCCAAGATATACTACCAAGGAAACCATGGTCGTACTACTTTAGTGAACTCGCATGGCTCCACTAAAAATTTCCTCACAATAAATCCCATAGGAAATATATAGGAGGGGTGGACATTGGAATTCCACTAATATCATCTTTCATTATAAACCTAAGTAACCTACCTTGATATTCATATGCATATCCTGATGGGAATCTCTGGCTTATTCCCAAGGAATTCTACTCCACTTAACCATCCTAGATCCTGGGAGCTAAACCCACAACATTCACCATGGTACCTCACAAGAATACACAACAATAATTTGTGGTAATAGTATAATATATACATTACTCAAAACCAAGTTGGGTACACCCTAATTCATATATGATAATTAGTCTAAGAGAAATCTATTGGTTTTATGAGACATTCCATAGCATTGGACATCCATGAATCCAAGGGTGTCATCACCCCATGGAATTCATGTGAATCTATAGGTGGAATCCAAGACTCAATTATGAAATTTCACACAACTGTTAATCTATAAAACTCTATAGAAACCTCCCAAATTATTTTATTCTATCAACATATCATAAGGAATTTATTCAACACTTATCAAATTTAAGTCAAGAAATCACTTTCCCACAAGTAATAACATTAAACAAGAACAAAAACCATGGTACCATTCAAGGAACACTAATATAAATTATCAATAAAGATACAAGATAAGTAATCAACACCATACCATTTCATAATTTCTTTAAAAATTTCCCTTTTCAAACAATTACAACACTAATAACTTTAGTCCAAAACACTTTTAAAATCCATTTCATATTTCATAAAATACCAATTTTTTTACCAATGATTTAAATATTACAAGGTTCAAAAATTACATTTTCAACAAAAATGATTATGAAATCCCATTTCACAATAATCAATTTAATTCTCAAATCTGATTTATAAAAATTCCAAATAATAGTGTCCCATAGAATATTCCAATTACATTCTATAAATAAATTCACCACATTGCAACTCTAACACAAGTAAAAACCCAATCCCTATTTTATGTGCTAAATGAAATATTCTTAAGGTTAAAAACATGATAATTAGGTACATTTAACTAAGGTAACCTCAATTTAAAAAAAAATTAATTAAACTAAGGTCAAGGCAAGGCATAGATGACTTGACTACACTAAGAATACACTCAAAAAAAAGAAATACATTGGGTTAAATTAAATATACCACCTAAATTATACTTGGAAGATTCTACCCATCAAGTATTAGCCACATTTTAAACATTAAATAATAGAGAACAAGAGACCAGATAAATTCCCTAATATTATGGAAAATTGTATAACAGCTCAGAATACACACTCTCAGATTCGGTGCTAAAAACAAAATATTTACATTTATGGATTTGATACCGATAAAAATATAGCAATTTTTAATATATAAAACATAAAACATAAAAATAAAATATTGGATCACCTATATACCCAAGTAAATTTTAAGTTTAGAGTTTAGAAAAAAAATACAAATATTTCATAACAATACCAATGTCTTCATGTGATCATTTTTCCGACTATACCCAGCTTTTATCATTCCAAATTATATATTCATAATCTACCACATGAAATAATTCTAAAAATTTCATACATAAAACCATTTTTTATAACCAGAGGTAAATAAAAATAAGAATGGTGAGCTTAAATTCCTAGTAAGGGTAAACATAAGCACTAACAACTGAATGTCATCTGTGATGTAACACCATGATATTTTTAACATAGGAACATCATGTTATCTAGCATTTATAACATGAAAAAATAAAATTATAAGAGAATATAACATTAAAAGACTTATTATACATTTATTTTTAATAAATTAAATCTCTTTTAAAGCTTTTGATGCACACAACATTGGATTTAAATGAAACATGATACTCTATTTAAATATTATTATTTAAATATGACCATTATAACCAAGACGTTAAGTTGGAGGGTATGAATAGAAAAAAATAATTTATGAAAATATAGGTTTTACACATTTTAATTGGTTATCTATTGATAAAAATAAGAATCATTTTGAAGTAAAACAAAACATTTCATAAAAACTGTATTTTTTCAAAGCGGTTACGTCGCTTCTTGTGTACTTATGAAAAAATAATTTTTGACACTTTTATAAATTTTATTTGATAAAATGAACAATATTATTTAAATTTTAATATCAAAATTTAATTCAGATGATTTTTTTTAATTTTTCTGAAAAGTTTCATTTTTTGATGAAGAGTAAAAAATACAGATTTTTATTGAAAACTAGCTTTTCCTTTAAATTATTTACAGAGTTAAATAATATTTTAAATTTTTATTAAATAATAATTAGTTTAATTATATATCTATTAATATAATTTAGGTAATTTTAATTATTTTCATAATGAATATTTATACAAAAACTTTATTAACTTTTGACCATTTTTTCCGTGAAAACACCATTTCTCATCACATCTACGAGATTAATTTTAAATTAAATTTTCCCACTTATCTGAATGGTATTATAAAAAATGGACTACATATTTTTAATAATAATAATTTAAATGATCTAATAATTTCAACTTAATTTTTTCCATAATTAATTATAAAAACAGTAAAATTATTTACCACGGTTAAAGTAAAAATGGGTTTACTGGGGGTTAAACTAAAGATTTAAGGGTTCAAATTAATTCAAAACTTCTAAAACACCCATTTTATTCACATATTTAGAGCTTATATATTCTAGGTTCTATAATTACCCATTTATAATACTTTTTTCAAGTGAATAATGTGGGTACACATTTTTCTTTCCAAATATTACTAGTGTGCCACTCACCACACTTATAAATGGTCACCCACTCTCCTCTCCTATTCAAACTTCAAAACCAATTGGTTAAAAAATATTACCTTAATAAATTATTTAAAAAACTAATCCCATCCTAGAATCATTATTTTGGTCATAAATCTAACCTATCAATCCTTTTAATGAAAACTAGATAAGTTATCCGAAGATGAGGTAACGTCCTTAACTGAGCATTTAATTTTATTTTTTCCACCACTTTCATGAATTATTATTATACCATGATAATATAATAAAATAATAATATTAATTATACTTTTATATTATTATGTTTATTTTCTAACCAAAATCATTTTCCTCTTCCATCAAATGGGTTTGAAAATCATCATTCTTGTGTACGGTGAACTGTCGTCTCGTGAACCAATGTAATTTGTTTTCCATAACCACCTTTAAAGGATGGATATAATGATGTATTTAATGTATTTATATGATATTTATTATTTTATTATACTTATTTAATAATCCCATCACATATACCATCCTACAATCCATTCTGTGATGGATGTGATAATGCAGATCGTGTGTACGGTAGACTACCGCCTCATGAATCGATGTGATTTGTTTTTTGATTAAAAATTATATGGATGGTATTAAGGATAAAATTTAATTAATATATGTGATATTTATGATATAAAAATACTTTTATAATGTTAATATCACATCTAAATTCTTACCTTCTAATCCATTAGAAAATAACAATGTCGCTCGTGTGTATGTATGGACTACCACCTCCACATAGCAATGTAAAATGTTTTTCATTTTATTTTTACATATATAGAAATAAGGATAAATTATATTATTAAAAATTATATATATAAGATAATAATTATTCAATAAAGGAGAATTTATATTTATTTTTCTTTTGTTCCATCCTTCATGAAAAAAGGGAAACATAGTTTATGCGTACGTACGGCCTACGGTCTCCATGACAGTGTAATCCATTTTCTATATCTAAAATTTATAGATTACAATAAATACATATATAGTGAATAAATATTATATTTATATCATGGTTAATATTCTAGATATCATTTAACCATTATCAAAATAAAGGACCATAATTACTGAACCTAAATATACATGAAAGATGAAGCAATTATCACCCAAAACACTGATTTTTGCAAATAATTATCAATAAAAGAGAGATAAAAACTATAAGTAAATAATATATAGTATTATATATATGAATATGTTTATTTAATATATTTTTAATAAACCAATATTTATTATACATGAGTTTTGGACACATATGAAGGAAGTTAAATAAGTGGTAAGTGTTTCTCGTCTCACTTTTAATTTCATGAAACATACGACATATTCACCACATATTTCCTTTTTGTGGGGTATATAATAACCCTTTGATTTTTTATATCATGATTCTATTTATCCTAGTATTAATTAAATTTTCATTTAATATTATTTCTCTTGTGAGATTATTTTTTAGAAGTTACCAAAGTCGTAAGGGTTTATTTCACAATCTCATCATTATTCGTGAATTTATATGTTTACATTTCCCATGGGGAAATTATTTGAAATATCTATATTAAAATAAATCCATTTTCTTATAATTTAGATATTAATGATATTTTTAAAGTGATATTACCATTTTTTCACTCTTTGGTACATAAAATGATTGAGAAGATGTTTTTAAGGAAATATGACTTTATTTCTCTCTTCAGTTAGAAATCATTTTTTATCAAAACCCATGTTTCGTAAAATAAATAATTTTTTTTTAACCTTAAAAAATTATTTAATAAATAAATTTTACCCATTTTTTATTTTTTACAAAAAAAACTAAAAGAACATTCATTTCGTTTTCAAAACAATTCTTGATTGGATCTTACCAAAAATGTGTAAGGAATAATAATTTTAACATGTAAAACTTGATCATAATTTTCTATTATCATGATCATTAAATGTTGTAATGATTATATTACAAGTTTTAAAAGGTTATTTTCAATTAAAATTATTTGTAACATATTTTTTGAACTTTTTTTAAAGGGTGATTTTTAGAATGAAAAGTTTATTTTTCTCAATTCCGTTTTTAAGGATCTTTTCAAGGTGTTTTTATTCATCAATTACATCAACCATATAATTTACATATGATACACTGAGGATATTTTGTATTTATTTCATACTTATTATTTCTATAGATGTTTTTTGATCAGTTTGACTGGGGATGTATAGTTTTTTTACCATTCACTATTTTACTCTGGATGGTTTATGATTATGTTTATTGATTGGGATAACTATTAAAATTTTGTTTGTTAGTTTTTCAGTACAAATGTTTATGTTGATTATTTTTCACTCCTTTTATATTAGGAATTAATTAGACATATTAAGTGATGGGTGGGGTTCATTGTATCCCCAGGATGTATCAGTGGGTCTCATGAGACAATATAGTTTGGGTTTTGGCAGATCCTTTACCCATTTATTTAGATGTCTTGGTATAAGGCATCTAAGGTATATTTTAGATGTTTGGAATTATCCATTACATCATTATGAATTCATTTATTGATATTACATTTGATTATTCAATCACTTATAATATACATGGATATGTTTTCAATATCATGTGATTATTTATATGGAATTATTTATTCATTATTTATTCCTGCCATATTATGCTCAAGTTATTGATTAAATGTCATGTGTTTCAGTTATTTACCTTTCCATGTTGATTATGCCTTATTCATATCTTCCATTATATTCTTACCCTTACTGAGCATCTGAGCTCACACCATTCTTATGTTTTATTTTCTCGAGGATACAAGGATGTTTTTTGTGATTGATATTCATGTATATCCTAATGGGAATAATGGAGTTCATAATGAAAACACTTTGTGTATTTTATGTTTAGAATTTAATTTTAATATCAAGTATTTATCTAGATTACAAAGAATAATAAACTATTTAGTCCTTTGGGATTTGATACCATATATCTAGGGACAATGTAATAAAGAAGACATTGGATCTAGGCTATTGGGATCAGGGTCACTACAGTTGACATCATAGAAAGTTTAGTAGAAACCTTGGGAACTAAATTTAGAAAAACATATATTTGGGAGCATAACCCTATGATGGAATGTGAGTATATGTATAGAATTACATCATAATTTTTTGGTATGTAATTTATTATGTATTTTATCCAAGAAAATACATCATTGTATGGATACAACAATTAGATGTGGTTTTATAAGAGATGTACCTAGGCATAATAACTCTGAAAAGGGAATATTTGGCTTGACTCAATCATCACCTAGTGTATGTAAGATAGCCTTACTACGCACCTTGTTTGACACTCCGATGGGATATTCTTATGATAATTCACATTTTATTTTCAAACCATTATAAAGGATTTGAAAATAAAGATATCACCAAAGAAACCATGATATGATTATGAGATTACCTATACATGAATTTTTCAATTTATATTAAGTATTTCACTACTTTTGGGATTATACATTTTATTTCATACTGTTGTGTTCTAATATAGTGTATTCCGTTATTTAGAAATAACGCATAATATAATTAATGGGAACCATGTTAAATCACATACTTCATGTAGGGATTTCCCTCTTGGGTAAGATACTAAAGATGGAGTTGGATCTGTAGCTGGAACTGATCAAATTATAACCATATTGGGGAAACTGACTCATGTTATGAGTAATAACCCTTACTATAGAGATAATTATTTTGATCCACCATGCAGTGTAACAATTTTAAACCGATTGGTGCATATGAAATCTCCATCATTCAATATGATTAAATATCCATTTTTTGCTGAGAAATGGATAAATTTCTTTAGAGATGATATTTATCACTCTATTAAGTAGTGAAAGGGATAAATTTTTCATGGTAGTTTATCATCTCAAATGTGATGTGGATCAAAAGTGATCATTAATTAAAAACATAAAATATGATGAGGAAATCACAATCATGGAGTGGAAGGCTTTCATGGTACTCATCATTGAAAAATATTTTCCTTGTGAGAAACAAGAAGATATAGAAAGATATTCCTTGAGTCTAAGACAAAAAGAGGAGGAAAATTTTTCTATATAATAAACCAACTTTATAAGGTTATGAAGGAATTTTGAGGACTAAATACATATTCAAAAGATCAAGATTGACCATTTCTTTTATGGGATTAATACAATTCTATGAAGTTCACTCGTATCACAAACTTTATAATCATATGAGGATATTGTATAATGTTCTATCAAGATATATAAATAATTCTCCAAGTCTTATGAATTTGAAGGGAAGAATCAGAAGAAGAGGATGGAAGAGAAAAATACGGATAAAGGGAATAAGGGAAAGAAGGATTTTCCAACATGTGATACTTATGTAAGGAAACACCTTGGTACATGCTTAAATGAAAAAGGAGTATGATTCGTGTTTGGATAAAAATTTCATTGTGGTTATGATTTCAAGGGAAAGAAAGAATATTCTAATGGGCAATGCTTCCACTATAAGGATATGGGGCACTAAGCAACTGAATACCCTAAGCATCAAGGAAATAAACCTAAAAATAATCTAAGGGTTCATGTTCAAGATTATAATATTACTATAGATTAATTTCAATGATTAATGTTCTTGTGTTTGGATTCAATAATTATGTTATAGGAATATTTTAATAAATGAAATTCTAGTTATAGAAATTATTAAATCTATAAGGATTGTACGTTAGTAGTATTTATTTAAGGATTTGAAACCATGTATTAAATGATAATAAGAAAAATGATTTATTGGAAAGTTTAACTTCTTAGAAAACACATGATTTTGGGAGGATAACACTTAATGTGTGTCGGATGTTGAGATAATAATGATAAAAAGGTTTTTAGTAAGGTATTTGTAACCTTTAAGGTTTATCTAATCTTTGATGTTGAGGTAATTATAAGATATTAAAATTTGGTAACATTATGTGAATTTTATTGATTTGGTTTCAGAAAAAGGACAACTCTCATATCAGGTGACAACTTTTCGCATCGGGAAAGGTCGTGGGGCTTGAACCTACAATCAAGTGATGAAAGGGTTTAGCACCTACCACTAACCGACATGATGTCCCGGTTAGTATGTCATTGTTTTTAGTTAAATGATTTTATGGATAAATATTAATATTAAATGAATGGTGTTAATATTGAGTTTTAGAGATTAATGTATTATATTGGATAACTTGTGATGACCATTTGAGTTTCAAAAAATATTTATTAATATATGAAAATACTTATCACTTTTTTATAGATCTTATAGTCCTTTAAAAGTTAATTTTAGTGATTCATGCATAAACAATATTGGATATTAATTTCTTATAGTAATAAATTAAGTGGAAAATGATTAAAGCATAACCAAAATAATCATTTAAAATAGAAATCTATCAAGTATCTATATTTTTATATATTCTTAGTCTAGATGGTAAAGGAATTTCTCAACTCTAGAAAAATGATATTGAAAAAAAATGTTATCTTAATACCTTCATTTATTTTGAACTGATAGTCTTTTAAATTATCATATATTTAAGGTTTATAGGTATTTAAATTTCTATTAATCATTAAATTTATTATGATCAATGACCTTTATTACTCTATATAATTATTTAAGCTTTTCTTCCATTCCCATATCTTCTCTTTCCATCAATGTTCTCCTATTTATAAACCTAGTTATGTGTTATTCCATATGAACATTGTACTTCCCTTTATATCTTATTTAGAGTATTTTTTATTAACCCTTTTTATGATTTGGTTTTTCAATGATGGTATTTTCAAATCTAAAACCCTTCATTATCAAGAATCAATATTAAATTGTGAGGATGAAATTTATTTAAGGGAGGATAAAGTGACACCCCAATATTTTTAAAATAAGAACATAATGTTTGAAAGAATGTATGAAACACAAAACTAATCTTAGAAGAGAATATAATATCTCAAGAACTTATGATACATTTTCTAAATGAACTCAATCTCTTAGATAGCTTGTGATGAACCCAACACGATGTTTAAAGGAAACATGATACTCTATTAAAATATTATTTTTTAAACATAGCCATTATAATATAACCATTAAGTTAGAGGATATGAATAGTAATAACTAATTTATGAAAATATAGGTTTTAAACATTTTCATTAGTTATCTATTGATAAAAATAAGACTCATATAAAAGTAAAAGAAATTTTTTGAAAAACTCTATTTTTTAAAGAAAATAGTTTTCTCGCTTCTTGTGTGTCATGAACCGACCCAACACAGCTCGAGCTGTAACTACCCCAATCCTACCTCAATAGTCCATGGGTTGGAAAAAATCAAAGAAAAGTATAAATAGTATGGGAGGACTTTTCCTAATGTATCTATATGCACAAACCCAACCATGTCAATGAAGAATTGGAGAGGGATAAAAGAAAAGGATGCAACATCTAGAGTAATAACCATATATGAATAACCTCTAGGGAAAACAAAGACTGTGACAGTATAAAATAAAAATTAAAAGGGAAAAATACATGTCCATCAAGAAATATATCCCAACTAGAGAAAATTGGAAAAGTAAAGTGCTGAGAGAGCCCAACTTCGAAACTCCATGCTTTGACCACCGTACGTGGCCAAATTCACCAAGTATACCTAAGATCATCTATAATCACCACCTACATATATGTCATGTTAACAAGACATGACACATGTGGGAAAAAACCATGTTAGGGTGAGTATATAGATACCCTATAGGATTCTTTGAAAGTTAAGTGGGAAGAAGTAAGAGACACGATAGGAATAGATAGTTTAACCCAAAGTAATAGAGTAAAAAAATCCAATGCCATGGATATAGATAGATATATATATATATATATACTTAATAAATTAAACCCAAATGAGAGAGAAAAAGGGATCTCTATCTCACATCCCAACCCAGGAAAGAGTGTTGACAATTCTAAGAGTCAATCAATGATGCTCATCATCTCGTGCATTTCTTAAAAAATATATCCAAGTCAAGCTACACCTCCCTATTATGCCACATATTCAATGGGAAACAATCTCTAGATAGATCACCTGTTCCATGGTACAATAGGTTGGTTTCACTCAATAGATATAGAAACCATACCCTGACTCTGTAAGAGGGTTCTACTCAGAAGATAGCTATATGAATCATACCTCGTCTCAGTAGGAGGGTGACACTCTGATGGTTGAAGACCCATGTCCTGACTTCGTAGGAGGGTTCCACTCAGTAGAAAATAGAGGACCCATGCCCATTCCCAGTAGAAGAATTCCAATATAGTGGTTGAGGACCCATTCCTTGATACCATAGGAGGGTTCCATTCAGATATCAAATAGAGAACCCATGACCACTCCCAGTAGGAGGGTGCCACTCTAGTGGTATATAGAGGACTCATTCCCTATCTAGCAAGAGGGTACTACACTAATAGTTGATCAAGCACCTGTGAGTTACCCAACATGAGGGTGTCACTTGGTGGATAGGTGGATGAACCATTCCCTATCCCAGAGGGAGGATTCCACTCTGATGATATATAGAGGACGCATGCCCTTCCCAATAGGAGGATGTCACTCTTATCTCTTTGGTGATCCTGTTTGATCACTGCCATCATCGATCATCGCTTAGATAATCTTCAAACATAGAAAATATTTCTTTGTAACTAAAAATCCACTATGAAGGACACCATTTAATTATATGTGTAAAAATAGTTAGGTTAGGATACACGTGGGGAAAATATCATTCCAAATAGAAGAGATACGAGCGGTATAAAGTCCATAAAAAAAGAAGTAGGGGTATACAGTGTATAAGGGGACCCAGATGGTGTGTGGTCCCTCTCTGCTACCTGGTCATGTTCATGTTGGTACACAAATCACTACCCATGTATCCCTATAAATTGTGTAAGGGGAATACATGATGTGCCTCATCCACCTAGGGTCCTTCCCATTATTTTGGTTGCATCTGTGTATGCATTCCCATGTCCATATACTTTGGTAAACAGTGTCTCCTCCCACATGGAGCTCCACCCATGTCCTTAGATTTGTGTCTGTGTACCTCTGTCATGCACTAGTACACAACATGTACCTAGTTTTACTCTTTTCCATGTACTCCTGGAGTACATGTCAAGTCGCCAGTATCGAATCACATGGCATGTGGGGGTCCAACATGGCATGTGATATTTAACTCAACTGAAACATTATCTGCTACAGCCAGGGGTTACACATTGTGTGTTCTTTAGACTAAATTTCATGTAGTTAGGTTTTTTATAGAATCCTATATCTACTTATAGTGTTCTAGATCTATTCCCACCATATTTAATCTTTCCTCTAGGCCACCAAAATAAGTGAATCTTTTTTTGTCATTTCCAACCATCTGTTGGCTAGAAAATGGATCTCTCATTCCCCCCCCTCATACCATACACACCTCATATGCCTCTCGTGTTGTGCTAAATCCCACTTCATATCCTGGATCCATGAATTATTCAACCAAAACCTAACAATCCTCAGAATATGTCCCCAATTCTCCAATCCCTTCATCTCCCATGAATCTACCATGAATTTGGGGGGCCGATCGAGCTCGATAATTCTCGGTAATGTCGAACTGTGACCTAATAGGCCAATTGATGAATAACATTAAGATTTATTGGGATACATGCATAAGAAAAAAGGTTCAATAATCTTTGTCCTAGTGTTCTTGTTTAATAAATACAAATTGGAGTGCCCAGAGGTGATAAAACTGAATAAACAATTAAAATCGGTACACAGGAACACGTAAAGGCTTGAAATTAACACAAGTCTTGGGAAAAGGATGGTCATAATCAATATATTTAATTAATTGGGGAATAATTCAAAAATTTATGATTACTTCTTGGATATTGGATCATTCATCAATGATAAAAATTCTCTCCAATGAATGAGAGAATTTGTTGCGTTCATTGTGCCTCGATTCACCTAGATCCATAGATTTTTTGTCTTATAATTCCGATCCACCAAATATAGGTGGAAGAAGGCTCCTCTAAATGATCCCAGGGTTATGTGGAAAACCCCAATGATTCTCCAAAAAATTTATTATAAAGAGTATTTTTATTTAGGTCAAATAATAAATTAATTAAATTAATTAATTAATTAACCCATTAAACATACCTCCAATGGCCAATTTATCTAAATGATCTGCGTCGACCCATTTTAGGTCGTTCCTAGGGTAAAAATTTTATTTTGGATTCAACCATGGTATTTTATTTTAAATATGATGCTTTAATTAATATTTATCTCATTTTATTTAATAAATCATTAGTGCATGATATAAAATATATTTAATATTTTTATAGAATTAATTCTTAGCACACCAGGCCTTAGAATTGTGTGGTTTATTAGCACATGGATCTGAAAATATTTCAAGATATATTATAAAGTCTTATAATACAAAAAATGGTTCCTACATAAATTTCTCCAATATTTTCATCCCTGAAAAGCAAAAATAAACAAAATTTTCATGATATTGATCCTAAAGTAGGATATCCCACTCCTAGGAGCTCTCCTGCATGCTATTGTGCTTACATAGAACATGAACCAAGTGGATGGTCCCTCCATGCAGGGTCCACTCATACCAACCCTTGATCGCCACCAGGTTCTTCACAAAATTTCCGCCATCCTTGATGTATAGCTCACCCCTGTCAATAATATGTGTGGGGTCATGCACATATATCCTTAGTTGTAACACATGGAATTTTTCATTCACCCGATCCAACTGTAGGTGGAAGGGGAGGTAATAAGAAACCTCACTAACCCTAAGAAAGATATCAATTATCTCGATAAACTTTAGGGATAGCTTTCCTCTCTAGCTAAATCTCTATAATCCTCATTGTGGAGAGATTCTTTGGAAAATTTGGTCTCCATAATCAAACTCCAAGGGCCTAAAATGTTGATATGCATAACATTTATACATTATTTAAGCTATCCTCATCCTTTTTTAGAGGTCTTGGACCTTCTCTATCATCTCTTTCACCATCTTTGGCCCCATAAGAGATTCCACACTGATCTCAGTCCAATTTATGGGTAACCTAAAGGTTCTCCCATATAAAGACTCAAAATGTCTCATGTTGATAGTAAAGTGGTAGCTATTATTGTATGAAAACTTCACTAATGGAAAGTAATCCTCATAGATTAATCCAAATTCTAACATATTGGACCTTAGCATATCCTCCAACACCTTGATAGTGTGCTCAGTTTTCCCATCTGTATGGGGGTGTAAGGTTATAATTTTCCTCATCTAGATACTGAATGCCTCATGTTGGCCTCTCCATAACCATGATGTGAACCGCACATCATGATTATAGACAATAGTTGAGGTAACCTCATGAAGTAGAATGATGTACCATACATAAAACCACATAAAACTCTCTATTGAACTCTGCTCCCTCATAGCAAGGAAAAGTGTTTACTTCATGAGTTGGTCAACCATCTCCCATATGGTATCATGACATCTTTCTATCTATTAAATCCTTATCAAAAATTACATGGATATTACATATTATTTCCACTCTGGAATCTCAAGGGGAAGTAAAAAACCAATAGAACCTAGTGCTCACCCTTCACCTACTGTCATGTGAGGCATTCATATATGAACTCATCCATGTTTTGTCTCATTTATAGTCACCAAAACTACCAATGAAGGTATTTGTGCATCTTCCCCGCACTAGGATGTACAACCAAAGTATATGTGTGGAACTCTATCATTACCTCCCCTTGTATCATTACTGGGACCTCTGTTTTTCCTAGAAAAGGATGACATGATTAAATCCTTCATAAAATCCATCTAGTGAATATCCTAAGGATATCTGGTCATGAAATACCTCATAGTCAATGTCTCCCAAAAATAACTCTCTCATATGCTTGGGAATAGGAGGAGTCAACACCATAGACTAAAGAAAAGTTAAACCCTCCTACTCAACTAGGGTTAATTATAAGGAAGACAAATACTCAGATTCCTCAAAAACCAAATGATTCTGGGACTTCCTACTAATATAATATTCCACCATGTTACCCTTCCCTGGAGTATAGACTCTTTCAAATCCATAGTTCTGCATAAACTCCAACAAATTCCCTTATCTCATGTTTAATTCTCCCTATGTGAAAACAAACCTGATACTCTAATTGTTTGAGTAAGAAATTAAGCACTCTACTAGAAGATATTGTCTCCCCATCCTCAAAATGAAGAATACCATTGATAGATCTAGCTCATGAGTCGGTTAGTTCTAGTCATGTGGTCTCAACTACCTTAGACTATAAGCGATAACTTCTTATCCCAACATCAACATGTAGTCAATCCCATCAACTGAGGCATCATAATACACTATGTACTCCATGCCCTCCTATGGTAGTCTCAAAATAGGAGCACTTTTCAACCTCAAACTCAACACCTCGAAGGCCCTATAGAACTAGTATTTCTAGGTAAATGGATTACCTTTCAGCATTAGGGTCTTCAATGGGGATACAATCCTAGATAATTCTACCACAAACCTCCTATAGTACCCCACTAATCCAAGAAATCTCCACATATATGACATGCTCTTGGGTGGATCCCAAGAAAGAACTGCATCAATCTTCACTATATCCACAAATAATCCATTCTCAGAAATGATATACCCAAGAAATTGAACCTCATGTGTCTATAATTTTCACTTCGAGAGCTTACAATAAATCTGGTGTTCCTAAATAAAAACTAAGACCATCACTAAGTGCTTTGCATGCTCCTCCTCTAATGTCGAGCATATGAGTGTTACATCAACGAAGACAAAAACAAATCAGTCCAAGTACAGCTGGAATATCTGGTTCATAAAATTCATAAATATAGTATGGGAATTCATCACACCAAAATTAATCACCACGAACACATAGTGTCGGTAGTGACATCAGATTTCTAGCTTCATAATATTAGACTTGTGAACTCTCAACCAGTGGTAGTCGGATATGATATATATCTTTGAGAACCATCTCATCCCTCGAAACTGGTCAAAGAGGTTTTCAATCCTATTCAAGGGGTACTTTTCCTTTATCATGACTTGGTTCATGTGACTATAATCAACAAAAATACACAATATCTTGTCTGTATTTTTAACGAAAAAAATTAGAGGTGCAAATATGGGACACACTGGGTCTCATAAAACCCTTCATTAAAAGGTCCTCCAAATTCAATTGTGGCTCCTACAACTAAGTAGGGGACACCTGATATGTCACAGAAGATATATAAATGGAAATGTGATGAAATTTGATACAAAAATTAATCTTTTTACTCAAAGGTAGTCTTAGAACATTATTAGGGAAGAAGTCTATAAAATTATCCATGACTGAAGGAATCCAAATGCCTGAAGAGCCTGCAGCAATAAGGGGTACACTCTCCAACTAATGGGTGATTGGTTTCAGCCACATATTCACAAAAAACACTAATCTCTCCATGATAACTATCTCACTTGCAAAGGAGAATATTGACCCATCAGTGAAAAGGAATATGACTCATCTATGGTGATAGTCAATCTGGGCTCAGACCATGGACAACCAATCTATACCCAAGATAACAGCATAGGGTTCCATCATGATGACCAAAAGGTCCTAAGAGAAACTCTCTCTTCCAAGTGATATCTCTCACTATTTGTAGATAAAATATATTGAATAACCATTCCTATTAAGAAACTCAAGAAAAAGATATTGGTCTTACGCCTCAACTAGGAGCTCCATCTCTCATACCAAGTGTAAAGATATGAATTAATGACTCACACCTATGTTTAATAATACTTAATAAAGATTATATAAACATAAATAATAACTCTAATAATCTTGGATGTTGATGGTTTATACTCCTCCATATCCTTCATCTATCTGTCGCCCTCACCACCAGCTCCTTGAGCTTGACATAGGCCGCCTGGTGGTAGTGGTGGGAGGATATCATAGCATATTCCACAAAAACAATCTCCTAATCCTAGATCCCCACATGATCCTCTCCTAGATCCTCCTCCCTGAGGGCCATCCTAACCTCACCTGGGATATACATGATCACAGTTTTGCCTCTACTATGGTGTCCATCTGGTGTCTACCTTCACTCCTTATTATGTCGGGTCAAGCAATCATGCGCCATGTGATATTTCCCATTACATGTATAGAACCTCCCATCTTCAAGCTTCCTTGGTACTCTTTTCTTCCCCCAAATATGTGCCCAAGCCTGATCATGTGATATCTTCTATGCTGAGATCCTTTCAATTAGCGTCTGCAAGCTGTTACATGTGACTCAACTCTATAATGCCCACTACCAACTCCAACTGCCTAGAATCCCTCTGATAGGAAAATCTTTATCACCAGTTTCTTCTCCAACACCCCTTCATTGGTGGAAATTCATAAGGGTACCACACTAGCATAAATATCTCTATTTATACCCTGTTCAAACTTCTATTACTGAAATAATCTATAACAAATCATATCAAGGGATTACTACATAAGGTATGTGAACATTATGGGACACTCATCCACTTTCATCCCCCTGATGCAGATCCAAAATCCCTTAAATATGAACCAAGAACAAATAGTAGGGGTAGAAATCCTCATGTAATAGTTTCTATAATTAATTCTATGGGAGCATTGACTCATCATGCATCTTTGTAACAAGAATTCACTAGATCCTAGTTTCTCTGTGGAAAAGGCAAGCTACTAGCACAACACCTGGTCATTCAGTGTCTATATAATCTTGAAGACATAGATCACCAACTCTAGAAAATCCTCCACATCTTGGGGATATGGCTCACCATGGAACCTCTATGGATACTAGCAATAGAACTTGTGGAGTTCACTAAGCTTTCATGCATCCTCAAATTTCTCTATTGGTATGATCTACTGATTTACAAGTGGGGGTGCTACAACCTATCCACCTATAGAAAGGATTTCATGGTATGGACCTACAAATGAGGCCTCAGCACTCATCGTACCATCATCATGATCTGGAACCGGTAACCTGGATGGCTGTCATTGTGGTGGCATCCTAAAAATGTAATCAATATATACCATAGTCAAATGAGCATATATATATATATAATTGGGATTTGACTAAATAAGGATAGTCAAAAGACTCAATCCTACATGATTCATGCACCATCAATCTCTGAAACCAATGTATCGGTATTCATAGTTGATAAGAAGGTAGTCAGAGTCGGGTTGAATGGATATACCGTCCACTAGACCAACACTGGGTTTCCTATCTTAAGATCCACACTTGAGACACCTTAAAATCATTTTCTTAAATCACAACTGAATCATCATAAGGGGACAACTCCAAAAACCATCCCAAAGAAAGAAATACATTTGATACCAATCTCTCACAACACCTGATAGATCTTGAGCCATAACTACCCCAAGCCTACCTCTATAGTCCAAGGGCAGGAAAAATCACTGAAATGCATAACTAGTTTGAGAGGCCATTTCCTAATGTACATGTATCCAAACACCCAACCATATCATTTCATAATTGAAAAGGAATAAAATAAAAAAGATAAAACATTTATATTAATAACAATACATTAAACACTTCTAGGTAAAACAAACTGTAAGACAATGTAAATTGAAAAGTATAAAGGAAAAGTTAATTTTGAACTATAAAGAAATACCAACCTAAGAAAACTAGAAAAGTAAAATGTTGAGAGAGGCCAGCTTCGAATCTCTAAGATCCAACCATTATGTGTGTCCAAATGCACCAAGTATCCCTAAGCTCCTATGTAATCACCACTGACATGTCCTTCATCTATATAAGACACAACACATGTGGGAAAATCCAATGAATGGGTGAGTATATACATACCTAGTAGGAAAACCTAAAAGATGGGAGGGAATAATTAAGAGATATGATATGAATAAAAAACTCAACCCAAAGAAAGAGAGTTAAAAAAGAATAATAACATGGATACAGGTATATATATTCTCAACAAAATAATCCCAAAAGAGAGAGAAAAGGGGATCTCCATCTCACAACTCATCCCTGAAAATAGTGCTAATAGTTCCAAGAGTCTATCAATGATGTCCAGCATCTCGCACGTCCGTCCAAAGAGACATCCAAGTCAAGCCACACATTTCCACTATTCCATATAGTCAAGGGGCCATAATATATAGGTAGAGGACCCATGACCTAGTACAATAGGAGCATTCAACTTAATAGAATGAGGACCCAAACCCTAACTCCACAAGAGGGTTCCAATTAGTACGTATCTAGAGTACCTATTCCTTGTCCCGACACGAGGGATTCACTCTGATGGTTGAGGACCCATGCCCTTACTTTGTAGGAGGGTTCCACTCAATATAAGATAGAATACCCATGCCTTATCCCATAATTAGGGTTTCACTCTAGTGGTTGAGGACCAATACCCTGATATCATAGGATGGTTCTAGTCAGATAGCTGATAAAGGACCCACATCCTACCCAATAGGAGGGTGCCACTTTAACAATTGATCGAGGTACCGTGCCCTTCCCATAATAAGGGTTCCACTTGGTTGAAAGTTACATGACCCGTTCCTTATCCATGAAAGAGGGTTCCACTCTAATGATAGATAGAGGACCCATTTCATGCGTCGTTGGAGGGTTCCACTCTGATCTCTTTGGTGATCTAGCCCAATCACTACTACCATCGAACATTTCCTAGAGAAGTGTCACACTCATAACATCCCACATCATATCTAAAAATCCACTATGAATAATACCATCACGTTTTACATGGAAAAACACTCAAGATAGGCAACTCACAATCCAAAATATGAGTCCAAACATAAGAGATATGAGAGGTAGAAGGTTCCTTAAAAAGGAAGTAGGGGTACACGGCATGTAAGGGGACCAACAAGGCATGTGGTCCCTCTCTACTGCATGGTCGTTTCCCTACTGGTACATGGATCAATACCCATATATCCCTATATGGCATGTAAGGGGACTAAATGGTGAGCCTCATCCACCCACGGTCCATCATGTGCTCCTTGATGTGTTTGTGTAAGATTTCCCATGTCAATGTACTTTGGTACACAGCATGTCCTCGTGCATGGGGTTCTACCCAAGTTCTTTGGGCCATGTATGTGTACCCTGATCGTGTGATGCTACATGGTATGTACCTGGCCATTCTCGTGCTTGTAAATTCTTTGAGTACATGTTGAGGTTCCAGTACTGAGTCATGAAGTGTGTGGGGTCCCATAGGGTAGGTGATATTTAACTCACCTGAAACCCTAGCCACCATTACTAGGGGGCTACACACCATGTTTTCTTTGGACTATATGGTGTGTAGTCGAGTTTTTTTCAAAATCCTAGATCTATTTACATCATTCCAAATCTATACCCACTACATTAAATATCACCTACATACCACTAAAATCAGAGGTGAAACCTTCGCTCTTCATTTACGATCATCCATTCGTTGAAACATGGATCTCTATTTCCCGCTCTCACACTACACATGTCACATATTCCCCCTTGCTACCCCAAATACTACATTGGATCCTAGATACATTAAGTATTCAACTCTAACCCAAAAATCCTAAGAATACATCCTTGATTCACTAATCCATTCATCACACATTAATCTACCACAAATATAGGGGTTATATTGGGCTTAGTCCTTCCCGACAATGTGGAACCGAGACCCTGTAGGACAATCAGTGAATAATGTAGAGAATAATTGGTAGAAATACACAATAAAAAAGGTCAAAAAATCTTTTTCCAAACATATTTCACTAATTAATATAAATTGGGATGCTCGGGGGTGAGAAAACTGAATAAATAATTAAAATTGGTACATGGGTGCATGTAAAGACTTTCAATTGATAAAGATCATAGTAAAAGGATGATCATACTCAATATATTTAATCAAATGGTGAAGATACCATAAATAGAAGAGTCCTACCTAGATATTGGATCATTCATTGATGAAGAACATTCTCACCAATGAATGAGATAATTCATTGTGTTATCTAAACCTAGACTCTCCCGGATCTAGAGTTTCATTATTGTCTAATTCGGATCCATCAACGAGAGGTGGAAGAAGGTTCCTCTTAACAATATCAGGGTTATGAAGAAAACCTTGATGATCCACCATAATGTGTACTATAAATATGATTTCATTTTAGGTCAATTAATAATTATATTAAATTATTTATTTAATTAACACATTGAACATTTTTCAAATGTTTAATTTATCCAAACGCCCCACATCGACCCATTTTTGCTCACTCCTAGGGTAAACCTCGCATTATGGATTCAACTGTGGCCTGGAATATTCGATCTGAGGAACCATTTAAGAGTTATACAATTTTCTATAAGAATAAATTTACTTGTGATATAAAATATTTCTAATATTTTTATAAAATTAATTCTGAGGTCATCAAGTCACATAATAAACCACCATCTCAGTTCCTATCTTCAAAAATATTCCTAGATATATTCAAAGGTCTTACAAGAAAAACAACAGGGTCTCAACATTGTGGAATTTTTTTAAAATCAATTTTTGAAACTTTTACAAAATTTATTCGATAAAGTGAAAAATATTTTTGAAATAGGCACATCAAAATTATTTTAGGGTGAATTTTTTGGATTTTTCTGAAACGTTTCACTTTTTATGAATGGGGAAAAATATTGTTTTTTATTGAAAACTACATTTTTATTTAAATTATTTACAAAGTTAAATTATATTTTAAATTATTATTAAAGTAAAATTAGTTCAATAATGTGTCTATTAATCCAATTTATTTAAATGGGATCATTTTCAAATTTAAATTTTATATAAAAGATTTGTAAATGATTCAACATTTTCTCTTTGAAACCATGCTTTCTCATCATATATGTGGGGTCAGTTTTAAATTAAATTTTTCTACTACTGTGAATGTTATTAGTAAAAATGGATTCCATATTTGGAATATGAATAATGTATATTATATAATAAATTCAAATTTATAATTTAACATAATTAATATTAAAAATAGTAAAAATTATTTATCACAGTTAAGGTAAAAATGGGTTTACCATAGGTTAAACTAAAACTATAAGGGTTAAAAATGAACAAAAACTTGTCCAACACCCATTGTATGTCCATGTTTCACCTTATCACTTCTAATTTATTAAATTTCCCATTTTGATTCTTTTTTACTGTGAAAAAAATGGGTACAGATTTTTCTTTTCCAATATTACAAGTGTGTCACTCACCTTACTTATAAAAGGTCACCCCATTTCCTATCCTCTTAACACTTCCAAAACCCCTTATTTTGGCCTTGATATTCCCGAATAACTTCCTTAGCTACATCATATAATACTTTAATCATTTTTGGGTCATAAATTAAACTTAATAATACTTTTGGAGTAAACCAAAGAAGTTGTCTGAAGAAGTGGTGACATCTCTAACTGAGCATTTTATATATTTCTTCCTCCACCTCCTTAAATTATTATTATACCCTAATGTTATAATAACCTCAGTATATTAAATATAATTATATTTTTTTATGTTAATTTCATAACCTAAATCATTATTCTCTTCCATGAAATTGGTTATGAAATCATCATTCGTGTGCACGGTGAACTACCACCTCGCAAACTGATGTCATTTTTTTCCATTAACAAATTTAAAGGCTTGATATAATGATGTATTTAATATATATGTATGATATTTATGATATTATTACACTCATATAATTATAATATCACATATACCTTCTTACTTTCCAATTCGTGAGGGATACGATAACATCGCTCTTATGTATGGTGGACTACCGCCTCGCTAAGTAATGTGATTTGTTTTTAATTTACTTTTTATATTGAAGGTATTAAGGATAAAATTTAATGGATATATGTCATATTTATTATCTAAAAATAATTGTGGAAATATAATATCACATATAACTTCCTACTTTATAATCCTTTGGAAAAGAATAATGTCACTCATACGTACATATGGACTACCGCCTCCACGTAGCGATATAAAATTTTTTCATTTTCTTTTTGAATGGATGGTAATAAAGATGTATTTTATTGATATATATGATATATATAAAATAATTATTATTATTTAAGGTGAATTAATATTTAATTTACTTTCATTCCATCCGTTGAGAAAAAATGAATAGTGTCCATGCGTTTGTACGACATACAGTCTCCATGAATGGTGTAATCCATTTTCTATCTATAACATTTATAGATTAATCTAAATATATATATAGTAAATATACATAATATTTATATCATGGTTAAAATTTTTGAGATGATTTAACCATGATTAAATTAAAAGGACCAAAATTACAAAACCAAAACATACATGATAGTTGAAGAAATTATAACTCAAAACATTAATTTTAAAAAATAATTGTTAATAAATTTGAGATAAAAGACTATATTAAATAATATATGTTATGAGATATTTGATTATTATTACTTAATATATGTTTAATAGATATATATTTATTATAAAGGAGATTCGAACACATATGGAGGAAGTTGACTAAGTGGTAAGGGTTTCTCATCTCACTATTACTTCTATGAGACATATATCTTATTCATAACTAATTTCCTTTATGTGGTTAATATATACTGATATTTTGATATTTTATATCATTAATATATTTATATTATTGGAATATAAATTTTATTTTTATGTTATTTCTCTTATGTAATTATGATTCAGAAGTTACCAATGTGATAAGGATTTATTTCACAATCTCATCATTATTTAGGATTATTAATTTTTACATCTCCCTTGGAGGAATTATTTGATATCTCTATATTAACATCAATATATTTTATTCTATTATGGTTATTCAGGAAATTTTTCAAGTGATAGTACCATTTTTATATTCTTTTCTTCATAAAAGTTTAAAGAAAATGTTTTTAAGAAACACTACACCAAAATAAGAGTTCAGCGGAAATTGTTTAGCAGGGGCTTTTAAAAAACTGCCACTAAACCATTAAATTTTGTCATACCCACAACACTTTTACCCACCCTTGACTCTACTGACACCCTCGACCACCCCCCACCCCGCCGACTCCTTGAAGACGAACTGGTCCCCATCACCGCCCATCTTCGCCCCTCGCCAACCAACGTCATGCCTCGAGGAACTTAACCATCTGTCTCCAACCCTCTTCGTGCCTCATCACACCTCGCCATCCCTCTCCAGCCCTCGCCATCGAGTATATTCAACTTAAAATTTATATAAAGGGTTCAAGAGAAAAATTAAATATCGTTACACTCCAAGGTAGGATATTTTAGGTAATTCAATTTATTATTGATGTGAGATAATGATTAATACCTCATCTTTTAAATTATGACATATCCGAAAGCCTATTTGTAGTAAATGATTTTCCAAGAAATATAGATATTAGATGTAAATTTAGTTGGCTTCCATGTTAACAAGAGTTCTAATTTTTGGGTATTGAGTTGGCTTCCCTGTTAACATGAGTTTACTTTCCAAATTCCATTTATATGAAATTATGATTATTTTTTATATTATAAAGGTTTTTTGAAAATATTTCTTGGTATTTTGAGGTTGATATAAATCAGTTTTCACAGGAATATCATGTTTTCATTTTTTTTAATGAAATTTTTTATTAATATAATATTCTTGTGGAATCTCTTATTTTCTTTTGAAATGGTTATCATGTTTTGAAATGATTTTTGACACTATTATGATTTTTAATTTGTGAAAACTAGGTTTTAAATAGAATTTGATTTGGAATTGAGGTGTTGACCTCTAAATGTTTTTAAAAAGGTTGTTTTAATATATTTGAAAATTGTTATTTTAAATGTGTACATGGTTTTAATCTTTTAAAATTTCTTGTTGTCTTATTTTAAATGGTTTGATGGATTTGGTTTTCCCTTTTTCCTTATTTTGACTTTTAAAGAGAAAGAACCTTGTAAAAGTGTATATTTTTAACATTTTAAAAGAAATGGTTGATATTTGTGGACCTATTAAAAAGTTTCAAGTTGTGTTCATGTGACTTTTGAGGGAAATAAAGGTCATTGGCCATGATTTGTTTTTCCAAAGAAGAGAATACGTGTGTAAGGGTGACATTTAAATGTTTTAAATGATTTGGTGTTTTACATAATTTTCTATATTGTTTTAGTGATTATTTTATGAAAAATGAAATGTCTTCCAAGACATGTTTTGGTGTCAAATTACTATTTAGAACATTGGTTTTAAATTGTGTATGTGAGAGGAAACCCTTGATTCCCCTTTTTTCATTTACCACTTGTGTGGGTTTGTGATAAATATGTGATACTTATTGCTACCCATGAATGAGGATGTAATACTTATGTCTTGAGTGTATGTTATATATGTATGGGTTACTACATCATTGGGTGTTAGGGTTGAGTGTAGTTATGGTTATTCCTCAGGTGTTAAACTTGTCTCATTTTTACTATGCCTCAGTTCTTCTATTGGTCATGGGAAACCATGTATTAATTGGATGGCCAAACGTATTTCTCTATTTGGTTCACATGCCACTAGTTTTAAACCATTCATTATAGGAACAAGGTCTAGGTGGGGGTTCATTACAAGGCTTGTGTGGGAAACTGGGTTTTCAGTTGTATATGTAGCATAAGCCAATAGATAGATAGTTTATGTGGTTATTCCCATATATGATTAACTTTTTATCGCATTATTTTTCCCATGGTTTATCCCAAGATACATTCAATTATATGGATACTTAGTGATTTAGAGGAGTTTTATCTAGTGTTATCTTATATCATTTTAGATGATTTCTTTATTATGGAATCTTTCTTGTTTATATTTTATTATATGGTTATGTAGTGATTTATGGGATCTTTATCTATTTCAATATTATATCATTTACCCTAATTTCTTCATTATGGAATTCTTCTTGTTTCTATTGTATTTTTATATTCCTTACGTAACTATTTTTCTTACCCTTACATGGAATTTATAATTTGTGTCTCACCTTTACATATGTACCTTTTAGCCTTACGCATGATTTGTATTCTTGGTTTTACCCTTATGTAAACTCTAATTACATTTACATAAGTTTTTATTAACTTTACACAAGTGATTCTTACCTTTAAACAAGTGTTTCTTACCTTTACACAAGTGTTTCGTACCTCTACACAAGCGCTAAACTACCCTTAAGAGGCATGAAAAAAATGAAATTTAACCTTGTGTAGTAAACTAGATACCTTTAAATAGTGTATGGAATTTATGTTTTTCCTTTATGTATGCTTTAAAAAATGCTTATTACCTTTATGTAACTTCTGAGTGCTTTTATATATCTTTTCTAGTTACCTTTACCTGGTCAGTTTAAGTAAATGCTTACCATTACATAGCATTACTAGTTACCCTTGTACAATGCTTATAATTTGTTCTTACCCTTACATAGCATTATATTTTTCATATATATAGCATGTGTAAAATGCATCTTGTCTTTATGTGAGCTATATATTTTAAAGGTCTCCTTGAGGCAAATTATAAAAATTATGAGGTACCCCTATGCATCCTGTGAAAAAAATATTTTCCCCTTACATGGGCTATATAGGTATAAAATTTCCCAATTATTTTTAAGTAGTGTCTTCTCTCATCTTTTTGAATGGTAGAAAGCCTCTATCACTGGAAAACAATACTAAGAATGAAATACATTGAGTATTTTTGAATTTTATTTTGATACTTTAAACAGTAATATATTTCTATTTTAATTTCCATCTTTTGGGTTTTAAATGTATGATGAAAAATTAGAAAACAACCATGTGTAGAAGATTCAATAGATTTATAAAGAATGTTATCCATTTGTGTTTTTTCTATAAAAAGAAGCTAAAAAAGTGGATAAAGAATAAGAAATACATTTATAACTTTATGGATTCATTATACTAATTTTTTGATGAATTCTTAGTTTCCCAATATGTCATTGTTCTATATCAATTAAATAAGGGTTGAAGTTCACCACTCTACACCAGTTTCTTCATCGACATATTCAAATAGTCCAAATAGTATTATTATTTTTTAGAAGTGTCTGGAATTCTTATTTCTTAGATGGTTATTCATACATTTAAAAGGTAGTGTATAGTTATTTAACAAATTAATATTTTTTTCAACTAGTATATATGAATCTCTTTTCTTATTTAGTAATAGTTAAGTGTTTTAATTTTTTTCATAATGTGTAGGCACATTGTGATATATATGGATAAAAGCTGGATCACATTACCGAGGAAGACACCTCAGTATGCTATGGGTTTGTAGAATTTTTTAGATTTTTGAATTTCTAATTGATCTGTTGATGGGACAATAAGATGTCCATGTCTGAAATGTAAATTTAGGAGATGTTTGAAGAGAGATAAAGTTTTTGAACACTTCATATTGAAGAAATTCCCTGCTTGTTATTTTTGTGGGATTTAGCATGGAGAATCGAATGTTATAGAAAGATTAGGCACTGATGTCAATCCACAGAATGAGCTCCCAAATTCATAGAAAATGGGAAATGAAATGAAAAACCATATAAATTATGTATTCGGTATTTCAATACACCAACAGAAACATAAAAACATATCAGAAAAACAAATCGAGGGTGCTACAAATAGAAACATTATAAGTGATGTTTTTGAGATTGTCGGACAATCATATCAGGACTGTAACATATCATTGGATCCTCCTCTTGATTCTATAGACACTAATGTAAGAGAAATAATCACTAAACAGATAGATGTGCTTCATGGTATAGTTGATGATGGAAATTAAGAGTTTTATAGTGGATGCTTGAAATAATCAAAACTTTCTTTTCTACTGAAGTTGTATTATATCAAATTCTTTTCTGGAATTACAAATAAGGTGATGTCTATGATATTGGAATTATTGTGTGATTCATTTCTTGAATCAAAGATCTATGAGTCAATTATGATATGGAGAAATTTTTTAACAATCTTGGTTGGAATTATACAAAAATACATGTGTGTCCTAATGATTGTATGTTTTATTGGGGAGAGGATTCAAGCACACAGGATTGAAAAAAATGTTCTTATTCTATATGGCAGTCTATGGGTGATGATAGAAGTTTGAATCAATATACTACTATGACAAAGAAGAAAAGGAACACACCAGAAAAGGTTTTGCATTACTTTCCTTTAAATCCTTGATTGCAAAGATTATTCATGTCATCAAAAACAGCTGAACACATGAAGTGGAATTCTATAGATAATAACAATGATGGGTTAATGTCACATCCAAGAGTTTCACAATCATGGAATACATTTGATTCATCACATCTATATTTATCATCTAATCCTAAGAATGTTCGATTGGGATTGGCTGTCAATGGATTAAACCCATTTGGGACTTTGAGTACCATTTATAGCATTTGGTTGGTTATTTTAATCCCTTACAATCTTCCATCATGGATGTGTATGAAATAAACGTCTTTTTTAATTTCTTTAAATATTCCTACAAAAAAATGTCTGGAAAGGATATTGATGTATACGTGTTGCCTTTAATTGAAGAATTACATGAGTTATGGAGAAACGGTTTTGAGACATATGATGCATCTAGAATAATGATCAAAATTCAAGTTGACCTAATATAGACCATTAGTAACTTCCCTAGACTTAGGAATTTATCTGGTTGGAAAACTTACACAAGTTTGGATTTTCCTATTTGTAACATTGACTTTGAGGCCAAAAATCTACCTCATAGTAGAAAATGGTGCTTCTTGTTTCATCGAAGATTTCTCGATGATTCTCATATATTTTGGCTGAACAAGTCATAATTTAATGGTTTCATTGATTATAGACCACCTCCAAAGTTATTAACAGGTTATTAAATATTGGAAAAACATGGAAATGTTGAAATATAATTTGGGAAGGTGCTTCATTTGAATGATAGTTTGAAACGAGTTTGAAGTGCATCATCAAGTGAAATCAGAATGCAACAATGGAAGAAAAAAGGTATATTCTTAAAACTTCCAAATTAATAATTTAATTTGTTGCAACATAATATTGATGTGATGAATATTGAGAATAATTTTTGTAACAGTTTGATCTTTACATTGATTAATGAACATGTAAAGTTGGAGGATCATCTCTATGCTCAGAAATACTTAAAATAAATGAATATAAAGCGTGATCTCTGCCCATATGAGAATAGAAGGTATGCTTCAGCAATTTTTGCAATGGAAAATAGGGATAAAGATACATTCATTCTAATTTTAAAACATGTGAAGGTATTTGATGGGTATTCAAGTAACATCTTAGTGTCTGTTGACTTAAAGAAACATAGTTTACATGGATTGAAAATCCACGATTCACATATTTTGTTATAACAGTAAATTCTATTGGCATTGCTTACATTATTACCTAAAAAGGTTACTCTTGTACACTAATTTTTCATATTTTTTCAGAAAATTATGTAAAGAAAATCTACAACCATTTCAACTTGAAAACCTTCATAAGAAATTTGTATTGACACTTTGTATGATGGAGATGATCTTTCCTCTTTTATTTTTTAATGGCATGATGCATTTAACTATGCATTTGGTTGAGGAACCTAAATTAGGAGGTCTCGTACATTATTGATGGATGTATCCAATTGAGAGGTACTTTATTTATATTTTTTCCATTTAAGTAAACAAATCTTGGCAATTCATTAAATACATAATTATTTTTTTCACAAATATCTTAGGCATTTTAAATCTTACATGAAAAATAAATCTCAACCTGAAGTCTATTTAGTAGAGGAGTGTCATGCCTTTTGTTCTTGATACTTGGATAACATTGATACAAGATTCAATAGAGTTAGAAATGTTGATGGCACATAAAATCAATCTGAAATGCATGGTAAATCAAAAATCTTTCCTACTATTGGCTGATTAGTTGGAATGAGCTCAAATGTTACATTGATAGAAATGGAATTATTATAGGCACATAGATATGTGATGCTGAATTGTGAAATTGATGATCTATTTATTAAAGAGTTGAGGATAAAAGAAAAGATATGAATGAGAGGACGAACATGAAATGAAAAATATATAAAAAAAAGTTGTTAATAAAGATCTTGTATAATGGTTTGCACGACGTGTAAGTTCATAAATATTTAAATCAATATAGATATTAGGTTGATACATATAATTCGTAAATATAATAATGTATATTTATTTTTTCAAATAATGAATAATAATACTCAAGCATAGTTGTCATAATATTTGATGTTTATTACTTGAGATCCTCTAAAACAAGTTATAAAGTTTGAAACTTACAACGTGATTGGCTTTATATTTCATACAGTCAATCGGGAAGAGGGTTTGAAAACAAAAAATAGTGGAATATTTATGTTTGATGAAGTATAATACTTTGGAAAGTTGATTGATATTATCGAATTAAACTACCATGGTAATTTTTATATTGTTTTATTCAAATGCAATTGGGTGGATATTATTAGGGGTGTTAGAAGAGATTCTTTGCAATTTGATTTTATGAACTTCTCTCACATGATGGATGTTGGTGATTGTGAACTACATGATCTATATATATTATCATCATAAGGGAAAATGGTATATTATGTAAAATTTGTCATGGATGAAGAGTGGAGTGTATTTTCTCACATAAAACAAATATACTTGTATGATATCGGTGATGAATTGGAAAATTTGACCTCTAAAATTGAATCCCATCAACCGCAAGAAGTGAACTTATTTTTCCACCATGATATTGAAAATATTAGTCTTGAAAGAGTGGATTAAGTGGATGAAGTAATGATGGAGTAGTAAAACAACATTATTGAAGAATAAAATGATTTTATGTGTAGTTATCCATTCATTTATCAACCACTTATGTCATTTTTACAGTCATTCTTTATCATTTTTTGTATATTTTGTTTGTTATTATTGTGCATATTCTATCATTTCTATTTTTTCTGCATTAATTTTTCAAAATATAAGTTTTGAACTTAATTTTATTTGATTAAATGATTGGAATATCAAGGAGGAAGTGTTATACTCACACTGCGGGGTCAAAGAGTCTTTCTAGAAGTCAAATGACTATGATAATATTTTCATTAGTTTAAATATTTATCAAAAAATGTTATATTTTTAATATATTAAATTGTTGATTTATATTTTTTTAATTCATTTACAGAGTTTAGGACACCAAGCATCTGGAACATAAGTGTGGTTTAATGTTCATAAAAACCTGATGGGAGTTTTGTTAATGTGTCAGCAAAAGAAGTTCGGGTAAGAATTCATTTCCTATTATAATACTTATTATCAGTTGTAACTATGTTAATATATATTGCTTCTAATATGATTGATATTTTGTTTATAGGTAAAAAATTAAAGAATTATGGAATTTCAATCCCACACAGTTTTATTTAGTCTCCCAGGATGACCCGGTTGGTAAAGTCCTTAGGAATGAGTATCCTAGTCGAGTGCGTAGGATGGGTTTGGGACCATTATCATCTGAGGTACTTAGAAAGCAAATGGAGATCTGAAGTGCTGATTGTAGTGTACTGTAGTAGCGGCGGCACTGTAGCAACGGGGGCAGTGTAGCGGCGGCAGGTCATTGTAGCGGCAGAAGAGCATTGTAGCAGCGGTGGGTACTGTGCAGTACTGTTGCAGCGTGGGTACTGTAGTAGTACTATTCACAGAATGGGCTTTAGGCCAAAAAATGGGCATACGGGTCATGTAATGGGCTAAATGCCCACTGGGCCTTCGAGATATGTAACGGGTCTCCCTCTACCCAGTTAAAGAGGTCTTTTCTTTGATTTAATAATAAATGAGGCTTCAAAAAAATATACAACATTGTTTAATTTTTAATATAATTGTCTTACAGGTACTGGTAGCAGGAAGTAGAGATGGGGATGGAGGGGGTGATGAGAAATGTTCATCATCAGGGAATGATTAGTAAAGTGGGTGTGTTCCTGTATCAGTACATCTAATGTGGGTATTTTTTATCTTTTTCTTATATCTTAAATCGGATCGAGACAACAGGCTCAGTATGTATGTGTTGTATAACCATGTTTCTATATGTTGTTTTTCAACTGTCTATGGAGATTAAAATTTCTTTATGATCATATATGATGTTTAGTTTCTTGTCTCTATTTTACATATTGGTTGATCTAATTATTATATTCTACTATTTACCACTTGTTTTTCATAGTGCCTTACCAGCCAAGAACTATGTATTAGGTGGCCCTCTATGATTCAACGCGTAGACTTTGACATCCAACTGAGCATGTCTAGGTAAAATTACTTATAGTGTATTATTTATTATAAACATTTCTTGATAATTATGGATACATTCAAACTAATTTATTTATGTTAAATTAAACTTATTTTAGTAATAATTCATGATATAATATGATTATTTATTTTATTAATATAAAATTACTTATTTTTATTTATAATTTATATTTAATGTGTGTTAATTAACAAACCTATAAATTCAAAAAATCATATTAGATATTAAATGTATTGCTTTCACTGGATTATTATGAATAGTTTGTTAATATGATTTCTTAATGTTGTGTTAATATAAAATGATGTTATAATATCATTATATCCATGTACATAAAATAAATTTCCAAAAAAATTTAAAGGAATATAATTCTTGGTTAAATAAATTTACAACGTCAATATGAAGTAAACATATTATTTGGATCCTAAAGTTTCTTATGTCATATAATGTGTTAATTCAAACCTGTAATTTAAAAATAAAGTCAAATAAAAGTTTGATGTCTGACCACGCTGTCATGATACATCAAATTGATTATGTTTTCAAGGTTGATTTATATTCTAGGGTAGACCCTAGGTCATCTGTTGAGGAGCATTGATAGGTTTTGAGTATGTATTTTTAATAAAGATTACTAAAAGAGGGGGTGATTTTGAAAATAGTTTTAAGAAAATAACTTAACTTAAAGAGTTTGATAGTTGATATAATAAGGTAGTGGTTTAAGAATTATGAGATAAGGAGATCACTTCAATTTCACTACACATCTTGGATAGTTCATTTTTCTGAAAATTTCACATGGTTTTGTTTAATTCTTTGGTTGAGGGTTTTCAAGTTCTTGATTCCCCTCTTGCCTCTCTAAACATTGCACAAAGTACCAACCCTTGAGATAAAAATTGTGTGGTCAAGGTTTGGACATCAACAACAGGTTAAAGGCTGCCAAATCATACTAATATATTTTGTATCTGTGAGACAAAGACGATCCTTGTGTTTCCCAATCGGAAGAACTCATGTTTCCCACTTGAAATTTCATCCCAATAGGTGTTGAAATGAAAAGAGGTTCACTTAATTAAACCCAATAATTGAACTCAGAGGAGAAACATATTTAGATAAAACATAAGTGAAAAAATACACACACAAATTACACAAAACCATTAGAGTATCAAGTGTCGGAACTCCCTCCCAAGTATGTGTTCCTCCCTCGAAATGATCTTCCACCAGTTAGCTCGCCATCGAGAGAAGGAGGAGGCTTGGGGGAACTCCCTCTTAATCCTTGATTCCCCTCTGAGGATAGGGGCCTCCAGAACTTCATGTATGAGGATATAAATCCTTTGGGTCTCCCATAACCATAGCATTGGCTCCTGGTCTAACTTGCAAATGATAAGCCTAGGTTCCATTTTATAGGAAAATGGGAAGGAGGTTTTGAGCACACAGAATTCTTAAAACCACTTGTCACAGGTGTTTCGACCTCCATAAAGCCTTATCTTGGTTTGTAAAAAATAAAAACCATGTATACCAACCTATTGTACGTCTCCACTGAACGTTTGGTATAAATTGGACACCTATAGTATGTGATATGGATAGATCACAGCACACCACTTTTGAAATCATGCAGATTCGGTGTGATGGAAAGATCAGGTCGGTTGGGCCACTATATGGACGAATGAGTCTTGATTTCCTTCATAATAAATGTATCCCAATGCAGTTTTCACCATCTCAAAAAATATCAGCCCAATTGGATTCATGTTCTAGTATCAGTCTGCGTATTAATCCACTGGTGTGCTTGGATCCTACGCAGTTTGGCCCATTTTTCTTGGACATCATCATGGGCCCTCCAGATCACCTCCTCCTGCAATAGAATCATCAAAAAAAAGTATCATTACCCTTTTTAACAGTGATAAAAACAAAATAAATTATTCAAAAATGGAATTATAATTGTCATTATTTTTATAATTTTCAACATAAAACAAGTTCAACAAAGTGGTGTAAATGTGAAAATTACACAATGAATCGTGGTATGATCACACCCCCACACCTAAACATTTGCACTCCTGGGAAAAGTCACATATCCAAATAAAATGAGTCATATAAATATTCCCAAAATCATAAAGATTTAACATTCGAGTAAATTTCAATTCATTAAAGTAATGATGTCAATGCACGAACCACACCAAGGTGTTTTTCCTATGAAAAAAGATGTCTCATAAATCATATCACAATGAAATTCAAAGAGATTCTAGACACCAATATGAGAAAGGAATTAAAAGGTCAACCATTCCACTAACTCTCCATTTGTGTGTGTGAAAACCATTCCATGCTATTCTTTCCACATTCTGTCCAACAAATATATTTTATTTTAAAATTATTCAGTTTTAAATGAATTTTCACTGAACATTCCCTACATCCTTTGAAATCATATTTCAAGACCCACTCACTTAAGAATTCCTAGAATTAAAACCATAATATCCAAACCTATATATACCCATATGTTGTATATTTCATCACTCCCCTCGTTTATTATTTTTGTTATTTAGAATTTGCATTTGGAACAAATCTCACACTTATCTCTCAACCCTTGTTTGATCTCCTCGCGACACTAATGGAAATAGTTATAACAAGATCAAAGGTTGAGGAGGCTTGTTTTTTTTACCTCCCCAAGACACAAACTTTTTTTAGGGCGTACAATATTTGGACATTAGGTACACACGAATAGGTCAATCCGGTATAGTAATGAAACAGATCGGATAAGGAATGAAGGTATAAAAATATCATTTAAAGGTAAAAAATATTAACCTAACATATATTTACCTTATATTAAGTAATAAATATTCACACTTCGTGGTTTGGTGAAAATATATATGGAGATATTAGTGACATAGTGTTCCCAAAAACTACTCATACAAGGGGCATCAATCATCTCAACTGTTTCATAGTGATACAACCATTTATATCATTGACAGAAAACCAATTCACTAAAAATCACTCCCTGATGTTAACTTCATACAAATATTATTTTTCTCCATTCTTTATGGTATTTTTAATTCCCCCCACCCCCCTTATGATCACTAAATCATGGAACACTGAAATTTTTGATTGGGGAAAAATGAAAATATCAAAATGAAGGCGAGAAAGAGAAGAAATAAGAAAGACAATGAAAATCCTAATGAACCCAACAAAATGGGGAAAAGTTAAAATACTATAAAGAAGGTGAAAAAGAGATTTAAGAGAGAGATAAAAGATGAAAATTTCTATCTAACCCAGGAATGTACCCAACCCCCACACCTAAAATGGGCAGTGTCTTCACTGTAATAATTGAGAAGGTGAGAAGGAAGGATAAAACCTGGTGTGTTTCACTAGTATGTTGCTTCTTGGACATGGAGTTCCTCCATTGGAAACTCTAAAAGGTCTTCATGGAAGTGCTTCAGCCACTGCTCATTGATAGTGAATGTTTTCTTGGTTTCATTATTTTGAACCTGAACAACCCCAAATGGAGATACATTAATAATAGTGTATGGTCCAAACTAGTGGGAACAAACCTTACCTGGATACAACTTCAGCCTTGCATTATAAAATAGGACCTTCTTCCCATTTTGGAACTAACGATGAAGTATAAGAAGGTCATGGGTTTCCTTGGTTTTCTTCTTATAAATCATGGAGTTTTCATATGAATCTCTTCTCATTTCCTCCAACTCCTGAATCTGTAGCTTCCTTTGGGAACCTGCACAAGAAAGATTTGAATCACATTTTTTGATGGCCCAGTAGGCCTGATGCTTAATCTCAACAGGGAGGTAACAACTCTTTCCAAACACAAGATGATAGGGTGAAATTCCGATGGGAGTTTTGAAAGCATTATGGTAGGCCCATAACGAATCATCAAGTCTAAGACTCCAATCTTTTCTATTAGGTTGAACCATTTTTTTCAAGAATCTGTTTTACCTATCTATTTGACACCTCATCTTGGCCATTGTTCGGTGGATGATATGCAGTAGACACTCTATGACCAACCCTATAGCAACGCAAAAGTGATTGCATTGTTCGGTTGTAGAAATGAGAACCCTGGTCACTGATGATGAACCTAGCTAATCCAAACCTACAAAAGATATGGTTTCTCAAAAATTCTACAACTAATTTAGAATCATCAGTCCTTTTAGCTCGTGCCTCTACTAATTTTGACATGTAATCAACTTCCAGAAGATTGTACAAGTTTCCAAAGGAATTAGGAAATGGAACCATAAATTCAATGCCCCAAATATCAAAAATGTCATGAAAGAGAAATGGTTGTTGTGGAATTTCAGTTATTTTTGATGCATTCCCCATTCTATGACAAAGAGGACAAGATTTGAAAAAGTCATGGGCATCTCAAAAATGTTTTGGCCAAAAAAGACTACAATCAAGGACCTTGTGAGCAGTTCGATGGGGACCAAAGTGTCCTCCACAAGCAAGAGTGTGACAGAATCTAAGGACAGACTGAAACTCACTATCAGGAACACAATTCCTAATGACTTGATCACGAAAGGCGTGCCAAAGGTTGGGGTCATACCAAATGTACCAATGAGACTCATGTTTTAGACGACTAGCTTGGTTTTTGTTGAAATTGGTAGGAATGCAAGATGCTACCAAATAATTTACAATTTTGGCATACCAAGGAATAAAATATTGCATTCGGTACAATTGATTATCAGGAAACATGTCATTAATGGGAATACAGGGGGATGAGTCAATTTTTGAGGATGGGAGGATCCAACTAATATGGTCATTCACCACATTCTCTACTCATTTTTTATCACTATTTTCTAGATTGAATTCTTGAAGGAGGATCATCCAACAAATGAGACGTGGTTTGGCTTCTGTTTTCTTAAGGAAATGCCAGAGGGAGGCATGGTCTGAGAACACAATGACTTTGGACCCCAAAAGGTACGATCTGAATTTTTCTAAGGCAAGAACAATGTCAAGGAATTATTTTTCAGTTGTGGTGTAGTTTTCTTGGGCAGGGTCCAAAGTACGTGAGGCATAGGCAATGACATGTGGAGCTCAATCGACCCTTTGTGACAAGACTATACCAACTGCATAGTTAGAGGCATCACACATGAGATCAAACGGTAAATCCCACTAAGGTGGTTGGATTATCAGGGGTGACGTGAGACTCTATTTTAACATATTAAAAGCATCCTCACATTCTTTATCAAAAAGAATTTATTTTTCTTTTTGGAGTAATTGGGAGAGGGGAAGTGCAATTTTACTAAATTCACGAATGAAACGAAGGTAAAATCCATCATGAACTAGGAAATACCGCACATCCCGTACATTTTTTGGGGAATGGTAAGGAAGAAATGACATCCACTTTTGATTTATCTACTTGGATTCCATCCCTAGAAATGACATTCCCCAAAACTATACATTGTCACAACATGAAATGACATTTCTCAAAATTTGATACAATATTATTTTCAATACAGTGATGTAGTAATAAACTAAGACTACTCAAAAATTCATCAAAATAAGAGCCATAAATAGTGAAATCATCCATGAATACTTCCATGCAATTCTCTAAGTAATCCGAAAAAATACTAACCATGCATCGTTGGAAAGTACCCAGAGCATTGCACAGACCAAATGGCATCCTTCTAGGAAAATGTGGAGAAGGGGTGAGTTAAGGTAGTCATTTCCTGATCCTCAGGGAAAATATGGATCTAAAAGTATCCAGAATACCCATCAAGGAAATAGTAGTGGGACATACCCGCTAGACACTCTAGAATTTGTTCAATGAATGGAAAAGGGAAATGGTCATTTCTAATGTGTTGGTTTAGTCAGAGATATTCTATACAGACACGCTAACCAATATGCAGATGAGTTAGAACCAATTCATTATTTTCATTTTTTATTACTGTATGGCCATAATTTTTAGGAACTAATTGAACGGGACTGACCCATTGCCTATCATATCTGGGGTAAATGATTCCAGTTTCCAATAATTTTGTTACCTCAATTTTCACAACTTCTAGGAGGTTTGGGTTCAGTCGACATTGTGGATTCCTCACTGGTTTAGCCTCATAATTTAATAAAATATTATGTGTACAAATTGATGGGATAATACTAGGAATGTCAGCAAGTTTCCATCCCAAATCTTGTTTATACTTCCCTAAAAGTTCAAGCAGTTTCAATTCATGCTCATGAGGGCTTGAACTAGAAATGATGATAGGAAACATGTTTCCATTCTCAAGATATGAATATTTTAAATATTGAGGTAATTATTTTTGTTCCAATTTAGTTAGATTTTGGATTGATGGGAGTGTTTGTGAAAGTGACAGATCACTAATCTCATCTAACTGCTCAATGGTATCATCTTCGAATGAGGAGTGAACTTTTACAAGATTAGTAGTATCATTGATGGTCAGTGGATCCTCATTGTTCAAGAAATCATCAATCAATGAACATTCATGACACTATTCTATACCACTACAACAATCAGTTCATGAATCATTTCCTATCATTTCTATCAATGAAGAAAACTCAGAAAGGGGATCGGGGGAAAGAAAAGTTGTTTTTTAAGGGGTAGGGAGTACATCAATTGAATTAACAGGGAGAGAGGAATGTTCTTCTGAGAGGTGCTTCATGGCATCAAGGATGTTGAAATGGACTATGTCACCACCAAATTCCATAGATAATGTACCATTATGGACATTAATTATGGATTTGGTGGTGTTCAGGAAGCAACTATTGCATATAATTAGGGCATGTCCATTCATCCTGTCATTTTCCATTTTAAGCGCATAAAAGTCAGCATAAAAAATTAAATTCTGAACCCTCACAAGAACATCCTCTAACACACCCTAGGGGTGTGCAGTAATCTAGTTATCAAGTTGAACAACAATTCCAGTGGGCTTCAGTTCCCCGACCTACAATGTAGAGTAAATGGAGTCAGGAAACACATTTATAGAGGAACCTAAATCAAGCATAGAATTAGAAAAAGAATACTCCCCTATGGTGCACAGAATTAAGAATGTTCCAGGATCATTGAACTTGGTGGGAAGTGATGGCTCTATCAATGCTGAAACATTCCTCCCCAAGCTCACTTTCTCATCACCTCGAAGTCACCTTCGGTGTGTACACATATCCTTTAGAAACTTGGTGTACCTTGGAATTTGCTTCACAACATCAATCAATGGGATGTTAACCTGCACTTTTTTAAAAGTTTCCAATATTTCCTTATCAACTTCTGTTTCCTTTTGTTTTGTTAGTTGGGTGGCCCTATGAGTAAATGGAATATTAATGGTTGGGCTAGGTGACTCATCAATGTACACATTCTTTCCTTTGGAATGGCTTTTCTTAGGACGAGTTTCTTTAACATTTGGAACATTTTTAATGGTTGGGATGGAGGTTTCCTTAGGAGGGGATGACTCTAATAGAGGATTAATTTTACTTTCTAGTTTTTTTCCACTCCTAAGGGTGATATCACTAACATTTCCATTATCTCTAGGGTTAACTACTGGTTGAGAGTGAATTTTACCTGACCCATGACTTTGAATTTTACCCACAAAGTTAGATAGTTAGCCTAATTGGGTTTTAAGGTCTTGTATGGCTGCCTGAGTGGTTTGTTCAAATTGAATATTTTTGGTCGCCATTTGTTTCATCATATCTTCTTAGCTAGGCTCGGGTTTTGGAGGGGTTTGTTGGAAAGGCCTTTGGGTGGTTGAGGAATTCTGGGTGGTGGTGGTTGATGACTACTCTGCCCCTGTTGGTTCCATTGTTGTTGAGGTTGGTTTGAATATGCACCTTTACTATAGGCGTGGTTCTCCTTCCACCCAGGGTTGGATATATAGTAAGGTTCTTTCCTAAAGGGTTGCTTATAGGGGCATCTTGGAAATATTTCCTCACAACTCTCATATGTTTCCCTCAATTAAGTACATTGGTCAGATTAGTGAGTGTCATAAGAATATATACCACAATGGATGGGAGGAGGAGATTGGGATTTCCCTTAGGAAAGAAAATGTTTTCGAAGAAGGGTACTTACCTCTTCGAACTTTGTTTCCACCTTCTTCTCGAATTCAGTACTTTGTACCTCATGGACATCTCGAATCAGTACATTGGACCTTGAACCAAATTTTTGTGTGTTTTGTGCCATGTTCTCAATTAGGGTTCTTGCAGCAATTGGGTTCTTATCTTCCAGCACACCACCTGCAGCAGCATCAATCATATTTCTATCAATAGAGATTAAACTTTCATAAAAATACTGAATTAAAATTTTATCACTTATTTTGTGGTGTGGGCAACTTGAACATAACCTTTTAAATCTTTAACAATGTTCAAGAAGTGTTTCCCCTTGATATTTTCTTATACCACATATTTCCTTCCTTATTATTGTAGTTCGGAAGGCTGGAAAATGTTTTTCAAGAAAAAGGTGTTTCATGTCTACCCAACCTCTTATTGGTGAATTAACTTAATACAACCAATCTTTCGCAATGTATTTTAAAAAAATGGGAATGATATAAGCGTTAAATGTTCCTCATCCACATTAGAAGGTTTTAATTTTGAATAAACTATATGAAATTGTTATAAGTGCAAGTGTGGATCTTCTTCAGGAAGTCCATGGAATTTTGGTAATATATGAATTAAACCAGATTTTAGTTTAAAATTGGGTGCCTCGCCTTGTACTAGAATATAGTTGGGTTGGATATCAATATTAGTTGAGGTTAGTTCTTTTAGTGTTCGATTTTTTTTATAAATTGGTATTCACGTTAATTTCAGTTTTGATGTTATTTCCAAAATAAGATGAAGAGTTAAGAAGAGATTCAATATGTGGTGTGTCCTCCTTCAAAGTGTTGCCTTGTGCATCTCGGTGTCATTGATGTAGGATCCTCGTCGGTTCGAGTTCGAAAGTTGATAACTCTCCCAGAGTAGAACACATCATTCACCAAACCTTCAAAACAATTATATCATAACAAAAAGGGATTGAAAAGTTATAAGAGTAAAAAAATAAATATTCACAAAAATTACAAAAACCTTATAAAAAATGCAGTAAAAACCAAAGTGCTCCCCGGAAACTGTGCCAAAATTTGACAGCGCTATCATTATATGTCAAATTGATTAGGTTTTTAAGGTTTATGTATAGTCTAGTGAAGACCCTAGGTCATATATCGAGGATAATTGATAGGTTTTGAGTATGTATTTTTAATAAAGATTACTAAAATATGGTGGCGACTTTGAAAACAGCTTCAAGAAAATAACTTAACTTAAAGATTTTAATAGTAGATAGAATAAGGTGGTAGTTTAAGAATTATGAGATAAGGAGATCACTTCAATTTCACTACACATCTTGGATAGTTCATTGTTCTGAAAATTTCACATGGTTTTGTCCAATTCTTTGGTTGAGGGTTGTTAAGTTCTTGATTCCCCTATTGCCTCTCTAAAAGTTGCACAAAGTACCAACCCTTGACACAACAATCGTGTTGTCATGTTTTGGACTTCAAGAACTTGATAAAGGCTACCAAATCATACTAATATCTTTTTTATGTGTGAGAGAAAGAGGATTCTTATGTTTCCCAATTGGAACAACTCAAGTTTCCCACTTGAAATTTCAACCCAATCGGTGTTGAAATGAAAAGTGGATCACTGAATTAAACCCAAGAATTGAACTCAGAGTAGAAACATGTTTAGATAAAACATAAGTGAAATAATACAAAAAAAAATTAAACAAAACCATTAGAGTATCATGTGCCATAATTCCCTCCTCATGTATGTGTACCTCCCTTGAAATGATCATATGTAGTTTAGCTCACCATCGAGAGGAGGAGGAGGCTTGGGTGGAACTCTCTATTCATTCTTGATTCCCTTATGAAGATAGGGGCCTCCATAACTTAAAGTATGAGGATATAACTCCTTTGGATCTCCAAAATACCAGAGCTTTTCCTCCTTGTCTAACGTGGAAATGAGGATCCCAAGGTGCCATTTTATAGGAAAATGGGAAGGGGGTTTTGAGAACATAGAATTATTAAAACCACTTGTCACAGGTGTTTCAACCTATAGATATCCTTATCTTGATTTCTAGAAAATAAAAAAGTTGTAACCCCACCTCTTGGATATCTCCAACGAACTATTGGCATAAATTGGACACCTATAGCCCGAGATATGGACAGATCACAGCACACTACTTTTGAAATCATGCAGATTCAGTGTGCTGGACAGATCAGGTCAGTTGGGCCACTAAATGGACGCATGAGTCTTGTATTCCTTCATAGGAAATGTATCCCAACGAAATTTGGACCAGACCACAAAATATCATCCCAATTGGACGCACGGTCTAGTAGAAGTGTGTGGATTAATCCACTGGTGTTCTTGGATCCTGTGCAGTTTGACCCATTTCTCTTAGACATCATCATGGGCCCTCTAAATCACCTCCTCCTGCAACAGAATCGTCAAAAAAAGTATCATTTCCCTTTTTAAAAGTGATAAACACAAAATAAATGATTCAAAAATGTAATTCAAATTGTCATTATTTTTATAATTTTCAATATAAAACAAGTTCAACACAGTGGTGTAAAGGTGAAAATTACACAGTGAATCGTGGTATGATCAATGTCAATATGACTTCATTTGATTAAATAAAATGATATAATTATATTAAATTATGTTTATTATGAAAGTATAATAAAATTTATTAAATTCTATTTATTCCATTTTAAGCATGATGTTTTAAAGTTTTTACAACGTTACATTAATTTTATATGTGATTTATTATGCATGATAGGTTTTCAATTTAAGTATGAAGTATGGAAGTGAAGCATGAAGTAATTATATGATAATTATGTGATGAATTAAAAACAATATTTTATGTTAATAAATTTGATACATGTTTTGTAATTCTCTCAAAATATGATAAATTGAATATAAATATTTTATGAGTGCCCATATGAAATTTTTAATTTAACTATGGTATAATAATATATTGGATTGATGATAATTTTCTTGATGGTTATGTATTGGCATACCTTGTTAATGATATGTTTCCCTTAAACAACAAGTTAGGTTATTTTGGTTATTGATTAATTACTATAAGGTAAAGATATATGAAATGAATTATAATAATATCATTATTGATTTATTTAGTATAATTTTCATATGATATCATACGGTAGATGTAATTGGTGAGGAGGAATGGATATATTATTGAAATATGTTCTGGCTACAGGTTTTGGGGCTACAAAACCTATATCTTTTTTTTATTCATGATATAGTGCTGGTATAAATCGCCGCTAGATATAGTTTTTTTCACAGCGGTTTAAATTGCTTCTATATTATGGTATTTTATATAGGGAGGCGGTTAAAATCATCACTAAATATGAAAAAAATTAACTTATTGATGGTTTTATCCATATTAGTGGTGGTTTTTTTCAGTAAAAGGTTCAATCTTTAGCAGCAGTTTTAACCACCACTAGATTACAGTTAGTTTTTTAAAAGCGAAAACTATAGCTAAAACTAAAACAATCCCTATGAAATACGCGTTCTATGACACTTACCAGAAACCACCAATAAATGGAAGGAACTTAAACATGTTGATTTATAACATTAATTTTAGAATGGGTTTTCTAAAACCATCCTATGACTATCTAGTGGCGGTTTAAACTGCCTCTATATAAAAATTTTCCACTATATGGGCATATTGTCATCGTGAAAATACAAATTTATTTCTCTCTTTATTCAGAAATACTTATTCATAAAAACACATGTTTACTAAAAATGTTTTAAAAAATAACACTTTTAAAATGATTTATTAAATACATTTTTACCGATTTTTAATTTTTATAAAAAAGTTGAATGGAATTTTCATGACATTTTCAAAACAATTCTCATTAGGATTTTATCAAAAATATGAAAGGAATATTTGTTTTAATGTGTACGGAATGAATATAATTTTTCATAATCATGACCAATCAATATTTTAATTATTATATTACAATTTTTAAAAGGTGTTTTTTAATGAAAATTATTTTCAAAATGTTTTGTGAACGTTTTTGTTTTAAAAGGGTGATTTTCAAAGTACAGAGATTGTTTTTCTCAAAAATGATTTTAAGGATATTTTCGTGGTATTTATATTAATCAAAAACATCAACACTATATTTTACTTATAATACAATGAGTATATGTTATATTTATACCATTATTATTATTATTTCTTTAGATATGTTATGATCATTTTGACTTAGTTTGTCCAATTTTATAATTATTCATCATTTTATATTGGATGTTTTATGACTATGTTTATTGATTAGGTTAAGTATTAGCATTTCATATGTTAGTTTTTCAATATGAGTTTTCATTTTGATTATTTTTCACCACTTTAATAATAGTAATTCATTGAAGTTAGTAAGTGATAGGTAGTACTCGCTATAACCCCTTAATGCATTGGTATGTCTTCTAAGAAAAACTATATTGGGTTTTGGCTGAGACCTTACCCATTTATTTAGATGCCATATAATAAGTCCTTTATAGTATATTTCATATGTCTAGAATTATTAATTCTATCATTATAAATTTATTTATTGATATTCCATGTTATTATTTGATTATTTATAATATCAATGGCCATGTTTTCAGGCTCATATGATTATTTATATGAAATTATTTGATTATCATTGATTCTTTCCATATTAATCTAAAGTTATTGATTAAAGGGCATGTGTTTTAGTTATCTAACTTTACATATTGATTATGCCTTATTTATTCATATTTTTCATCATATGTTTACCCTTACTAATTATCTGATCTCACCCCTTTCTTACATTTTGTTTTTCATAGGATATCACAAAGTGTTTTTTGATTAATATGTAAGGATATCCTAAGGGGAATAATGGTGTTCCTAAAGAAAAAACTTTGTCTATTTTATGTTTAAAATGAAATGTGAATTTCAAGTGTGTATATAGCATACTAATAATACTAAACTATTCTCTCCTTCGAGATGTGATACCTTGTATCTAGTTCCCATGTAATAATGTAGACATGGGCTTCGGGATACTGGGGTTGGGGTCACTATAATTGGACATAAGATGAGCATAAAGGTGTGATAACATAGTCAAAGTGTGTGAGTATAACATAATATAATTCATACCCATAAAAATTTTCATCCTAAAACATATGAAATGGAATAAATATTTAACAAAGGGGTCATAAGAATCAATAATCATGAGTATTGTGATGTAAATATTGATCAAAGAACCGTTAAAAACTCATAGAAATAAAAGAGAATATGTGTCAGTATCTTGGAATATTATCATCATTACCTATACTAAATGATGTTATAAATAACTATATTATATTAAAATCTATAGGATAAACCTCCATGGTAAACTCCATCCTCCTTGACTTTAAAGACAAGGAAAAATTCCCAATGCATTGGAGAGGTATATTGGAATCACCTGTCATATAAGATTTATCAATCACACCCATAATCATGAGATATATCGGTCTCATCCATCATCATAAAAAATTTCCATGTACCATTCATGAATATAACACTTAGAATATTTAATCATGAAACTTTTAATAATAACTTGAATTCCATTATAGATTTATTTACCTATAAAAAAGAAACGGGTTTCATGATAATCTATTTAAAACAACCATCATAAGCCATCCATAGATAGAAGATGGATTGTATCATAATATAATACTCCAAGTAAAGTATAGGAACTACTAATTGATTTTGAAATCAATTAAAATACCATTAAAATAATATTAAAAACAATTCTTTGAAAATAAGGGAAATACTCTTTTCATTCGGTACCTTTAAAGAATAAAAATTCACAAAGTATTTAGAAAAGGATGTCCATTGAAAATAAATATGGAAACTTTTAAAGTAATCTTTAACGTAAGGAATAATTATTATGTTGGGAAAACCATTTATGTCATAAAAGCTAAAAATAAATACTCTTTTCAGAGTTTTGTAAAGATAGTCAAAAATGACTCATGCGGAAAATGTTGAGGAGTTACCCTTTAAATTTTTTTAAAAAACATCAATATAAAGTGGAAAACAACTTTAAGAAATAATTGATGTTTAGAAAATTAAATTCTTTAAATAAGATAAATAATATGGGAAAAAATGATTGGTTAAAAGTATTTAAAAACCATAAAAACACTTTTAAAGAAAAAACCCATTATGACCTTTTAGAGACAAAAACCATTTGATAGAAAAAAAATAAGAAGTAACATAAAATACCATGATTATAAAAATATTCATGATATTATATTTAAAGAATAATTGTATATATTATTTAAATTAATATAGGTGCACCAATCAAAACATGTTTCAAAGATGACAGTTTGAGATGAGAACCCCTTAAAAATTGGGTAATTTTGAAATAAAAAAGACATTGAATGAAGGAACATAATTGTTTTTTTAAAAACCCATAATTTCCATAAAAAATATTTTAAAACATGTTCATGGGGAAGTAATTACACCATATAAAATAAAAAAATAGTTCATAACATGAATTATGTCATAAATAAATGAAATTGAGACAATGAAAACACTTACAACTTTTATAATATTTGTATCAATATCTCATGACAATAGAAACTTAAGAGAAAGATTAAATATCATGATAAAAGATTCGTTAATGATATAATATCTCAATATTCATCATATACACCTTATAAAAGGAAGTGGGTGCATAATATAAGACATGTCTCAAAAAAATATTGGGATGAATAATCCACAAATATATCATATCATTGAAGTTATAATTAATCATTGAATTGATTATGTATAAAAATTATAAAACCACATAAAACAAGTGAAAATAAAATATAATACTATTAGAGATAATTTTACCCACAATCTAGGAATATCATAGTCAATGAAGTAGCAGTATGACCCAATGAAGAGATATTGAATTACGAAATCCATTACCAGGAGTCTCAACTCATTATGTACCCTGTTTAACACCTGTATAATAAACTTATATTAATTATTTAATTTTTTAAGAACATTTTATAGATTTATTATTTTATCATTAACCATTAAATTCATTTGATATGAAATGGATTGTGTGTTAATTCAAACCTATAATTTAAAAATAAAGTTAAATAAAAGTATGATGTCAATATGAATTCATTTTATTAAAGATAATTCTAGAATTATATTAAATTCTCTTTATTATGAAAGTATTATAAAATATTTTAAATTCTATTAAATCCATTTTAATCATGATGTTTTAATGTTTTTATAACATTACTTGAATTTTATAAGTGATTTATTATGCATGATAAGTTTTAAATTTAATTATGAAGTATATAAGTGATGATTGAAGTAATTCAATGGTAATTATGTGATGAATTAGAAAAACAAGATTTTATGTTAATAAATGTGATACAAGTATTTTAATTCTTTCAAAATATGATAAATTGAATATAAATATTTTATGAGTTCCCCTATGAAATGTATAATTTAATTATGGTATAATACTATGTTGGATTGATAATAATTTCATTGATGGTTATCTATTAGCATACCTTGTTAATGATATGTTTTCCATAAACTACATGTTTGGTTATTTGGGTTATTGATTTATTACTATAAGGTAAAGTTATGTGAAATGAATTATATGCATATCATTATTTATATATTTCCTAAAATTTTGATATGATATCATGCAGTAGATGTCATTAGTGAGGAGGAATGGATATCTTATTGAAATATGTTCTGGAAGTGGGTTCTGGGGCTACAGAACCTATACCTTGTATTTTTTCATTCATGATATAGTATCGGTTTATAATTCCGCTAGATATTGTTTTTTTGGCAGCAGTTTAATTCAATACTATATTATAGTATTTTGTTTAGGGATGTGGGTAAAATCGCTGTTAAATATGACAAAATTTTATTTAGTGACAATTTTATCCTTATTAGTGGTGGTTTTTTCTAGTAAAAGGTTCAAAATTTAGTGACAGTTTTAAAAACCACTAGATTGCAGTTATTTTTTAAAGCGAAAACTGCCACTAAAACTAAAAAAATAACTGAGAGATATGTGTTCTATGAAACATTCCAGAAACCACCACTAAATGGAAGGAACTATCGCATGTTGATTTCTGACACCAATTTTAGAATCAATTTTTTAAAACTGTCACAGGACCATCTGGTGGTGGTTTAAACTACCGCCAGATAAACAAACCGCCCCTATACGGGAACTGTGTCGTAGTGAAATTCCAAATTTATTTCTCTCTTCAGTCATAAATCCTTTTTCATAAAAACCCATGTTTACTAAAAGTGTTTTCAAAAACAATTAACTCTTTCAAAATGATTTGTTAAATACATTTTTACCCATTTTTTATTTTTATAAAAAAATGAATAAAATGTTCATGTCGTTTCCAAAATAATTCTCATTTGGATTTTATCAAAATTGTGAAATGAATATTTGTTTTAATGTGTATGGTATGAATATAATTTTCCATCATCATGACAAATCAATATTAAAATATTTATATTACAATTTTTAAAAGGTTGTTTTGAATGAAAATTATTTTCATAATGTTTTGTGAAATTTTTGTTTTAAAAGGGTGATTTTCAAAATTCAAAGATTGTTTTTCTCAAAAATGTTTTTAAGGATCTTTTAATGGTATTTATATTCATCAACAACATCAACACTATATTTTACTTATAATCCACTGAGGATATGTTTTATTTATATCATTCTTATTATTTATTTAGACATTTTATGATCATTTTAACTTAGGATGTCTAATTTTATTATTATTCATCATTTTACTTCGGATGGTTTGGGGCTATGTTTATTGATTGGGGTAAGTATTAACATTTCATATGTTAGGTTTTCAATATGAGTGTTTATGTTGATTATTTTCACCCCTTTAATGTTATTAATTCACTAAACTTAGTAAGTGATAGGCGGACCCACTATAACCCCTTAATGCATTGGTAGGTCTTCTGAGAAAAAATATATTGGGTTTTGGTTTAGACCTTACCCATTTATTTATATGCCTTTTCAAAAGGCCTTTATAGTCTATTATTGATGCCTAGAATTATGAATTCCATCATTACGAATTTAGTTATTGATATTCCATGTTATTATTCGGTTATTTACAATATCAATAGCTAATTTTTCAAGCTCATATGATTATTTATATGAAATTATTTTATCATCATTGATTCTTCCCATATTAAGCTCAAGTTATTGATTAAATGGCATGTGTTTCAGTTATTTACCTTTCCATATTGATTATTCTTTATTTATTCATATTTTTAATCATATTTTTACCCTTACTAAGCATCTGATCTCACCCCTTTCTTACGTTTTATTTTACCTAGGATATCACGAAGTATTTTTTGGTTAATATGTAAGGATATCCTAATGCGAAAAATGGTGTTCACAAAGAAAACACTTTTTCTTTTTTATGTTTAAAATGAAATGTTAATTTCAAGTATGTATCTATTTTAATAATAATACTAAATTTTTATGTTCTTCAGGATGCGATATCTTGTATCTAGTTCCATTGTAATAAAGTAGACATGGGCTTTGGGCTACTAGGGTTGGGGTCACTATAAGTGGACATCAGATCAGCATAAGGGTGTGATGACATAATCAAAGTGTGTGAGTGTACCATAAGAGAATTCATACCCATAAAAATTTGGATCAAAAAACATATGAAATGAATTAAATATTTAACAAATGGGTCATAATAATCAATAATCATGATTCATGTGATGTAAATATTGATCAAAGGAATTGTTAAAAACTCATAGAAATCCAAGAGAATATGTGTCAGTATATTAGAATATTATCATCATCACCTATACTCAATGAGGTTATAAATAATTAAATTATATTAAAATCTATAGGATAAACCTCCCTGGTAAACTCCTTCCTCCTTGCCTTTAAATACATAGAACATTACCCAATGCATTTGATAGGTATATTGTGCTCACCTATCATATAAGATATATCATGATCACCCATAATCATGATATATATTAGTCTCTTCCTTCATCATAAATACTTTCCATATACCATTAATTAATATAACACTTTGAATCTTTAATTTTCTTCATCAAAATTTTAATAACAACTTGAATTCCAATATAGATTTATTTACCTATAAAAAAGAAACAGGCTTCATGATAATCTCTTTAAAACAACCATCATAAGCCATCCAGAGATAGAATATGGATGGTATCATAATATAATACTCCAAGTTAGGTATAGGAATCATTAATTTATGTTGACATCAATAAAAATACCTTTAAAAGAATATTAAAAATGATTATTTGAAAATAATGGAAATACTCTTTTCATTCGGTACCTTTAAAAACTAAAAATTCACAAAGTATTTAGAAATGGATATCCTTTTAAAATAACCGTGGGAAATAGTAAATTAATATTCAAATTAAGTAATAGTTATTATGTTGGGAAAACAATTCTTGTCATAAAAGCTAAAAAATACTCTTTTCAAACATTTGAAAATATAGCCAAAAATGGCACTTGCAGAAAATCTTTAGGAGTTTCCCTTTTAAAACTTTTAAAAAAATGAAATATCATGGAAAAATCCTGAATAAATAATTTATTTTAGAAAATAAAATTCTTAAAATAATATACAGAATATGGAGGAAATTTTTGGATAAAACTATTTCAAAACCTTAAAACAACACTTTTAAAGAAAAACCCATTATGACCTTTTAGAGCCAAAAAACATTTGAAAGTAAGAAAGTAAAAAAGTAACCAAAAATAACATGATTATAAAAATATTCATGATATTATAGTTAAATATTTGTTGTATAAATCATAAAAATGAATATAGGTGCACCAATCAAAACGTGTCTCAAAGATGAATGTTTGAGATGAGAAACCCTTTCAAATTGGGTAATGCTAGAATCAAAAAGACATTGAATGAAGGAACGTAATTTTTTTTAAAAAACCCCATAATTTCCATCAAAAAATATTTGAAAACATGTTAATGGGGAATTAATTACACCATATAAAATAAAACATGGTTCATAACATGAATTATGCCGTAAATAAATGAAATTGAGACCATGAAAACACTTCCAACTTTTACAATATTTGAATCAATATCTCATGAAAGAGATAACTTAAAAGAAAGATTAAATATCATGAAAAAAAGATTCATTAATGATATAATATCTCAATATTCATCTCATAAACCTTATAAAAGGAATTGTGTTCGTAATATAAGACATGTCGCAAAAAAATATTGGGATGAATAATCCACACAAAGATCATATAATTGAAGTTATAATTAATCATTAAATTGATTATGTATAAAAATTATAAAACCACATAAAATAAGTGAAAATAAAATAAAATACTATTAGAGATAATTTTACACAAAATCCTGGCATATCATAGTCAATGAAGTATAAGTATGACCCAATGAGTAGAAATTTAACTAAGAAACCCATTACCGCGAGTCTCGACTCACTATGTACCTTATTTAAATCCTGTATAATAAACTTATATTAATTATTTAATTTTTTAAGAAAATTTTACATATTTATTATTTTATCATTAACTATTAAATTCATTTCATTAAATGATATATTTTATTACTTAATATAAGTCCACATCATGTGTTTTGAGTATGTTAGTTCGTAGTTTCAAAAACGGCTTCGATATTTTAATCATGGTCAAAAATGTAATTTTCCCATAACCTCTAAAATAATAATTTTGACATTATTATAATATTTATTCCTTAAATAAAATTTTATAATCATCCATGAAAGTCATTAATGAAAAATGAATCATATAGCTTCATGGAAGTGGTAATACACACATACGCATGAATGATGCTATCATATTCCAACAGATGGAAAGGTAAGAAAATAGATAATATATTATCTTTCCATATTGATAATTATTTCATAAATTATATATATATACATTAAATTCATCAAAATAACCAAACTTATGATGTGGTAATGAAAAACAAAACACATTTCTCTATAGGGGTGGTAGTCCACATATATGCATGAATGATGATTTCATTCCCCATAGGATGGAAAACGAGGTGAATAAAGTTTTTAAATTAACAAAATAACATATCTATATATTGTATAAACTGATTTTATTATATTTTATTGGTTAGGATATAATTTAATGAGATGTAAGAAAAATTAAAATGAAACAGATTAGTTAAAACAATTACTTCCTCTTTAAGAGACCTCCTTTTGTTTTCTTATTAAGGACCTCAGGGGTGGTCTTTTGAAGAGAAAAAACCTCCAAAACTTAGATAATTATGTTGAGAATATTTATTTTTTATTTTTTTTAGATAATTTTCTCAAGGTGGTGTGAATAATAAGGGACATGTGGTTTCATTTTGTAGTGAAGGAAATGACACAATTGGAATTACTTAAAATATATACATATAATAAAAAATAAAGTAAAAGTGGAACCAAGTTTCAAAACATTAAAATAGAATATATTTTAAGGTTCAAATACTTTCAACCAATAAAAGTTTTACATGTTTATGTGGTATTTTAAACCACATATTTTTGTTTAACCCCTTCTTTAACCACTTTTAACCTTAACCGTTTTGATAACCATTTCAATAATAATGGGTTGTAATTTTACTTATAAAATAATATTTAGATTTTAAATGGTAAAGGGATGAAATTTCATAAAATATTCGATACACTTTTCCCTCTTTTAATATTTTTATGATTTTTAAATCATTTAATAATGTAATAACCAAAACTTTTAAATAAAATTACCTTCGTGTTTGAATTAAATTCCCTATTATGTATTAGGGCTATAGAAAAAACATGAACATGTTTGGATTTATTATATCCCATTGTATTTAAAATACCATTAAGAATCATAAACTTTTATAATATAGAAATTTAATAGTAATCAAATGATTAGAATAAATATAGAGTTTTGATAAATCTTATTTATACTAACATAGGAAGTGATGGCCTCGGCCAGTAGAATCATACACTACGAAGTACATTTCTCAAATATTATGAGGGAGATAGAATCATTGGGATTTTCATTTGACCAAGTACAAGATAATGAAAAATAACTAAAGAACGAGTGAATCCTTTTATGGGAGAACTTCATGCTTATTGCGATTTCTGTCCAAACTATATACGCTGAACCACCTCATGAAAATTTAATCATTGTGCACCTTACTCTTAGGGAGTTTTCTAGTGTAATAAAGGAATATCTATAAATACCCTAATAATATGAATATTTATATTTTATTTTCAATATAAAAAATTATATATTTACATCTTATTATTTTTACATAATAAATGATTTTTATTTTGATTCAATAAAACACAAATTTTATATTTGGATAATATGTAATTTAAATTAAGATAATACTTGGGATGAATAAATGAATTTTTAAAATAAATTATATTTTAATAAAATATTATTATTAAATAATTTTTATTAATTATAGTTTACAATATAATTTTACAATGTTAAAAATATATTTTATAAAGGTTCAAAAACTATTATAATCAAAAAATCTAGCTTTTCCCAATAAATGAAAATTGTTAGTTTAAAATTGAAAATTAAAATATTTAGAAAATTATATATATATATATATAATATTATTTTAGGAATTAAAACTTCAAAATTATATAATGGTAAATTTTTCATATTTTTCTGATACAGTCGAATTTTTGGGCAAAATTTAAATACGGTATAAATATATTGTGTGTATTATAACATCATAATGACCCAAAAATGATTTAATAAATAATATAAATAGTATAAATGAAAAATATATTTTTAAACTTTAAGATAATTTTTTTATGTCATTCAATTAATTTTAGAAAGCCTTTATGAATCCTCCAAAACCTATATTATATTTTAATGTTTTAAAATCATTTTTGTAAGAACATAACTCACTTATAAATCACTAATGGTAATATTTTAATTATTTTGGACCTTGGAATTATAAAATAATTAAAAATAATGTTTTTAAGAAACCTTGGGTAAAAACTATGGGTATGTTTGTGGTTTTTATTAATTTATTATATAGAGTTTAAAACCTATGTTTAGAAGAAGAATAAAATTAATGAGCTCCCCTATCTTTTCCTATATAAACCTTCCCAAACTCTAATTTTTATTCACTAAAAAACCTTGTATAATATCCTTAATATTAAATAACCTTTATATATTCCTCAAAAAGTACCCCCAAGCTATCAATAAGCTCCTCACATGTTTTTTGGAATCACCCTCTCAAGGTAAGGGACCTCTCGCTCCTCTCTTTATTCAATAATCTTATTCATTTTATGTCTTTAATTTCCAATTCCTAATGTTTGGATATGTTTTTATATGTCCTTATTACTATACATTTTATGTAAAAAATATTATATACCCATTTAACTCTCATTAAAACAATTTTTTAATATTTAAGTTACACTGTTATTTTTCCGAAATTTCACTACAATGTTTCCATTCCTAACCACTTTTATCATGAATATCATATTTGTTTCCACTCCAGGGTATTCACCAATAAATAACTATAATACTTTTATTTAGTAATTAAATGTATTTATTCCATACTTATTGATCATTTAATTAAATATTATGAAATATGATTCTATTTTTAATGTTCTATGTGGCACACTTATCCAAGTACATGATATAAAAGTGACAAGTGTGCATGAGATTATATAGTGATCCAATGCATTGGGTAATGCTTTAGTCTCATGAGACATTGTAAAATGGATTAGGGAGTGAACCTAATAAATAATAGAACTTTTTCCACAATTTTATGATGTATTTTTTGTTTGCCTTGACCTATTTTTATGATGTCATGTTTAAAGTTGTTTCCACATTCTCATATTGTATTTATGTTATCATGTTATACCATGCCACATTATTCACGTTTATGATTCTCACCCCTTTTATGTCCCATTTATATTCATATTATCTAAAATATAATTACTTATTCATGTTATTATTTCCTTATTCCATTATTGGGCTTTATATCTCATCCCTTTATTATGTATTTCCTTGGGTTATCCCAAGATGTTTTAAGAATGATGGAATAATATGAGCATGTTAAGGAAATTTTCAATAATAACGATGCATCCCATTATTTTAATTTGTTATGCAATGTACCTATTTCACAAAGACACTAGAATTATTCATTTTATGGGTTGTTTTATGTGTAATATTATGTAATAAATAATGAATTAATGTTTAATAAAGTCAAGGGGTTTCATAAATAATATATTATTTAATATAAAATTAAATCAAATTCATTCTAAGAACTATTTACATATTTTGACATTAAATACATAAAGATAGGTATATAAATAGAATATAAAAATCTTAACCATAAATTATATGTTATTATTAACCGTAAATTCTTATCACACCAAAATTCATCCAAAAAATATTACTTATTATGTTTTTTAAATAATTTACTTTGATTTTTCTACTACTTGCGCAAACATTATGTTAGCATTGGGTTAACATTTAAGATAATTATACCATCACTAAAAACTAAAAAAAACTACCATAATAAAATATTATATAATTAAGTTAAAAATAAACATTTATATTCTTTCATAAAAAAATAGTATCCTTATGTGAAGATATAAGATAAATTAAAATCAAGAGAGTGACATTTTTGAATTTTATTTTACTTAAAATAATTTAAAGGCCTTTAAAAAAGAAAAACTGGAAAATGGAATTTTTAGAAACGATGAAGTTTTATAAGAACTAAAATCATTAAATAAAAATAATTTATATGTTAGTTCGATTTAGTAAGACTTATCACATTATATTTAACCTTAATTACCTAATTTACCATTACCGAGCTGATAAGTATTTACCACGGTTATTATTCATTATGACCAAAAATAAAGTTAAACAATTTAAAATATTTAAACCACCTGATTAAAAATATAGAATACATTTTTCATGATTCAATTTCTATAAGTTTTATCAATCAATATTAATATAAATTCATGAAACTTAATGAAAAATAGTTTTTAGGAAAATGTGTTTTTAAGCAAAAAAAAACTTATACCAAAATAAAGTATAATATTGATTCCTATGTAATTAATTATATTATATCTAATTAAATAATTTTTCTACTACTATAATATTAAATTAAAATCATAACGGTACTTTTACGTGAAAATAAATGATAGTTTTAAAAAATAATTATATTTCATTATTCGCCAAAAAATTAAATTTTTCAGAAAGATCCCAAAATTTCACCCTAATCGAATTTTGATATGATGATTTCAAAAAGGATATAATTTTTATAAAATAAAACTTTATAAAACTTTAATAAATTAATTATAATACCCTAACACAAAAATAAATAAAACTATTTTTGAAGAAAATGTATTTTTGATGTATAAAATGACTTCACTAAAAATTGAGTGATTATTTACTAATAATTAATAAATAAATTTTTATTGAATGGGACCTTTATATATATATATATATATCATAATGTATCATAATGTGATTACTCCTATTTATACCCTATAATTCAACAACTAGTTTATAATGTTCATAGTTAAAATTATATTATTTCACGGTTCGTTTAAGCTTGATGTTGTGTGTCTTGTACTCTATTGAATATAGTATTCTTTTAAAATATTGAGGTATTACATTCTCCCCAAAATTGATAGATTACATCTTCACAATTTTATATTAAGCTAAGTAATAAAGGGTTTATAAATTTAAAATACCTTTTTTTAAAACCCACATCGTAAAAAGGGTTAATAAAACTTCCTTTTGAAAAGTGGGAAAGGGAAATACAAAGGCCATCTAGAATAACACATAACTAGGTTTCAAATTGGAGAAAATTAGTTGGAGGTTTAAATATAGAAATGGAGGAGAAATATAATTTCCAAATGAAAGAATGTGGCATAGAATACAGTCATAAAAATTTAATGTCCCCAAAACCCTAAATCAATAAGGGATTAAGAATATCATCAATTCATCAAAAACGAATGTATTATGATGACATTTTTATTTCAAGATCCTTTCCATAGAGGTGTGTAATTACTTTACCATCTAGAATTATAATATAAGGAAATATAATTACATTATTTTCTTCAAATAAATAAATTAAATTTCATCCTTTTTTTCATTATTCAATGAGTCTCCACCTTTATCCCATATTTTACTCCAAATAATGAGTATGAATGTTTAATGCCTGAGGCACTATAATCAACTTATGATTGACCATGTGGTGTAAAAAAGGATGGAAATCTATTATTCTTATCTTTATTAAAACCAAAAATGTTATAACATAATACGATAATACTCAAAATTAATAATCCAACATATAAAGAAATAATGCATTAAAATACAAAATTCAACAATAACACCAAAGGTTCAACATATATCATTCCATAAATAAATAACCATATATCCTAACTAACCCCAATAAACTCAACATTAAATATTTGTTTATCCTAAAATAGTACCACATACCTTTCATTTTACATCACTAAAAAAATAAAGAATGTTATTCTTAAATAATTCTTCATGTTAAACATAAAATATAATAAATAGTTAACAAAAGAGTCCTAGGACTCAATAATCATGATTCAAATGATGTCAATACTGATCAAAAGAACCACTAAAAACTCATAGAAATTACAGAGAACACATGTAGGTATTTGAGAAAACTGTATTCATCATCCATTTTAACTCTTGTTAGAGATAACTAGATCCTAGTTAATTCTATAGAAGAGACCTCCCTGATTAAATTCCTCCTTCATGCCTTTGAAGACAAGGAAAATCACCAAATGCATTGGAGAGATATATTAGGCTCACATATCGTATAAACTATATTGGTATCACCCATCATCATGAGATATATCAGGCTCAAATATCATCATAAATAATTTAAAATTACCATTCATGAATATAACATAAGGAATCCTGCATTTTATTCATCAAAATTTTAATAACAACTTGAATTCCTTTATAGCTTGATTTACCCATGGAAAAGAAACTAGTTTCAGGATAATCACTTTAAAATAGTCATCATAACTCATACCAAGAAGTAATACGGATGGTATCATAAGAACATACACCAATTGAAGTGGATGAATCATTAAATTATGTTTACTTCAATGAAAATATATTTAAAATTACATTTAAAATATTTCTTTGAAAATAGGTAAAAATAACCTTTTCTTTTAATACCTTTAAAAAATAAAAATTTAAAAAATGATATATTTTTAAAATAAACATGTAAACTTTTAAATTAACCATCAAAGTAAAGAATATTTTTTAGGTTGGGAAAATCTATTCATGTTATAAAATTTAAAAATAAACATTATTTTCAAGCTTTCATAAAGAGATTCAAATATGACTTGTGTAGAAAATGTTAAGAAATTTCATTTTAAAAAGATTTAAAATAAGATAAAATATAATGGAAAATAAATTTTAGAAATAATTTATTTTTATAAAATAAAATTCATGAAATAATATAAAGAACATGGAGTAAAAGTTTGATTAAATGTCTTTAAGATCCTTAAAACAACACTTTTAAAAAAAACCCTCATGACCTTTTAAAATCAAAATCTATTTATAAAAAATAACATAATAAGGAACATAAAATGACATAAGTAAAAAAATATTCATGATATTATATGACAATATTCAATGTATACACCATATAAATGAATATAGGTGCATCAATCAAAACAAGCCTCAAAGATGGAAGTTTAAGATGAGAAACGCTTGCAACTTGGGTAATGCTTGAATTGAAAATCCATTAAATGAATGAAAAATAAAATTAATTTTTTAACACCATAATTTAAATTAAATAATATTTGAAAACATTTTCATGTTTTATTAAGTACAACATATAAAATAAAATATAGTGCATAACATGAATTATGTCTCAAAGAATTGAAATTGATGCCATAAAAACCCTTACCACTTTTATAACATTTAAATAAATATTTCATGAAAGATAGAACTTAAAAGGAACTTTAAATATCATTATAAAATATTAATTCAAGATAAAATATCTTAATATGTATCATTTACACATTATAAAAGGAAGTGCATTCATAATACAAGACATGTCTCAAAGAAACAATATTGAGACGAATAACTCTTACAAAGATCATATCATTGAAGTTAGAATTAATCAATGTTGTGATAATCTGTAAAAAAATTAAAACCGTATAAAATAGGTAAAAATTAAAAATAAAACCATCATATTTCACTTAATACATAATCCTCCAATACCATAGTAAATTAAATATAAATATAACCCAATGAAAATAAATTGAGTTAACAAACCCCTTACCTTGAGTCCTAACTCACTAATATTTTTAACTCATTTATAATAAACTTATTTTGATTATTTAATTTTTTAAATAACCTTTTAAAGGTTTATTTAATTATCATTAAACCAATTAATTCATTTATTTCAATGATATATTTAATTACTTAATCTGTTAATTCCATACTGTGTGTTTTGAGGACATTTGGTTCGTAGTTGAAAAATAACATAGTTATATTGATTATGGTAAAAATATAATTATTAAATAATATTAATAATAGTAAAAATTACATAATTATTTTATTTATTCATTAAATACAATTTTAGAACCATCCATGAAAGGAATACATAATAAATGAATCACATCGCTTCATGGAGGTAGTAATCGACACGTATGCATGAATGCCAATATCATTTTCCAACAGATGGAAGGGGAAGAAAATAGATGATATATTTTATTTAAAAAATTATAATTATGTCAAAAATATCATATATAAACATTAAATCCATCATGGTAACCAGAATTTTCTGGGGTTGATGAAAAATGAAACACATTTCCTCGTGGAGGTTGTAGTCCACACATACTCGCGAATGATGATTCCATTCCTCATAGGATGGAAAAGGAGATGAATAAGGTTGTTACATTAACATAATAACATTTTGGTATATGTGAGATAATTATTTTATTATATTTTAATCTTTATTATATAATTGAATGAGGTAGAATAATAAATAAAATGAATGAGATCGGTTAAAATGATTACCTCCTCTCTAAGAGAACTCCTTTGGATTTCTTCTTAAGGACCCCAGGGATTGAATTTTGAAGAGGAAATAACATATAAAACTTGGATAAGGATTTTGATAAGGTTTTTTCGTAGGTTTTGATCTATATAAGTGGCTCCATGTGGTGTGAAGAATAGAAGAGTGGTGATGTCCTTTTATAATAAAGGAAATGACACGATAGGAATTACTTAAAAGACTTAAATATTTTAAATTATTTATCATGTGAAAGTGGAACCAAGTGGAACAAATCTCAAATATATGATTGTTTAAGGTTTAAATACATTAAAAAAGTAAAATTTTAAAAAAATTATGTGCTATTTTAAACCTTATCATTTTGTTTAATCCCTTTATTAACAAATTTAACTTTAACCATGGTAACAAATTTTTCAATACTAAAGGGTTATAAATTTACTTATAAGGTAATAATTAGGTCAAAATGTTAAAGGGATGAAATTTTATACCAAACATAATACCCATATTACTATTTAAATACTTTTATGGTTTTTAAAACATTTAATAATATATTATTTAACATAAAATACCATTAAAGTCATTTTAAGAACTATTCATATATTTTAAAATTAAAAAAATCAATTAAGTTATGGAATTAAAATATAAAACGTTTAAACATAAATTATACATTATTAACAACTATAAAATTAGTGTGACACCATAATTCATAAAAACATATTACTTTTTATGTTTTGAAAATCATTTGCATTGATTTTTCTACTGCTTCCACAAGCATTGTGTCAACGTTGTGTAAGAATTTCAGGTAATTATATAATCACTAAAAATTGAAAATAAATTATCATAATAAAAAATAAGTTAATTTTATTTAAGATATACTTTTAGATTCATTTACAATATCTTCTTATAATTATGTGAACATATAAGATAATTTAAAAGCAAGAGAATGACATTTTGGAATTTCCCATTACTTAAAATAATATAAAGGTATTTAGCAAATAAAAATGGGACTAAAATTATATATTTTATTATATATTAAAGGTTTAATGAACTAAATTCATCTAATAGAAATAATGTTTTTATTTTGTTTATTTTTAAATACTTATAACATTATTTTTAACCTTAATTACCTAATTTACCCTTAGGTAAAAATATTTTCCACAATTATTATTCATTATGACCAAAAATAAAGTTTAACTATTTAAAAAATTTGAGCATCATTATTCAAAATATATAATATGTTTTTCAGGATTCAATTTTTTGAAGTTCTATAAATCAATTTTAATATTAAAGTGTAAAATGCAAAGCAAATTTGTTTTTAGAAAACTATGGTTTTTAAACCCAAACATAAACTTATACCAAAATCAAGTATAATGTTGATTACTATATAATTAATTGTATTATATATAATTAAATGGGACTTATTTTACTATAATATGAAATCTAAATGATAATGGGACTTCTCAATGAAAATAAATGAATTTTTTACAAAAATGATATTTTCACTGTTCACTAAAAAATCAATCTTTTCAAAAGAAATCCCAAAATTTCACCCTAAGATAATTTTGATATGATTATTTCAAAAATTATTTTATCTTTATAAAATAAAATTTCAAAAAATTGTAGAAATTAATTATAATATTCACTCACAAAAAGAAATAAAAACCATTTTTGAGGAAAATGTATTTTTGAAGCCTAGAATTTCTTTATAAACAACTGAGTGATTGTTTATTAAGAATTAATAAATAAATTTTATTGAGTAGTAAATTTATATGTATATTCCATAATTCAAATACTCCTATTTATACCCACCAATGCAATGGCTAGGTTATAATTGTCATATTTAAAATACTATTATTTTGTGGTCTTTTAAGCTCAGTGTTGTGTGCCTTGTACACTATTGAACATAGTATTATTTTAAAATATTAGGGTATTAAATATTATACATAAATGGTGAAGGATTATTAGAAAGTAAAAACAATAAATAAAATAAAAAATAAAATTTGTAGCCTTACTTCAAGCTCACCAACGTCATGGACAGAAGTGAAATTGGACATCGGATGATGTAGATCCCACCATAGGAAGAGAGGAATGAGATGAGGGAATGTGTAGGCATGAAAGGTCAATAAAGGTCATAAAAAGGGTGGATTAGGTTTTAAAAAAAATAAGGTTCAAAGGGTAAAAATACACTTTTTAAGGGGTGCATGGTTTTACAAACTGTTCACCAACTATGTGGACCTCACTATCTTAAACACCCAACCTCACACGATTGGCCTTCATGGTTTACTAACCATGCACCAACCATGTAAATCAACTCTATAACCGTGTAAAAAAATATGCACAGTTCGTATGAAACTGTGAACCAAGACCCAAATCCATATTAACCCGCATGGTTCCTACCAAAGCTTGTATGATTCGCCCTAAGCAATGTATTATCCATCAAAATCAACCATGTTCTATAGAAATTGAACTAAAAAACACCCCACACATGAGGTGTCATGTGGTTTCTACTAAAACATGCACGCCAAACCATGAACCTTTTATATAAAACTCCAAAAACCTTAAAAACTTCTCCCGATGCTCATGAGAATAATCCAAGAACCTGACACAACTCTCAAGCGCTAAACCACTTCCAAAAAACATCCCTTTAATAAATTCCAACTATCAAATTATCTATAAATAAATTAGTTGTAAGATCATAGTTTTTTGTTAAGGTATGGATACTTTTAATTTCATTATAAACCCTTGTGTTTGTCTAAATGGAAGTTCCTAAGGATTTCATGGAAGTCTTGGGAACGTTCGGGCTTGGTTCAAGGCCTGGAGTTCTTCATTTTGAAGAAACTGATGAAGGTGTGTGGTTGGATCATGGTTAGTATTAAACTTATGGATTAACCCTATGGACTAGTAAGGGGACATGATTTTTTAAACCATGCAATAGAGGCCACATGGTTGTAAAAACCCTATAATATATTGTAGAGGTAACTTTCACGATTTGTGCATGGGTTCTATAACCGTGCACAAGAACCGTGTGAGGGGGTTACTTTGGATAGTAGGCATGAATTCCTTACAAATGGGTCGTCTAACCAATAACTTTAGTCATGTGAGGTGTGGAATCCTATACAGTTCCAACTGCATGGTTGTCACATGGTGTGGAAAAATATGTGGCCAAACAATGTTCCCCTTTAAAAAGGGTGAAAGGAACATTCTAACATTCATCAATTCGACCTTTTTTCTCCCACTTTCACCCTCTTTTTCCAAAAACAACAACTGATCAAGCTCCCCCTTGGATGTCCTCTAGTATTTGAGGTCCCTCATTCATCAAATATTTGAATCAATCATTGTTGGTCATTTTGGATAACCCTTGATGACTCTATTATTCCTCTTCATTCATGTATCTATTTCTCTAACCATATACAATGTTATCTCTATGTAGCCTAATTTACTTCAAATGCAGGTATTTCCACTAGTTTTCTAATTTCTTTCATTCTAGATCGAATATGAAGCTGATACTGGATTAGGATTCATCTACCGGTATAAGATGGGTGGTTTAGTAATCTTCCTTAAAGTTTATTTGATTATCATGCATCATTCTGTCTCATGCTAGACCTTCCATGCATCACCTCTTAAATGTAAAATTAATCTAATAAATTTATAATGTCTTAAATTGGTTAATTTTTCTTCCCTTGATATCTTTTTATAAGTTACATACCTTTACTCAAATCACCCCCCTTGGGATGTGTTACTTATATGACCACGACCTGTATTCCATGACCTGAAATTAAACCACCCTTAAGGTGTATTGACTTGTCTTTTTATAATAGGGTTATTAAATGGAGCTAATTTATATGTAGTGTTAGAGGGGATAATATTTCACTTAGCCCCTATGATTATTATAAGTTAATTGATTATGAAATTATAAAATGAGGTGAATAATTCACATCAAATTTCTCTTAATTAGAATGGTTAAATGATTAAATGAAATGTGAATGGTAAGACCATTTAACTTGGACCTTGTTTAATTATGAATTATGCTGATGGATACTAATATTATTAATGATAGATCATAGTAGTATGTTACACCTTAAGAAATACTTAGATTCCTTACATGTAATTTCTTGGATAGTTTCATTGGGAAAATGAATTATATTCTGATCAATTGTTAATTGGGATCATCAAACATGGAACTTCACATTGTTTATTGGAAACTATTAGACATGACACCCCACACCCCCTTACTTTAGGATGCTAGAAATGGGACTTCTAATAGTTTATTCGGAACCATTGGGCATGATTCTCTACACCCCCTATATTTAGTTTATTGTACATAGTGCTCTACATCATTGATTTGAATTATCAGACATCTCATTCTACATCTTGGTTTGAATACCTTAGTTTACCTATGAGTGTTAAGTCATAAATATCATGGGACTTGTTGATCCATTATAAAATTATCATTATATAGGGATACCTTGGTTATGTGCCTCAAGTTTTGATCCTATATTATAAAATAATAAATACTCAGAGACATTCCGGGCTAGGCTAAAGTGGGTGAAAAAATATGGTTATCCTAGGATTAACCCGAGCTCATATGGGTATTGTTTAATTATTTTAATACCTTTTTATTATTTCTTGAACACTACTTCATTATATATTCACGGACTTGATAGTATTACACATCATCGGTGGTGGACTATAGAGTTTTACTCACACCTTGTTCACGCCATCATTTGGTACCCAGAAACACATCATGGATGCAGGTCGGGACAAGGGAAACTATCCTATTTGGATTCTTTATTTTTCTATTCTAGGATGGAGTATTGGAGCAGGGGACCAAGCTAGTTCTCATGATTCTATTAGAGATAGCTTTTAGTATTTTTTACACTTTTTATAGTGTGTATTGTATGTATATTTTATTATTTCACTTAATACACTTTTTGCATTGCATTGTGACATTATCATTTTGTATATCATTTAGTTTATTACTTTTTTCTGTTATTATTGTCTGGATGACTTATCTTCAGCTGATTTATTATCATTGTGGTTTACATTTTTTATATATTATTTCATCATTTTATTGTGATCTAATAAAGGGGGTATAATATCCCCACCATACCATTATAGACCCTGAATACTAGTTGATGGCCTCTGGTGTATAAGTAGGTGTGCTTGAGGCCATGTGGCTACAAGTTTAGGTCACTTATGAGCAGACCAATTCTAAAATATCATAAAGTGGTATCAGAGGTTTCTTTTATTTGCCTTAGTATTTTGGGTTGGTAGAAAATAGATTATGATGTGTTGCAATTTGGTAATGAGCCTATCCCTGGGATTTTCTGACCTGTGCATAGGGAAAAAATACAAGTTACCTAGGATGGGACTTGTTGTTCTATATTTATCTCATTATAGTTTCACTAATTTCACTATGTGGTGATTTAAATGATTTATAACATTTTTTATGATTATATATTTTTACCCTTTGCCTATTATGGTAAGGAATTATTATCTCATGCATCATTATAAGAACCTAAGGATTTAAATGTCATGAATATGTCATTCCACGTTTAATTTTTTGTGTGTAATTCCTGATACGCATTTTTGCTTCTTTGACTATTATATTTATAATTAGACTAATGTTTCTTATAGGGAAAGGGGTAAATAATTGGTTATTTAAAGTGTCAACATCTTCCTAAATGGTTTTTTCCTATATATCTTGATGATTGAACCTTAACTAACCAATTATCATATGTTTGATCCATTAAAATTTAGTTACATGGGAAGAAATGTTAGTTGATTGTGATTAAATATATTCCAATTGTAATTTATAAAGTTTGTTCCACTATAAATTAATAATGGTGATCCATATAATCGAAAAATCATGAATGAAATTTTATATCCTAATACCAATTGTAAAAATTCTATTTGTAGTTACATGAAGTTATAATTGTAACTTATAAATATTATATATTTATAACTTGGGAATAATGACTCATCTAACTGAACCATTGTATAATTATAAAATTTATTAATTTTTGAATCATAAATGAATTGGTTATTATTAAATTGGGATTCCAATTAAAACTTAAAATGAGTTTCCCTATATAAATTTCAATTCAAACTCAATATAATGGAACCCCTATAATTAAATCTTGCAAAGTTACCAATAACCTAGCCTCAGTAGTGAGTTTTTTGGTTAGTGTTTCTTGGGTAGTGAGACCTTATGCCTATGTTGTTATCATAAGTGAATCTATTCAATTCAGTTATCATGTAGAGAGGAATTGGGACATCTTGATTTCTAATAGTAATGTTTTAGTTGTTGAATCTCATTGAGGCGTGTGCTTGGAATTGTAGGTATATACCTCCATGATGGGATTGATTCGAGTGCCAAAAAAGTTGTAACAACCTTGCTCTAGAGGTGGTGGGACCCAAAACACCAATGTTTTATACTATATTTCCACCTATGGAAAATCCTATTATACCCGGATTGGGAAATTAATTTTTTCTCAGAGAGGTTTTCATATAACTAATGAATTCTATATAGGGAGTTCCATGGCCTACGTAGACTATTCCAGAGTTGACACAAGAGTTCTAGCAGCAGCATCTACCTAATTTTTTGGGGGATGGTGGACCCTATGTTATTGAGTCCTGGATAGAGGCCACTTTATCTATCTTTTATCATCTGGAGATGCTTCTAGAGAGTATGTTTACGATTGATAACTACACTATAGGAAAATGGTCGTTTCACGGCGGTTTTTTTCGCAGCAGATTTAAAAATCGCCACTAAATGTTTTTTGGGCCGCTATTTCACGGTGGTTTTTTCGCAGCGGTTTAAAAACCGCCGCGAAATGGGTTAATTTTTTTTAAAATTTTTTTTTAACTTTTTTTAAAAAAAATTCGAGGATTAGCAGTGGTTTTTTAAAAAACCTCCGCAAAATAGCGGCGGTTTGGGTAAAACCGCGACGAAATGAAAGGAAAAAAATAAAAAACATGAGGAACCTCGAAATCACTAAAACGACCATAACTTTTGATCCATGCGTCCGATGGAGCACCACGACCAATCAAATCGAAGCTCATGAAGATATCTAGAGTCATGTATAATCAAAACTGTGAGAAGGTCTAAGGTGTGGAAGATATGAGAGTTATAAGAAAGTTGAAAAAATTTCTCCAACTTCGAACGGCCATAACTTTTCCTTCCAGTGTCCGTTTGGGCTCTACCACATATCAAATAAAATCCAGCGAAGAGGGATACACACAAATTTAATACAAGCAATGATTTGTCGTGTTTTTCGACCCCAAAAACCCATCCAAAGGCCTCTAAAACCCGGTTTCTGTCACCGGTGTCCCGTCGAACTTGTCTTCAAACGGACCTATCTTTCGATCCGAGTGTCAGTTCGGACTCCTCCACCTACCAGATCGTAGTTCGCTCCATGAGATTCATTTTGACTGATCGCAGTGCCCACATGGACTCCTGGATCATAAGTTACGACCTTTTTAGTGGGTATCGGGTTTGTTGTGTTTTCTGATGCCTCGTTTCTAGCACCCGTTCCCCGTCATTTTTTTTAAATGGTCGTAACTTCCGATCCGCCAGTCCATTTGGTCACTTTCACTAATCAGCTTGAAGATCGTTTTAGGATCTTTGATTTGACTGGTCGTGGATCTAGAACGGACTCTCGGGTCATAAGTTATCTCAGTTAATGTGAGTCCAATGTTTTTGTCACTTGATGACCATTTTAACGGATTTTAAAGGTTGCTCCATTTATTACTGTTTATTTGGGTTTCTATGAATTGTTATCTTTATCAATGGTTTTTTGTGGGTTATTATGATGATTATGTTGAATTTTTAAGGGGTTTTCCAAAGTTTTCATGAGTTTTCATGCGTTCTCATGCTTTCTAATGCTTCCTTTTTCATGCTTCTCCATCTGTTTTCATGCGTTTTCATAATTTTTCATCCCTTATCACGCATTTTCGTACTTTTCCATGTGTTTCATTTATTATTTATTATTTATTATTTATTATTTATTATTTATTATTTATAATATACTTTAATTTATTTATAATCTATTATTTGTTACTGGTTATTTATTATTTATTTTTTATATTTATTTATTCTTTATATTTATTTATTTTTTATTTTTTATTTTTTATTATTTATTATTTATTATTATTAATAGTAATATTTGTTATTGGTTATTTATTTTTTATTTTTTATTATTTATTATTATTAATAATAATATTTTATTTATTATATATTATATATTATATATTATATATTATATATTATATACTATATGTTATATATTATATATTATATATTATTATTTATTTATTATTATTTATTGAATATTATTTATTATTTATAGTCTATTATTTATTATTTATTATTTATTATTTATTTTTTATTATTTATTATTTATAAATATTAATTATGTGTTATTTATTATTATTATTATTTATTATTTATTATTTCTTGTTTATTATTATTATTTATTATTATTATTTATTATTATTATTTATTATTATTATTTATTATTATTATTTATTATTATTATTTATTATTAAAATTTATTATTATTATTATTTAGTTATTATTTATTATTTATTATTTATTATTTATTATTTATTATTTATTATTTATTATTTATTATTTATTATTTATTATTTATTTAATTATAATTATTAATTATGTGTTATTTATTATTATTCTTATTTATTTTTTATTTTCTATTTTTTATTTTTTATATTGTATTCTTATTTCTTATTTCTTATTTATTATTATTTATTATTTATTATTTATTATTTATTATTATTTATTATTTGTTATTTATTATTATTTATTGTTTGTTATTTATTATTATTTTTTATTATTTATTTATTTTTTATTTTTTATTTTTTATTATTTTTATTTATTATTTATTATTTGTTTATTATTATTTAATATTTATTATTATTTATTATTTTTTATTTATTATTTTTTATTTGCTATTTTTTATTTATTATTTCTTATTTATTATTTATAATTATTTATTATTTATTATTATTTATTATTTATTATTTATTATTTATTATCATTTATTATTTCTTATTTCTTATTTCTTATTTCTTATTATTTTTTATTTTTTATTATTTTTTATTTTTTATTTATTATTTATTATTATTTATTATTATTTATTATTATTTATTATAATTTATTATTTATTATTTATTATTTATTATTTATTATTTATTATTTATTATTTATTATTTATTATTTATTATTTATTATTTATTATTTATTATTTATTATTTATTATTTATTATTTATTATTTATTATTTATTATTTATTATTTATTATTTATTATTTATTATTTATTATTTATTATTTACTATTTATTATTTATTATTTATTATTTATTATTTGTTTATTATTATTTTTTATATATTATTTTTTATTTTTTATTATTTTTTATTTTTTATTTTTTATTTTTTATTTTTTATTTTTTATTTTTTATTTTTTATTTTTTATTTTTTATTTATTATTATGTATTATTTATAATTTATTATTATTTATAATTTATTATTATTTATTATTTATTATTATTTATTATTTATTATTATTTATTATTTATTATTTATAATTTATTATTATTTATTATTTATTATTATTTATTATTTATTATTTATTATTATTTATTATTTATTATTTATTTATTATTTATTATTATTTATTATTTATTATTTATTATTTATTATTATTTATTATTATTTATTATTATTTATTATTTCTTTATTATTATTTATTATTTGTTATTTATTAATATTTATTATTATTTTTATTATTTTTATTTATTATTTATTATTTATTATATATTATTTATTATTTATTTGTTATTATTTATTATTTATTATTTTTTATTTTTTATTATTATTTATTATTTATTATTATTTATTGTTTCTTATTTATTAGTTATTATTATTTATTATTTATTCTTTATTCTTTATTCTTTATTCTTTATTATTTATTATTTATTCTTTGTTTATTATTATTTTTTATTTTTTATTTTTTATTTTTTTTCGTTTATCGTTTATTGTTTTTTATTTATTGTTTTTTATTTATTATTTATTATTTATTATTTATTATTTATTCTTTATTCTTTATTCATTATTATTTATTATTTATTCTTTTTTCTTTTTTCTTTATTCTTTTTTCTTAATTCTTTATTCTTTATTCTTTTAATTTTGTAATTTTATTATTTTATTATTTTATTTTTGTAATTTTATAATTTATGTAAATATTATTATAATTTATTTGTTATTTATTATAATAAACAGTAAATAATAATAAATAACTCAATAAATAACTAATAAATCAATAATTATTAATTATTAATTATTGGTTATTAATTATTGGTTATTAATTATTGATTTATGCTTATTGTTTAATTATTATTGAGTTTATATTTATTAGTTATGTATTATTTGTTTTTTCAATTAGTATATATAAGTATATTAAATTCTGTTTATTAACCACATGAGGAGCTTGGTGGAGTGGTAAAGTTTTTGGAAAATATGCAAGAGGTTAGGGGTTCTAATCTCACCAAATGCAGTATTTCTTTATATTGCATGGGCATGTGCATGCATGCATGCATGGATAAAGTAAATAAAGTAATGTGAATTAAATGAAATAACTAAAATAAATACGAATAAATAAAATAAAATAAATACAAACTAAATAAAATAAATAAAATAAATACGAAATAAATAAAATAAATATGAAATAAATAAAATAAATACGAAATAAATAAAATAAATCAAATAAAGACGAAATAAATAAAATAAATAAAATAAATACAAATAAATACAAATAAATAAATAAAATACAAAAATAAATAAATAACATAAATAAGAACTAGATAAAATAAATAAAATAAATACGAAATAAATAAAATAAATAAAATAAATAAAATATTTAATATAAATTAAATAAATTAAATAAATGAATAAAATAAATAAAATAAATAAAATAAATAATTAATTATTTAATTAATTAAAAAATCAAAAAAAAAATCGCGAAACGTTCTACGACGATTTTGAAAACCACCGCGAATAGTTTCTTGACGCACAATTTAGCGGCGGTTTTTCAAAACCGCCGCCAATCGATTTAGTAGAGTTAAACCGCCGCAAAATGAAAAAAAAAACCTCCGCTAAATCCGCATTTTTCTGTAGTGCTATATGATTTGTGGATCCACCATGAATTGGTGGGATGTTCTAAATCAGGCAGATCAACATCAAGGTATGGTCTAGAGGGACTTCGATACTAGTTTTTGTGATTACTTCTACCCAGCGACATCGAGAGCCAAACTAACTAATGAATTTATGTGTCTAGATCAAGGTAATATGGTTGTTATGGACTACTCATCTTATTTCACTAAGATCCAATGTTTTGTTTCTACTCTTACCAGTGATGAATTAACCTTAGTGAGACAATTTGAGGACGGTCTTAGGCAGGCCATCCGATCTCTAGTTAATGTTTTCCATTTAACTGCCTTTTTTGAAATAATTAATCAAGGCCTTATCTATTAGTATAACATGAGGTAAATTGAGGGTATGGGCATGGGGGTTCAGTGGCTAGACAGGGTGACGGTTTTTTCAGGGATAGAAAGCATCGCTTTGAGATTTCTCATAAGGGTGGAAATAGTCAAAGCATGCACCCAGGTAGTAATGTGATAATACATAAGTGTGGGATGTGAGATCACACAAAGACTTAGTGTGGTATAGAACCATTTGAGTGTCGAGATTTCAGTAAGAATGGTCATCTACAACGGTTTTGTTACAACTTCCCACATGTTCCTAGTGGGAGAGGATCTAAACCATCTCCACTTTCCATAGAGGGATTAGAAGCTCCATGAAAGGTAAGGGGATGAAGTGGTATAGGTCATTTAGTATGAAGATGTGGAAGAGGATGAGGAAGCCATACTTTTGAGGTGCAACATCAGCAAACAAGACCTGCTCAAGGTTGTTAGGTTGTAACCCAGGGTCACAGATCATGTTAGATATACAAATTACAGCCTATAACTGAGGAGTAAAGTGTCGCTCTATCTACAGTTCAAGGTCTAATTTTATTACCCCCGACTTTAGTGTCTGATTTATTTGAAACTGGTTCCTCACATTCATTCATAACAACTATTTGAGTAAATAGCCTTAGTTTTGAGATCTAATACTTCTATGGAGTGGTGAATTTGGATACCCCATTGGTATTCTAATCAAAGAGTGTATGCCTATTCAAGGAGTTTCCTCTCGTGATTAGAGGTTATCAATTCTTATGGAACCTATTTTTCCTTTAGATGATAGGCTTCAACATCATTATCAGGATGGACTACTTGGTTCCCTATTGCACCCATATTTATTTTTATCACCATAGGGTGACTTTTATATCCCATGAGGGTTTTAGTTATATTCATATGGGTGAATAGGATATCTATGAGAGTCGAGATAGACCTAAGTATCATGGGATGGGTGGAGTGTCATCCCAAATTACTAGTCTTTTACTAAGTGATCCAGGAACACATTAGATGGATTTTCCCCTAATGGTGGGTCATTTTAGGGATGTATTTCCTAATGAATTTTCTAAAATACCACTGGAGGCAGAGGTAGATTTCACCATTGAGATTATTCTAGGAGTAGAATTGATATTTATTCCTCCTTATAGGATGGATCCTACTGAGCTTCAAGAACTCAATAGATTGTTAGTGGACCTAGAATCCAAAGGGTTTATATAACCTAGTACTTCTTCTTGGGGTTCACCCATTCTTTTCTCTAAAAAGGTGGATGGGATCCTTATATATTTTGTGGATTATCAGTGGTTCAATCATCTTATCGTAAAGATCCATTATCCAATACCTTTTATAGACTATATCTCTATGTAGTTCCAAGAAGCTAGAGTTTTCTCAAAAATTCATTTGAGATCATGTTATCATCATGTAAGGGTTAGACCATTGAATATACCATGTATATATTTCTAAAGAATATAAGACCTATACAAGTATTTTGTAGTGTCGTTCAGTCCAAAAAATGTGCCATTATTTTTTATGGCCTTGACGAATTACGTTTTCCACCCATATCTGGATGTGTTCATGGTTATTTTTTGCATGACATCTTGGTGTGCTCTTGGACTAGACACAATCATGTCAAACATCTTTAAATAATTTTTACTACACTAAGAGAGCACCAACTATATGTTGATCTCATAAAATTTTATTTTTGGATTTAAAATTTTCACTTCATTGGTCACATTATATCTAAATTATGGTATCAATAGATCCAGAGAAGTTGAGAGTCATTGTTTCCTAGTATCTTCCCAAGAATAGTTTGGATATTTAGAGTTTCTTGGGGATATCTAGTCTTTATAATAATTTAATATAGGGTTTCTTATGTCTTGTATCACCTCTTAAGTGGTTGACCAAGAAATGTGTTAAGTTTACATGGCCCCAAGCTTGTGAGAAATCCTTTTTATAGTTTAAATGAAGACAAACCTCATCACAGATATTGATTTTAGGCTATAAAATTTATCATAATGCATCATGAATTAATATGGGATTCATTTTAATTTAAGGGGAAGAAGTCATATCATACGGATCTTTTCAGTTGATAAATCATGAGTGAAATACCAGATTCATTACGTCAATATAGCAGTAGTGCTTCATGCTTTATGTTTCTAGAGACACAAATTTTTGGGAGAATGGTTCACTGTATACATAGACCATAAGATCCCCAAATACATATTCACACAATGTAACTTCAATATCAGACTACAAAAATGGGTTTAATAACTTCAGTATTTTGATTTTGAGCTTGATTATATGCATGGTAAGGGCAATGTAGTTGCTTATGATTTGAACCAAAAAAACTCAAATAAAGATATTTAGGAAGCCAGTTGTGAATCGAAGTTGATGGGATATTTTTATGAGATGCATATAAAATATTAAGAGTGTCACAAGAAGCCTATTCTTACGGCCATAATAGTGAACTCATCACTTTTAAATAAAGTAAAGGAAATAAAACTATTGGATCCTGAATTCTTGGTCTTGAGGAAAGTGTTTCGGGTAAGGTCCCACTACCTAGTTAGGTCATTAATGAGGGTGATTTTTTAAGTATATATATATGTATAGGTTCCTATAAAACTGTGGGAGGAACTAATGTGAGAATATCATTATTCTATATGGGAAGTACATCAAAGAATCACCAAGATGTATCTTGATTTATGCTGCAAATATTGGTGTCCTTGTATGAAAAAGCGTATCGCAGGTTTTCTTACTCTGTGTTCGAACTGTCAATAGGTGAAGGAAAAACACTAGTGTCCTACTAAGATTTTATAGTCATTACCCATTATTAATTTGAAATGGGATTATGTGTCCATATATTTCATGATGGGGTTGTCAAAATTACCTTAGGGAAGAGGCATTGTATGGGTGATCATGTATAGGTTGAAAAAGGTCACCCACTTCTTGCATATCATGGAAACCTTTTCAATAGAATAATTTGGAAGACTTTATGTATGAGAGATTATATGACTTCATTGAGTTATTTTCTCCATTTTATCAGACAAGGGTTCTTAGTTTTCTATATAGTTCTCGTAGGGTTATAGAAGGTTGTGGGTTTTCAGGTACTTCTAGGAACATCATACCACCCTCAGATTCACAGTCAGTCCAAGTGTAGTATACAGGTGTTAGAGGACATGCTTTGAGTGTGTGTCCTAGATTTTGGAGGATCTTGAAAAAAATACATACCTCTACATGATTTCTCATATAATAACATCTTTCATGAAACTATACATATGGGTCCATATGAGGCCCTATATGATAGATCGTATTGCTCACCTCTGTACCAGTTAGTGGAAAGGGAGGAAACACTACTAGTACATCATCTCATTCTAGAGACATAAAAGGAAGTGTAACTTATCAGAAATTATATGGATATGAATCATCCTAGGTGTAATTCTTGTGTGGATCGTCATTAATGACCTCTGTAGTTCTAAGTGGGAGATTGGATCTTCTTGTGTATTTTTCCTAGATTGTATTATCAATGGATTCGGATACAAGGGAAGTTGGCAAATAGGTTTATTGTTCCTTTTGAGATCTTGGAGAGAATCGGGACGATAGCCTATCAGTTAGCACTATCATGGAGGTATTGGGCCATGCATTGTGTCTTTCATGTTTCTCATCTTTGTCATTGCCACTCTGAACCATCTCATGATTTTGGTCTAGACGATTTTGAGATAGAGAATGATTCTTCTTTAAAGGAGTATCTTATTCATATCATTGATCATACCAGAAAGGCTCTTTAGGGTAGGTTAGTTCCTTTAGTTCACATATTATGGAACCATGATCATTTACAAGATGATACTTAGTAAATGGAATCAAATATATGTGCTTAGTTTCCATAATTATTCTTCAATGCAGATCAACCACCCTTAAGGAAACTCAAGGATAAGTTGTTTTAAGGAGGGGAGGTTATGAGATGTCAATTTTTTTTAAGGTATAGAACCTTTTATTTTTAGTCTAAAACTTCAGTTTTTACATAAATGGAAGTACCGAAGGAGGTTATGGAGGTCACAGGAGTGTTTAGGCTTGGTTTGGGGCCTAGAGTTTCAATTTTTTTGGAGTAATAGATTGAGACACATCATTAGTGTACGATTAGTACTAACCATGTGGCTCAACCAAACAGCCCAGTAAGGGAGGACCACTATTTTTTAAGCCATAAAATAGAGGCTGAATAGTCATGTGAACCTGCAATATATTCTAAATGTAACTTACATTGTTTGTCTAACTATGTTCATAAACTATATGAGGGGGTGCCTTTGGATATCAGGTACATATAACCTTTTCATGGGTTTTATAACTGTATGCTTTGGCTATGAGAGGTGTAGCCTCCCAGATAGTGCCAACCTCATGTTTGGAACATGTTTTGTCAGACCCTGTGGAAAAATTTTATGACCCTTTAAAATGGTGAAATGACCATTTTTTACTTCAATACTTAAACATTTTTTCCTCCCTCTTTCTCCCTCATTTCCCATGCACAACAACCGCTTGAGCTCCCCATTGTATATCCTCTAGGATTTGAGATCCCTCCTTTATTTGATCTCTATATCGATCATTTTTTTCAGTTTAGATCAGCCAGAGTTAGTATATGATTCCACTTCTTTATTTTATTTATTTCTCTCTCTGCATTTATTGTTATCTCTGTGCGGCCAAATTTTCCTCAAATGCATAGTTTTCATCTATTTTTCTAATTTCTCTCATTCCTTCGGAAATATAAGGATGATACTATATGAGTATTCATCTACTAGTATAATGTAGGTGGTCTAGTACTCTTCCATAAAATTCTAGTTGTTTAGATCATGTGTTGTTGTGTTGTACATTGAACTATCTAGGAATCACCTTTAAAATATAAAATTAATCGAGAAAATTTCTAGTGACTTAAATTAGTTAGTTGTTACGGCCATAATGGCTTCTTAGAGGTTCTATACCTTTACTAACCCCCCCCCCCCTTGGGGAGTTTTTATTATATTCCCATGAACCATATTCCTTGGATTTAAATTAAACCACCCTTGAGTGTGTTGACTTATCTTTTCCTAATTGGATTATTAAATGGAATTAATTGATATACAGTGTGATAGGGGATAATATTTCACTTGGACCCTATGATTCTTATAATTTAATTGATTATGAAATTTTAAAATGAGGTGAATACTTCACTCGATGTGTCTCTTAATTGAAATGGTTAAATAATTAAATGAAATGTGAATTCTAAGACTATGTCACCTGTCCCTTGGTTAATTATTAAGTATGCTAATGGATACGAATATTATGAATGATAGACCATGGGATTATGTTATTTCATAATTGGTACTTAGATTCCTTACATGTAATTCCTTAGATAATCTAATTTGGAAAATGAATTATATTATGCTTGATTTGAAATTGGGATTGTTGGACATGGATCTCCACGTCGTTTATTGGGAACCGTTGGACAAGACGCTCCATGCCCCAATTTCATTGGGATGTTGGACTTGGTGCTCCTCATCATTTATTGTGAAATATTTCACATGAAGCTCCTTGACCCCTTGATTTAGGATGCTAGACATGGTGAACCACTTTATTGATTGGGATTATCATAAGTGTCATTATGCATCCCAGTTTGAATGCCTCAGTTTACCTATAACTGCTAAGGCATACATGCCATGGGACTTGTTTATCCCTTATAAAATTATCATTATGTAGGGGCACCTTGGTTATGTGCCTCGGTTTTCAATCCTATATTATAAAATAATAAATACTCAAAGAAATTGAGGTTTAAGATGAATCAAGTAGCATCAGATGAGAATCCCATGAGGAACCCAAGATGACATTGGTATTTTTTATTTCTTTTACAATTTTTTTATTTTTACCTACACACTGCTTTATTATATATTCAAAAATTGGATAGTATTAGACATCGTTGGTGGTAGCCTACTGATTTTTTCTCACACCATATTTGGGCCACCATTTGGTACCTAGAAAAACTTAATGGATGCTTGTAGGGGTAAGGGATAACAACCTACTTTGGATGCTTGATTTTTATGTACTAGTATGGAATATAAGAGCAGGGGAGAAAGATCTCGTGATGCTATTAAAGATAGATTTTTGTCTTTTTGTACACTTTTGTATAGCATGTATTGTATTCCTTCTATCTTATTCCCCTTACTCTCCTTTTTTATAGCATCATGAAATCATAATTTTGTATACCATTAAGTTTATTACTTATTTATATTATTATTACCTAGATGAATTATCTCTAAATTCTTTATTATCTTTTTGGTTTCCATTGTTTATATATTATTTCACTAATGTGTTATGCTCTGATAAAGAGGGTATATTCTTCCCACTATAACATCATAGACATTCCATTTCAGTCGGCAACCTCTGACGTATGGGGAGGAATGCTTATGGACATGTGCCCCCCGATTCAGGTCAGTTATGAGTGGAGCAGGTCCGAGATGTCACATTGGTTTGACAAACAACCCAACCACTAAACTAAAAATTCAAGTTCTTTCTCAAATTTCAAAATGTCAGTATGGACAAGGGCATTACATAAATAATTATATATGTAATTATATATATATGTCTGTATGTATGGACAAGGGCATTATGTATATATGTATGTATGTATGTATGTATGTATGTATGTATCTTATTAATTTTTAATTAAATATGATTAAAATTAATTAATAACTGGTAATTATATATACTTATATATATATATAATTATTTGTGTGTGTATAAATATATATATATATTTATTTATTTACTTAATTATTAAAATAATAAATTATAAAATAATTATTATTATTAATTAATTATTAATCATAATTTTTTAATTAAATACTGACAATTAAGTGGATGTGTGTGTGTCAATATATATAAATATGTATAAATATATATAAATATATATAAATATGTGAAAATATATTAAAATAAATATACATGTATAAATATATAATAATATGATTATAAATATATGATTAATTTCTTATATACATGTGTGTGTGCTTTAATTAAAAATTAATATATAATAATGTATAAATAATATCTAATAGTTGTTATTTTAATAATTAGTATTGCTATCTAGTGATAAGTAATTAGTAAAAAGTATTGTATAATTTATAGTGAAAATTAATTAATTCATTATTTATAAATATTAATTAATAATTTATGCTTGCTAATTTTAAATACATATAAATATATAAATATATACAAAAGTATAAATATAAGAATGTGAATATATAAAAATAAATGTAATGTATAATTAGTAGTTAATATTAATGAATTCATAATTTATAAATATTAACTGAAAATTAATCAATATTATCAACTAAATACAAATATATACATATACATATGTATATATATATATTATGTATATTTTTATATATTTACATGTATTTATCTATATTTCTGTATATTTATATACAGTTATATAAATGGTTTTTAGAATATATATCAATATATACAATTATATAATTATAAATAATTTTATTTGATTGTATATATTAATATATATTATGTGTTTTTATAATTATATAAATTTATTTATATATATATTTACATTTATGCTTATATATACACGCACTAGGTTTAGGCCCTACACAGCTCAATGCAGAGCTCACCAGACATGGACATGGAGGGAAACAGCAGACACACCCCGGGGTTTAGCCCCTACACAGCTCTATGTAGTGAAAAGACCAATGACCGAATCTTTTGGTGGTGATCAAGGTATAGACATTAGTGAGGTGTTGTGGAGGAGTTTTAGTACAATTGAATCAATGAAAAATTTAAAGACCTCTATGACTCTAGGTCTTTGTGCTGTGTAATCTGGGCCTATGGGTCACGTAAGTCTTCCCTCTCAATCCAGTTAAAAAGGGGATCATCTAATAAAAAAAAATTTAATGGACTTCTAGATAGGGAATATATATATGTGCTTGGAGTGATGAAGGCTTTACAAAAAATTTAAGATGTTGGTTTGAATTCTATCGAGTTTATATATAAGAATTAAGTCTATAGTGAGTTAGGATATAGTGGTCTAGGGTGGCATGGGTCCAGGCTTGGAAAAGAGAAAATTGTAAAATATTAATAAAGATTAAAATTCAACATTTAACAAATTAAAAAATTAAAACAAAATTAAAAAAAATAAATAAATACTAAAATGATGAACCGCCACCAAATAAACTATCATAAAATAAAAAATTATTTTGACACAACATCATGAAATGATTCCCAACATAGTAATTTGTTGGAGTTTTTAGAAATCATTGTGAAACATGTAGCAATAATTTAATACAATCTTAAATGCCAAAAAATAACCGTTAAATTTATTTTTGTTGTAGTGCATGATTTTATAAATATTAAAAAAATTTAGAAAACACATGCCATTTTTTGAAAAGCACAAATCATTTACTCAAGACCATGGTTAAATTTTAAAAAACATTTTTAAAAAATTAATTCAAACTACAAAATACTTGTTATGTCCTTCAAATAAAAACTAATTTTTATATTTTAATGTACTATAATATATACATCTCTAACCAAAATATATATAGATAAAAAAATAAAACCAAAAACTACTTCAAAATTTAAAAATAGACACACAGAAAACCATTTATTCTATAAATGAAAAAAACCTAAAAAAATATTATTATTGGGTATCAAAACCTATGTTCATTCAGTAAAAAAATAATATATAAAAATAATTTAATTACATTAAAAATATACAAAATGACACACACAATCAAGTTAAAAAAATAATTTAAAATAAAAACCAAAAAAATTATTTGTCTCAAAAAAGGAACTTAATATCAAACATAAAAAACAATATTTTTTGTGTGAAAAAACTACTGAAAAAAAAACTACCAACATGAAAATATGTTTTATGAAACCAAAAATTCATATATATTAATTTAAACAATTTTAATTAGTGTAAAATCAGTTAAGGTAACTATAAATCCAATACATTATCTCTATGTGCATACTCTAAAACACTACTACAGATATGGGTTTTAATAGTTCTATAAAGATCCTTCATCAATATTAAAAACGTGTTGATGTTGTAAGTGCATTTAAAATCTAGCGGCTTTTATCTACACTAAAAAGTAGTTTATAAAAGGATCCTTCATTAATGCTAAAAAATGTTGATAAATGGGTCCCTTTATCAGTGCTATTTGTATCCCTGGTCAAGGGAACACTTTATCGTATATTTTTTAGTGTTGATGAAGGGATATTTTATAAGTTCTATTTCTAGCACTGATAAAATTCATGTTGCATAAGATGTGATACTAAATTATAGTACAATGGAGCAACAAATATAAATTTTAATTTTAATTTAATTTACATCACAAATACAAGGAAAAAACAATATTACAAACATTTCAAACATTTGTTTGAGAATTTACAATTGTACATACAATTTATCACCAACATAAACATATTTAAAAAAATTAATGTTTTGTTGTCTTTAGCCCTCGTCCCCCTCTCTGAAGATTCTTATCACGCTACCATTTTCCAAACTAGCCTCCTCGGACCATGTAAAAGAGTTCACCTATATAAAAAATTCTTATGTTAGTAGTGTTATAGATAAATAAATTAAACATATATATGAAAAAATAAAATAATAAAATGTCACCTTTAAACATAAAACATGCAATTTGAGTCATATAGGGCACATTGCATGTATAGTTATTGTGTGGTTGATGTATACACATAAAAAATTATTTATAGATCATTTTTCTAAAGTATCAATACAATAAGAGAGAATTTTATTAGTTTTAATTATGTGATGTGGGTTTTAAACTAAAGTATCAATTTAAAACTAAAATCATACACTTTAAGTCATACTGGGCACACCGTGTGTCAGATTAATATGCGGTTGATTCATAAACATCACAAATGATTTATGGGTCATTTTGATAAATTATAAATACAATCTGAGTTCATTTTATCATTTTTTAAGTATGTGATTTGTATTTTGAACTAAAATGTCAATTTTAAATAAAAACATGCATTATGAGTCATACCGGACACACCATGTGTCAGATTGATGTTTGGATGATTTCTACTCATAATAAAATATTTTTGGATCATTTTCCTAAAATATCAAGACAATACGAGTGTGTTTTCTGGGTTTCCATTATGTGAAACATGTTTTTTTTCTGAAATTTCATTTTTAAAATGAAAACATGCACTTTGAGTCATATTTGGAACACTGTTTGTTAGATTGACATGTGGTTGATTCCAAAACATAATAAATGACTTATGAATCGTTTTCAAAAAGTATCAAAACAATATGAGCATGTTTACTTGGTTTTCATTGAGTGCCGCTCATTTTTAACTAAAATGACATTTTTAAACTAAAAACACACATTTCAAGTCATATCGATCACACTGTGTATAAGATTTACGTATAGATGATTGATACATATCATAAATGACTTATGGATCATTTTCCTAAAGTATCCAAATAATACAAATGTTTTTTCTCGATTTTGACTATGTCAAGTGTCTTTTCAACTAAAATTCCACTTTTAAATTGAAAACAAACATTTCAAGTCATACAAGGAACATTGTGTATCGTATTGAGGTACTGATAATTCATACATGTCATAAATGACTTATGTATCATTTTATTTAAGTATCAAAACAATCTGAATGTATTTTCTCTATTTTGAGTATGTGAAATGTGTTTTGTACTAAAATTACAGTTTTAAATAAAAACACACACTTTGTGCCAAATTGATCACAACATGCATTAGATTGATATGGAATTAATTCCAACACATCAAAAAATAGACTATAGATCATTTTTCTAAAGTATAAAGATAATATAAGCATGTTTTCTTAGTTTCTAGTGGGTGTTACATGTCTTTTTTACTAAAATGTCCTTTTTAAACTGAAACCACACATTTTGAGTCATACCAGTCACATTGTGTATCATATTTAGGTAAAACTAATTCCTACATGCCACAAATGACTTATATATAATTTTCCTAATGTATCAAAATATTCTAAATGTTCATTCTTAGTTGTGAGTATGTGATATGTGTTTTGAACTAAAATGTCAATTTTGAATAAAAATATACACTTTGATTCATATAGATCATACCATGCATTGTATTGATATGAGGTATATAACTACACATATAAATGAATTATAGATCATTTTACTAAAATATTAAGACAATCCGAGCATTTTTTCTTTATTTCCAGTGAGTGACACGCGTTTTTAATGAAAAAGTCATGTTTAAACCAAAACCACATATTTTCAAGTCATATCGGCCACAACATATATCGGATTTGGGTAAAGATAATTTTTACACTTCAAAAATGAATTATGGATAATTTTCCTAAATAATCAAAATAATATGAATGTGGTTTCCCGGTTTTGGGTATGTTACATTTGGTTTAAACTAAAATGTCTATTTAAATAAAAACACACACTTTGAGTCATATCAGTCACACCATGCATCAAATTAATATTAAGTTAATCCCTAAACATTAAAAAATTATGTAGGTAATATTTTTATAAATTATCAAGACAATATTAGAATGTTTTCTACGTTTTCAGTGAGTGACACATGTTTTAAACTAAAACAAACTTTGAGTCATACTGGTCACACCATATATCGGATTGACATGTGGCTGATTCCTATATGTCACAAATGACTTATGGATCATTTTGATAAATTATCAATACAATTTGAGTTTTTTTCTTGGTTTTCAATGTGTGACACAAACTTTTTACTAAATTGTCATTTTTAAACTAAAAACACATTTTTTGAGTCATATCGGTCACACTGTGTATCAGATTGAGGTATGGTTGATTGTTACATGCCAAAAATAACTTATGTATTGTTATAATAAATTATCAAAACAATATAAATATTTTTTCTTAATTTTCAATATTTCATGTGTCTTTTTCTCTAAAATATCATTTTTTTTAACTGAAAACACACATTTCGAGTCATATTGAAAACATCATGTATAGGATGGAGGTATGAATAATTACTACACATAAAAATGACTTATAGATCATTTTTATAAATTATAAAAATAATAAAAATGTTTTTTATTAGTTTTTTATTATGTAATGTGTGTTTTGAACTAAAATGTCAATTTTAAATAAAAATGCACTTTGTGTCATACCAGTTAAACCATGTATTTAATTGGCATGTGGTTTATTCCTGTACATAAAAAATTACTTATGGGTCATTTTACTAATGTATAAATATAATATGATCATTTCTTCTCTGTTTTTAGTGAGTTTCACACATCTTTTTAACTACATTTTAATTTTTTTAATTGAAACCACACATTTCATGTGATATTGGTCACATCATGTGTCATATTGAGGTGTAGATAATTTTTTCATGTCATAAATGACTTATGAATCATTTTTATAAAGTACCAAAATAGTATGAATGTTTTTCTATGTTTTGACTGTGTGATGTGTGTTTATATCTAAAATGTCAATTTTAAATTAAAACACACACTTTGAGTTATACTGGTCACACTTTGAGTCATATTGGAATGTGGTTGATTCCTAAACATCGTAAATGAACTATGGATATTTTTACTAAATTATCGAGGAAATTTAAGTGTGTTTGATCAATTTTCAATGTGTGACACATATTTTTAAATAAAATGTCATTTTTAAACATAAACAACACATTTCGAGTCATACTGGTCACACCATGTGTTGGATTGAAGTACGGATGATTCCTACATGTCAAATATAATCTATTAATCATTATCCTAAAGTATAAAAATAATGTATTTTCATGGCTTTGAGTATATCGCATGTTTTTTTGAAATAAAATGCCAATTTTAAACAAAAACACACAATTTGAGTCATATTTATCACACCTTGTGTCATATTGTTGTGTGGTCGATTCCTATATGTCATAAATGGATTTTGGATTATTATCCTATAGTATCAAGACAATGCAATAATTTTTTATCATTTTTTAGTGAGTTTCACATGTCTTTTTAACTAAAATTTCATTTTTAAACTAAAACAACATATTTCGAGTCATATCAGTCACATCGTGTATCGGATTGAGGTACGGCTAATTACTACATGTCACAAATGTATTATGGATCATTTTACATAATTATCAAAATAATATGAATTTATTTTCTTAGTTTTGATTATGTGATGTGTGTTTTTAAATAAAATGTCAATTTTATGTAAAAACACACACTTTGAGTCATACAGATCACACCATTCTTTGAATTGACATTCGGTTGATTTCTATATTTTAAAAATAACTTATAGATTTTTTCCCCTAAAGTATCAAGATAAAATGAGTGTTTTTTCATGGTTTTTAGTCAGTGACATGTGATTTTTTAACTAAAATATTATTTTTAAACTAAAACCACACATTTCAAGTCATACCGATCACACCATGCATCAAATTTAGGTATGGATAATTTCGACACATCGCAAATGAATTATGGATCATTATTATAAAGAATCAAAATAATCTGAATGTTTTTCTCATTTTTGATTATGTGACTTGTATTTTGAACAAAAAATCAATTTTAATTAAAAAAACACACACTTTGAGTCATATTCTTCACATTGTGCATCAGATTGATGTGAGGTAGATTCATATATGTCACAAATGACTATGGATCATTTTATTAAATCATTAAGACAATCCAAGCATTTTTACATGGTTTTTAGTGATTGATTCATGTTTTTAACTAAAATATCATTTTAAAATGAAACCTCATATTTTGAGTCATACCAGTCACAAAGTGTTTTGGGTTGAGGTGCGGATGATTCCTACACACATATTTTTAACTAAAATGTCAATTAAAATTGAAAACACACACTTTGAGTCATTTTTAAACTAAAAAATAAAAATATTGACCATAAAAATATTAAATAAAGAAAAATTAATTCCATAAATAGAACAAATATTACCTGATTGCATCATCCTTGTTAAATACTTTCTCAAGGATTTTTTTTTCTCTGATCATTTTGTGATCTTAATAGAGGAAACAATAGTCAGAGAAAAAACAATTCTCAATGAATTAATTTCTATATGATCTATAGGAAAATTAACTAAATAAGTATTATATAAAAATGATAGGGAAATTAATGAATAAAAGTAGATATAAAATGATTTGAAAATTGATTAAATAAGTAGTAGAAAGTCACCTCTTCATGATGTATGTATACATTCTGACACCATATATTGGGCCCATTCATTTCTAAATAAATCTATTTCATCTTTTGAATATATGGACTATGGAAATCCCTATTAGTACTTAAAAAATATAAATAAAAAATATTAATAAATATTTTAAATGAAATTGTAATTATCATCATAAATGCCTCTTTGAGGTTGCTAGTTTTTTGATAGAATACAATAAATTTCTTAAATTTGAAAACAAAATTACCACAATTGTTTCAATTTGTTTTCTTTGGATAATATAAAACATTGATAAAAATAATTGATATTTTTATATATGTTTTAATAGTGAAATATTATTATATATACCCGAATATTTATCCACTTGTAGAATTTGATAGGATTCTTGTGCTCATGGACAGTCCTTATGCCATTATTTTGAAGATATTTAAACACCACTCTATCATAAAAATCATTAAAATAAAATATAAAATGTATAACTTGAAGTTTATTTTTAAAATATGGCATGTACTGTATTACAAATTGATAAACGTAATCATATGTGCTTGAATTTTTTGGTATCCATGCATTGAATCCAAAAAAATAAATATTTGGAGTATCTAGATTGACTTTAATGAGAAACCAATGATACCTAAAAAGGATTAAGTAATTAAATAATGAAAATATATTTTATATGGTTAAATTATAGAGTGTTACCATTGAATCATCAGTATTAAGATGACTCTATCATCTGTAAGTTTGTTTTCCAACATTGCATCGAGTTTTTACACTACTAAAAAATATTCATATTCTTCTAATTACTATTTTTATGTAGAGGTGATGTGAGGAATAATGAGTCCAAATTTTTATTCACAAGGTGTTCTCTTCAAATAGTTATGATATATATACCTACAAAAAATATGAATAGTATTTAACTTTAATTAATATAGTAGATCGACTATTAGAAAAAAAATATTAAAACACATCTCATGTATACATTTATAACTATGTATCATATCCATCCATTCTTGAGGATTTCATCTACATTCTCAAGACCAAGAAAGTATTTAATTACCTCTTTGTACATTTTCTCTACAAAAGCAATTATGGTTATATCACCATCTTTGAATTTTGTATCCACATGATCTTGTAATATTAGTAATTTCATAAGTTTAAATGGTTGGGTAAACATACTTTCTAAAGGTGTTTTCAATCTATTGGTTGATCCTTTAGATGGTTTGGATTTGACCTTATATTTTCCCCTTACTTTTCTCTGTATGAGATCAAATTCCTTTATTCAAGTATTTTTTTATTTATTGTTAAAGGTTTTTTATAAAAATTAAATTTGAAAGTAATATAACCTTGTCAACATGCATTTTTACAAGATTAAACATCCATGTTACAAATGTTTCAATAGTAATTTCAACCATGTGAACATTCAGATAATCAATGGGAATAGATAACTCAGTGCTCGGATCATGAACTACATGAATCCCCACTCTCACATGACCTTTTTTTAGTTTTTTTATATAGAATATATCTTTGGATATTGTACATTGTACCCCTCACAACAAGGTGATGATTGGGTGTTGGTAGATATAAATCATAATAATTTTCCCCTTGTATAATATTAGTACAGGAAAGGTATCAGTGTTTTTTTCCTCAGAATGTATGTTTGGGTTAGTGATGATTATTTTTGAACAGTTTCCAATAGGTTTGTTCATGGAATTGGAAACACCCAATGGATCTATATTCAAGGGGACCTACTTTCCAAAGGCATGTGCCTGCTAGGAGGATTGGATGGAATTGCTTGAGAATTCACATTGGTCGAGGGGATGGAAGGTTGGGCTCATCACAACCTTTTGGGGGGAATTATTTCCTACTCTGGGACCCTATTATAGATTTAATCCATATTCAGTAATCTATTATTTAATCCTGAGCATGGTATGGGTCACCCTATTATTATCAACCAACTATTATCATGTATAGAATATAGAATCATCTATATGTATCTTAGGTTATTCATTAATGGAGATATCTATATATATCTAAGGTTCTCCATTAATGGTATCCTCTTTTATACATATTAGATATTATTTATCCATGGTTATGATGATGTTGGTTTTCTAGCCACACAATGAGGCACTTTGGAGTGTATCGTCATCTAGGGAGACTAAGGTTACTCTTGAGTTTTATCATCATCTAGGGAGACATGAGTTTTTTTGATGTCAGGATCAAACCCATAGATGGGCTTCCTACATATCCTTGTGAAAGGAATTAGAACCCATGTAGTTCAGTGCCACTAAATGAGGAACATATTACCTTTTAAGGTTATGTGATAAGAACAAAATTGTACCGTTTAATGTCACATAGCGAGGATGTCTAGGTGAAAGGTGCCTAGTCAAAGTTTATTGTGGGACTTATATCTAAGAATCCTGGAGAACCTAAGATAGATATGGATTCTCATGTTGAATTAAACCCTACAGGGAATGTGGATTATATTAAATAGTTTTGGTTTGGGGTTTTGGGTTTGGGCATCAAGGAGGCTCCCTACATATCCCATTTTAATGGGAATCAAAGCTTGCATAGTTCAGTTAGTCTCATAGGGGAGTATGGCCCTTTGAGAGGATTAATTTGGGTCTTAATCCTGAAAAGGATTCCCTAATAAAGTACTATGAGATATGTATCAACTCATTATTCTCAAATCATGACAATTTATGGGTTTTCTTTGAATCTTACTTCTGAGGAGGATACTCATATTAAGGGTATTATGATTGGGGTTTACTCCTAAGGAGGATTACCATTGATCTCAGAACATAGGTAGGATTCCTATGTATCCTGGTTACTAGGAATCAAATTTATTATAGATCAATTGGTTGTCGCATGGATTGTGTGTATGTCATGATCACTGTTAACCTCTAATCCCACGTGAGTCATGCTCGGTGTGAGAAACAAGAGGAAGCAGAAGATTTGTAAAACCACACAATCTGATTTTGTCTATAGGTGGACATGGAGACAAAGCATAAAGGGATAGGGATGAGGCATTTAGTGTTCCCATTTCTTCAAACCTTTATTCACTAACGGAAAAGGAGGGGCGACGGTGGAAGAGGTCAGGGTTACGACACTTCCCTTTCTTAACTTTACCCTAAGGAGGGAATGAAGGTTAGAGGGGAGTAATAATACAACCTCCAACATTTAAGGCTAAGGTCTTACTCTAGGATGGATGCCCTAAAATTAGTTTCACATAAGGATGAGTATCTAGTTCCATGTTTAATGGAAAAGAAAGCATAATCCTCACCCTCCCTACTGGGAACTAGATTCTCTGGGTCTTAGATATGAGAAAGGAAGGATATGGTCCTACCCTTGTATTTGAGGCTGGGAACTCCCCAAAACGGTCTCTTGGGTATGGGTCCTCATGACCATAGATATAAAAATACACATGTTCCATGAGGATTCTAACCATCTGGTAGGACCAATGTAGGAAACCTCTGACCATATAAATAAAAATCTAAATGGGAGACACTCCGGTATGCCTTTTCCCATGTATTTGTAATTTAGGAGGCCTCGGTTGAGGTTTTGAGTTGATACTACTCATATAAGGTAGCCAAAGTAGGAGAGGTTCAGCCATGGATGGATTTGAATAAGACCTAAGTAATGGATCATGTAGGTTGGAGGGTAGGGAAAACCAAGGGGTCACATTCAAGGGGTGATTTTCACAGGTAGGTCTGGGTGAACTGGTGGCACCTAGGGTGATAGAAAACCTGGATGACTACATTTGGGTGAGACTCTACTCAAGCCTTCAAGGATCTCCGTAAGTGTTCCCCAGAATTTATTCACATAGGTCCCCAATTAGAAAGGGGTACCTGGCTCTAGTATTCATTTATTAAGGGTTGGGATAGTTACTCGCATAGGTTTTTTATCTTAAACCCTTGGAGGATTTTGGTTTCACTATTCCCCTTTAATTCTAACTTCTCTAGGTGTTGTAAAGCTACCAAAAAGGTTAATGAGGGATTTATCAAAGCAATAGGGTGATCCATGATTCGGGAGGGCTTCTGGAAATTTATTTCTATACAAATGAGGACCCTAGGTTCCTATTTATAGTAAAATATAAGACTTGGGTTAATGTTTCATCTCACGCAGGTGTCGCACGCAGATCCGTTGTGAAGGGTTCCATATAGTTAACTTGTGCACCGAAAGTGCTTATGGGGACTTGGTAGAATATACTTTATATCCTTTATAATCCTTGAAATTCTCTACTTCATTTCTTATCTTCTCCCTAAGGTATTTCCCTTTGTCTCATTTTCAACTATGTGAAAAAATAGAGAGTCAACAAAAGCTCCTCCTCAGGATTGGATCCGATCAAAAAGAAAAGAGTCAGATCCTAAAATGGATGAAAAGGGTGGATGTTTCACATAGTTATTCTATGTTAGGGGTTCACTCAAGTCTTCCACATAAATGGAGTGTGTACACGGGCCTTACAAATAGGCATCCATATCAATAAATAGCATCCTCATTTCAACAAATAGCTATTGCGACTCTGAATTTTCTAGTCTCACCACGCTAGTCTCTCGCACAAACTCTCTGATGAAACTCATTCACTAAAGATCATGTTCGCGATGAAATGGTATGTAACTTTCTACATGATGCAAAGAATTGGGAGATTGACTTGTGTGGGGATCATGAACAATGCCCCTATGCGAGGCATTTACACGAGGCATTTTCACAAGCCATATACATGAGGGACCTGAGCAAGGCACTTATGTGAGTTCATGCATTTTCCAAATTCCTTAATTTATACAAAATTTCTCATGAAAATATATTTTCCTAAAAAATTGATACTTATTTTCAGTTTCAATGGATTCCAAGAAGATTTTGGTTTCTGATGAACAAGTTAGTAAATATATTGAGGAGATGATGAAAGTTATAGGCATGATTTTTAGGATGTATGTGACGATAAACTTCCTAATCTAGTGGGATATTTGAAGAAATATCACCATGATTTTACAAAGAGTGCCTATTTTTTCATTTATAGCCATGAACATCTACAAGAAGTCCTCACACTAGCTTTAAAAAACTATGTCCCTCTTTATTGATTTCAAGAACATAAGAATTTCACAACTACAAAATTTCTATCATGGGTGCTTATATCAATTTTGCGACATCATCTACAGCCTATTTTATAAAACACATCCCACGTACTACAGATCTGAAATCATGCACGGTATAATTAAAGTGACATTTCTATTCATCCATATTTTTGTATTCACAGACAGATCAGTCGAAGGGCTGTAGGAAAGATTGGGACTTCTGCCCAGGAGGGGGTATTGAGCCTTCCTAGATGTGGGTGTATTGTGTGTACTAAACCTATGAATAATTCATAAAGTAATTACAAGATATTGGAATTTATAAGGTTGTGTGGGTAGGGAATAATTATGTGTATAGTAATGCCGAGTTTATTACACATCTACTAAGCTGGTGGAGCCCATAGACAAATTGTTTCCATCTAATGCATGGATAAGTTGGCATCAATTTTTGGGATGTTTAAAATATCTCTAGGGCTCTAATCCTCATATATATGTACGAAACATTTATCCTTATAAGGGTGACATGGGATGGTACCGATAGGATGCCACCTTTAGCACATGAGTTATTGAAAATAGCTCATAATATTAAGAAGTACAACCCTCGCCTAAGGGGGGATATTAATTTAGAGGTGTGTATAAGTACTTTTGAAAAGGAGAAGGGGGAAGTCCCCACTTGTAAGAATCCAACAAGCTATCCTAAGGCACCAAAGAGAAGCGCAATTGGATCCTTCAGACCGACTTTGGAAAATGGAGAGTATGAAAAGTGGGGATGTGAGATCAAGACCAACGTTCTATCTAAGACACATATTGCAGGCTTTCCGGCCATGTGGATTAGTGCCTATTTGCAACCTATCCATGATTCCAATAGAATCATAAGACTAAGAACATTCTTTATTTTTTTTCTGAAGGTGGGTTCTGGTTAAAAGACCAGAACCAGGAATTTTATTCAAAAGAGAAAGTCACAAACGAGTTACAATAGACGGAAAGAGGAAACTTTTCTAGAATCTTTAATGAAAGCAGGAATAAACTCTGGTGGGAGTTCATTCATCCAAGTGATCTCATGAGAGACACCCATGTTGGCAAACCCATCTGCGACCATATTAGCCTCCCGATAGGTATGTGTGGCAATAAAATTGAGGTCACTGAGCGTAGCGAGATAATCCATCCATCTGGGGGTGAGAGGCCATGCCAAATGTACATCACCCTTCCAAATGGCTTGCACAATGGTAGTGGAGTCGCTCTCGATCCAGATATTCTTCCAGTTGAAGCGCTTTGAAAAGGATACAGCATGAATGGTAGCAAGCATCTCGGCCTCTAGCGCAGAAGCAATTCCGCAGCTTCCAAGAAAACATCCGACGATCCGGTCTTGATGATCTCTAAAAATTCCCCCGCATCCAGCAAGACCAGGTTTTCCCATTGAAGCTCCTTCCACATTTACTTTAATCCAACTAGGAGGGGGTTCCTACTAGAAAACTTCAATAGTGTAACAAGGTTTCAGGAAAATACCTTTGACACCAATCTGGCAGAGGGTTTCAAAATCTATGACAGAATTGTCACAACAATCCTTTTGGATCGTAGCCGCTTCCCTCATAGCCAGTAGAATCCGCATTTTACCTCCATAAATATTAAAGGAATTATTGTTGAAAACAGAATCATTTCTACCATACCATAGAATATGCATAAGCTCCGCAACAGCCATTAGAAAAAGATTCTTGATTTGAGGAGATCTTGGGAGTTCCAAAGATCTTTTCAGTTGAGAGAGAATAAATGTATCTAAAAACCATCTGCAATAAAAAAGGTCAAAAATATAATGCCAAAGGGCCATAGCAGTATCACAAGATAAAAAGAGATTATTGATGTCCTCATGATGATGGTTGCATAATCTACATTTAGAGCAAAGTTTAAATCCGTATGATTGCAGGCAGATATCAGTTGGAATTTTTTGATGTGCAATGGGCCACATAAGGGTAAGGCGACAAGGCTTAATCCAAGATTTATTGAAGTTAGAAACCCAATGAAAATTTTCATCCTCACTAGGGAATTGATAGCAATAAAACTTTTTAGAGTCTAACAAGCCATTATGAGCAGGTTCCCAAACAAGGAGATCCTCATTGGGGGTAAAATAAAAATTATCCACAATTCCCTTGATAGGATCCGGAAGTTGAGAATCAGGGGAATTGATCATCTCTCTAATGGAGCAATTTGAAATATTATGAGACAAGGTATTAAGCATATCAGAAATGAGAGGGTAGCCAGTCCAGTTATCGAACCAGAAATTTAAAGAAGAGTTTTTACTAACAAGCCATCTAGATTTTTCCATGATAGAGTAAAAAGAAGCTTTTATTGATGGCCAGATAGAGGAAGTCATATAATTAGAAGATCCAGACTTAAGATTATCAAGAAAGTGGATTTTGAGGAATCTCATGGAGGGAGAGTTGTTATTAATGAGGGACCATGTGAGTTTGGCTTGGAGGGACTCATTAAGAATTTTAAGATTCTTAATACTGATTCCTCCATTTTCAATAGGTTTACAGCAAGTGGCCCAAGAAATAGTAACTAATTTCTTTTCTAAAGTACTTCCACTCCAGATGAAATTCCTGATAGCTGAATTATGTTTTTTTATCATCCCCAAAGGCCATTTGTAGACCATCATGGAATAAACAAGCTTAGAGACAATAGTGGATTTCACAAGTCAAATTCTTCCATCCATAGAAAGGGATTTACCTTTCCAGGAAGAAAAATAATTTAGAGTTTGATCAACAAGGCTAAAAAAATAACAAGCTTTGGGCCAACCCCAGAATGGGGGAACACCAAGATAAGTAAAAGGAAGGGATCCTTCCTTTATCCCTAAAACATTGGTGATATGAGTTTTCCTATTAGAGGGGAAGTTTTTTCCAAAGTAAATGAATGATTTTTTCTAATTAATGCATTGACCAGAAATCTCCTCATAGTGAGAAATGATGGATTTAAGGTTATTGACATTTCTTTTATCTCCCTGTAGGAAAATGATAATATCATCGGCATATAGCAGGTGAGAGGGAGCATGAAGATTCCTAGAAGCAATGATAGGTTTGAGTCTGCCTCCCTCAACATTTAGGGAGAGCAGTCTACTAAGATAATCTTTGGCGATAGAAAAAATGATCGCAGAAAGAGGATCACCTTGCATAACACCTTTAGAGCATTTGAAATAACCCCTAGGAGAGCCATTAATAAGCACAGAGATGTTTGTAGAGTTGAAGATGATTTTAATTTTATTAATAAAGGATTTATTGAAGCCAAAACTGGAGAGAACCTTTAAAATGAAGGTCCAGTCAATCGTATCGAAAGCCTTATTGATGTCAAGATTAAGAGCAATGTTCCCACCCCTAGTATTTCCGTTCAATAAATTGGTGGATTCAGAGGCGAGGCAAATACAATCCTGTATAGATCTACCCTTAATGAAATGAAACTGGTTCCAGGAGACAATTTTGTTACTAATATTAGAAAGCCTATTAGCAAGGATCTTGGTGATAATTTTAAAAAGAGAATTTAAAAGGGCAATGGGATGGAAGAGGTGAATTTTATCCGCATTATCAACTTTAGTAATTAACATGAGGAACTGAGATTTGAGAGAGTGTGGAAGAACACCTTTTTCAAAGAAAGATTTAACTAAGTTGCAGACATCATTTTGAAGGGCATCCCAATGTTTTTGATAGAAACCATTGTTGAAACCATCGGGGCCCGGGGCACTGTCCGAGTTAAGACCAAAAACAGTATCCTTGATCTCAGAATCAATCGGGATGCAATTAAGAAAACAGTTATCCTCAGAAGTCACCAAACAAGGGATAATGTTTGGAAGGATATCTTTGTTAGTGCTAGGACCATTGAAAATGCAAGTGAAGTAAGAAACAACATAATTTGCAATCTGTTCCTCAAACTCAATGATTTTACCCTCAACTCTTAAGCAAGAGAGAGGCTTACAGGTTTTCCTAATCTGTTTCATAGAGTTGTAAAATTTGGTGTTTCTATCCCCATCCTTGAGCCATTTAGTTCTGAAGATTTTCTTTTTTAAATTATCTTTAAAGTTTAGAAGAGAGATCAATTTAGTAGATATGGTGATTTCATCCTGGGGGTCAGAGATGAATGAAGTGTTGCCAACTTGAATGAGAGACAAATCCTTTTCTAAGTCCTAGATATCTTTGTCAATTAAAGTTGTTTTATCGGAACAACATTTTTTAAGAATGCTCTTCAGATTTTTCAACTTAGTGGTGCGAACAAAAGGATCCATGTGATTTACCAAATTAGTCCAGGATGAATTTATAAGAGAGACACAATCCGATTCAGAAGACCAGGCCAAATTAAACCTGAAAGGAAAAGAAGGATTCCGAGAGTTTTGAGGAAAACACACTAAGATCAGATGATGATCAGAAGCAAGTTTAGTAAGGGTGGCACACAAGATCTGGTTAAAATTATCAAGAGCAGATTCATTAGTGAAGGCTCTATCTATTTTACTTGCCACCACTCGATTGTAGTGGTGTCTATACCAAGTGAATTGGGCACCAGTAAGGTTAATCTCAATGAGATTATTACCTTCTATGGCAGCTTTAAATTCCCTGGTGGAGATAGAGGAGAAGGATTGTCCAATTTTTTCAGAGGGGGAGAGAATAGCATTGAAGTCCCCAACCAAAACCCATGGATCTTGAGTCCTGATATTGATGTCAAAAATCTCCTTCCAAAGAGATCTTTGATCAAGGTAATTATTCTTGGCATAGACAAAAGTAATGAAGATGTGAGAACTACCAAGGTAATAATCGCACGTCAAAGCTTGTGCCGTGAGACTAAAGATATTAACATTTTGCAGAGAGGAGTGGAAGAAAATCCAAAGAGATTCCATATTTCCATTATTACAAGAACCCAAGAAAGAGAAACTAATGTTACTCAGGTGTGTGAACTTAGGGGAAAAATTGACTTTAGGCTTAACAATAGCAATCAGCGTGGGATGATGAGTAAGAATAAAATGCTTCCAAACATTAATGGTTCTAGGGTTTGAAATCCCCTGACAATTCCAGTATAGAATATGCATAATTATTTACCTTTGGGGTTTGACCCCCCTTTCTTTTTGGAACCAACATTTTGGCCTCTAGTTTTCCTAGGGGAAGTGGTTTTTCTAGGAGGGAATATTTTATCCTTTTTGGACATAGGAGACTCGGGATTGGAAGTATTACATATTGCCTTAATTTCATGGGTAGACAGCACACAAACAGGCTTGAGAACCGAGCCTGAAATCAAAGGGTCCAGGTCTGAAACAGAATTGGTCCCCACAGCAGGAGGACATCCATCCAAGACAGTGATCCCCTGATGATCAGGATTTGCTTCAGTAGGTTCGGAGGCTGATGGATTTACATCAACCACAGCATTTGGAGTACAATGCCTGGAAACAGTGATGGACAGATCTGCTGACTGGGCAGGAAGATTACCATGAGCAGCAGACTGGAGAAGGGAGGAAGAAGAAACATTATTGTCTAGAGACTCAGAGGGAACAGGACCAGGTGAAGATTGCCTGGTGCATGCTTCCTTTTCAGAAGAGCGTGATTCCTGTACACATGCAGGTGTGCTGGCTGGAATAGGGGGAGGGAGTTCATGCTGGGTCTTAGAGGAAGATCCAATCATACAATTAGTCAAAGAAGACTCACCCACAAGAGTCTGTGATCTGGGAATAAGAGGAAGATCTTCAGAAATTAGACTGTAACCCAATATTAGGGATGTATCAAGTCCAGATTGAGCCTCAGTCAATGGGGGTGAGAAGGAAGGTTATTAACATTATCCAAATTTTCCTTAATGGATTGATCCTGTAAATCCTGCTCCATATTCTCCACCTGATCAGCCCAGGTTACCCCAGGTTCCTTTGGGGTTTTAGGAATCCATTTCCCAGGTTTGCTTTGTAAGGGGTCAGAATTATCAATGGGGGGGCTCTATCCTTCTTGTCTTTCCTAACTTCAGACCAATCATAAGGGTTATGATGGTTGGGAGCCCTTTGAATGAATCTATAAATTTGGACAGAATGACCCACAATCTTACAAAAGTCACAAAAAGAGGGCATATTTTCATATTCTAGATCAATTACAGTTTTGTAGTCTTTAGCATGAAATTTGATAGTTTTAGGAGGCTTGGTTTCAAGATTAACATCCACTAAAATCCTAGCATACATACCCAAATCAGCATTAATGGTTCTTGGATCAATTTTAAGGGGGGTACCTATGCAGGCTGTAAGATCATTCAGTATTCTAGGATGCCAAAAAAACCAGTTTAGGTTATGGAACCTAACCCAGATTTGAGCAGACTTGCCTCTTTGTGTATTCGGATTGAAAGAGAAGTCCCAATCCGAGAGTCTCATAATTCCAGGCTTCAACAGCAGATTACCTATCTTCCAGACAACATTGAGATCCTCTTGAGAGTACATGAGCATATGAAAAAACCTTTTCCCAGGGGAATCATTTTCCATTTTGTGAACCCCCAGCAAAGAGAAATTATTTGTTTCAGATCAATATAGGACCAGGGTTTTTCTTCTTTAGCATAAGAGACACGACCCATTAAAGAAAACTTACATAGATCTTGGCGTTGTGCGATTGCATCAGGATCTGCTTCAATGGCAAATCCTCCATCATCCAGACGCTTGATGGTCGAGCAAGACTTAACAACTGTAGAAGAAATAGGTGATCCTTTAAGAGCTTCAAGGAAAGAAATACCTCAAGGTGCCCCACTGATTAGAGGATTAATTCCAGAAAGCAGAGAAGCGTTTCCCGGGTCTGAAACCATCGAATCTGAACTTTTCTATTCATTTTGATCCTGCAGAACCACCGTAATTTCCCAATTAGGATCAAAACCAGCCATGACAGCACGAATCAAGGAGTCGACGCAAGACTAAGGGCGAAGATCCTAAGAAAATTCTTTATAGCTAACAAGATGGCTGAGGGAACGTTTGTGGGTTTGGTCATCCCTATCCTAGAAAAACTCCACAAAATCTTGTTGTATGTTCATGTAGAGAAGGATCCTTTGAGAATCATAGGATAGTTCCATGTTTTTTGGGAATGGATCATATCCCACTTCATAACTTACACCATGAAAAGAATGATTAAGGTTCTTGGGAGAGAATTTTGACCATATTTCCAAGATGTATATGTCATTTTTCCCATGTCTTCGAAATCCAATGAATCCAAACAAGGTTGAGATTATTTAAAGATTTTAACTTCTTTCCCTATGGGAATCATCCCATAGAGATATTTACTATGGTAAGGCTAGAATTTATCTAAGATCATACATTATGGACTTCAGGTTTAGTTTAATGGAGACCAGGATTGAGGGTGAAATCATATGCAAGGTATATAATCTGTACAGGTTTTCACACCCATTTAAATTTTTGAAATAAATAAATGTGTCTCCTCCAATGCATGTCATTTTATAATATCATCCAATGGTATATCAAAATATATGTACATTAAAAACCATGGAGTTGACACATGTAGTGGTCAACCTACCCCCAGTGAATGCAACAATCAGGTTAACCTCTTTTTATGTTGATGCTTGGATTGCATCATACCCTGAAGGGGTTCTAGCCAAAGTTGTTCCTCGAGTTGGGAAGAAGAATTGAAGCAGTAAAGATTCCCCTCTTTTATAAGGTTCTTAATATCCTTCAGAAGATACTTTTTCTACATCATATAATGAGGATCACGAGGCCCCACGTGCAACCAAACAACCCCATGTAAGGTACAATCCACCAGATAGAATAAAAAGAGCTACACCAAATGAGGTTGAACCAAGATGTTCCAGTTATCACTTCCAAGAGGAGTCTCTAGTTCCATTCTCTCATCCCTAATATGTGACAGAAAGGGTCAAGAAACCCATGAAATATAAATCTGTTAGTTTTTCTTCACAATAGATCGAGATGTATTTGGAATTTGTATAACTAGAGGCTGCCCAATTTTGGCAGGACATGCCCTTCAATGATGAAATCATATGGTCTCTTCATCATGTTCGACTGTGAATTCTAGGGATAAGAGATGCTTGAGATCCATCCAATATTCACTTCGAGGAAAATCCTTCTAAGGTTAGGATTTATATTCAAGAGTCAAAGATGATCATCTATTCAACTGATGACCAAATTGCTTCCATGAGATGGGTGGAGGATATGATGAAACAGGGTTCCATTGAAGGGGTTTACCACCCGTCTTCTATGAAATGGTGTGACTTTATCAATCCAATAGATATAAGTTCTCCTTTTCTTATCATTTATGTTTCTTCTTTTAGTTTATCCAGAACAAAATTCATTATTGAGGGAAATATCATTTCAGTTTGTAGTGGAACGACGAGAAATAAATTGAGGTTACATCACCATGGTATAGCCCTAGTGGTAATCTAATTAGGGTTATCGAATCACCCCCAAATTAGAAGAGGTATCTTTAAGCTGACAGTACATGGAGGTTGATATGGCAGGATAATTACCATTTACTCCCATAATACCTATATTTATGGATGTTGATGTTATCCCTCTACAGTAAAAAAATACAAAGAAGAAATAATTTCAGAGGGTGAAATCTCTGGCTAAATGCCTTACCAATAATGGTAAGTGTAAAACGTCGACCCTAGAAGCCTGGAGCCAATGCGTTACTTATTAAATTGGAATGATTAAAAGGAATGAAATATCTAAGTAACAATGAAGAAACAAGATACATATATGATACCCAAAGTACATTGGGAAAGTTAACAATGTACAATACATAACAAAAACTAATAAACTGCATCCACAAGAACTCAATAAATGGTCTCCTCTTCATAACCTGTTGAAAGCAAAAAAATGAAAGGGGTGAGCTCAAATTATCATTAAGGGTTAAAAATAGAGGATGAATATAATCAAATTGGAATATTCAATATGTAATGGTGAATAAATGAAAAACACATTCCATTAATAAATTGAGAATGAAACTGCATCCGTAGATTTTTTCATAGTGAAAATGTAAGGACCCGACCCCAGTTTCCCAGAGCCAGTGCCTTATTTGATTACATTGGAATGTAAACAAGAAATAAGAATCCTAAAGTACCAATTATTTTAGTATCTTTTGGAAACAGGATACATAAATAAGTTCAACATTACATTATGAAGGAAAAAAACACTGAATTATTCAATTAGAAATATCCAAGCCTCCTAGTTAATCCCTGCAAGTCATTCATAATTTACTTCTTCATAACCTGGGAGAAGAAAACACAAGAAAGGGGTGAGATCAAACTCTCAGTAAGGGTGATAAATATAGTGGAAGATAGCATAAACATAAGACATGGTGTATAATTTCAAACACATTCCTTTAATAATAAATTTGAACACGTTATTGTGGGAATAAGAGCTGAGAAAATAATGCCATAATAAAACAAAATCACGAGTATTATTCTAGTTGAATAAACATATTAAATTTCAATTAATAACTTCAAAATAAGGTAATTTCATATGCCAAACATTATAAAACATTTTTTCAAGGTCTCATCCAAGACGTCAAAATATGATTTAGGCCTCGGCCAAAATCCATATATCACATTGGTAAAGGCCTCGGCCAATTCCACGTCTATTTGTCTCATGAGACCTACTAATGCATCGAGGGACTATAGCGGGCACCACCCATCACATAATAAGTCCAATGAATTCATCATATGATCGGGGATAAACATAAACAACATATACATTCATATTGAATCTATCATATGAATTGTAACTAACTTTCCCCAATCATTGAACATAAAACACTAACCATTCCGAGTAATATGGTGAATGTTTTAGGATAGATCATCCAAAATAAAATTATTCATAAACAATTCAATCAAATATGGTATATGAAAACATAAATTATTAAACCCAATAATACATAATAACCAACAAGGTTGTTGAATCAGATGAAAATACTCTTATAAAATCATTAAGCAATTCTTGAGATAAATACTCTATTATTTTGAAAAAAAAGAGTTCTTTTGGAAAAACCTTTGTATAAAACCATAAGTAAAGTAATATTGTATTTTAATAATAAATGGAGATATTTTATAAAGATAATGGTTTCCAAAAATAGATTATAAAGTGCCCTTGAAAATAGATAAGAATTTGAGAAATTCCCTTGAATTGGGCTTGTATTTTGGAAATAGTTTTTAAAGTTTCTTTTAAAACTTGTAACTATCCATAAAATAGGGAAGTATTATGGTTGGTGTACATATATAGAATACAGACACAGAATTTATGAGGATTACATAACAATACATAATAATTTCATTGAGGTAATTATAGAATGAAAGTAACCCGAATGAAAATGGATGTTCGGGTGGAAAAACCCTTACCTTAAATATGAACGTTTTCCACTCCTGAACTTAAGATCCGGGAATATGAAATTATAATTATTAATAACCTACTAAATAAGCTATTAGAAATGTATTTATTTTATCATAATTCTATTTAGTTAATTTATTCCCTTATTATATAGAATTTCATCGTTCTGGGGTGTTTGTTTTCTTTATTTTCATAATCGGTTCACTTGTTCTTAAGTAATGGAGTTCATGTGGAATGGATTTAAATCTCCAGAATTGAATTCGCATATTATTTATGATCATACATATGTGTTATTGGTCATTTATATAACTTGGTTACATGGCATTAGGATGACTTATTATATAGAAATTTAATGATAACTATTTCGGTTAATTTGTGGGTTTTGATTACAACGAACTCATTTTTCTTTATAACTTAATAAAATTTGTACAAAGGGATTACAGAACTTTACATAGGGTATATTACATATATAATAATATGTTTAAACCATAACAATAATTATTTCATGACCATAATTGATAATGATAATAGAAATAAAAATCCCATCGTCCTTGAATGTGGTAAATTGACACATCTCGGATGGTGTTCTTGTTACTAGTATAAAAGAAGGTAAAAGGAAGAGATTATGATAACTTATTCCACTATAATGAAAACATTATAGTACATGTATGGTACTATATTCATCACAAAATTTGGAAAAGGAGAGGTAATAATAGAAAAAGAAAACAAATGAACTTGAAAGGAAAGACAAAGAATTAAAACGAGGAATTTACCTCTTGAACCAAACTTCCTTGAGAGCCTCCTTAAGGGATACATTTTGGTCTTTTTATGAGACCAAGGCTTGTTAGACGTGGTAGAGAAGTTGGGGAGGATATTTGGATAGAATTTGGAGAAGGCACAAGGCTTGAGAGGAGTGAAGAGAATAGGGAGTGATGGGGGGTTTTATAGTGGAGGGGAGAGGGGATTTCTCAATATAAAATTCATTAATTTATTATTTCCCCACAAGACAATGAATAGTGACTCTTCCGTGACCACGAATAGTAATTTTATCAGATGAACCCAAACCAATTGGGATTATATCAGTAGAACATCATGCATGACTCTATAATTAGTTTATTTAGCTTATTTCGTAAATTATGGTATTTCACTGTTCATTAAAAATTCAATTATTTCAGAAAAATCCCAAAAACTCCCCCCAACTATTTTATGATGTGTAGAATCCAAAACTGAAGTCCATTTTTCAAAAATAATTTCTAAATATCATTAATTTAATATTTAATTAAAATCAAAATTTATTCTAAAACCAACAGTTTTAAAACATTTATTTACTTTTTCCAAAGCATAGGTATATCATACGTTCAATCGAATATTATTTATATACTACCATAGGTAAGGTAACTATTCATTAGGGTATATCACTATTCATACGGGTATGTTTCTTTTCATAAGGGTAGGTTACTATTCACCAAGAAATAGGTTTTTCTTATCAGACTCCAAATAACTTACTGATCGCAACAGTGTATGTTAGGTTTTCGAAAATCACATCACATAAGTGATAAACGTATGTTTAAGGGCCACATAGAACTTAGTAGTTCATTATGTTGTGACTTAATTTGATTATGACATGTTTAAAATAATTTAATTTCCATTGAAAAATATTGGGTTGTTACATTCTCCCCTCCTTACAAAAATTTCGTCATCAAAATTCACAAAATGTTACCTAAAAATATTCAGGTATGTCTTCAACATAAGATCATCAGGCTCCCATGTTTCCTCTTCCATATTATGGTTCCTTCAAAGAACCTTTACCAGACGAGTTGTTCGATTTCTCAATACTTGTTCTCTAGTATCAAGAATCTTGATAGGCTCTTCAAAAAAAGATAGATCGGTCTCAAGTTCTATTTCTTCATAGGTGAGTACATGTGTTGGGTCTGGCATGTATTTCCTTAACATTAATATGTGGAACACATTTTGAACTTTAGAGAAACTTGGTGGAATTTCCAAACAATAATCTACGAATACAATTTGATTCATAATTTCAAAAGGTCTGATGTATCTCAGACTTAATTTTCCCTTCTTTCTGAATCGTATAATACCCTTCCAAAGATATACCTTTAAGAAAACAGCATATCCTTCTTGAAATTCCAAATCCTTCATTCAGTTATCTATATAGCTCTTTCACCTAATTAAGCTATTTTGATATGGGTTTGGATAATCTTGACATTTTCTATTGTTTCTTCAACAAGTTCTGGGCCTACGAGCTTTCATTCACCAACATCATCCCAGCAAGTTGGTATACGGAATCTATTTCTATATAATGCTTCATATGTTGTCATCTAAATACTTTAATGGAATCAATTGTTATAGGAAAATTATACAAGAGGTAAATACTGATCCCACATTCCTTGAAAGTCAAGTGAACTAGACCTCAAAATGTCTTCCAATGTATCAATAGTCCATTTTGATTTCCCATCAATTTGTGGGTGGTAGGCAGTGCTCAAATAAAGATCAGTATCTAGGGCCTTCTGAATACTCTTCCAAAATTGTGATGTAAAATGGGGATCATGATCAGAAACAATTGATAAGGGTACACCATGAATTCTTACAACATCATTAATATATAGTCTTGCTAAACGTTCAAGTGGTTAATATTCTCTTATAGCAAGAAAATGTGATGATTTTGTTAGACGATCAACAATGACCCATATCGCATCATTCTTTCTTGGATTATTTGGTAGCCCCATGAAAAATTACATCGTAATATCATCCCATTTCTGCATAGGAATAGGAAGGGGTTCCATGAATCCTTGAGAATGTTGTCTTCCAGTCTACCCATGTTGACACACTAAACATCTCAACACATAATCAGCAATCTCTCTCTTTATGTTTTCCCACCAAAAATGTTCCTTTAGATCCCCATACATTTTTGTGTTACCGGGGTTTATAGAGAAATTAGTGATATGAGCATCATCCAATAGTTCTCTCTTTAGATCAATAATAGCAGGAACATAAATCCTCTTTCCAAATTTCAAAACACCACCTTAATATACAAATTCAATCAGCTTCCCATCATTTAAAGCTTTAATTTTCTTTAGAAACTCCTCATCGTTATCCTAAGAAATCTTTATCATTTCTAGTAAAGAATTTTTGGAAACTATTTGAAAAAGTAGTGATGTGTTACCTTCCTTGATAATTCCCAAATCCGTCTTTACTAGATCCATGAATAGAGGATCCCTTTCAACTCTCATCCTGTTCAGAATTCCATGGTCCTTTCTACTCAAAGAATGTTCCACCTTATTTTCCTTCCCTATGTGGTAGTGTATTGTTCAATCATAGTCTTTGAGTAGCTCGATCCATCTCCTTTGTCTCATGTCAATTTCTTTTTGTGAGAATATATATTTCAAACTCTTATGATCTGTATATATCTCACATTTTTCACCATAGAGGTAATGTCTCCAAATCTTCAGAGAAAATATTACCACTTCTAACTCAAGATCATGAGTAGGATAGTTTTGTTCATTAATTTTTAGCTGCATGTATGCAAAGGTGATCACTCGATCATTCTTCATGAGTGTGCAACCAAGTCCTTTATTTGATGCATCGCTATAGATAAAAAAGATATTATTCCCCAATGGTAGGGTTAGGATAGGAGCATTCACAAACCTCCTCTTCAATTCTTCAAAACAGCTTTCACATTCTTTTGTCCATACGAACTTAACCCATTTTCATGTGATCTTGGTCATTGGGTTAGATAAATGGTAAAAGTTCTAAACAAAACGCTGATAATAACCTGCAAAAACTAATAAAACTACGTACCTCAGTTACATTCATTGGAGTAGGCCATTCTTGCATAGTCTTTGTCTTCGCAGGATCAACATAGATTCCATATTTAGAGACAATGTGTCCTAGAAAGGAAACTGATTGGAACCAAAAATCACACTTGCTAAACATCCCATATAATTCATTTCATATAAGAGTCTTCATAATAGTGTGCAAGTGATTTTTATGATCTTCATAGATTTTAGAGTATACAAGGATATCATCAATAAACACCACTACAAAGTCATCAAGATATTCCTTGAAAACTATATTCATTAAATCTATGAAAACATATGGTGCATTAGTTAGTCCAAAAGTCATTATTATAAACTTGTAATGCTTGTACCTGGTTCGAAATGCTATTTTTGGAATGTATTCCTTCCTCACAAGCAACTGATGATATCCAGATCGAAGATCAATCTTTGAAAAATATTGATCTCCATGAAGTTGATCAAATAAATCATCAATTCATGGAAGAGGATACTTATTCTTTATTGTAATAGAGTTTATTTCCCTATAATCAATACACAACCTCATAGACCCATATTTCTTCTTAATGAAATGAATAGGGGCTCCCCAGGGAGAAGCACTAGTGAGAATAAATCCTTTATCACTCAATTCCTCAAGTTGTTTCTTTAGCTCCACTAACTCCACAGGGTCCATTCTATAAGGGTTCTTTGATATGGGCCTTGAACCAGGAATTAAGTCAATGGAAAACTTAGTTTCCCACTCGAGAGGATGTCCAGGTAAATCCTCTGGAAATCTGTCAATATATTCTTGCACAACAGGTACATATTCTATTTGAACATTGTTTTCCTCACCCATAGTAATTGAATTTCCTTCCTCCCCAATGATTGAATTCATTATATCTATTGGGGGTGGATCTAGATGATAATTAGATGGTGAAGTTTCTACTCTAAAGACAAAGGATTCTACACCATTCTCAAAAATTGTAACTTCCTTCTTCTTGAAATAGATATTTGCATCATATTTTGACAGTCAATTCATACCAAGAATTATATCAAATTCAGTAATTGGTATGATGATAAGGTCAGAAACTAAAGAATTTTTATGTGTCATGAGGGGACTAATTGACAAGCCTTTGTTTCAATGATATACCCACAAGGAGGTTTGACTAGTAACTCCTTTATTAAATAAAATTGGACATATCTAATTTTCTTGGAAAACTCGGGAAGATATAAATGAATGTGACAATCTAGAATCAAATAAATCATTAGGTAAGTGTGATGAAATGATTAAAGTACCTACCACCACTTCATTAAGGACTTCAATATCAGTGGTTGTGATCTCATAAGCTTTAACCTACTCCCTTGGCCTTTTCTGTTGCATGTTTCCTTGAATCTTTGGATAGTCATTATCATAGTGTCCCATCTCCCAAAAATTATAACATTGAACATTATTAGATTGTTTCTTCCCCTTATAATCACCAGAAAGATGTAATATCTATCCACATTTGTATCATACTCATTTTCCCTTTAAGAATCCACCAGGGTGTTTCCTTCCACAATTATCACATGGTGGAAATTCATCTCTTCCCTTCTTCCCAGTTTCTTTATTTCCTTTTCCAGAGTTTTCAGCAGCCATTTTCTTCCCTTACTATTCCTTAAAGTCATAATACTTAGAGAACTCTTTTTCTGTCTTCATAGAACATGAAACCATATCTTCATATGATGAAAAAATTTGGGATACCAATGCCCACCAGAAGAATTGATTTAGACCATCAAAGAATCGATCAATCTTACTCCTTGGATTTCGTATATATTCCACTGCATACCTTTCCAACCTTGTGAAGTTAGCTTCATACTTTGAAACATTCTCATCTTAATTTTGCCTTAAGTTTAGAAACTGCCTTTCCATATCTGCTCGTTGTTCATGAGGAAAGTATTTCTCTAGGAAGATTTCTTTAAAATATCTCCATTCCATCTCTTATATTTCTTCATCATCCTTTGTGTTTTGGATTAATGACGACCACTGATCTGCATCTCCCAATAGATTATAAACTTCCATGACTACCTTCTCTCTTTCATTACATCCCAAAGTGATAAATATCTTCTCTAAGGAACTTATCCATTGTTCAGCAACAAATGGGTTTGTAGTCTCATTGAATGATGGTGGTTGTTATCGCATAAAGCGATCTAAAATAGCTTCTCCATGTAGTGGATCCAGATTCTCCATATGGGTAAGGTTATTATTCATAACCAGATTAATTTATCCTCATAAATCTATAAGTTTCTCATCACCAGTCACAGAACTAGAGAAAACATCATTATCTTGCATTGAAGGGAAATCCTTATTGGGGACACACGTATTTGTGCAGTTTCCATTCCATCCACTAGGAGTCATTCATAAATAATGACATATACTAGATTAGGGTATTAATCATAATTTATAATCTCAATGTAGAAAAATACTTAGCATATATTGAAATTCTATGCATATCTAACCACTTAATCATAAACATTGTATCTTTGAGGACAAATTTACATTTAAATCCTTCATAATGGCTTGTAAAGAAAATGTGAATTATCCTAAGCATATCCCCAAGAGTTTCATAACCAAGTGTGTAGTAAGGCCCGTTGACATGTACCAGGATACCCGGGGTCAAGCACGAAACTCCTTGTCAGAGCTTTCACTCTTAGGTACATATGTGCCAGAGCTACCTCCACCTGCTCATATCCAGAGAGGGATGTATTGCTTGAAAGATCCACATAATATATTCCTTACCAAAATACCATGATTTTATTTTATGTTTATCCTCAAAGACCATCATAGGGACTCTTCCCTAATCTACTTTTTCTAAATCTAGTTTCTAAATTTCCTACTAAACTTCCTTTGATACCAACTGTAAGGACCTGACCTCAGTTGCCCGGAGTCGGTTCTTTATTTGATTACATTGGCATATAAATAAGGAATAATAATCCCAAAGGACCAAGTAGTTTAGTAGATTTGGAAACAAGATACATAAATAAGTTCAAAATTTCATTATGAAGGGAAAAACACTGAATTATTCAATTACAAACATCCAAGCCTCCTAGTTAATCTCTGCAAGTCATTCATAATTTACTTCTTCATAACTTGGGAAAATGAAACATAAGAAAGGGGACAGCTCAAATTCTCTGTAAGGGTAAGAAATAAAGTGGAAGATAGCATAAACATAAGACATGGTGAATAATTTCAAACACATTCCATTAATAATGAATTTGAACACATTATGGCAGGAATAAGAGCTAAGTAAATAATGTCATAATGAAACATAATCATGGGTATTCTACTAGTCGAATAACCACTTGAACATTAAATTACTAGCTTCAAAATTAGGTAAGTGCATATTTCATACATTCTGAAACATTTTTTCAAGGCCTCATCCAAGACATCTAATGATGATTTAGGCCTCGGCCAAAATCCATATATCACATTGGGAAAGGCCTCGGCCAATTCCACGTCTATTTTCCAAATGGGGCCTAATGATGCATCATGGGGCTATAGGGGGCCCCGCCCGTCACATAATAAGTACAATGCATTCCTCATATGAGTGGGGATAAACATAAACAACATATACATTCATATTGGAACTATTATATGAAATGTAACTAAGTTTCCCCAATCATTGAACATAAAATACAAACCATTCTGAGTAATATGGTGAATGGTTTTAGGATAGATCATCCACAATAAAATTAGTCATAAACCATTCAATAAAATATGGTATATGACAAAAAAAATTATTAAACCCAAAAATACATAATAATCAACAAGGTTGTTGAATCAGATGAAAATACTCTTATAAAAACATTAAGCAATTCTTGAGATAAGTACACTATTATTTTGAAAAGAAGAGTTATTTTGGAAAAATCTTTGTATAAAACTATAAGTTAAGTAATATTTTATTTTAATAATAAAATGATTGATTTTATAAATATAATGGTTTCCAAAAATAGGTTTTATAGTGCCCTTGAAAATAGATAAAAATTAGACAAATTCCGTTCAATCGGGCTTGTATTTTGGAAAGAGTTTTGAAAAGTTTCTTTTAAAACATGTAAATATCTGTAAAATAGGGAAGGATTATGGTTGGTGTACATATATAGAATAATCAAATACAATTTATGAGGAGTACATAACAATACATAATAATTTCACTGAGGTAATTAGACAATGAAAGTAACCGGAATGAACATGGATGTTCGGGTGGAAAACCCTTACCTTAAATCTGAATGTGTTCCACTCTTGAATTTAAGCCCATGGAATATAAAATTATAATTATTAATAACCTACTTTGAAACCTATTATACATTTATTTATTTTATCATAATTTTTTTAGTTCATTTATTCTATTATTATGTAGAATTTTGTCATTCTGGAGTGTTCGTTTTCTTTATTTTCATAATCGGTTCACTTGTTCTTAAGTAATGGAGTTCATGTGGGATGGATGTAAATCTCAAAAATTGAATTCAAATATTATTTATGATCATAAATAAGTGTTAGTGGTCATTTATATAACTTGGTTACATGGCATGAGGATTAATTATTATATAGAACTTTAACGATAACTGTTTCAGTTAATTTGTGGGTTTTTTTTACAACGAACTCATTTTTCTTTATAACATAATACCATTTTTACAAAGGGATTACAGAACCTTACATATATTATATTACATATATGATAATCTGGTTCAACCATATCAATAATTTTTTCATGAGCATAATTGAGAATAATAATAGAAATTGAAATCCCATCATCCTTGAATGTGGTAAATTGACACATCGCGGATGGTGTTCTTGTTACTAGTATAAAAGAAGGTAAAAAGAAGAGATGATGATAACTTATTCCAATATCATGGAAAAATTCCAGTACATGTAGGGTATTGGAGTCATCACAATATTTGGATAATTAGATGTAATAATAAAAAAATAAAACAAATGAACTTGAAAGGAAAGACAAAGAATTAAAAAAAGGAATTTACCTCTTAAACCAAACTTCCTTGAGAGCCTCCTTAAGGGAGAGGTTTTAGTCTTTTTATGAGACCAAGGATTTCTGGACATGGGATAGGAGGTTGGGAGGATATTTGGACAGAATTTGGAGAAGGCACAAGTCTTGAGAGGAGTGAAGAGAAGAGGGAGTGATGCAGGGGTTTATAGTGGAGGGGAGAGGGGATTTCTCAATATAAAATTAATTAATTTATTATTTCCCAACAATAAAAGGAATAATGAGTCTTCCATGACCAATAATAGTAATTGTATCATTTGAAACCGAACCAATTTGGCTTACATCAACAAAACATTATGCGTGACTCTATAATTAGCTTATTTAGCTTATTTTGTAAATTATGGTATTTCGCTATTCATCAAAAATTCAAGTATTTCAGAAAAATCCCAAAAAATCACCCCAACCATTTATCAAAGTGTAGAATCCAAAAATGAAGTCAATTTTTCAAAAATAATTTTTTGAATTTGATTAATTTAATATTTAATTAAAATCATAATTTATTCTAAAAACAACAGTTTTAAAACATTTATTTACTTATTCCAAAGCATAAGTATATTGTACTTTCACTTGAATATTATTTATGTACTATCATAGGTAAGGTTACTATTCATTATGGTATATCACTACTCATAAGGGTATGTTACCATTCATAACGGTAGGTTACTATTCCCCAAAAATTATGTTTTTCTTATCAAACTTCAAATAACTTACTTATCGCAACAGTGTATGTTAGATTTTCGAAATTCACATCACAAAAGTGATAAACTTGTGTTTAAGGGTCACATAGCACTTAGTAGTTTATTATATTGTGATTTTATGTGATTATGACATTTTTATAAGAAAGGAATTTACATTGAAAAATATTGGGTCGTTACAAAAAACCTTGTGGATATTAATAACTGAAAATGAATAAGGAGAATTCCTAATAATTGGATGTCATGTATCGAGAACATGATACCACTATACTATCTAAACAGTTTAATTCTATGGGTAGCTAACCATCTAATTCTATTTTGGAAACAAACTCGAAGGGTTTGTCGCCAACTAACTTGTCTCATGAGACCTGTCGATGAATCGAGGGACTATAGCAGGCCCCTCCCATCATTGAAAGTACAAATAATTCTTTATACATATATTTAATACAAGTACAATATTTTGGGACTACTTTGTGTATAACGTTGTATTTGATGTCAACAGTTATCAATTAAGATCAAAATGAAGAAGGAGATGAAGAAGAGCTCCAAAGTTATTGAGAGGTATGCATTATTGAATGAGGGATCATGTGAATATTTGAAGATTTAAGAATGATCATACAAATATGAGAAGATGATTCCAGTCATATTCAGTATTGACTGGAAAGACTGATGTTTCTAGAAGACAAGGAAGTTAGTATATTTTAGTACTTTCCCTGGAGAATCTGATGATGCTGGAACTGATCGTTCAAAGAGTATATATCACTGTGGAAGGATTTTGTGTTGAAATATTCTGACTATTGAAGAAGAAAGATGAAATTGAATTAGCATATTTGTTCTTTCTGAATCATATATTTAAGGTGGTGTCATTTCCCAGTGATTCCCAAATTGTTGGACCTCAAAATCAGGATTTTGTTTTTGTCAAAGGAAAAATTTCTTCATAGGAGTGAACGATATGAGGAACGGTGAAGGAAATCGGAAAAGGAGTCAAACCGCGTACCTTGGAGCATGGACCACGTACCATGTTCTGAGAATGGTTCGCGGCCACAAACCTGTAAGTGGAAACGGTACATGTAGCGGTGCGCAGAACCGAAAATGGTTTGCTGTGACAGTACACGGTGAAGGCGTGTGGTACGCATAATGCAAATGGTTCACTGTAGAAAGAGTTGCGGTATGCATAATGGCTCGTTGTTCACGGAAGAGATGTTTTATGTGGACTAGAAGACACACGGTACACAATGAAGGTTCGCAGTTCGCATGAGGGTTGCAGTACGCGGACCGACAGGCTTACGATATGCGACTAAAGGTTCGTAGGATTTTTGCGGTTCTCAAAATAGGAGCGGTACATAGTGGAGTCTTGCAGTACTCAGATGGAGTTCAATATGCGGGGCAGTTTGTCCCACATTGAAAATTTTGGTAAAAAGGATTAGAGAAATTTCAGGATTTATTTTCCTATATAAAGAGTTCTCATCCAATTATTAAGTGAGAGCGAATTCAATAAGAAAATATCATCGTTGTGGAATAACTCAGCTAAGTTCGAAATTGGTACGCCAGTGAGATTCTAAGTAGGACGAAGTGGTATGTGAAAGAAAAAATAGTTCACGAAATTAGAAGTATTAGTCAACGGAAGAGATTTTCTATAAGAAAAAATGGTATGTGGAAATGAAATAATTCGTAGAATTTGAAGAAGAAGTCCACAGATGAAAGAAACGGTAAACCAAGGTGGTACGCAGATACGGTACAAAGAGGAAGTATGCAGAGGCAGTACGTAGAGGTGGTATGCGTAGGCGGTACACAAAGGTGGTACATGAAGTCGGTATGCGAAGGCGGTACACGAAGGTGGTACGTAAAGGCGGTACGTGAAGACGGTACACGAAGGAGGTACACGAAGGCAGTGTGCGATGGTGGTACGTAAAGGTGGAATGTGAAGGTGGTACGCAAAGGCCGTGTGCGGAGTAGGCACGCTGTGCAGATCAGGTGTGGTGAGCGGAGAAGGCATGGTGTATGGAGTAGGCGCGGTATGCATAGCAGGCGTGGTACACATAGCAGGCGTGGTACACATATCAGGCGTGGTACATGGAGCAGAGGTGGTATGCATAAGAGAGCTGGTATGCGGAGCAGTTGCGGTATGCCGATCAAGTGTGGTACGAGGAGCAGGCATGGTGTGCCAAGAAGGTTCGGTATGCAGAATAGGTGTGGTACACAGAACAGGCGCGATACGAAGAGCAGGGGTGGTACACAGATCAGAGACAGTCCACAGAATCAAGGATTGTTCATGGAAATGAAAACATCATAAAGGGAGTTTGTGATTCTAGTGAATAAAAAGTGAAGAAGTTATAGGGCATTCAGTAATTTCACTAAAGGATAAAATTAAATATAAAATAGAATCAATTCGGGACATCAATGCAATCAGTGTCTCATGATGAATAGAGACAAAAAAATCATGTCAATCTGTTGAAGAAACCTTCAAGTGAATAAAATGAGTGAGACCTCTCCCAAGGCAGTGAGCCAGGGGTAGTCAACAGAAGTGATCCAAGGGAAGCAGTGGGCTATCCCTGAACCTTTGTAAAGGCAGTGTGACTGGGACAGAGTGATTGTACCTGAACCTTTTTAATCAATAGCTAGTGAAGATTAGTGGAATTTGGTATGACCGGAAACCTATCGGCGTATTCTTCTTGGACGTAGCCCTTAGTGGTGAACCAAGTTAAGAAGTTTTTTTTGTCCTTCTACATGTTTTAATTACTACACATATCCATCATACAGGTTTAAACAAGATCCTACCAGTGTGGGAACAATATCCATTAAAAAAGAGAAAAATTTGACAACCTAATTCACCCCCCCCCCTCAGGGTGGTCTAGGGTCCTTCAATTGGTATTAGAGGAAAAGTTTTATGTATGTTGGATACTCTTTAGTAATTATATTTAGAATAGGATTTGAGTTTCTTTCCTAAATCCAACAATGAAGTGCAGTCTTGATGAAGATTCAGTCATCTATGAGAATAAGTCTACTGACACGGGCCTGTCGTGGGGTGTGACAAAAACAAATAAAACCTAAGTTAAAATGTAGCAAAGTCAGTAACCTAAGTTGTCTCCAGAGAGAAGTGCACAACAATTACGTTTGTCACTTAAATTAAAGAAAGAAGAAGAGGTTCTTCTTGAAATTGTTAGAGTTGAAAAATAAAGTAAGCAATTGAAACAAAAGTTTGAACACTAATGGAAGAAGAGAGTGATGGGGTCAGGGTAGGATCAACTTTTTTAATGTCATCACAATCACAAATATCATCTTACCTCTCTTCCTTTTGAATGACAAATTAAAGACTCCTCGATCAAGTTATCTATCACCCTTGGTTAAAGAAGAAAATATAAATCACTCCTATGTGCATGGAAGTTCATAAACAATTCCTAAACAACTAAGGCAAGTCCCAATCGGGAATTGTCACTCCTTAAAACTCTAGAAAACGTTTACTAGTTCCACACGCATTCCAACGATCGTTAGACACTCACCACCTAACACAATCTGCTCAATCAAGAAAAATTGCACTAGGCGGAGGGAGATTAAAAGAATTTAACCAAAGCTATTAAAAATGAATACACCAAACTCAAAACATGAACACATTAAGAGAATTAGGAAACACTGAGAATTTATATCATTCAAAAGAAAGATAACTCTTTAAATTTAAGTACAAAACTCCAACATTTCAAAAGTGAAACTCTCCCTTCCCCGATCACTCAAAGGTTTTACCCCTCCATATGAAGGGTATTAGAGTTGAAAGGGGAATAAGAGAGCATGATGAAACTAAGTAAAAAAGAAAATAAATAATAAAAATAACTTCAAGAACTAAATCCTCCATCACATCCCTTCTTGCACCTTCTTCAACCCCTTTGAATGGAAGTGAACACTCTTATTTATAGGCTTGGGGAGTATAAAATTTCCCTCCAAAATTAATCCCCCAAACGTTTGATTCCGGTTGTCATAGTAAATGACCAACTTTGGGAATTGGTCCTTCTTGAAAGTTGTTCCTCCATCTCTCATCTGTCGACACACGAAAGTTCAGCTTCATTGGCCAGGAAATGAAGGAGGTATGGTCGAAGAACTAAGAATATTTAATTCTTCCAGACACACTTTTCATCTTCTAATGCACCAATTTCCAACGCATTAATTACCTTGATAATGAAAGAATCATGTTGGGAAAAAATACCTCAAGGAATCATTAAAGTATTTTTGAGGTGATTGTGTTTGTTGACAAAGTGAACATCTATGTTGTGATTGTTGACAATGCAAACCATTACATACAAATTTGTTGACAAAGGGGGTTTCATGGTGGAATGTCAAGTTCAAGAGCTGTGTCAACGATCCATATTTGATTCAAGAACGTCGATAATGGAATGGACGATCTGGAGGCAGTACAAAAAGAATAGATACATGGTGGCGCCATTTTCAAGTGTTTGCCAAATTTTTTGGCCTGAAAATCGACAAATGAAGAAAACTATTTTTGGCAAAGGGACTTGCGTGCCGAGGACTTAGAGTATAGGAAACTTTCACACCATATGTTTTTCAAGATCATAATATCAAAATATGTCAAAGGAAATAGGTTCGCGCAAGTTTGGGAGTTGGTCACACAAGTGTCTAGGAGGACAGAAGACTTGCGTTCCGAGACTGGGTCGCACAGGTGACTTGCACGCCGTCGCGCAGGGTGGTCAATTTGCCTATAAATACTAGACCACCCCTCCTCATTCTTCATCGGAGTTCAACACTTTGAGAAATCAGAGCTCCTGTCACCTAGGTGTGGTGGTCGCATAGGTGGTGTGTGTGGTCGCGCAGGTGGAGTTGCGCGCCAGTGTTAGAAGTTGCGCGCCAGTTGGCAGTTGTGCGCCAATATTGGTTTGGGCGTAAAAGGAAGAGAGTCGTGCAAGTTTGTAGTTGGGGAAGATTATGTCACGAAAGTGTATGAGGTGGACTTGTGTGCTCGTTGTGACTTGCACGCCGATACTTGCGTGCCGAGTTAGACTTGCGTGCCAAGTAAGTTTTAGTTCCGATAGTGATTTTCGGGCTGCGTGGAAGCTGGAAGTTTGCCCGATACCTTCAGTGTAAATAGAGATTCATCTACGGGTAAAAATTGGGCTTCAACAGAGAATCTACTTATAGAGGAATATGCATTCCTTCATGAAAATAAAGAGACCTATAGGTCTATAAACTGTGAGTGAATCCTTTCCAGAGCAGTGAGTAAAGGAAGAGGAAGAAGGTGATCCTCTCCACTGGCAGTGAGCCAGAGAGAGAGAAACAGGGAGTGACCCTTGGGAAAGCAGTGAGCTGACCCTAAACTTTGTAAAGGCAGTGAGCCTGGGAATACAAGTGATCTATCCCGAACCATTGTATCCACATCTAGTGAAGAATAGTGGAATTAGGTATGACCGGAAACATGTCGGCGTATGCTCCTTAGACGTAGCCCAGTGAGGGTGAACCAAGTAAAAATCTCTGTGACTGCCTGCTTACTTTCCTGCGTTGCATTTAAAGCATCATCATCAGATAAAGAAGAAAATAAGTGATCATAATAAACACACAAGTTCAAACAAAGTGACCCTTGTAAGAAAGAGGTCAAGATCCAGTGGGGCAGGAAGAACTTTGAAAAAGAATATCCATACCCTGATTCACCCCCCCCCTCTCAGGGTATATAGGCCCCTATTGGTCCTAACAATTGGTATCAGAGGGACGATTGCTTTTATCTGATTTGTTTTCTCGGACATGGTGTAGTCTATCTGTGTGGTTAAAGAATCAGTCTTCTCTTATCTCAATGTGCCATGGAAAAGGGAAAAACATCAAAGAAGAATCAGAAGTCAGGTGGTATTCCTGAGTGTGGAAGTGCGTATGGAAAAAGTGTGATTCAATTAAAAGAATCAAACAACTTACTGAAAGAAGGCTTGGATGAATCTGATTGGGAAAAGATTGATTCAATCAATCAAAATTTTGGAATGAGTGAAGTAAATGAACATCAAAGTGATACTGAAACAACTGATGATGAAGAAGTTTTGAGAAGGAAGCCACTAGTAGATGTTGTCAACTTGACAAAGAAATTGGACTGGAAATTGGATGAAGAAGTCAAATCTAAAGATATCCGGATAAAAGTATTAGATATTGAGGTCAACAAGCTAAGAAACTTAAATCAAAGGCTTATTGATGTGGCAACTGACCTAAAGGATAAGAATTATTCTCAAGGTGAAGAACTACAAAAGGTGGCTAAAATTAAAGGAAAACAAAAGGATGGTGATTATGAAGGGAATGAAAAGTCAGATGAAGTTCAGAATCAGAAAACTAGAAATGATGACCTAGCAACACAGTTGTCTGAAAAAGATCAGAAGAGTCAAAGGCTACAACAAGAGAATGAATCTGTCACCAAATCTATTTCTGAGCAAAAATTGAAAGTAATGAAGCAAGGTGACATGGTAGAAAATCTCACACGGGAACTAGAAGATGAGTTGAGTAGAGGGAAGAATCTCAGAAAATAACTCAATGCTCAACTTGAATCAAGAAATAACAATATTCAACAATTGGAAGAAGTAATAGAGAAATCCAAGAAAGAAATGGAGATATCAAGGGACAAAGGGAAACCTATGTTGAAGGATGCACTGCACTTACTATTCGATTGTCCTTCAGAAGGTGATGATAAAGTGAAAAGGAAGTATGAGATTTCTGAGGAGAAACAACAAAATATTTTATCAGCCCAAAGACCATATAGATTGGGAAAATATGGCATTGTATTTGATCAATCCCCTCCCATGCATGATAGAATATGAGCCATGAATAGTTCCAGGAGTGGAGAAAAACATATAGGTGCTAAAGATAGACCTAAGAGGACAGTTACAAAAATAAGTGATGACATGTTCTTTTTCTGTGGGATTCGTGGACACACGTCAAGCTTCTATTCAGAGGCTCTGGAATACATCTCAGGCTGTGAAAACAGAAACATTACTAAATCTGAGAATAAGAATAAGCATTATGAGAAATCAGATAGAAGAGTCTCTCAGACGAAAGCATCCATTAGATGCTATTACTGTGGAAGAATGGGACACACCATGAGTATGTTTCAGGAAGCTCAAGAGCCCCATGTCAGAAGAAGAACTCAAGGTGTATCAGCATCTTGACATAGAAGTGAACAAATGAGGTATGCCTTTGATGTAAAATGTTTTATATGTTCATATAATGGGAATTTGGCAAGAAATTGCAGGAAGAAGAACACAAGAAGGGAAAGGGGACTCGAAAGGAGATTCTCGACTCCAATGATGATTAATGAGAAATTATACACTGAGAGACAACGTGGCAAGGAGAAGAATAGGCTTAGAGCCTCAGGGGAATCACATGGAGTTGAACGAAAGGTGTATCAGTCACCTCATCTGTCATACTCAAAACAGCTCTCAAGGAGAGAATGTGAACAAACCTTGAAGATTAAGGGAAGATCTACTCCAACTGTGATAAATAAGAATAAATGTTCAATGGGGGACTCTCCAACAGTAAAAAAGAGTATGGTGAATCAGACATCTGATAAAAGAAAGATGAACAAAGAATGTAATGAAAAATTCGCAGGTCGTGTTCCACAGTGAAAACTAGAAGAAGATGCAAGATCCTTGCAATGGTGGAACAAGCAAGGGAAGATGGAAAGAAAAGATATTCTTGAACAGATTAGGAATCAAGGGAAATGGAATTTTAGTGGAACATCAAAGACGGAAATGTGTACTAGTGGGTTTAAACCCCAAATGGTGAGAAAGGCCAGGCCTATAGAATCGTCATATCAGAAAAAGACTCAGCATGCAGGTAATGAATGCTTAGTCATATGGCCAGAGTAGTTGAAGTTGGCCCGACAGCTGGAAGAAGCAAGAAAGGAATGTGATGATCTCCAAGAAAGAATCAAAGGGTTGACCCATCAGGATCAACCACTATCCCCGTCTTGAGGATTCAAGAAAAATACCCTCTCTCTATGTATATAAATGCTATTAACTGATGATTCATGTGTATCAGGTTTTAGGGAGATACAATCCAAGGGGAAGTTTCATCTAAAGATGAAAAGTAGAGATGTGATATGCTTCAGTGTTTTGATTGACTCAAATAAGGTATCAAAGTTGATGATGAAAGCGATCAACAGAGCACAACGGGAAGTGATTGTGTTATTGACTTTGTCTCTTGTTTCCTACACCGAGTGCCAACTCAGTATGCTTAGATATTTTGTTAATGGATCAATTCTGATTGTAATATGAGAATAAATTATGCATGAGAAAAATAATGGTTATGGGTCTATACAGTTGGGCCTAACAGATGGAAGAGATGCATAACACAGGGGGATAATTCTATATCCTAATCAGATGCAAGATCACAATGCGATATGAAGGATGAATGTTTATTTTCATGAATAATGATTGGGGGCCAAGAAGTAACACACAGGATTTCATGATTATCTATTCTGTTCTAACAATGTGGTATCAGCTAACTGCTTTTAGGATACCAAGATGCTACGAGATAAAATCAAAGGCGTGTCAATATAAATCTGAGATAAGAAGTCCAAAGAAAAGACATCATTGAACAATGACCCAGTGAGAAGTTTTATTTTAAGAGAGATGAAGTGGTAAGAGACTCAGGGAGAGCAGAAGTGGCTGAAGTTGATTCAGAAGAAGATATTGATGGTGAGTATGAGGAAGTAAAATCCTTATTTGCACAGAAGCCAAAGAGTTGAGCTGAAATTGACAGGTAGAATATCATTAGTGATTAGTCAGCTCAAGTTCAAACAAGGAAACTGAAATCACTACAGCAGGTATCTTTTCTATCTTAGGTTGAGCTGAAATTATTTTCTGATGCAGCTGAAGATGAAAACTAGGTTCAGCCTATGAATGAAGAGCTATATCAGACTGAGAAGAATCAGACGTGGGAAATTGTTTCGAGGCCAGCAGACAATAATTTCATCGGGACTAAATGGGTCTATCACAACAAGATGAATGAAGAAGGAAATGTCATTCAAAACAAAGCACGGCAAGTGTTCAAGGGATACTCTCAGATAGAGATAATAGATGTAGATGAGACATTTTCACCGGTTGCAAGGCTGGAGATAATCAGATTATTTTTTGCCATATTAGTGCAAAGAAAGTTCAAAGTGTTACAGATGGACGTCAAATCTACATTTCAAAATGGGGTTATGGAAGAAGAGGTGTAAATTGAGAAGCCAGATGGTTTTCTTATTCATGGGGATGAGAACAAAGTTTGTAGGCTGAAGAAGGCATTGTATGGGCTGAAAAAAGAACCAAGAGCATGGTACTTAAGGCTTGATCAGTACTTGAAGAAGCTTGGTTTCCAGCGTGGTGGAGTTGATTACAATCTCTATTTCAACAACAATAGTAATCAAAGGATTATGGTTCTGGTCTATGTCGATGACATAATATTTGGTGGATCAGATGAAGCTCAGTGCAGACAGTTTTCCGAATTCATGAAAAATGAGTTTGAAATGTCAATTATTGGAGAGATAACATTTTTCCTTGGTCTACAAGTGACACAAGGAAGGAATGGAACATTCATTTCTCAATCTAAATATGCCAAGGAGGTCCTTAGAAGGTTTGGAATGGATAATTCCAAGGAGATGAATACTTCGATTGCTACGAGGATGAAATTATCAAAAGATGATGATGGTAAGGCAGTTAATATCATATAATACAGGAATATTATTGGAAGTTTGTTGTACTTGACTGCAACAAGGCCTGATATTGTTTTCGCCACATTCCAAGTAGCGAGATATCAGAGCAGTCCCAATGAAAGCCACATGCTTACAGTGAAAATAATACTTCGGTATATCAAGGGAATAGTGGACTTCAGCTTGACATATACTGACAAATCTCAGACAGAGTTATTGGGATATACTGATGCAGACTGGGCCGGTTCAACAGATGACAGAAAATAAACATCAGGTGGTACATTCTATCGTGGTGGATTGTGTATTTCTTAGCTAAGAAAGAAGCAAGATTGAATTTCATTGAGCACTGCGGAAGCTGAGTATATTGCGGCCACTCAAGCATGCACACAGTTATTGTGGATGAAGCAGCAGCTTAAAGATATGGGAGTTGAATTGAAGTCTCCAATTGGAATCTAGTGTGATAACTCAAGTGCTGTAAATCTCATAAAAAATCCCATTCATCACTCAAGGACAAAGCACATTGAGATAAAGTATCATTTTATCAAGGAGAAGGTTGAGCAAGGAATCATGAAGTTAAAGTATGTGCCTACAAAGCTACAGGTTGCAGACATTCTAACAAAGGCCTTACCCAAGGATTCTTTTGAGAGGCATCGACTAGCTCTGGGAGTTCAGTCGATTCCCCTCACTTGAAATAGTGTGGATGTGGACACCACCACCCCCTCTCCCCGAGGTATGATGTGTTTTTCCCTAATGTGTTGATATGTGTTATCTACTATGTTACAGACTACAAAAGAGTGACCTTTGGGTTCGTTGTCAAAAAGGGAGAAAATAGTGATTGATCAAGGGGGAGCCAGTGTGGAAATTTGATAAATTATGATTGATACGGGGAGAAGCTGACAAGTGGAGTAGACAGATAGGGGGAGAAATAAGAAAGGGGGAAGGGGAGATTTTTAAATCAGACGATGCTAGAAGTGATTGATCAAAGAATAGATATCACGATAGCTTCGGATCATGATAAAAGCAGAAGAGTGGTGTTAGAGAGTGGTAAGAATATTTCCAAACAAAAATTGGTCTTCCAACAAGTCCCTCAACAATTGGTATCAGTTTAGTACAAATTGGTATCAGTTTGGTGTCAATAGTGGATGTCAGAGATGAAGTGATTCATTGATGAACTTTTCATTTACTCTTATTTATCACACCAAGCATTGCTCATGTGGGCTTAGAGTATGTGTTGAGTAAAACCTTGATCGCTATCAGAATCGCAAAAGGCGAATGGTGGATGAAGAATTAATGTTGTATCTTTTTATGGAAAAGTTTTCAACAAACCCAAAGTGGGAGATTGTTGGGAAATAATCCCTCAAAGCATTATTGAAGTATTTTTGAGGTGATTGTGTTTGTTGACAAAGTGAACATCTGTGTTGTGATTGTTGACAATGCAAACCATGACATACAAATTTGTTGACAAAGGGGGTTTCATGGTGGAACGTCGAGTTCAAGAGTTGTGTCAACAATCCATGTTTGATTCAAGAACGCCGATAATGGAATGGATGATCTGGAGGTGGTACAAAAATAACAGATACAAGGTGGCGCTGTTTTCCAGTGTTTGCCAAATTATTTGGCCTAAAAATCGACAAATGAAGAAAACTGTTTTTAGAAAAGGGACTTGCGCGCCGAGGAATTGGAGTATAGGAAAATTGTGCGCCATATGTTTTTCAAGATAATAAGATCAAAATATGTCAAAGGAAATAGGTTCGCGCAAGTTTGGGAGTTGGTCGTGCAAGTGTCTAGGAGGACAGAAGACTTGCACGCTGAGACTGGGTCACGCAGGTGACTTGAGTGACGTTGCGCATGGGTGGTCAATTTTCCTATAAATACTGGACTACCCCTCCTCATTATTCACCGGATTTCAACACTTTGAGAAATCAGAGCTCCCGTCGCGCAGGTGTGGTGGTTGCGCAGGTGGTGTGTGTGGTCGTGCAGGTGGATTTGCGTGCCAATGTTAGAAGTTGTGCGCCGGTTGGCAGTTGCGCGCCAATATTGGTTTGGGTGTAAAAGGAAGAGAGTCGAGAAAGTTTCCATTTGGGGAAGATTGTGTCGTGCAACTGTCTGAGGTGGACTTGTGCGCCCATTGTGACTTTCACGCCGATACTTGCGTGCCGAGTTAGACTTGCGCACCAAGTAAGGTTTAGTTCTGGCAGTGATTTTCAGGCTGCGTGGAAGCTGGAAGTTTGCCCGATACCTTCGGTGCAAAGAGAGATTCATCTACGGGTGAAAATTGGGCTTCAACAGATCATCTACTTACAGAGGAAGATGCATTCCTTCATGAAAATGAAGAGACCTACAGGTCTATAAACTGTGAGTGGATCCATTCCAGAGCAGTGAGCAAAGGAAGAGGAAGAAGGTGATCCTCTCCACCAGCAGTGAGCCAGAGAGAGAGAAACATGGAGTGACCCTTAGGAAAGCAGTGATCTAACCCTAAACTTTATAAAGGAAGTGAGCCTGGGCATAGAAGTGATCTAGCCCGAACCATTTTATCCACATCTAGTGAAGAATTGTGGAATTATGTACGACCAGCAACCTGTCGGCATATGCTCCTTGGATGTAGCCCAGTGAGGGTGAACAAAGTAAAAATCTTTGTGTCTGCCTGCTTACTTTCGTGCGTTGCATTTAAAGCATCATCATCAGATAAAGAATAAAATAAGTGATCATAATTAACACACAAGTTCAAACGAAGTGACCCTTGTAATAAAGATGTCAAGATCTAGTGGGGCAGGAAGAACTTTGAAAAAGAATATCCATACCCTGATTCACCCCCCCCCCCCCTCTCAGGGTATATAGGCCCCTATTGGTCCTAACAAATCATGTGAATCCATATTAATGAAACTTTTCACTCCAGATGTTTTCCATCTCCATGTAAAATTTTAGATCAAATGGTTCTCCAATTAATGATATATGGGCCCCACAATAAAATTATGTAGTTCTATACACAGTTTTGGAGCCCTAACTTGTGAGCTGAATTTGAGCTTCCAAATAATGGATTGAGCTTTGGGTACAGATGTATAAAATGAATCCCACGAGCATAGGAATCCTAAAAAAGGAATCATACAATTTTTATCAAAAAATATAAAAGATATGCACGAAATACATAAGCTCTACAAAACTCCTAAATTTCCTGAATTAACCAATTTCCGCAATTAAGCCCATAATTCACCAAAATAATAAAATGATACAAATCAGCTAAAATTGATTAATTGGAAGGGGTTAAATCATTGAAACACATATGAAATTTTTAAAAAATATTATCTCTATAAATTCCCCCACACTTAGCACTTGGACTCCTGGACAAGTCAAAATCAAAATCAAATCAAACCAAATTTGAAACGCATGCCATTGAGATCCACCAATTCCACACCAATAAATAAAAGATATAATTCCTCATCCATAACCATTATTCCAAGATCTCAAATCAGGTCATTCAATATTTTTCCTCTTTATTTCTCCTCCCATGCACACAGGACACCTACCTCACATGAATTTTCTCTCATCTCACAAATATCAATTTTCAACAAAGTTGTTCTCATCCAAACCAATGCAAGGGTCACCATAGGTTTGAAAAACTTCTAATTCTCCACTAGATGTGATTCAAGGACATGTGTTTATCATGAGGATTTTTCAAGGTTGTTATGTGGCTTTTGGTTGGTAGTATTTTTATGTGAAAAATTCTGAGGCCGAATGAGGAGGGTTTGGATCTTTTTGAAGCAAAATTGCACAATTCTAATTTTTACTCAAGTATGGTATCCTCCTCACTCTAATTAATATAAATTCAGCTCCATCATCATGAAATATCAAGAAATGTTCAAACAGCTTATCATTTCAGCAGAAAAAAATTTAATCTTCTCAAACATTTTTTTTAAAGGTTGGGTCCGAAGCCTCATTTTTATTATTAAATCAAAGCAAAGTCCTCTTTTAACTGGGTAGAGGGAAAAGGCACAGCTTTCTTCCTCCATTAGAAGCTCCAGAACGGCACAGCTTCTTTTATCATGAAAGCTCTAGAAAAGGCACAGATTTAAACATAATGATTTTTCATCACCACACACATATCTTCAGCATTTTATTTTCCACCCAAAGTTTCACCAAATGAGGTAGCACAACACAAGACAGCTTTACCCACACTTAAGTTCAACTAGATCATGCAATTACACTTCAAGAGTAGGTTGGAAAGGGAAAATTGGATTGTAATTTGGCTAACCTAATAGGTTGTTCATGGCTTCTATGGGATAAAAGGATTAATTTACAAGGTAGGCTAGAATGAAAGGGATTATCTTGAAAAGAGGGCTTTCAAACCAAAAAAACATCTCAATCATTTAAAACACATGTACCCCAAACCCTCGAGTTTCGAATGGAATGAATCAAATTCTGGTTATGACAAGCATGGTATGGTTCTCTCAAGAAGTGAGGTGAATGAAAAGAATATAAAAATAATACTTCAGAAGCCTCACAGGAATGTGATTTCATAGATAAAGACAGTGAGATGTGGCATGGGATTCAAAAATCGGAGTACTTTTCATGAAATTACCAATGAATTTAACTTGAAACAAAATCATTTTCAGCATTCATTTAAGATCAGTTTCATGGAATAAATTGGTTCACTCAATGACATGGGTTTAAAAAATGGAAATGATAATCATTTCAGCTCAAAAGTTTCAAAACACACCAAAAACTGAAAAAACAAACACACAAAAAATTTGAAAACAAACATTTGTTTTTTGGAAAACAAACACAAAATGAAAATCCTAAACTACCAAATTTTCCTAAAGTTTTGACACGGGACTATCATGGGGTGTGACAAAAACAAATAAAACCTAAGTTAAAATGTAGCAAAGTGGGTAACCTAAGTTGTCTCTAGAGAGGAGTGCACAACAATTACGTTTGTCACTTATATTAAAGAAAGAAGAAGAGGTTCTTTTTGAAATTGTTAGAGTTGAAAAATAAATTAAGCAATTGAAAAGAAATGTTGAACACTAATCGAAGAAGAGAGTGATGGGGTCAAGGTAGGATCAAATTTTGTAATGTCATCACAATCACAAATATCATCTTACCTCTCTTCCTTTTGAATGACAAATGAAAGACTCCTCGATCGAGTTATCTATCACCCTTGGTTAAAGAAGAAAATAGAACTCACTCCTATGTGCATGGAAGTTCATAAACAATTCCTAAACAACTAAGGCAAGTCCCAATCGGGAATTTCTTCTCCTTAGAACTCTAGAAAAAGTTTACTAGTTCTACACACGTGCCAACGATCGTTATACACTCACCACCTAACACAATCTGCTCGATCGAGAAAAATTGTACTAGGTAGAGGGAGATTAAAAGACTTTAACCAAAGCAATTAAAAATGAATAAACCAAACTCAAAACAAGAACGCATTAAGAGAATTTGGAAACACTGAGAATAGATGTCATTAAAAAGAAATATATGTTTTTATATTTAAGCACAAAACTCCAACATTACAAAAGTGAAACTCCCCCTTCCCCAATATCTTAAAGGTTTTGTGTCCGGTTGGCATAGTAAATGACCGAATTTGGGAATTGGTACTTCTTGAAAGTTGTTCCTACATCTCTCATATGTCGACATGAGAAATTTCATCTTCATTGGCTAGGAAAGGAAAGAGTTATGGCCGCCGCACTAAGAATATTTAGTTCCTCCAGACAGACTTTTCATCTTCCAATGCACCGAGTTCCAACGCATTAATGACCTTGAGAATGAAAGAATCATGCACGACCATATTAATGAAACTTGTCACTCTAGATTTTTCTAGATCCATGTAAAATTGCAGCTCCAATGGTCTGTCCATTAATGAGATATGGGCCCCACAATAAAATTATGAAGTTCTGTACACAGTTTTTGAGGCCTGACTTGTGAGCTGAATTTGAGCTTCCAAATGATGGATTGAGCTTTGGTTCCATAAGTATAAAATGAATCCCACAAGTATATAAATCCTAAAAAAATCAATCATACAATTTGGATCAAAAAAATAAAAGATATTCCCTAAATACATAAGCTCCACAAAACTCCTAAATTTCCTGAATTAACCAATTTCCACAATTAAGCCCATAATTCACCAAAATACTAAAATGGTACAAATCATCTCAAATTGATTAATTTTAAGGGGTTAAATCATTGAAACACATATGAAAAATTTTGAAAATATTATATCTATCATCGACATCTAGAAAAACCATGATAAATAGGAAAAAGAAAGAGAAGAGACATTTTAAGAAGTCCCTCATGTCCAAAGAAGATGCAGTGTATGGTTCTCCATTCCATTCCAATAATAAAGAAATATCAGGCATGTAAAGTAAAGATCAGGTGGATCAGATTTCTAACCGAGGAAAGGAAGACACTTCTATTTCATTTTCAATTGATCAGGAGAAATTAAGAACTTATCTGCATGATATTCCTAAACAAAGAGTTACTGTTGTTTATAGAGTATTTAAATGTATATAGGTTGAGATCACCCGACTAGGAATAGAAGCTGATAATATAGAGGATGGATTGGTAAAAAAAAGTGTTATAATGTTATAAGATCTCTAGACAGATTGAAGCCTTTGAAGAAACAAAAAGGAAACATGAAATAAATACATCAAAAGGGCTCAAATAATTTGAAGAGAAATAGAGAGTTCGAAAGACTCTAGATGAAAAGATCTATGAACATGAAGATGAGGTGAACAAGGGAACCAAATTCAAGAGTTTATATTTGAAAGAAAAATCCAATAAATTCAATGAACTTGACTCTTTTTTACAAACCAAATTCAAATTGCATGAAGTTGAAGTTGAAAGAATGAAGAATGCTTGTGAACAGAATATGTTTATGATTGAAGATCAAAAATTCATCATCAATATGAAATGTATTTAAATAGAAACTCAGTTGACCAACATTGAGAAGAAACATATTGGTCCTTTACAAAAGAAGGAAACAGTTGCTACTTGTACTCAGTGTCCACTGGAGGATTCAAAATTTAAAAGACCTTCAACATGTGATAAGAAGATCTTGACATCTGTTGATGATCTATCTCAAGAAATAGTGTATGTTTCTAAACAATGATCTCTAGAGAAACCTAAATATGAAAGGCCTCTAACATGAAATAAGAAGATCATGGAATATTTCAATGATATACCACAAGCAGCAGAGAAGAATAAGGTACCATCCTAACAATCTTTCACTCTTGTTTCTAAATATGTTCCCACAAGAAGTGCAGGCTGGAAGAGAAATTCAAAACAAGTATGGATGAGGATAGGTTAGGATTTACCTATCACCATATTTGGGGTGAATAGGAAGAAGAATGTGTAAGGTGGTTCTCCATAAAAAGAAAAACAATTCAAGAAGAAGGCCCATCAATATAATACAAAAAAATCAAGATTTTTGGGTCAATGTTGGTGTTGTAACAGATTTGGGCACTGTGAATTAAATTTTAGGTACAATCTTCATAACGTAGAAGCACAAAGGAAGCCTACCTCAAGGGGGAGAAACCTAGAGAAGAAGAAGCAACATACACAGGTCCAGAAGCATCTATTTACCACAAACAGATTTGGAATTCCTGATAACATATGTGATATATTCAATGGCAATAGTCACAAGGTAGGTACACACCCATCTCAACATGCATTCATCGTTGATAAGAAAACAATACCTTTGATGTCAGCTAAGTATGAAGCAACTACCTTGGGAATAAATCATAAGAATATTGTGAACACAAATTCCCCTAAGAAGATATCAAGTATGGAAGCTGAGAAGACCTTAGATTTTAGATCCATGAAATTGAAAGGCAATTCATCTAAAACAGAAACTAAGAGGGATGACAGTCAGATGAACCTGTGTGGAAGATCCAAACCAGCTTCAATAGTTCCAAATGACATGTTGGTCATCTGGACAGAAGAATTGAAAATAATTAGGAAACTTGAAGATAAAAAGGCCAAGACTGGTGATAATGGAAAAGGAAAACTTTCACATGATGAAGATAAAGTACATGAGATAATGCAAACCAAAAGAAAAACATGTGTTAAAGAAGTATATGTGAGAGACGTATGAAACCTGATCACATTGAAAAAGGTTTTCTAACCTTAATAACATAACAACAAGTAGTCCTTAAAATTAGAAGGAATGTATCATTCATGGTGGATATTAATAATAACAACTATCCATTAAAATCAGAAGATAATGTGAAGAGAATCATGTCACATCAGCACATATCAAAAATATGTTCAGATGTGCGAGCATGAAGACTGGAGAAAATCGATCTTTTTGGTTGGGAAAACCATCTCAACCTTCCTGCTAACATTAAAGAAGCAAGGAGGAACCACTTTATTCCCTTAATCATTTGTGTATTGTATTTGTGCTGATAATATAGGGAATTAAAGGTGAAGCATGCTCTCAGGGGGAGGACCTGAGAAGTAGTGAATGTTTTTAACTCTTGATAGCTAAGCTGAAGAAGATACCATCCTTGGAAGATTCTTCAAATGATATTCAAAGATTAAAATGATAAAGGATCACCCTTGATTAAGATGCTGAGGAGTGTTTCCCTTGAGGGGGAGATAAATGAAGAAGCTTCCAAAATTATTATTTCAATTAGTATCAACTTTAGTTGGTATTAAATGAAATTACTCTAGAAATTTCCTGAACAACATGTCATTGGAAAAGGTATGTCATTTCTCAATCTCTCGTCCTGGGTTACTTAGAATGAATATCATTTTACAACGGGGGGGGGGGTAACCAAAATAATCAGTGACATAAGAAGAATGGAAGTGGCCCAAGGCCACCTTTCCTATCAATTTCACTTGAATGTTTTTTATCTGTTTATTGAAATGAGTTCAGGAGTTTCAACTTGATTATTCCCTATCACATTCAATTTCTTCATCCTGGAATGAAAGTGGAAACCAATTGATGAAAAAGTACATGAGTTCTCATCTAATGTGGTATCATGATTAGTGAATAATGGAAATCCTTATTGTCTAAATCAAAACCTCTTGTTTTCTACACTGACCATTACTCAAGTAGACTTAGAGTGAAATGATTGATGGAACACTACTTAATATTGGATTGATACCCTTTTCCCATGAACTTTTTATTTCTTGTCAATAAGGGGGAGAGAAGTAAAATGAAAGTAAGGGGAGAGAGAAGATTCTCATTTTGATATTGAAAAAATCAATTGATGTGAACTTTAAGGTATTTAAAACAAAATACATAGGGGGAGATTATTGGGACTACTTTGTGTATAAGGTTGTATTTGTGATCAAAAGTTTTCAATGAAGATCAAAATAAAGAAAGAGATGAAGAATAACTCCATAGTTATTGAGAGACATGAATTATTGAAATAGGGATCATGTGGATATTTGAAGATTTAAGAATGATCACACAAAGCTGAGAAGATGATGCCATTCATATTCAGTGTTGACTGGAAAGGATGATGTTTCTAGAAGACAGGGAAGTTGGTAAGTTGCTGTACTTTCCTTGGAGAATCTGAAGATGCTAGAACTAATCATTCAAAGAGTATATATCATGGTGGAAAGAGTTTATGATGAAATCTGCTGACTGTTGAAGAAGACAGATGACAGTGAATTAGCATAGGTGTTCTTGCCAAAGCAGATATTTAAGGTGGTGTCGATTCCCAGTGATTCCCAAATTGTTGGACCTCAAAATCAGGATTTTGTTTTTGGAAATGGAAGGATTTATCCATAGGAGTGAATGACATGCAGAATGGTGAAGGAAATCAGAAAATGAAGAAAACAGTGTACCTCGAAGCATGGACTAAATACCATGTTCTAAGAATGGTTCACATCCACATACCTGGCAGTGGAAATGCTACGTGTAGCGATGCGCATAACTAAAAACGGTTTACAGCGATAGTACGCAGTGAAGGGATACGGTATGTGGAATGATAATGGTTCACCGTAGAAAGAGTTGTGGTATGCAGAATGGTTAATCGTTGGTGAAAGAGATGTTGTATGTGGACCAGTAGACACACCATACACGGTGAAGGTTTGCAGTTCGCAGGAGAGTCACAATACGCAGACTAACAAGCTTACAGTATGCAACTAAAGGTTCGCAGGATTTCTTCAGTTTGCGAAATAGGAGCGGTACAGGGTGGAGGATTTCAGTACACAGATAGAGTTCAATATGCGGTGTAGTTTTAATCACATTGAAAATTTGGGTAAAAGAGTGTTGAGGCTCTGTTCCATCATAGAGTCCAAATATTGACTAAGGGGAGTACCTCAATCAAAGAAGAGGGAAGATTCATCAAAACTTGTAAAGGCATTAAGGCAGGCAAGTATACCTGCGTTCCAGCCTTGGGCACGAAGGTCACTTGCATGCCAGATATGAGGCGTGAAAGTCACTTGTGCTCCCTAAGTGAAATTTCTCCCAAACCATAGGTGGCCTATAAATACCCCCTTTGGGCCCCCCATTTAAAGATGGAAAAATCCAAAACTCAGATTCAAGCTCTGGTCACCCAAGTCTCTGTCTGAAGTCTTCCAAACACTTATAAGGTAATCTTTTACCTAGAATGGAAGCTCTAAAGAGGAATAATAATACCTAAGCGTTAGAAATACTTGCGCGCCTAAGTGTCCAACCCTTAAGAGAAATGGAGACACTTGCACGCCGCCTTGTCCTATCATGGAAACTTGTGCGCCGCCCTTATGGAAGCATATAGGGATAATACTAAGGGATTGATCCAAGTACCGCCTAAGTATTACCCTACAGGTTCTCCGTCTCCTATGTGAACTCATGTCGTGCTAGTATACTTGTGCGACCAGGACTTGCGCGTCAGACCAGGACTTGCGCACCTCCTTCCAATTCAATTCCTTTCCTCAAATTCATCTCTCCTCTTTAAGATTTAGTCTTCAAACCCTCTTCAAATCCATTTATGGCAAGGTTCCTTTGTTGGATTCCTTATGTGAAAGGAATTCTATGGAACATCTCTCAAAACCTTGTGATTTACATAAATTTATGTCATTAAGGTTAGAGATTTCCTTCATTCAACCTCATCCTTTAAGATGACAAGATCTTTAATTTGGGCATCCTCTTTAGGAGTAAGCCCCAAGTTCCCTGTTCATGGGCATCCTCTTTAGGAGTAATCCCCGAGTTCCTTAATCTGGGCCTCCTTCTCAGGAGTAAGTCCAAATCATAATTTCCTTTAACTTTGGGCCTCCTTCTCAACAGTAAGTCCTAAGTTATAAGTTCCCTTTAATTGGGAATATTCTTTAGGAGTAAGCCCCAACCTTATTTTCTTTCAAACTGGGCCTCCTTCTCAGGATTAAGCCCAAATCATAAGTCCCCTTTAATTTGGGCCTCCTCCTCAGGATTAAGCCCCAAATCATAAGTTCCATTAACATTGGGCCTCCTTCTTAGGAGTAATCCCCAGCCTTAATTTCTTTTTGACTTGGGATTCCTTTTCAGGAGAAAGTCCCAGGTTAAAATCCCAAATCTCCATAAAGAACAAATACCTTTATGTACCCTTCTCTTGGGCATTCATACATATGTAAGCTGTAACACCTCAAGATTTCATAGTACTTCATTTCTTCAAAGTAATTCAATAACTTTCAATACACGCAACACTGAGTTCAAGCGCACCACAAGATTACCAAACTAGCCGTTCAAAAGCGGTTATGAATAGTATTAACTTAATTTTGAACATTATATAATCCTTATAATTTTAGAATCCATATTATGAGTTTCTCAGACATAATTTAATAATGAATTCATTTTGTTTTCATATAAATTAAGTATTTTTCAAAAAATGCATTTTTACCGCCTTTTAATGGAGAAGCCTTTTTAAATCCAAAATTTGAAACTTTTATATATTCAATTTGACAAAATAAACTTCTTATTCAGAATTAGGACATTATAATTTAGTTTCAATAATGTTTTGGTGTTTTTATGATAACATTAATATCTGGGTGAGTAGTGAAAAGTACTATATTATAACTGAAAACAACTTTTTAAATAAAAATAATTTATATTGTTAAATTATACATTTTAATGGTTTGGAAGTATAAATAGATTATATTTTTACCATTTAATCCAATTATGGTCATTGTAAGTAATTTCACTTTGAAATTGGACATAAACAAGTGTTAAACTTTTGGTAGTTATTATTTCTTAAAAATACGCCTTTTGGTTTTGACAGCGGGAATTAATTTTAAATTAATAAATGAAACTTCTATGTTTTTAATTTGGTAAAATAGACTTGATTATTGAATTATTCATTTCAAAATTAGCTTAGGATAAATTTTTGGTATTTTTTTGAAAACTTTTAATTTTTGATGAATAGTGAAAAACACTCAGTTATAGTTTAAAACCGAATTTTTATTTAAATAATTATTTATTTTATTTAAATTTATTTTATGTCTAAATAGATACATAATACCTATATAAGTTCAATGTAATTCATTGGAGTCAATTTATAATAATTTTAGATATATAAAAATCTTATTGAGCTTTTCACCGTCTTTTACCCACCTCCAAGGAGAATTTGCAAATTCACATTTAACATAATTTTACTGCTTCTGTAAGTGGAATTTCGAAAATCCTAGAGACACGGTTAATAACAAGGACTAAAATGTGGTTCAATAAGATAAAAATAATTTTTGGTGAATAGTAACTTTTTACTTTTATTTACCACGGTTAAAAGTAAATATGGTAATTAAGGGTAAAAATGATATTAATATTACCCTAACACATTTCCTAATTCTATTGGACAAGTGTATCTCAACCAAAAACAACCTTAAGAATAAAATATTATCATTTAGGTCCACTTGGATTAGATTAGGACATTTATTATTATTTCATTCAAAGAAGAGTTAAAAGAGTTAAAATTAAAGTTTAATAACTAAAACATTTTTAATATAGGGTTATACATAAGATAAATTGGATTATAAATATTCATTAGAAATATAAAAAGATTTCCTACATAATGGTATTTTATTTATAATTTTAATACTTTAAATACTTTAATTTATTTCTGACACAATGGTGATACAATAATTACCTAATTAATGAAATATTAAAATAATTGATATTATAAATATCAAAATAAATGTAATTTGAGACTTTTTATGAATTACACTAATTTTATAGGTTAATATGACATATTAGTACTAGTTATATAAAATTTTTTTATGTAATAATTCTTTTATGAAATTATCAAAAACAAAATAGCCAATACTGTCAAAATTGACATAAAAGAGTTTTTAAAACAAATATTCTATTATTAATTTATATTATATTCCTAAAAATCTACGTTTAGGCCAAGAGACTTATATTATGATATTTGTATCATTAATAGACCACTTGGGGTCTCTTGTAAGTCAATAGTAAGTTTATTGACTATATAATATAAAAATACAAAGATACATGGTAAATATCAAACTAATTAACAAAGAGTTAAAACTAAACGATAAGGTTAATATAGTGACCCAAACCAATCTAAAACCTATTTTTTGAGTGTTTTTCAACCTATACCCACCTTAAACTTTAAATAATCCACTTTTGAGCCATTATAAACCGAATATTAATTTATTATAAAATAATATTTCAAGCTTTTCCTAAGGTGCCCCTACTCCCCCTTATAAAAGGACACCACTTATAACCAATTCTTCACACCTTCAAAGCATTTTGTCTCATCCAAACCCTGACCAAATATTCTCTCAACTTCCCTAAATTTAACCTAGAGGTCTTAGTTTGATCCTAAATCCATCCTAAGGATCCCTTTTGATCAAATCAAAAGGAAGAATCCGAAGAAGAGGTAATGTTTTCACCACCCTTTTTCAAGTTCCGTTCTTCTTCAACTTCTTCTTTCTTTTTTATTTCCTTTCTAAAATAAAAAATCAGGTACCTTCTATATACTGTGATGTTATTATAAATTTTGTACAACTATATTTAGTATTCTATCCATCCGTTGAATGACATGTCACCATACGTGCGTACGTACGGATTACCGTCTCCACATCGTGGTGTAATTGTTATTCAAAACATTATTATTTGGATGGGTATAATAATGATGTGTAATTCATGTAAATAATAAATATAACATGATAATGATTCTGTATATATGATATAATATCCAATTATATATTAATTTAATATTAAAAGAATGATATCGTCGCTCGTGCATACGTACGGACTACCGTCTCCACGAACGCGATGAGATTCATTCCTCATCGTATCCATTCAAGACTAATTCTCATTTAATGATTAAAAATAATTTTTAAGGACTTTATATCATTCTGGATATGAATAAGATACAACCTATCCATAACAAACATGGCTTATTTAATAAAACATATAAAAGAAAATGAGTAAGTTAACACCTAAAACAACGATAATACTAAGATATTATTAACAAAGCAATGTTAAAAGATCATATATGATATCATATTAATTTAAATGATTGTTGTATAATTTAATAACAATTATTTCACCATTATACATGAGTTTAACCTACCCTCAACCAAGGAAAAGTAGAAGTTAAGGGTTTTTCATCTCACTCCTTATTCTCGTGAGATTCATGCCATATTGCCACTATTAACTTTTGTGTGGTGTATGTACAGACCATAATTGTATTCTTTGTGTAATACAATTTAATTTATGTGTATTTACATATTCATTGTTTGATACCTCTTTAATGGGGTGTATGTTTCGTAAGTTACCAAATTGGTAAGCGTTTATTTCACAATCTCTTCATTATCCGAGGTTGTTTATACGTAATTATCTATTGAGACCTATTTATCATCCACATCCATGTTTCTTAAAAATTTATTTCAAAAATTTCTTACTATTTTACAGAATATGGGATAATGTCATTTATACCCTTGTTTGACTTTTTATAAGAAGTTTTTAAAGTAATCCTTCTGTTGTTTTCCAAACAAGGTCCTTTTTAACCTTTTCCACCGAATTAAGGTAAGAATGTTTTTTAACTTATATGGCTTGTGCGGCTATTTTAAACTGTTATAAAATTGTCGAAGCTTACCTTACAAGCTTATAAGAATATTTTGAAATTAAATTTTTTATTTTATAATTATGTGACTTTTAAATGATTTCAAAAAAGATATATTTATCTCAAATAGTTTTTATTTCATCTATGTCAACATCCATTGATGGATTTTAAGATTATTTGAAGTTGATTTATTATGATACAAAACTTCCATATAGAATTGAAGGTTTTGTGATATGTTTGACAGTAGATGTGTTATTTTTATACCATTCATGGTTTATGGTGAATGTATTGACATTTCTTATGCTAGTTTTAATATGAATGTTTATGTTATGTTTAAACCTGTTCATATGAGGAATGCATTGGACATAATAAGTGATGGGTTGAGCCCGCTATAGCTCCTCGATTTATCGGTAGGTCTCATGAGACAAACTAGTGTCTTGGAACAAGGTCTTGACAAAATATTATTTTTAGTCTTGGCACGAGGCCTTGGATATGTGGTTATTATAGTCTGGAATTATGCATTCCATCATTATGAAAGTGGTTATTGATATTCCATGTGATTATTCGATTAGTAGAATATCCATGTGAATAAGTAAATGGAATTATTTCATTTTATTTCTTTCATATTCTACTGAAGTTCAAGTTTAAAAGGCTTTTGTTGTATTTATACATTGACTTAAATTTTTATGCTTATTTATGAATGATTTCGCTATATTGTTATCTTTACTGGGAATCTGAGCTCACCCCTTTCTATGTTTTATTTTTCCTAGGATGTGAAGAAGTATTTTATGAATGACCTACATGGATAGTATGAGGGGATATGAGTGTGGACTATGGAGACTATGTTGTTGTAGTTTTCATTTTATAATGTAATGTAAACTTTATGAATGTATCTAGTGATTCCAAGGCTACTAAACTAATCGGTCTTTTGAGACTTAATCTTTTGTGATCATGCCAATATTATGTAATAATGCACCGACTCTGGGTAACTGGGGTCGGGGCGTTATGGTTGGTATCAGAGGAAGTTTAGTACAAACCTTAGAAGCTTGATTTAGATAAACTCTGATTAGAGTACATAGACCTAAGATAGACTTTGAGTATTAGTATAGAAGAATTTCCTAGAATTTTGGTACTGTAGAGATTTTGTGAGTTTTCCGAGCAATAAATCCCGGTCTGGATATGAACAGGAAGAGGCGGCTCTGGCACAGATGTACCTAGGGATAAAACCTGAAAACACCACTTTGAGCTAGACTCGAACAGGAACTGGTGCACGACAACGGGCCTTGCTGCACTTTTGGTTACGGCACTCCCGGGGGATATTCATAGGATAATTATCATTTTATTTATAAACCATTATGAAGGGTTTATGAGTATATAATTCCTCAAAGAAGAAATTTTTATGATTTTGGATTAAATCCATAAACTATTTAATTTATGTTAAGTGTTTTACAAGTATGGTATTAGGTATTGTTATTCATAAACTAATCTAGTGTATGCCATTGTTTAGAAATGGTGCCCAGTAGAAGGAATGAGAACTCCAGCAATACACATGATCCAAAGAGAAAGAAGGATCATGTCTTTCATGGTCTTAAGCTAGAATTTATAAGGCAAATAGTCTCCCATGTATTATCATCATATGATGAAATAATATCATGTGTTGATAAGATAAGTAAAGAGTTTTTGGAGTAATATGGATTTTAAGGGAATCCAGAGAATAAAAGGATGGTAAAGAGAAAGACAGATAAAGGGAAGAAGGTAAAGAAGGATTTTCCCATATGTGATAACTGTGGAAAGAATCACCTTGGAAAATGCTTTAAGGGAATGGGAGTATGTTATAAGTGTGGAGAAAAAGGACACCATGTTCTTGATTTTGAGGGTAAGAAAAAGGTTTCAAATGTACAATTCTTCATCTGCAAGGAGTGGGGACACTACGTGAATCAATGTTCAAATCATCAGAGTATGCCCCAAATGATGCTATTGGATAATAATAAAGTTATGATACTACCACAGATGAAGAGGAATTACTTGTGTTATTATGTTGTTATTAAAGAATTATTTCATTTTAGTGGTGTATCAACGATGTACTGGTTATAAGAATTATGGAGATAAATAAGGATTGTACTGCAGTACTATTTCATTGAGGATTTGAGATTATATGGTACTATGAAAGGTGACTCAATAGTAATTTAAACTTTTTTTTGAAAATACATGGTTGAAGGATAGGTAATCCTTAATATGGTCTTGATACTTAAGTAGTAGTTTTTGAATAAGAGATGGTTGATTTGGATAAATTATATTGGATATCATTGACTACCTTGGCACTGGTTAATGGTTTGTTTATTTCATCATTATTGTAATATTCAAAGTTTTTGGATATAAGGAATATATCTAGTATTCTATAAGTAATAAGGGAGAATGAATGTAATAAATAAGGTTTTATGGTAATTCATGGTGGTATCATATTTTAAAATAATACATGATGAATGTATTCACATGTTATTATGTGGCAAAAAAGATCTTCATTATATTTACCTTCCTTATAAATTTTGGACTGTGAGTTTGGACAGAATTAATTTGGATAAGTCTAAAGGTTGGAATGGATTATATTTGAAATTTGATACAATTTTTAAGGTTAAAGGTTTTTTGAAGATTATTTTTGGATTGTTATAAAAAGGACAACCCAGAGGTCGGGTGACAACCCATCGCATCCAGCAAGGCTGCGAGACGTGAACCCGCAACTGAAGGGCGACAAGGGTGTATCACCTACAACTGACCCACATGATGTCCTAGATTGAATAATGTAGTTTTTTTAAAGGTTCTAGTAGATTAATTATAAATTCAATTTTTTTGGAACCCTATACGAATAGGATAAATAGAATATTTTTTAAGTTCTATTATCTTTTAGAGTGAAAGATGAGTTTGTGGTAAAAATTAGTTAAAGGATGAAACTCTACATGATAAGTATACTTTTTATCTTATCTTATTCTATGAAGAAATAAATTCATAAACATTATTTAAGGAATCATAAAACAAAAAAATGTGTTATCCTAATACCTTACATTTTGTTGAACGGATGGTATTTTAAATCATCATAGATTGGTGGCTTTGAGGCCCACAATTATACAATTGTTTGTGATTGATGACCTCAATCACTCCCTATAAATATTTATGTTTTTCCTCCAATTATGTGTCACTAATTGCCACCAATGTTCTCCTAATCAAGATCATAATTTGGTGGTGACTTTTTCATTCCCCTTTTCCACTTATTAAGACTAAATTTTATTAACCCAATTTCTGATGTGGGTTTCCCCACAAAGGTTTTTTCTATTTTCAACCGTTTATTTTCGAAAAACAATTTCAAATTGCGAGGACGCATTTTATTGAAGGAGGGAATAATGTAACACCCCAATATTTCATAGTACATTATTTCTTCATAGTAATTCAATAACTTTCACTACACGCAACACCGAGTTCAAGCGCACCACAAGATTACCAAACTAGTCGTTCAAAAGCGGTTATGAATAGTATTAACTAAATTTTGAAAATTATATAATACTTATAATTTTAGAATCCACATTATGAGTTTATTATACATAATGTAAGAATGAATTCATTTTTTTCAGATAAAAGAAGTATTTTTCAAAAAATTCAATTTTACCGCCTTTTAATGGTGAAGCCTTTTTAAATCTAATATTTGAAACTTTTATATATTAAATTTAACAAAATAAACTTCTTCTTTAGAATCGGGACATAAGAATTTAGTTTCAATAATGTTTTGGTGTCTTTCTGATAACTTCCATATTTGGGTGAATAGTGAAAAGTCCTATATTTTAACTGAAAACAACTTTTTAAATCAAAATAATTTATATTGTTAAGTTATAAATTTTAATGGTTTGGATGTATAAATATATTTTACTTTTACAATTTAGTCCAATTATGGTCATTGTAAGTAATTTCACTTTGAAATTGGACATAAACAAGTGTCAAACTTTTGGTAGTTATTATTTCTTAAAAATACGCCTTTTGGTTTTGACAGAGGGAATTAATTTTAAATTAATAAATGAAACTTCTATGTTTTTAATTTGGTAAAATAGACTTCATTATTGAATTCAGAATATCAAAATTAGCTTAGGGTAAATTTTTGGTATTTTTCTAAAAACTTTTAATTTTTGATGAATAGTGAAAAACACTGAGGTATAGTTTAAAACCGAATTTTTATTTAAATAATTATTTACTTTATTTAAATTTATTTTATGTCAAAATAGATACATAATGCCTATATAAGTTCAATGTAATTCATTGAAGTCAATTTATAATAATTTTAGATATATAAATATTTTATTGAACTTTTCACCGTCTTTTACCCACCTCCTATGAGAATTTGCAAATTCACATAAAACTTAATTTTACCACTTCTATGACTGTAATTTTAAAACTCTGAGAGACAAGGTTAATATCAAGGACTAAAATTTGGTTCAATAAGATAAAAATTATTTTTGTGAATAATAACTTTTTACTTTTATTTACCACGGTTAAAAGTAAATAGGGTAATTAAGGGTAAAAATGGTATTAATATTACCCTAAAACATGTTATAATTCTATTGGACAACTGTATCTCGACCAAACACAACCTTAGAAATAAAATATTATCATTTAGGTCCACTTGGATTAGATTAGGATATTTATTATTATTTAATTCAAAGAAGAGTTAAAAGAGTTAAAATCAAAGTTTAATAAATAAAACATTTTTAATATAGGGTTATATATAAGATAAATTGGATTATAAATATTCATTATAAATCTAAAAAGCTTTCCTACATAATTTTATTTTATTTATAATTTTTATACATTATATAATTTATGTTATTTATGACACAATAATGAAGAAGTAATTACCTAATTAATGAAATATTAAAATAATTGATATTATAAATATCCAAATAAATGTAATTTGAGACTTTTTATGAATTACAATAATTTTCTAGGTTAATATGACATATTAGGTCTAGTTATATAAAAGTTTTTTGAAGTAATAATGCTGTTATCAAATTATCAAAAACAAAATACCCAATAGTGTCAAAATTGTCATAAAAGAGTTTTTAAAACAAATATTATATTATTAATTTATATTCTATTCCTAAAAATATAAGGTTCAGACAAGAGACTTATATTATGATATGTGTATCATTAATGGACCACCTGGGGGTCTCTTGGAATTTTATAGTAAGTTTATAGACTATATAATATAAAAATACAAAGAGACATGTTAAATGTCAAACTAATTAACTAAGAGTTAAAACTAAAAGATAAGGTTAATATAGTGACCCAAACCTGTATAAAACCTATTGGTTGAGTGGGTTTCGACCTATCCCCACCTTAAAATTTAAATAATCCACTTTGGATCCATTAGAACCCGAATATGAATTTATTATAAAATAATATTTCTAGTTTTTCCTAAGGTGCTCCTCCTCCCCCTTATAAAAGGACACCACTTCTAACCAATTCTTCACACCTTCAAAGCCTTTTGGATCGGCCAAAACCTACCCAAATATTATCTCAACTTCCCTAAATTTAACCTAGAGGCCTTAGTTTGATCATAAATCCATACTAAGGAGTCTTTTTTATCAAATCAAAAGGAAGAACTCGAAGAAGAGGTAATGTTTTCACCACCCGTTTTCAAGTTCCTTTCTTCTTAAACTTCTTATTTCTTTGTTATTTCCTTTATAAAATAATAAATCCATTATATTCTATATAATGTTATGTTATTATAAATATGGTACAACCATATTCATTATTTTATCCATCCTTTGAATGACATGTCACCATACGTGCGTACGTACGGCTTACCGTCTCTAAGTCGTGGTGTTATTGTTATTCAAAACATTATTATCTCGATGGGTATAATAATGATGTGTAATTCATGTAAATAATAAATATAACATGATATTTATTCTGTATATATGATATACTATCCAATTATATATTACTTTAATATCAAAATAATGATATCATCGCTCGTGCATACGTATGGACTACCGTCTCCACGAACGCGATGAGATTCATTCCTCATCGTATCCATTCAAGACTAATTATCATTTAAGGATTAAAAATAATTTTTAAGGACTTGATATCATTATGGATATGAATAAGATACAACCTATCCATAACAAACATGGATTATGTAATAAAACAAATAAAAGAAAACGACTAAGTTAACACCCGAAACAATGATAATACTAAGAAATTATTAACAAAGCAATGTTAAAACATCATATATGATATCATATTAATTTAAATTATTCTTGTATAATTTAATAACAATTATTTCATCATTATACAGGAGGTTAACCTACCCTCAACCAAGGAAAAGTACAAAGTAACGGGTTTTCATCTCACTCTTTATTCTCGTGAGATTAATGCCATATTGCCACTATTACCTTTTGTGTGGTGTATGTACCGACCATAATAGTATTAATTATGTAATACACTATAATTTATTTATATTTAAATATTCATTGTATGATACCTCTTTCATGTGGTGTATGTTTCATAAGTTACCAAATTGGTAAGGGTTTGTTTCACAATCTCTTCATTATCCGAGGTTGTTTATATGTAATTATATACTGGGACCTCTTTATCATCCACATCCATGTTTATTAAAAATATATTTCAAAACAATTCTTAATATTTTACCGAATATGGGATAAAGACATTTATACCTTTTTTTGACTTTTTATAAGAAGTTTTTAAAGGAATCCTTCTGTCGTTTTCCAAACAAGGTCATTTTTAACCTTTTTGACCGAATTAAGGTAAGAATGTTTTTTTAACTTATACGGCATGTGCGGCTATTTTACGCCGTTATAAAATTGTTGAAACTTACCTTAAAAGCTTATAAGAATATTTTTAAAGTAAATGTTTTATTTTATAATTATGTGACTTTTAAATGATTTCAAAAAAGAGATATTTATCTCAAATAGTTTTGATTTCATCTATGTAAACATCCTTTAATGGATTTTAAGATTATTTGAAGTTGATTTATTATGATACAAAACTTCTATATAGTATTGAAGGTTTTGTGATATGTTTTACTGTGGATGTGTTATTTTTATACCATTCATGGTTTATGGAGAAATTATTGACATTTCGTATGCTAGTTTTAATATGAATGTTTATGTTATGTTTAAACCTGTTCATATGAGGAATGGATTGGAATTAATAAGTGACGGGTGGAGACCGCTATAGCTCCTCGATACATCGGTAGGTCTCATGAGACAAACTAGTGTCTTGGAACGAGGCCTTGCCAAAATCTTATTTGTAGTCTTGGCACGAGGCCTTGGCTACGTGGTTATAATAGTCTGGCATTATGCATTCCATCATTATGAAAGTGGTTATTGATATTGCCTGTGATGATTCGATTAGTAGAATATCCTTGTGAATAAGTAAATGTAATTATTTCATTTTATTTCTTCCATATTATGTTGAAGTTAATGTTTAAAAGGATTTTTTTTAGTTATACATTACCTTAAATGTTTATGCTTATTTATGAAAGTTTATGCTATATTGTTATCCTTACTGGGCATCTCAGCTCACCCCTTTATATGTTTTATTTTTCCCAGGATGTGAAGAAGTATTTTATGAATGACCTATAGGGATAGTATGAGGGGATATGAGTGTGGACTATGGAGACTATGTTGTTGTAGTTTTCATTTTATAATGTAATGTAAACTTTATGAATGTATCTAGTGATTCCAAGTCTACTAAACTAATTGGTCTTTAGAGACTTGATATTTTGTGATCATGCCAATATTATGTAATAATGCACTGACTCTGGGTAACTGGGGTAGGGGCGTTACATAAGCCCCACATCATTTCTTATGATTGCATCTTTCGTGGAACAATCGCCAGTTTTACTAATACATATTGTTTCTCACGCCGAGCATGACTCACGTGAGCTTAGAGTGTAAAAGTAATTATGACATCTCTCTTTGGGCCATTAATCATGCTTAAACATCATACTTCTTCCCCTGAATTACGTGGACTTTGATCTCAGCCTTTAAAGTAGATTACATAGGAATCAATTATAAGGTCCAAGAACATCTTTCATTAATTCTTTTTCCATCCCATATGATGTTATACTACAACCTTCCTATCGAACTACATGGGTTCTGATTCCTTTATTTTTAACAAGGATACGTAGGTAGCCCATATGCGGGTACGATCCCAACTATGAAATAATCCATGTCTTTCTGAATGACAATAAACTTCAATTGCCCCACTCAGTGGCTTTAAAACCAGTATGGTTATCAGAATGATCAAGATATTTCTATATAATGTGTTGAAGGATACCATTGACTAAGAATCTCTAACAAATAAAAATGATTCTTTATCGATGAAGAACCACAAATACATATAAAATATTATCTAAATCTCATACATATAAATCCTTGATTGCCAAATCTAAAGGAAAACTCATTTTCATACTTGGTGAATTAATAAGGATTCATGAACATAACTTAAATCTATAAGAGAGTCCCAGAGTAGGTAATAATTCCCCTAAAAAAGGTGTGATGAGCTTGACCTCCCATCCTCATGACCAATGCAAATTCTTAAGCCTCATCAGTCCACAACTAATGAGCACCTACCTTTGGAAAGTAGGTCCAAATGGATATAGAATCATTTGATGTTTCCAGTTCTACAAATAAACCCATTAGGAACCGATTAGAATGTTTAAACCTTAAACAAAAAAGGCCATCCCCATTTCCAGAATAAACAAAAAATGATACGTAGGTAGCCCATCTGTGGGTACGATCCCAACTCTGAAATAATCCTTGTCGTTCTGAATGACAATAAACTTCAAGTGCCCCACTTAGTGGCATTAAAACCAATGTGGTTATCATAATGACCAAGATATTTATATATAATGTGTTGAAGGATACCATTGACTAAGAATCTCTAATAAATACGGATGATTCTCTATCAATGAAGAACCTCGAATACATATAAAAGATTCTCTAAATCTCATACATATCGACCATTGATTGCCAAATCTAAAGGAAAACTCATTTTCATACTTGGTGAATTAATAAGGATTCGTGAACATAACTTTAATCTATAAGAGAGTCCTAGAGTATGTAATAATTCTCCTCAAAAAAAGGTGTGATGAGCCTGACCTCCCATCCTCTCGACCAATTAAAATTCTTAAGCCTTATCGGTCCACAACTAATGAGCACCTACCATTAGAAAGTAGGTCCAAATGGATATAGAATCATTAGATGTTTTTAGTTCTAAGAATAAACCCATTAGGAACCAATTGGAAAGTTTTAACCTTAAACAAACATGGCCATCCCCATTTCCAGAAGAAACAAAAAATGGTGAACCCGACGTGAATCCTTAACCAAGTTAAAATGATGTTTTACTTATTTTTTAGGCCCCTATTAAATTCAATATGAGGGCCAACAAATCAATCAATAACATATATGCTCATCCAAAAGATGTAGTTTGGGCCGAATTTATCTTGATTATGTCTTCTATATCAAACAGGAACTCTTTTTCAAGATCTGTTTACCATAAAAAATGGCTTCTTTAAAATTCACACGTGTGAATTCCTCGGACGCTACTCTTGTTGGATCCTCATCCACTCTGAAGACAACATCACCTACTCAGCATCTGCAACTCTGGGTCTCAAATGCATTGGTGAGTGAATACCGTCAACACGGTACCATCCTGACTCTAGAGGCTGCTCGACAAGCCCTCCAAGTTAACAATTCACCCTGGTTGTCCAGACAGTGACGACCAGTGGTCAAGAAGCAGGTGGTTCCAACCACCATTTCAAACCGTTTCGGGTCGTTATCCTTGGAATGCAACAACCAGTCCCTCCCTTGTTACAGGAAGGTGAATGAAGAGGTCAGTCAAAGCCTCAGTTCAAGAAGGAAGGAGTCCTTCATAAGGACTCCCACCAACAATCGTCGCCAGACTCATGTGGTAGTGCACTCTCAACATGATGAGGGTATCACCTCTAGATGTTCGGCTCAGGTCCCTCAGAACTGAGCATGCAAGAAGAAGTGTCAGAGGTGAAATTCGGCCAATAGGGAGAAGGTTCTTACCTCTTCCCCCTCCAAATAAGGCCATCAACCTAACTTGATGGAAAGCAACGAGTGGGCATATACACTCATCCGTCCTGATTTTACTGCCCAGCAGACTCGTCTGGCGGTAACACATCAATCTTGCCAGGAAATTCTGGCGGAGTACTATAGGTAGGCATATACATCTATTTTTAATTCATCAGCCAGTCAGCAGGCTCGTCTGACTGCATCAAAAGAAGCTCGCCAATATAATATGGTGGCAACTGATAAGCAAGAACATACACTTGTTTACCATCACCAATTCTGTCAGCAGTCTCTTCTGCCAGTGTTGATGAAAATTCACCAACCATACTTGATGAAGAATACATAGTAGGTACATAAACCTGCCAATGTTCATCAAGTCTGCCAACAGTCTCGTTTGGTAGCACCCGGAGAAGTCAGTCGGAAAGATCAAACGACAAATTTAGAGAACACTCAACTCTCTTCCCTTATGCATAAGTACTGTCAGAATTCGTTGATAGGAAAAGGAGTACAGGAGAAGGAACATACACCTACTCCAAAAATGGAATGGATGTATATTCTCATTCCGGCATCTGAAGTCACCAAGCACATTCTGATAATGGTGAAAGAGCATAAACAAATCCCTGCCTATATTCTGGATACCTGTTAGAATATTATAACAACTTCAGTGACATCACAGGGAAAGAAATACAAATATGTCCCTATCAATGGATTGAATCATCAACATGTAACCCTAGAGTATATACGGACCTCTATTCCAGTCTAGGAGGGTCGTGGGGAATACTCCCCCATGTCATACGGACAATCAAGTCGGGCACGTAAACCCGATTTGAATGAAGATAATCAGCCTAGTCATGTTTTGGTCTTTGGCTGACTCTCAGTATGACATTCTAGAAACGTTGACAGAAGATTGTATTCACGATATTCGTCTCAACATATGGAAAACTCTTTGTCACTTAAAAGAGAAAATATTATCTTATGATAAATATCAAAATCATGTCAAGATAATAGAAGGGTTGAAACGCCAAATTGACTTGGCATCTCTCTTAGTTTCTCGACATCCAAAGGTTGAAAAGAAGTATAGATCCCTTCATCATTCATTCCTTGGTGTGTTAAAAAGGTTTCTGCAGTTAATTACCAATGCTCCATCGGGTATTCATATCATGGGATGGGGTGTTCATGGAGCACTGCATTTCAATGTACTCTCCAGTCAACAAAGCTCGCCAAAAGTGGTCTCATGCAATGTTATTGCCCATGGTTGGCCATAGATACCTGGTTTTGTGTGTAATCAAAGGATTTCCCAAGAACAGGCCTCAACTAGTTCTTCCCAAAATTAGGCATATAAAGAACAATTTGTTGAATTCCTCTTGCATCAAGAAAATGAGAATATCGAACAGGCTTCTCGTGTAAAGCATGCACATCATCAGGTGATAGAAGTGTCAGAAATAATCCAATGGTCATCTGTGCTAGGTGATTTGAGTGGATGTAGGTTGATGCATCCAACCAATTTTTGTACTAAAGTCCTCAAAACCAGGAGAGATTTTAAGAAAGTTTCAAATGTAGAAACTCAAGATCCACCTCATCTTGCCAGACTGGGGACTCTTTTAATCCAACCCTTGGGATCAACAGATAGGATTTTAGGAGTTGAGTAGTAAAAACAGGAACGGTCCCAGTCCACTAGACTGGGGACTTTTTCAAGTTATCAATATCTTCCTCGGCGAAAGTCAAGGAAGAAGCCACAAGAGGAATGAAGATCTGAATTATTAGGAGATTCCCTCCAAATTACGGTTCATAAAGAAGTTCCTGAGTGATCAAATAAACCAAGGGAAATGTCTCATAAAGGACATGGAAGAAGACAGTATCACATAAATGCCGAAAAAAGGACTACAATGCATTATGCATCGATAAATGTCATCAATGCCTTTTTCATTGATCCCCTAGAACATGAGGCTCACTCAGAGGGATCAGATGAAGAAATCCATATTCAAGAGGTTGTGCATACAGAAACTAATGAAGAAGGTGTGCGTACTAGAAGCTAGAGGGATACCCAGGGTCTAGACATTTCTATGAGTAATGCCCTTCCATACTCGAGAAAGGCACATGCCAAATAAAAGAGTAAAATTCAGGTTACATTCCACCCTTCCTCTGGATAAGGCCAATCACTCTCATTAGAGGAAAGGTTCGCACATCAGGAAGAATAAATGAAGGAGTTAAGGAGGTTAAATGTAGAACTACTTCAAGGTAGTCTTCCTCCTAAGCATACTGGATTTAGTCAGTCAAAGGAATTTTTCTCAACTACTGGGATGAATCAAGAATATCCCCTTTTACAAGTAAACCCTCGCAGGTCCAATCCTACGGGTCATACGCAACAACAACTGGAAATACTACCATCAGTGGCAATCTCGGTCACTACACCCATCCAAACTCCATTTTTTTCACCTACCCAGGTCCAAGCTTAACCAGATGTTTCTCAAAAATTAATGACTACCATTGAGTCATCAACAGCTCAGTTGGAAGATATGGAAGGAAAGTGTGCACAAATTCAACCAGAAAAGAGAGCTTACCCTGAATATGTGGATGCAATTCCTCCCCCATCAAATTTTGAAAGTACCACATTCCCAATTTTTAATGGTTTGGGGGATCCAGAACAACACTTAACACATCTTGTTTCTCATTGTGATCCTATGATGGGAACACCTCAACAACAAGAAGCAGTTAAGCTCAGGTGTTTTGTACAGTCATTACAAGGGCTTGCTTTTTTCTGGTATACAATCTTGCAATCTTGGTCAATTACTGGGTGGGAAGATCTCTGTCAAATATTTATCCTTCAATTTAGCTCAAAATTTCCAAAGACGATAGTTTTTGATCTTACCAATTTAAATCAAAGGTAAAATGAATGAGTTTCATATTTCATTACTCGCTGGAAGGGATTAACATATTCCTTAAGCTTAGAACTCCTTCAAGAATAATTGTTGCCAATCTGTGTGGCAAATTTGTGTGCTGAATTACGCACACCGTTGATCCCTATAAAATACACAAGAGGGTTTTGAGACCTCACTTGAATTGCTCAGCATATCAAAGACTCTATTATGAATACTAAGGATAAAACTCATGTAATTACATCAGTTTCAAGAAGAAGAATAGAGAAATAATAGAATTCTACATTTACACTTAAACAAGCACTTGTACCTGCTTCCACTTCAAGACCTTCATCATATCGAAGGGCTCCACCTCCTGAACGTCAACAACAATGGCCGCCTCATCAAGATGATCAAAAATATCAAAGGTGGAAACAGTTCGAAGATTTTAAGAACAAAGTTTATTCTTTATGGAATGAACAAGTTCTGGGTTACTTCATCTCAGCTCTGGAAAACAACTTGGTTCAGTTCCCAAGGCCCAAATGGCCGAACAAGGGAGGAGATAAAGACCTCCCAAACTATTTCTCATTTCATCAGATGTTGGGGCATCCCATTCAAGAGTTCTTTGTCTTCAAAGACCTCCTAAAAAAGATAGTGGACTCTGGATAGGTAAAACTGAAAGGTTATTCAACCCATGTAGCATGTGTTACTGCTACTGGTCCAGAGGAAGAAGGTGAGTGGCATGAAGTCAAAAGTAAAAATGCGCAGAAAAATGATGATTGGATGGTCAGGAAAACGATCAACCGAACTCATGACATTTTACAAACATAATTGAATCAACCAATTGTGTCTTATTCTATGAATGCCACAGCAAAATCCCCTTCATCAGAAGGAAAATATTCAAAGAAGTAGCGTAATTTGAAGAAAGAAGATCAGTCAGAAGAAGACGAGTTCGTGTCAAAGCCTAAATTGTCTTTGACTCTGGAAGATTTTATTCCATCTGCTTCAAATGTACGGGCATCGTCCCACCAAACAACACAGCCTGAACTGGCTAATCAAGAAGAATCTTCATCAGATGAAGAATTGATCTTTGGTTCTGTTAACATGATTCATTTAACAGATCCTTATGCCAATAACAGTTTAAATCATGATGAGCCTGAGTTCCCTATATCAAACAGAGGAAACAGAGGAAGATGTGGATATTCTAGAAGCCACTATTTCAATCCTACCCCTGCTAGAACTATATATACAGTAGAAACTCATGGCAAAACCCTTCAGCGGGCTCAATAGGAACAAGAAAGTTCTTCCACACATGGAAGATTCGGTCCTCACATAGTTATTTTGGAAGATCGGTTAGAGGTCACACCTTCTTCATCTCAGCAAATATATAGACCTAGTCGGTCTAATATAGTGAATCCAATAGTACTTACAACTCCTACCTCGATACGGTATGCATATACTATCAAAGCATCAGTGTCCAAGGCACCTGAAAAACCACATTTTCAGGATGGGAAACGCAGACCTTTGGACCAAAAGTATGATGTCTTGAAAAATTTGGCCCAAGTACCAGCCAGGTTATCAATTCTGGATGCCTTGAATCTATCAAAAGATCTTCAGGAGGCGCTTATTGAGGCTTTTTCAAGTCCTCAATAATTAAAAACTGAAATTGTTGCGGCGGAATTCTATCATATAGAGAATGATCCTGCAGAATTCCATGTAGTGATATCTTTTACAGATAGAGATGAAGATGATGTTGTACATGGACATATCAGACCTTTGTATCTATCAGGAAAAGTCAATGATGTAGACATCTGATGAGCTTTCATTGATAATGGATTAGAATTCAATCTCATTCCTATTCGTACACTCCATCAATTGGGCCTCACCAAATCTGATTTATCTCTTTCTATTTTGATGTTTCAAGGATACGATAAGAATTAACAAGAACCTCTAGGAGAAATTACACTTAGAATTCAATTTGGAGACCTTGTATCTAATTCAGATTTCATGGTTGTTCATCAGGACACAGCCTTCAACATTTTTCTTGGAAGACCTTGGCTACATCAACATGCGGTCGTACCTTCATCATACCATCAATGTCTCAAATATTGTTTCAATGGTCAAATTGGGACATTTTATGGTGAAAAATACCCATTCAAAACATGTGAATCTCAATACATTGAGGCAGAGTTTTATCACATTGAAGGAAAGAAAAAATCAACAGTGAAGAAGGTCACCAAATTTAATGCTCCATATGGTTTGGAAAAGATTCCAGTAACCCCATTCATACATGTGAGTACAAATTATGTGTTGCTTATCAGTCAAATTGACGGGATATACCCAAATCCAAAAACTCTTATGGAAACTTCCATAATGTCAATTATGGAAATCAGGCTAGACAGCATGGGAGAAATTGTTGATTGGACAAGCAATGATGAAAGCTTACATGGAGATGTCTTCTTTTTGTCCAATGAAATCCATAAATTCTATACTTCATCAACCAGGCCAGAATAAGTTATATAAATACCAGAGGAAAATAATGATGTCGATTCTAAATCCATTATCTCCTCTATATCACCTCAGAAAGACCCTTCATCATCAATAGGGTCAAAAATGGCAGCCTCTTTTTCAAGATGTTCAAGTTTTAATTTCTCCCTTGACCATAGAAGTTCTGCTTCATCATCTACTATGCATGTAGAAATAGAGGAAGTAACACATATTTAAGAAGAAGAGGAAGATCTCAGAGATGCTCCTCCAGCAATTGAAGAGGGTATCTCTACCACTGTGGATGAACTCAAGGAAATAAATCTGGGTACAAAATAAGATCCACTCCCCACTTTAATTAGTGTGGACATGACACTTGAAGAGAAAGAAATGTATAATTATTTTTTAAAGAAAAATCGAGATTTATTTTCTTGGAAATATACAGAAATTTCAGTTCTTGATCCTGATGTTTCCACTCATCATTTGGGTTTACCATAAGAACATCGAGGATTCAAGCAAGCAGCAAGAAGAACACACCCAACTTATGCCTCCAAAATTGAAGTTGAAGTTGATAAGCTTATAAAAGATAACTTCTTCAGAGAAGTTCAGTATCCCAAATGGCTAGCTAAAATTCTCCCTGTGAAAAATAAGAATAGACAAATTAGAGTTTACATTGACTTTAGACATCTTAATCGGCATTGTCCCAAGGATTATTTTCCGGTTCTGATCACAGAACTCTTAATTGATGAAACAGCTAGTTATGAAGCACTTTCCTTCATGGATGGATATTCTGGGTATAATAAAATCCAAATAGATCCAGAAGATGAAGAATATACAGCTTTCAGAGCCCCTCAAGGTGTGTTTTTCTATCGGATAATGCCCTTTGGCCTGAAGAATGCAGGTGAAACGTATCAACGTGCCATACACCATATCTTCAAACCATTTTGAGGGATATTTGTTGAATGTTATGTGGATGATTTGGTGGTTAAATCTAGAAAACATTCTAATCACCTGGATGATCTGGAAATCATATTCAACAAACTTAAACAACACAATTTGAAGATGACCCCCATGAAATGTGCATTTGGGGTAACCTTAGGAAAATTTATTAGCTTTGTTATATGTCATCGTGGTATCAAAGTTGATCCTGAGAAAACAAAATCAATCCTTGGTTTGTCACCTCCTTTGAAAGAATTAAGAGGACTTCAAGGACCCTTGTCCTATATTCGACGTTTCATTGCCAATTTGGCAGGAAAGTGTTTACCCTTCAATAAATTAATGAAGAATGGATTCAACTACCAATGGACTGAAGATCGCTAAGAGGCATTTGATATCCTCAAGAAATATATCTTGATTCCACCTGTATTAATGCCACCTATTGAAGTAAGACCACTTATCCTCTATATGACAGCTTTAGGGCGATCATTGGGTGCCTTCCTTTCCCAAAAGAATGATGTCAGGAATGAAAACAGCCTTTACTATCTCAGTCGAAGTATGCTTGAGGTAGAAACTCAATATTCAAGTATTGAAAAGTGTTGCCTAGAATTAATCTTTGCAGTTCAGAAATTGAGACACTACTTGCAACATCATGAGGTCCAATTGGTATCTCGCAATAACCCGATCAAATTTATCCTTAGTCGTCCAATGCTTACAGGACGTCTGGAAATGTGGGTAGTTATTTTGCAGCAGTTTGATATCCAGTATGTGTCTCAAAAGGCAATAAAGGGCCAATCTCTAGACGATTTCCTTACTGAACACCCATCTCTAGAGGATACATCTTTAAATATTGAACTTCATAATGAGGAAGTCTTCTCTATTTAAGATAATCCTCAAACATGGGAAATGTACTTTGATAGTACCTCCAGAAGTCCAACAAGAAAGAAAATCGAAGATCCTAAATTCAACAAATATGGGTTAGGAATCGTGCTTATTTCCCCAGAAAAGGCAGTGCTACCCTATTCCTTCTTATTGTTGGAAGGCGGTACAAATAATGAAGCAGAATATCAAGCTCTCATCGTAGGCTTGGAATTGGTGCTTCAGGCACAGGTGAATCACTTGGAGGTAAAAGGTGATTCATATTTGGTAATCAAACAAATCAATGGGGATTATGCCAATAGAAAATAAGAGTTAATCCCTTTGTGTGATTACATCAAAGATTTAATGGCAGAATTTCCCTTGGAACCGACATTTTTTCATGTCCCTCGATCACAAAATACCCAAGCTGATGCACTGGCTAATGTATCCACATCCCTAGCAGATCTAAATTGGGACGAAACAATCATCAATATTGTCCACCGTCATGTAGTTTCAACATTTGTTCAAATCGGAATAGAGGAAATCAGTGAAATTAGTCCCATTTCTGAACCATATGGTCATAATATAGGATGGATGACACCTATCAGGTAATACCTTCAAAATTGAACACTTCTACTTGATAGAGATGGGAAAGGACAAGTACGGCGACTTGTAGTCAGTTTTACTCTTTTAATAGCACTGATCACCAAAAAAATTCTCTACAAGAGAGGTTTTGATGGAATTCTCTTTAGATGTATTGATGGTGAAGAGACAATTGCTGTCATGAATGAAGTACATGTAGGATTTTGTGGTGCCCACCAGTCTGGACATAGGATTTCTGGTCAAATCTGATGGCTTGGATACTTCTGGCCTTCAATGATGCAAGATTGTATTGATTTCACTAAGAAGTGTCATTCTTGCCAAGTATGTTCCAACATCATTCATCAACCCCCAGAGTTGCTTCATACAACTAAATACTCATGGAAATTTTCCATAAGGGTAATGGATGTAGTAGGACCTTACCCTTCAACTACATCCAAGTAATTTAAGTATATTCTTACTGCTGCTGATTTCATTACCAAATGGGAAAAGGCAATACCTCTCAAAGAAGTTAGTTCTAAAATCATTGTTAGATTCATCAAGTCTAACATCATTACCAGATTTGGTGTCCCTCATACCATATTGACGGACAATGGCACCAACTTCTGTTCATCTGAGGTAAGGAAGTTGTATCAAGAATACAACATCAAATCCAACCATTCATCTCGGTATCATGCAGCGGCCAATGGTCAAATAGAAGACTTAAATAAGACTCTTTCAAAAATACTGCAAAATATAGTGGATAAAGATAATAAATCATGGCCTGATAAACTTTTTCATGCTTTATGGGATTATCGGACCACCACCCCCACTACTACGCGGTCAACTCCGTACTCATTGGTATATGGAACAGAAGCAGTTTTTCCCATTGAGGTTCAATTACCTTCACTCAGAGTAGCCATTTGTGATCAGACATCCACAGATGAACAATCTCAAAAGATATTTTATGAATTGGAATGATTGGATGAAAAAAGATTGTGCACCCTGCACCACTTGGAAGTCTATCAGAATCGAATAGCACGAGCTTTCAATAAAAAAGTTCTTTTTCATTCATTCATTCATGGATAATTGGTATTGGTCCTCAGAACTCCAATGATACTAGGAAAGAAACCTCCCAAGCTTGATCCAAAGTGGGAAGGACCTTATCCAATACATAAGGTCTACTCCAATGGAGCTTATACTTTAATCTCAATAGATGGAGAAATCATTACAACTCCAACAAATGAAAGATTATTGAAGAAGTATTTTTTGTAATACAAATACACCTAATAGTCCTCATTGCAAGACTTTAAACTACATAGTCCTTTTATAGTCCTCATTGCAAGACAATAAACTGCATGGTCCATTATAGTCCTCACTGCAAGACTTTAAACTGCATGGTCCTTTTATAGTTTTCACTGCAAGACTTTAAAATGCATGGTCCCTCTATCATCCAACATGATGTTAAATTGTGTCCCTATAGTCCTCACTGCAGGACTTTAAACTGCATGGTCCCTCTGTCATCTTACATGATGTTAAACTGTATCCCTATAGTCCTCACTGCAAGACTTTAAACTGCATGGTCCCTCTATCATCTAACATGACGTTAAACTGTGTCCCTATAGTCCTCACTGCAAGACTTTAAACTAAATGGTCCCTTATAGTCCTTGTTAGGTCCACTAGGATGGATACCCTAAGAGGGGGTGAATCTGGGTATGGATAATTAAAAATTAATGCTCGTTCTGATCTTATTTCGCTGTTAAGCAAAACACTCTTCTCTCTTTTTCCTGCTGCACGATATAAACAGAAAGTAAAGCAAGCACAGGACACAGCAATTTTATTTGGTTCACCGCTAAGGGCTACGTCCAAGGAGCATACGCCGACAGGTTTCTGGTCGTACCAAATTCCACTAATCTTCACTAGCTATGGATTACAAGGTTCGGGCTAGATCACTTCTATGCCCGGGCTCACTGCCTTTACAATGTTTAGGGTTTTCTCACTACTTTCCCAAGGGTCACTCCCTGTTTCTCTCTCTCTGGCTCACTGCCGGTGGAGAGGATCACCTTCTTCCTCTTCCTAAGCTCACTGCTCTTGGAAGGAATCCACTCACAGTTTATAGACCTGTAGGTCTCTTCATTTGCACGAATGAATGCATCTTCATCTGTGTGTAGATGATCTGTTGAAGTACAACTTTCACCCGTAGATGAATATCTCTTTGCACCGAAGGTATCGGGAAAACTTCCAGCTTCCACGCAGCCCGAAAACACTGCTGGAACAAACCTTACTTGGCACGCAAGTCAACCTCGACGCGCAAGTATCGGCGCGCAAGTCACAACGGGCGTGCAAGTCCTCCTCTGACACTTGCGTGACACAAGATTCCTCAACTCCAAACTTGCACGAATCTCTTCCTTTTATGCCCAAACCACTATTGGCGCACAACTGCAAACCGGCGCAAAACTTCTAACACCGGCGCACAACTTCAACCACTGGCACGCAAGTCCCACCTGCGCGACCACACACACCACTTGCGCGACCACCACACCTGCGCGATGGGAGCTCTGAGTTGAAATCCGGTGAAGAATGAGGAGGGGTGGTCCAGTATTTATAGGCAATCTGACCACCCTGCACGACGGCTTGCAAGTCACCTGCGCGACCCAGTCTCGGCGTGCAAGTCTTCTCTCCTTTTAGACACTTGCGCGACCAACTCCCAAACTTGCGCGAACCTACTTCATTTTCCATATTTTGATCTTCTGATCTTGAAAAAAATATGGCGCGCAAGTTTCCTATTCTCCAAGTCCTCGGCGCGCAAGTCCCTTTGCCAAAAACACTTTTCTTCATTTGTCGATTTTCAGGCCCAAAAATTTGGCAAACACTGGAAAATGGAGCCACCTTATATATGTTCTTTTGTACCACCTCCAGATCATCCATTCCTTTTATCAACGTTCTTGAAACAAACATGGATCGTTGACCTCGGCTCTTGAACTTGACATTCCACCATGAAATCCTCTTTTTCAACAAATTTGTATGTCATAGTTATGCTTTGTCAACAATCACCACGCATATGTCCACTTTGTCAACAAACACAATCACCTCAAAAACGCTTCAATGATACCTTGAGGGATTTTTTCCCAACAATCTCCCCCTTTGGGTTTGTTGAAAACTCTTCCAAAACAAAGATTCGTTGTTGATTCTTCAGACTCCATTCGCCTCATTACGACTCTGATAGTGATCAAGGATTTACTCAACACATACTCTAAGCCCACATGAGAACTGCTCGGCGTGAGAAATAAGAGTAAATGAAAAGTTCATCAATGAATCACTTCATCTCTGACGTCCACTATTGACACCAAACTGATACCAACACCACTCTTCTGCTTTTATCACGATCCTCAGCTGTCGTGACAGCTATTCTTTGATCGATCACTTCTAGCATCGTCAGATTTAATACACTCCCCCTTTCTCATTTCTCCCCCTTTCTGGCTGCTCCACCTATCAGCTTCTTCCCGTATCAATTATGATTTATCAAATCTCCGCACTGTCTCCCCCTTGAACAATCACTGTTTTCTCCCCCTTGAACAAACACTTTTCTCCCCCTTTGTCAACAAACCCAAAGGTCATTCCATTGCAGTCTGTAACAGAGTAGAGAACACATTAGCACATTAGGGAAAACACATCATACCTCGGGGAGATGGGGGGAGGGGGTCCCATATCCACACTATTTCAAGTGCGGGGAATCGACTGAACTCCCAGAGCTAGTCGATGCCTCTCAAAAGCTTCCTTGGGGAAGGCCTTTGTCAGAATGTCTGCAACCTGTAGCTCTGTAGGCACATACTCCAACTTCATGATGCCCTGCTCAACCTTCTCCTTGATGAAATGATACTTGATCTCAATGTGATTTGTCCTAGAATGATGGACAATATTTTTGCTAAGATTTATAGCACTTGATTTGTCACACTGGATTCTGATTAGAGACTTCACTTCAACTCCCATATCTTCAAGCTGCTGCTTCATCCACAATAACTGTGTGCATGCTTGAGTGGCCGCAATATACTCAGCTTCTGCGGTGCTTAATGAAATGCAATCCCGCTTCTTGCTCAACCAAGCAATACATAGTCCTCCAAGATAAAATGCACCTCCAGATGTTGATTTCCTATCATCTGCTGAACCGGCCCAGTCTGCATCAGTATATCCCAATAATTCTGTCGGAGACTTGTCGTTATATGTCAGCCCGAAGTCCATTGTGCCCTTGATATACCGAAGTATTCTTTTTACTACAAGCATGTGACTTTCCTTGGGATTACTTTGATATCTCGCTTCTTGGCATGTGGTGAAAACAATATCAGGCCTTGTCGCGGTCAAGTACAACAGACTTCCGATAATTTGCCTATATTCTGTGATATTAACTGCCTTATCATCCTCATCTTTTGATAATATCATCTGGGTAGCAACCGAAGTCTTCATCTCCTTGGAATTGTCCATTCCAAACCTTCTTAGAACCTCCTTGGCATATTTGGATTGAGAAATAAAAGTGCCATTACTTCCTTGTGTCACCTGTAAACCAAGGAAAAATGTTAGCTCTCCAATCATTGACATTTCAAACTCATTTTTCATGAATTCGGAGAACTGTCTGCATTGAGCTTCATCTGATCCGTTTAATATTATGTCATCGACATAAACCAAAACCATCATCCTTTGATTACATTCATTGCTGAAATAGAGGTTGTAATCAACTCTTCCACGCTGGAAACCAAGATTCTTCAAGTATTGATCAAGCCTTGAGTATCATGCCCTTGGTGCTTGTTTCAGCCCATACAATGCCTTCTTCAGCCTGCAAAATTTTTTCTCATCCTCATGAATGAGAAAACCATCTGGCTGCTCAATGTACACCTCTTCTTCTAGAACCCCATTCAAGAACGCGGATTTGACATCCATCTGGAACACTTTAAACTTTCTTTGCACTGCTATGGCCAAGAATAATCTGATTGTCTCCAGCCTTGCAACTGGTGCAAATGTCTCATCAACATCTATTCATTCGATCTGGGAGTACCCCTTTCACACTAGTCGTGCTTTGTTTCGAATCATAGTTCCATCTTCATTCATTTTTTTGTGATAGACCCATTTAGTCCCAATGACATTCTTGTCTGCTGGTCTCAAAACAATCTCCCACGTCTGGTTCTTCTCAATCGGATCAAGCTCTTCATTCATAGCTTGAACCCAGTTTTCATCTTCAGCTGCATCGGAAAAACATTTCAGCTCCACCTGAGATAAAAACGATGTCTGTTGTAATGACTTCATTCTTAGAGTCTGAACTGGTGCTGTCTGGTCACCAATGATATTTTGCCTATCAATTTCAGCTCGACTCTTTGGCTTCCTTGCAGATATAGACTTGAAACTTTCTTGTTCATCATCAGTATCTTCTTCTGAGTCAGCCTCTGCAACTTCTGCTCCCCCTGTGTTGCTTACCTCGTAATCACTTTCATCCAGAAACTGTTCACTGGGTCATTGAGCAGTCTGTTCATTTTCGACTATAGTGACATCATTGCTCTCAACAATTTTTCCCAGCCTCTTGTTGAAGCATTTATATGCTTTGCTCTTCCCTGAATAGCCAAGGAATATCCCTTCATCTCCTCATGCCTCAAACTTCCTATAATGTTCTTTGTTGAGAATGAAACACTTACTTCCAAAGATTCGAAAGTATTTCAACGTTGGATTCTTTCTGTATCACAGTTCATACAGAGTCTTCCCTTGCTTCGGACATAAGAGGGACCTGTTTGAAACATAGACCGATGTCAAAACTGCTTCCTTCCAAAATTTCTCTGGTTGGTCCTTATCAATAAGCATTTTTCTGGCCATTTTGTTGATGATTCGATTTCTCCTTTCAACCACTCCATTTTGTTGGGTAGTTCTTACTGATGAAACCTGATGCCTTATCCCATGTTTCTCGAGATAGTTTTCAACTTGACTGTTTGTAAATTCCATACCGTTATCAGTACGAAACTTCAGAATTTTTTGCCCAAACATCTTTTCTGATTCCCTCTTGTACTGCTTTATGCAACTGAACACCTCTGTCTTATGGGTAATGATGAATACCCAGGCCATTCTTCTATAGTCATCAATGAAAAGAACATAGTACCTTTGCCCATCTATAGCTCATGGTGAGATTGGTCCACATACATCAGCATGCACCAATTCGAGCACTCCAGTTTCTTTTTGTTCCTTTGGCCTGTATGTCTTCCTGATGATCTTCCCTTGTTGAAAAGAATCACACGTATGAGTGCGATCACGTGATAGTTTGGGAAGGTCCCTAGCAGCATCACACTTTACCAGATCTTCCATAGATGGTTGACATAGATGACCAAGTCGCTTATGCCACAGCTGATTTTCTTCTTCTCTGGATAAAAAGCATGAATCCTTTTCCCTACCTACTAGGTAAAGATTCCCCTTTGTTCGTTTTCCCTGTAGAATGACTATTCCATATTTTCCTTTAACAATACCCATCTTCTTGGTAAATAGGATAGAGTGCTTAGAGTCGCATAGTTGACTGACGCTAAGCAAATTATGACTGAGACCCTCTACCACCAAGACATCAGCATGTCTCATTTCTTTTCCCCCAAACTTGGCTTTCCCTGAGCCAAAAATCTTCAGGCCTTCATCATTTCCAAATTTGACAACTCCTTCTTTGTCATATTTGATGTCTGTAACAAGATCCTTATTACCCGTTATGTGGGATGTGCAACCACTATCAAGGATCCAAACACCAGATCGATCTGATGCTTTAAGGGCAATCTCCGCCACCACAGCCTTCTCATTTTTCTTCTTCTTGATCCATACTTTTTCTTTCATACTCGGAATAGATTGAGACTTCTGTTCTTTCTCAGAGTATGATGGACCAACTTCATCTTGTAGAGCAGCAAATCGGTTCTGAATTTTTAACTCACTTGTTGGTTCATTGATTGGCTACTTGCGAACATCCTGATTCTGCTTTGGCACATTTCTCTGAATGGTCGAAGTGCAATACCTAGCCATGTGTCCAAATCCTCCACACAAAAAACAGTGTCCTTTAAAATATGTTCGAGAAAATCGTCCTCTATTTGGATGCCATCTCTGTTGCTGTTCCCTTCTATATCTCTTGGCTATGGAACACACATACTGTGAATGCCCCATCTTTCCACAACAATAACACCTGATATAAGGTGCATTCCTCCATGTTATTTCAGCACTACGAGTTTCCCCTTGGGATCTCGGAGTATTCTAATTCTTCTTTGTGCTCAAATCCACTTTCATTCTCGGGATCGGTGCTTGCGGCCTAACTTCAGTTGCCACAGATTTTTGTTTCTGATTAAGCCATGACTCAGCCTTAACATCTGAGTTCAATTTCTGCTTCATTTAGGCTGAACTACTAGGCTCTTCTTTCTTCTTTTCAGTCTTCGTAACGACCTTATTTCCCAAGAATGTGTTGGGATTCAATGGTTTTTCCTGGTCTTTAACTTTTATCCGCAGACCGACAACTTCCTCTTCAAGATCTTCAATACGCATGACGTGATCTTTCACTTTTCGACTCAAGAAATCGATCTCCCTTTTCTTCTCTTCAATCTTGAGCTTATGCTCATCACCCTTTTCTGTGCGCTCTGGCCTGGAAGACTTAAGATTTTCAATTTCTTTCTCAAGCTCAGACTTCTCTTCTTCTTGTTGTTGCATGTAGAGTTTGTAATCTCGTACTATCATGTTGGCTTTCTTTGTTTTTGCTCGCCAAACATCTATCTCTTCAAGAGCTGATTCTAATTCAGCTTCCATGTCAACTCTCCCTTCAATTTCTTCTTCTTCTTCATCAGTTTCGGTTTCTTTCTTTTCTAGAGCACTACTGGCAACAGCCACCATCGCATTTTGTCCATGATCTTTGCAGTTTTATATCTCTTCAACTTCTTCACTCTCAGACTTAGCTGAACTGTCTATTTCTTGTGAAAGTAGATTCTTCTTCTTAAAGAAATTTCTCTTGAACGGCTTCTTCACTTTCACATAGGCTGAAGATTTTTTCATGGGAATCTCAACTTCATCTTCATCTCTTTCTTCTTGCAACTTTTTGGGGTATCTTATAGCAAGATGACCAACCTTTCCGCATCGGAAGCATGCTAGTGGATGTTTCCCTTTAAACTTTCCTTTTCCTCTTTGCAGATTTGAAGAAAGGAATGACATCACCTCATCTGACTCTTCTTCCTCCTGAGAATCTTCAATAGTGAGCCTCTTCATGGCCGTAAATGCCACCTCTTTGGATTTCCCCTTTTCCACAGCATCGTTGTCATCATTTCTCATTTCATATGCAACAAGAGTGCTGTGTAGGTTATCCAATGTCAGCTCTTTCGGATCTTTATCTTCCAAAATAGAAACTTTCGGATTGAACCGAGGTGGAAGCTTTCTCAAGATTCACTTTACGATTTTAATGTCTTCGATAATCTCACCAAGACCCCGCATGTCTTCTACCACAGCATTTACCCTGTCAAAGAATTCATCAACAGACTCATTCAGGTTCATTCTGAGATTTTCATACTTTTTCCACAACACTTGCAGCTTTGCCTCTCTGACTTTTGTATCCCCTTCATAAATATTCAAGATCTTTTCCCACATGGCATGTGACGTTTTTCATGACATCACCTTTGTATATATGGGATTGGAAAGGGCTCCCCCTAAGGCATTGATTGCTTTAGAATTAGCATCCAACTCTTTATGCTCGGCTTCTGATAATGCACCACTAGTAATATCAGTTGTGATACCATGCATAGCTGCTGAAAACACATCCATTCCCAACGATCGGAAATAGTGTTGCATTCGATTCTTCTATATCTGAAAATTACATCCGTCGAAGATCGGAATCCCTCTATGATTAGTGACCTCCATTTGAGAGAAGAACAACTGTAAACCTTCCCTCTGATACCACTTTTTACGTCCACTAGGCTGGATACCCTGAGAGGGGGGGTGAATCAGGGTATTGCTAATTAAAAATTAATGCTTGTTTTGATCTTGTTTCACTGTTAAGCAAAACACTCTTCTCTCTTTTTCATGCTGCACGATATAAACAAAAAGTAAAGCAAGCACAAGACACATTAATTTTACTTGGTTCACCGCTAAGGGCTACGTCCAAGGAGCATACACCGACAGGTTGCCGGTCGTACCAAATTCCACTAATCTTCACTAGCTGTGGATTACAAGGTTCGGGCTAGATCACTTCTATGCCCAGGCTCACTGCCTTTACAATGTTTAGGGTTAGCTCACTGCTTTCCCAAGGGTCACTCCCTGTTTCTCTCTCTCTGGCTCACTACCAGTGGAGAGGATCACCTTCTTCCTCTTCCTAATCTCACTGCTCTTGGAAGGAATCCACTCACAATTTATAGACCTGTAGGTCTCTTCATTTGCATGAATGAATGCATATTCCTCTGTGTGTAGATGCTCTGTTGAAGTACAAATTTCACCCGTAGATGAATATATCTTTGCACCGAAGGTATCGGGAAAACTTCCAGCTTCCACGCATCCCAAAAACACTGTTGGAACAAACCTTACTTGGCACGCAAGTCAACCTCGACACGCAAGTATCTGTGCGCAACTCACAACGGGCGCGCAAGTCCTCCTCTGACACTTGCGCGACACAAGCTTCCTCAACTCCAAACATGCGCGACTCTCTTCCTTTTATGCCCAAACCACTATTGGCGCGCAACTGCAAACCGGCGCGCAACTTCTAACACCGGTGCACAACTTCAACCACTGGCGCGCAAGTCCCACATGTGCGACCACACACACCACTTGCGCGACCACCACACCTGCGCGATGGGAGTTCTGAGTTGAACTCTGGTGAAGAATGAGGAGGGGTGGTCCAGTATTTATAGGCAATCTGACCACCCTGCACGATGGCGCGCAAGTCACCTGCGCAACCCAGTCTCGGCGCGCAAGTCTTCTCTCTTTTTAGACACTTGCGCCACCTTATATCTGTTCTTTTGTACCGCCTCCAGATCATCCATTCCTTTTATCGACGTTCTTGAAACAAACATGGATCATTGACCTCGGCTCTTGAACTTGACATTCCACCATGAAATCCTATTTGTCGACAAATTTGTATGTCATAGTTATGCTTCGTCAACAATCACCACGCAGATGTCCACTTTGTCAACAAACACAATCACCTCAAAAATGCTTCAATGATACCTTGAGGGATTTTTGCCCTACAGTCCTCACTACAAGACTTTAAACTGCATGGTCCTTTTATAGTCCGCACTGCAAGACCATAAATTTCATGGTCCCTCTATCATCCAACATGACGTTAAAATCGGTCCCTTTTGTCCTACATGACGTTAAACTGTGCACATGTCCTGTAAGACGTTAAACTACAATACGTCCAAGCTACATGATGCTAAACTGTACAACACCCTTTTTTTTCTACATGACGTTAAACTGTGAATCGTTAGGGTTTTTGTTACCTCTTGTTTCTCACACCAATCATGACTCATGTGAGCTTAGAGTAAGCTTCAACCATAACACCCTCTATGGGCCACTAACCATGCGTAAGTACCAACATCATATTCGGGTTATCCTCAAGTACAACTTGATCACCAATTCATTTATAATTGAACTACGCGGGATTTGATCCTTGCCTTCTAGGCTGGGTACATAGGCAACCTCTCGAGGATCAAGCCCAAAACCAACATCTTCACATCGGTTCACCTCCATCTCATACGATATTGACCCGTGAAGCCCCCCCCCCCCCGAAACCAATATATTCACATCGGTTCATCATCATCCTTGCTATATGACGTTAAACTATGCATTACCCCATTGTACTCACTGAAAGACATTAATCTGCATAGAAATACATCCTAGATATGTGAAGTTAAACTATAAAACACCGTTCCATGCATATGACCTTAAACTATTCGGACTTTTTTCCTATACGACAATAAGCTACAGCAGTCTCTGACACCCTCACCTAAGAGGGAATCATTATTAACATTGATCTCCAATCATGTTATATTCCAAGGACTACGTGCATACATGGAAATTCTCGAACCTTTAATCTTGGATCCAACCATCATTACACTAAACTCCCCTTTCGCCCTTCACATGTATGAACTAAATTTGTACAGAGGACATTTTAAGAACTATGTATGGCTTGATTCCAATACTTATGGGATATGTAGGAACATCAGAGCATCCCTTGGACCCATCCCCAAGTCTTTGGGCCTAACCCAAAACTCCACTATCAGTCCCTTGGCTGAGAAGTCCCCCTATGAGCACATGAATGTGTTATGAAAACCCTAGTATTTATTCACATCTGGTTTATAAAAAACACACAAGGTGTCTCCCTCATTATGGTCTGAACTCTACGACCCTAAACTAAGATCTCCTACATTCTCTTCCCACGTGACGTTAAAATGTATTTCAAGAACTAAATTTGGCTTGATTCTCATTCTAATGAGATATCTAATGAAGCCCAGCATCTCAATTCAGGACCCATCCACAACACGATGATGGTTAGCATTGGTCTATGTATCTCCTTCATGAATTGGACAATACCCATTTTCATGTGTCATACTCCTAACCTTAAATACTTCCATATCTCCATAACCCTTTTCTTGACTTCTGGTCAAAAAATGTTTGATACCCGGGGAATCTTTTTCCTGACTATGCAGCATGTGCCCTTAGGCGGCCTTGCATAAGTAGTCTACATAATGGACCTATCTTCCAAAAGATGCTATTATTTGAATATTTATCCAATTCCCTTAAGTTGTACTACATAATTAAACCCACTAACGGGTTTGTTAAAGAGTGGTAATTTCATTCTTGGGAGGAAAACATATTTTGTCATTATTGGTCTTAATGACAATATGTAGGGATCCGCAAAAAATATTCATCCTTAACATATTTGTCCCATGCTCTTTTTCATGATCTGAAAGTATTCAAGTCTATGGTTTATATTTCCCTTCCCTACGTTTGGGTCAGACCTTCGTAGGAGTGACATTCATCCAATTCTTTGACAATCTTGATTGGGAATATCCTCTCCATATTCAAGTACCCCTCTCCATACAGCAAACTCTATGCTTTAGAAAATTTGAATCTCCATAAACTTCCACTGTCTTTTTAGCAATAGAAAAGTAAAATTTCTGAGAGTTATTTTGCTTGACTATACAGCACGTTCCCCAAGGCGGCCTTGCATAAGTAGTCTATATAATAGACCTGTCAGCCAAAAGATGTTATTATTTGACTATGTAGCCAATGCCCTTAAGTAACCCTGCATAATTCAACCCCCTAAAAGGTTTGTCAAATAGTAGTAACTTCACTCTTAGTAAATACTTCCTCTAATTACTTTTAGCCCTTTTTTCAAAGCATCCCTCAGATTCATAATTTTTTAGGTCATATTTTACATGTTTTCCCCCATACTTGAATGTGGTAATATGTTTTCATACAAATTATCAAGGAATTGAGTCAATTTTAATCCAATCGGTCAAAGCTATTCGACCTTTAAACATTAGCCTTTTTTATGTATGGCATGCATGACTTTAAACTACCAATAAAAGATAGGCTACTCATTAAATTGGGAACTTGTAAAAGGAACTCTGAACAAAAGTCGAGTCCCAGCTCTCTAAATGTACATATTGTATGATTTAGGAAATATTGAGCAACAAAAGATGCAATGTTTGTGGGGTTGTTTGTATCACCCTAGAAAAAAAATCAAACTATGCTTACTAGGACCATTGGCTTAGGTAAAATTAATTAAAGCAAGTAGAAATAGAATGCAGGCACAAATGATTAAAGATGAAAGTGTTTTTCATTGATGCACAAGAGTTATAAGGACATCCATAGATTGGAGTCTCTTCTCTTTTTCAATAATTAAAAGAGGCTTTCAATATAACTCTTCATTTGATTTACGACATTCTGATCTTCATCAGAAGCCACTTGAAGTTCATTCACTTGACCAGCTTCACACTTTTCAGCTTGATGGAGTGTTTTCTTGGCATTTGTGATGGATTTCATACCATTCGTTTGGACTCCTTCTGGTGAATTGTTAAGCTGGTCAAGTTCCCCAGTAATGGCATCTAATTGTTGATAAAGGTGTATCTGTTGGACAACTTTCTCCTTGATATTATGCTTCAGCTCCTTCATCTTTGTAGCATGATAAGCCTCTGCTCGGGACACCGCAACCTCGAATTCACCAATATTGGTCAACAACCTCGCTCTGGTCAGATCTTGACGCTACTTTTTCTCATGCTCCCTACATAAGATGACTTATTTCACCGCCGAATAGATCTCTTGATATTCAAAACCACCAAGTCCTAACATGACGAACAAGGATGACAGTCACAGGATTTTCAAAGATAGTTCTTCAAGAGGGACATCAGATATGATCTCTCATATATTATTCCATGCCTTTTGACATGAGAATTGGAGCGCCTTCTTCACCTCTAGGTCTAATTCAGCATCACTATCACAAGAGGGATTATAGTCCGGGATTAATTCACTTCAAAAAGTGCCCTATTCTGCTCATTCCCCCCTGACCCTTGGTACTTAACTTTCTACTCCCGTTGGGGCGGAGGCTGAGGCTTTACCTCCATATTTCTCCATTGAAATTGACAGCCCTACATAGTCAATTGAAAGCTTTGGTTAGTTCTAAAGGATAACAAAAGTTGTTTAACTGTCTTGAAAATTAAGTACAGCCACAAATATTATTATCTCTTACCAAATGGTAGATCAACAGTATGAGAAGGATCCTCCCCGTCTTTCCTATCCTCAACAGGATTTTCAGGACAGATTTCGGGATGCTCTGCTGGGTTAAGCTCCACTTGAGCTAGCGTCTCTGCAATGATAGGGTTGTCTCTACCCCCTTCAGGCATCGGTAGGTCAGTAACTTTCTCAGACGGAACTGCACATTTCAACCAATCATGGTCAGAGATGTAATAAGAAATTTTTAACAGGACGAAGGTTAACACTCATGTACAAAATCTTCTAAATTAAATGGTAATTAAACATGATCTAAAATTTCTTCAAAATATGTGCCAAGTTTCATCATTTCATCCAGTGATATCTCAGATTCCTTGTTAGTCTCACTAGTAGGAGAATTTTATATGTCTTCTCAACGACCATCCTCCTACAACCTCCAACCCCGGATAGCTTTTTCAGAGAGAATTGCAGAGTCAGTTGCAGTGGTCGCCAAATGTCCTGGTGCAGGTGTTGAACCTAAATCATCACAGAATGGAATTCATTTTATGTCTTCATTCAATGTTCTATGAAGTATTGTTAATTTACCATAAGCGAGCTCTTCTATCCTTGCAGTAGCAATAGGAGAAGTACTGGGAATAGAAGTTGGCTCTTCTTCTATCCTCATTTCTTCAAGAGCAGCCAGGTTATCATGAATTTGCGACTGTTCTCCAGTACCCTTCATCGTCCTTGGAGGAGGGTCAATCCTCTCCCTTAAAGGGGAAATTGAATAAGCCCCAATAATCCCAAGATGTATGAGCAACCTTTTCATGGGTAAAGATTCATGACTACACGAAAGACTTACCACTACTGATAAAGCATTTAGTTGTGTCCTTCTTTCTTCGATGCCTTTGATTCTTTGACTTTTGGGGTGTTTTGACATCGTCACCTCCAAATACAGGTATTGGAGAGTGAAAATCCCTTTCTAATTCCTCGTACATGGCTTAACGGCATGATGATACCTCGCCCAGCTCGCGAGGAGATTCAGTGGCTCCAATAGTGGTGCCACCAGGGCTATACTGTGATGAGGGGACCTCAGTAGTTCCTTTCTTAACAAGCTGCAGGGTAAAGAAATTAATTTCCTTGAGTAACAAAGCTTTGACTGAAATCAAGTTGCAAAGAAAATAAGGAAAGAAACTTACATCTTCAGTATCCATGTAATTGTGCCACTCTTCATCTACTAAAGCACCAATCCCCTCTGTGGTGCCACGATTCATCATTTCCTTCACCCGCTTGGTAATAGGAATGGAATCATCAGTGGCATATATGATCATCAGGGTTATCCTCGAAGCGGATATCAGTAGAGGCCCGGAGATTCCCCACTCCAGGGATATGTAGCCCTTTGTATAAGTCCATCCAGGCAGTTTCATCATCACAATATACACTCCACCATGTCTGGACAGCCTATGTTCATAAATATTCATCATTTTCACTAGAAGTCCGCGAGGAGGGTCCTATAATCTGGGACTTCAACTTCTTCCTGACTCCTTCAATCACAGATAAAGGATAAGAAAATGAAACTTTTTTCTATATAAAATAGTGGAGATTAAATTGCCTCAATGATATAACTCACCAGGAGTCGATGGAGTAGGTATCTTGAATCTGGCAGGAGAATTATATATGGCATGAGGCCACTTTGAAGCATGTCGTGCCTCATCATCCCCATCCTGGGAATCCGGTGAATCAACCCTGGGTGAGGAACCCGGTGAATCAGCTCCAGGTGAGGAAGATTCGCCTTCCAGACGAAGGGTTTATTTCCTGATAGTTATCCTTTTTGTCCCCACCCGAGGAACCGGATGATTCAGTACCCCTTCAGGGTATGATGCTACCCAGTTCTCAACATACCATGTAGTCAATTGACTCACCGCTCTAGCAATTGGTAGATCAAACACTGCTCCAGTCTTCTTCATAGATGTCAGCAACCATAGTTGAAGAGAAACCATCGGATGATGTTCTAATCTTACATGCACTAGAGGGGATATAGTAATTTGCTACAAACATTTGAGTTGACGTGAAAATTTGTATGGAGCATAGGCCTTGCATATAATCTCTCCGTCAATCCTCGTGGCCAATGTACCATCTCTACATGCCAGTATATACGCCCTTAACTCCAGGTTGGCCATTCCATCATCAACAAATCGCCCTGTTCGTGAATTTCCATAAGGAAAGAAATGAAATTCATTAAACATGCTCAACCTCACCTTCATATCATAGGCGTTGAGAGACAAAGGAGAAATTCCAGAAAAGTCTTGAACAGATGGCATGAAAGAACCTCCAGGAACCTGTACCCCACTTTGTACAGCATACGTCCTGAAGTGAGTGGTGATCCATCCCCATAACACTTGGAATGGTACCACTATTCTCAGAGGAGATTTACCCATAGAAACATGGAGTAAACTCTTGTGAATATTTTCCATAACTAGGGTGGATAACCCAACCATCTTCCTTCCAGCAAGCTTGGGTGCAATAACAAAGGTCTCTGGCCCCATGCCTCCCTTTGAATCCCAAACTGGAAACAGATAAACACTGATCCACACGGCCAAGAAGCCCGCTAGATGGTTCTTCACTGGAATTCTCTGATTCACTTCACACCCCCACAGATCAAACTCTCCTGCTTCCAGAGTTGGGAAAAATGTGCCCGGAGCACCCCTCTTTTCTGCTCTAGGACAACTAGTATGATGAGTATAGGTGGGACCCTTGTACCTTTTCTTGATCAAAAATATGTCCATCCACTCCTCCGGATGGATATCTTTCCTAGGATGGGTTTTGGTGGTGGTGGTATTCTTGATCATGTAAAAAATTTCAACAACTCATGTGCTAGAGTCGGAGTCTTCTAAAAATCATTACAGGTTACCTTGGTAGGAATGAATTCAACATACATGTCCCCTAGAATCGGAGCCCCAGAAATCTTGTGTACATCCCAAAAAATGATGCCTACTTCTCCATGAGTCAAATGTAAATAATTAGTTTCTAGGATCTAACGGCTGATCAATTCTGGCACAAATTCATCATTCCTGTAGACGTATGTCTACCCAGCCCAGATGGCTTCATATATTACAGATCATTTCAAATAATCAACAAACACTACACAAGTTTGTCGCACCCAATATGCCCACATCAAAGTTGGCTTCACACCTCCTCCAGGACAGAAGTCCCAACTCTTCTTCCAGCCTTTGGATTGATCCATATGATAATTTCGGAAGATTTAGGGATAACAATGTGGCTGCAGATCAGGATTGTGAGGTTTCAGATCTGGGGCACAAGGGCTATGATGCATTATTTATGCCTTATCCACTATTCCAGTATTAAAAAATGATCCTTCAATTGAAACATTTTCCGAAGAAAAGTTGGTGTAAGTTTTGAAACCAATAATGCGGGAGATAGTTTTTTGGCTCTAGAATGTTGACTCCTTGTAGATGGCCATGGCCATATAAAGGAAAGTAAATTCTCTGTGGGAAATTAACATGATACTTCTTTAAGTACTTGGCCAAATCTGGGAGATTTTTGTCACATATATCATAATATTCATGGCCAATGATGTTCATCATATCATCAATTCTCTTACTATCCAATTCTTTAGCCAATCCAATTCTTCTGGGGGCCATTGAATCTGCACAAGGATCAAACAGTTAACTTTTAAGTAAGGTCTGTTTTTTTATGAAATACTTGTGAATAAAAATGAAAAAATGGCTAAGGCATTAAGGAGTGCAAGTGTGACCGCGCATGTATAGGTGCGCAAGTATTGTCGCGCAAGTCAAAATACCTCTGCAGAATCGCGACACAATTTAGAATAAGAAATAAACCACAAACAGTAGAACCTGCGCAACGAGAGCTCACTTGCACAATGAGATCTAGAAGATTTGGAAGATGGGTTATTTTCGTGAGAGTGGCGCCCATAGTTATAGGCACGTCGTAACCTGCTCGCTGCTACCTGTGTGCTGAAAACCTGCGCGCCCAAAATCCTTTGTTTTCTCCTTTTCCTCAGAGTCAAATCCTCTTTCCTTTTTCGAATACAACTCTGAGGGGGGACTTTTTTGATTCTCCATTCCATCATAGAGTCCAAATATTGACTAAAGGGAGTACCTCAAACAAAGAAGAGGGAAGATTCATCAAAAATTGCAAAGGCATTAAGGCGCGCAGGTATACCTGCGCGCCAGCCTTGGGCGTGCAAGTCACTTGCGTTCCCTAAGTGAAATTTCACCCAAACCTCAGGTGGCCTATAAATATCCCTTGTGGGCCCCCCATTTAAAGACGGAAAAATCCAAAACTCAGATTCAAGCTTTGGTCGCCCAAGTCTCTGTCTGAAGTCTTCCGAACACTTCTACGATAATCCTTTTCCAAGAATGGAAGCTCTAAAGAGGAAGAATAAGGCCTAAGTGTTAGAAATAGTTGTGCGCCTAAGTCTCCAACCCTTAAGAGAAATGGAGAAACTTACGTTCCACCTTTTCCTCTCATGGAAACTTGTGTGCTGCCCTTCTGGAAGCATCTAGGGATAATACTAAGGGCTTGATCCAAGTCTCACCCAAGTATTACCCTACAGGTTCTCCGTCACCCAAGTGAACTCATGTCGCCCAAGTATACTTGCGTGACCAGGACTTGCGCACAAGACCAAGACTTGCGCGCCTCCTTCCAATTCACATAATTTCCTAAAATTCCTCTCTCCTCATCAAGATTTAGTCCCCAAACCCTCTTCAAATCCATTTACAGCATAGTTCCTTTGTTGGCTTCCTTATCTAAAACGAATTCTATGGAACAACCCTCAAAACCTCGTGATTTACATAACTTTATGTAATTAAGGTTAGTGATTTCCTTCATTCAACCTCATACTTTAAGATGAGAAGATCTCTAATTTGGGCATCCTCCTTAGGAGTAAGCCCCAAGTTCCATGTTCATGGGCATCCTCCTTAGGAGTAAGCCCCAAGTTCCTTAATCTGGGCCTCCTTCTCAGGAGTAAGTCCCAATCATAATTTCCTTCAACTTTGGGCCTCCTTCAATTGCCTAAATATAGAAGCAATAACTTTATCATGTTTCATAGGGATGCAACCCAGTCCATTATTTGATGCATCACTACATATCACAAATCCATCATTTCCAAATGTAAGATTCAAAATTAGAGTATTGACCAACCTTATTTTCAATTCTTCGAATAGTTATTTACATTCTTTTATCCATAAAAACATAACCCCTTTACATGTGATCTTGGTTAGCGAGTTATCCAGTCAGGTGAAATTCTGAAGGAAACACTGATAGTAACTTGCGAAGCCAATAAAACTATGTACCTCGGTTATGTTCATTGGCATGAGACATTCTTGGATTGACTTTGTCTTCACATGAGCAACTAATATTCCATACTTAGATACAATATGTCCAAGAAAAGAAACTAATTGAAGCCAAAATTCACCCTTTTTAAAATTCCCATATAATTCATTTCTCTTAAGAGTTTTCAGAATAATCTATAAGTGCTTCTCAGGGTCTTAATAGCTTTTGAAGTATGCCAGAATATCACTGATAAATACCACAACAAAGTTATCAAGATATTACTTGGAAACTCTATTCATTGGATCCATGAAAACATAGGGTGAATTAGTCATTCCAAAAGGAACTACTGAAAACTTGTAATGCCCACACCTGGTTCAAAATTTTGTCTTTAAAATATCTTTCTTCCTCACACACAACTGATGATATCCAGATCAAAGGTCTATCATTGAAAAATATTGGGCTCCATGAAGTTGATCTAATAAATCATCAATGTGTGGAAAAGGATACTTGTTATTTATGTTAATAGCATTGATTTCCCCATAATAAATGTATAGCCTCATGGATCCATCTTTCTTCTGGACAAAGAGGACAGGGGCTCCCCATGGAGAAACACTAAGTTGAATAAATCTTTTGTCACTCAATTACTATAGTTGCTTCTTTAGCTCCACTAATTCCATGGTTTCCATTCTATATGGATTCTTTGATATAGGTTTTTCACTATGAATTAAATAAATAGAGAACTCAACTTCCTACTCTGGAGGATGTCTACGTAAATCCTCTAGAAATACATCAATGTATTCTGGCACAATGGGTACATCTATAATTTGAATATTTCTTTCTTCACCCATAGATATTGTGTTCTATTCCTCTCCAAGAATTTCATTCATTGGAGCTATTTGGAGTGGATATAGATAATAATTAGATGGTGATGTTTCTACTATAAAGATAAGGTATTCTACTCCATTTTAAAAAATTGTTACTTCCTTCTTCTTTTAATAGGTCTTCGCATCATAATTTGGCATCCAATTCATACCGAGAATTGAATAAAAGTCAATCATTGGTATTATGATAATGTTAGGAACTAAATCACGTTTATGTGTCATGAGGGGGACTAATAGACACATCTTTTTTGTAATGATACATCCCTTAGTAGTTTTGACTGACAACTCCTTTATTAAATAAAATTGAACATGTCTAATTTTTTTGTAAAACTGGGAAGATATAAGTTAAGGTGATGATCCAAAATCAAATAAAGCATTGTATAAGTTTGAGGAAACAACTAAAGTACCTTCCAGTTAATCATTAGGAACTTCAACCTCTATGGTTGTAATTGCATAAGATTTCTCTTGATCTCATGGCCTTTTCTGAGGCAAGTTTCCTTGGCGCTTAGGACACTCATTTGTATATTGTCTCATCTCTCTACAATTGTATCATTTAACATCATTGAATTGTCTACTCCCCTTATATTCACTAGATCTATGACCTTTTTCTCCACACTTATAGAAAACATACATGCCATTCAAGTGTTTCCCAGGATGATTCTTTCCACAATTCTCACATAATGGAAATTGCTTCATTCCCTTCTTATTCATTGGTGATTCAGCTTTTCCATGGTTATTATAATGTCTCTTCTTATCTTGATTTCCCTTGAAAAAATTTGATCTAGAAAATTCCTTCTCTATTTTGATGGCACTTAATACAATTTCATCATATGATGAAAAATTTTGAGAAGCCAGTGCCCTTCGAAGACTTGGCTTAAGACCTTCAAAGAAATGATCAATCTTGTCTTTTAAATCACATACATAATCTATAGCATACTTGGATAATCTTATGAAGGTAGCCTCATACTGCGCAACACTCTCTTCTTCCCTTTTCTTTAGGATAAGTAATTTCCTATTCATTTTAGTTAGTTGTTAAAAAGGGAAATATTTTTTGAAGAATATATCCTTAAAAGTTATCCATTCTATATCTTTTATTTCTTCTTCCACAATGGTATTCTGGATCAAGGACCACCATTGATCAGCATCACCCTTAAGGCAATATACTTCCAATACTACATTTTCATTTTCATTGCATCATAATGCCATAAATATATTCTCAAGGGACTTGATACACTACATAGCTACCACCAGATTAGTAGTCCCACTAAAAGATGTGGACTTCTACAGCATGAAATGATCCAGTAAAGGTGTATCATGGTTATTCGAGATAGCCTGAGTAATTTTTCCCAATATGGTCATGATATGATAAACTCCAACATTTAATGTGTTGACATTCTTAGTGATAAAATCCCTAAATTTTCTACGGGTATTGATTCCCCTTATTCCATTAGTCACCATCACTAAACAATAGAATTCACTAAATTTTTTCATAGTTTATAATTTTTAACTAGAAAACACTTAAGATAATCTAAAAATTTATGCACAACTAATCTCATAATCATAAACATTGTTTATATTTAATTATAAATCCTTCATAATGGTTTGTAAATAAAATGTGAATTATCCTAAGAATATCCCCTAGGAGTTTCAACCTGTGTACACAATAAGGCCCTTTTCCGTGTACTAGGATACCCCAGGTCAAGCTCAAAGCTCCTTGTCAGAGTTGTTACCCCAAAGTACATTTTTACCAAAACCACATCTACTTATAGTATCTAGACAGGGATGTATTTTCTAGGAAGACCCACATAATCTCTACTTTATAAAAAATTTAGGATGTTCTTCTACGATTTTCCTCAAATTATAGCTTATGGTTATGTCCACTAAACTATGTTTCCTAAATCTAGTTTCCAAGGTTGCTGTTAAACTTCCTATGCTACCAACTGTAACACCCCAACCCCAAAATCCTGGAGCTGATGAATTACATATTACATTGGAATGATTAAAAGGAATGAAATTCCAAAGGAACAGTAAGTTCAGTAGTCTTTAAGAAACTAGATATATATATGATACCCAAATTACATTGGGAAAGGTAACAAAATACAATACATAACAAAAACTAATAAACTGCATCTAGAAAAAACTCAATAAATGGTCTCCTATTCATAACCTATTGAAGGTAAAAAAATTAAAGGGGTGAGATAAAATGCTCATTAAGGGTTAAAAATAACGGAAGCATATAATCAAATTGTGATAGTCAAAATGTCATAGTGAATAAATGAAAAACATACACAATTAATAAACTGAGAATGAAACTGCATCCATAGATTTTGTCATAGTGAAAACGTCATAGATATTAATAACTAAAAATTAATAAATAGAATTCTTATTAATTTGATGTCATGTATCTAGAACATGATACCACTATATCATATAATGGTTTAATTTTGTGCATAGATACCCATATGATTCTATTTTGTAAACAAACTTGAAGCGTTTTTCGCCAAATGACTTGTCTCATGAGACCTGTCGATGCACCGAAGGGATATAGTGGGCCCCACCCATCACTGAAATTCCAAATTATTCTTTATACATATATTTAATACAAGTTCAATATGCCTTCTCAATATCCGTATAGAGTAGAGGATTCGGATTCATCAAAATTTCAATAGTTAAATCAACATCCCAAATAAACACTGTATGTAAAAGGGTATAAGGGTTAAGACAATACTCATATACATGAAAAAATAATATGGATATATAAAATATTTATAAGTTCAAATGAAAAATTATCACAAAGGGGATTTAGGTACACCACATAAGAATTATTATATGGACAATACCAAGTAAATCACAATGAAATGGAAACCGAAAAAAAGTCCCTTACAATATTGTAATCAATAGAGTTAATAATCATCAAGTGAATCACTTAATATAATGAATATAAATATAATAATTATATTATATATAAAATGGTAGTAAACATACACCACATACAAGAAATAAGTGGTAAAAAATGGAAATCTCACGGAAATAAAAGTGAGATGAGAAACCCCTTACTTTATGCCTGAAGGTGTTCTCGATTGATCTTAATGACCTGAATAATAAAGTTTAGATTCATTAATTAATAATTAAATAACCTAATATAATTATAATTTATTTATTTTAACCTTATTAGGTTCATTTATGGATTTTTATGGGTTTAAGAGGTTCAATTTTATTGTTTTAGAAGCATTTTCTTCCTTAGTTCTCATGATCGGTTTACTTGTATTCATGAATGGAAGTTCATTTGAAATGTGGTTAAACATCCATAATTTCTAGTATATATTATTATTGAAATTATATATATATAAATGATCTTATAATGATTTTGTTTATATACCATGAGGATGACTCATTACATAAAAGTTAATGATAACTACTTGGATTAACTTGGCGGTTTTATGCATAATGAACTTGTTTTGTATTATTATTTTATATAAAGAGTGTGTGAGGATTCCAAAATATTACATAAGATAAAACACATATATTATTATCTAGTTCAACCATTATAAAGGTTTCATGACCATTCTTGAAGATGGTAATAGAAATTGAAAACATGTCGTCCTTGAATGTGATAAATTAACACATCTCGGACGGTGTTTTTATTTTTAGTATAAGCGGAGGGGGAAAAGAGAGAGATGATGATTAAATATTCCATTAGCATATTAAATTTATATTTCATGTAAGGTGTTTTAATTATCAAATCATTTGGATGAGGGTAGGTGAGGATATATCAACAAAATAATGGAACTTATAAAAGAAGTTGAAAGAAAAAGGAAGAGAGGTTAACCTCTTGAGTACTCCTCCTTGAGAATATCCTTAAGGGCTTTGCTTTTTGGAATTTTGGGGAGACCAAAAGGTATTGGGTGTGGGGGAGGGATTGGGAGGTGTATTTTAAATAACTTATGAAAGGATCAAAGCTTGATTGGTGTGGGAGGAAGAGGGGTGAGGGTGGTTTATATAGTGAAGGGGAGAGGGTTTTCTTAATATTTCAATCATTAGTTTATTATTTTACCTTAAGACAATAAATAGTGATTATTCCATGACCTAAAATATTAATAAGTGCGTTTGAGTTATATATTTTGGTGCTCACATCACTCATGATGTTAAGAATATTGTATTTAAATTATAATGTATTTATATGGTAAATTAATGTATTTTACTATTCACCAAAAATTCATGTATTTTAGAAAAATATAAAAAAAGAACCCTAACAATTTTTCAGCATTTAGAATCCAAAAATTTACTCCATTTTCCAAAAAAAAATTCTAAATATGATAAATTTAATTTTTAATTAAAATTATCATTTAATCAAAAAATACCAACACTTTAAATATTCATCTTCATTTTTAAAGTGCCTAAATTTTATTTACACTTTCATGGGTAAGGTTACCATTCATAAGGGTCATATTACTATTCATAAGGGTAAGTTAATATTTATAAGGGTAAGTTAATATTCATATGGGTAAGTTATTATTCACTGAAAATTAAGTTTATTCTATCAGACTGCAAATATCACCATGATCGCAACTGTGTATGTCCGTTTCTCAAAATTCAAAACACAGAAGTAGAAATTTTAAGTTTAATGGATAGGTTATGAATATCTCCTATAATAACCAAGTTTTGTTTTATAGAGACTCAGTTTTTCATGAAATATAGGCTATATAATAAATTGAAAGTATTTAAGAGAAACAAACCATAAAATATTTGGGGTGTTATAGTAAGTCATCCTCGAGCCATTAATATCTGTTTTATCCAAAAAAAATTCTAAACATCCTTGTATTTTAGGAACTCCTTCCCTTTCTTCTCTCAAGGGGGTTTTAGATGAACCTCTCTAAGGATTGATGAGGGTGATCTGGACTGAGCACAAATCCTTACTGGTGATTCAGATCCCTCAGCAGAAGAGTTTTCGAGGGAAAAGGATGCATCATTTTCTCCTGGCACTTTTCATGTCACCCCAATAGAGAGGTAAGAGGAATATGGTAATTTCATAAATAATTCTTAATATTTAATATTCCAATTACTAGCTTCCATTTCAATAATTTTTCATTTTCATCTCATGCACCATAGGATCTTGGGATTACTGATGTTATCCCTACGACTATCATTGAGGAAGTTGTTTACGGTCTCAAGTCATTGGAGGAGGGTCATATGCTAGGTCATAACCCAAATATTACAAGCATCTCCACGGGTGTGATTACCACTAGGCTTGGAATTTCAATAGATTCCAAGAAAAATCTTGGCCTGGAATTTGATGAAATACTGGAACATATTACAACTCCTACTACTTTACAAGAATTTGAAGCAAATAATAGGGAATTGAATGGGCGTGAGAATTTATCTTTTACATAGCCAATATTTTTTCCTAATGATCTAACCATAGCCCTTTGAATCATGAAGCTCCATCCATGGAGGATGTTACAGAAGAGGAGATGGTACAAGACCTAGAATTCCATATTTGTCCCATCGTTGAGGGAGGGACAACTTAGGTGGACCTTGAAATAGGAAGTATTTTTTTAGCCTCATTTAGTAAAACCCGAGTAGACCTAGGATAGTTCCCCTCATCAAGATGTGCCAGATCGAACTTCTGAAGTTAGAGATTCTAGGGATGAATCCTCTTAGGCTGATAACCTAGTATTGGGTATGGGTCACCAATAATTGTGATTTTGCCCCATTATCACATTATTTTGAGGCTAATAATGATTCTAAATCATCATTTAGGACTATCAATTCCTATGACTATGTATGAGGGAGGATAAGCTATACCAATTCAGCCAACATCAGAAGGTGAAGTTGACATTGTCTGGGAGGGAGGAGACTCAGGCACTTCTTTGAGTGTTTTGGTTCCGGAGTACATTTTTTCCACTAATAGTGACTTCGTGTCAGACTTGGAAATGCATGATTCTCTCAGTATCACATGTAGTAGGGCTAAGAGGATCATCTGGAATATAATTTCTGAGACATCTCTGGAAGACCTTCCTTCACATTTTGGCTGACTTCCAACTCTATTTATAATTTTGTGATTTGGTCGATTTGATTACCACTCAATTCACGTTGCTATGAAGGAATTTGTTTACATGTGGTAGAAAGAGCATAAAATTTTGAAAGATCTTATAAAGGAAAAACTTTTCTCTAATTTTAATGACTTTTGATCTCAGTTAACCTATGCGTAGGCTATCTGTAACACAAAGATGGAAAAGTTTAAACATAAAATCAAGGAGAATACCATTCAATCATCACACCTTTAGCGCTAATTGGACATTGTTCAGGGGAACTCAAACAACTTCATCATTCATTTGGAGAGGCTCAAATAGAAGGATCGTCTATCATTGCAACTGTAACAGAAGCACTTCTCCAGGCTGAGGATATTGAATCTGTTTTATTGACTGAGCTTCAATAAGTAGATGATGGGGATAGGGAGTTCATTCAATAGATAAAGAGTTGTGATAAAGGTCTCTTGTAATATATTATAGAGAGACTCCATCTTCTGGATGATCCTTTGGTTTTTCTCCATAAATGGAAAGAATTTTGTTTCTAATCATATATGTCTTCATCCCTGCCTTCTTCTTATGATCATAACATCAAATATGATTTTTGTGGAATGAAATATTCATATCGGTTAATAATAATCACAATGATGGGGATGGGTATACTCTAATTTTACCTATGAAAAGAGGATTAGTGAGAATATTTTGACTATTTATAAGGTCTTATGAACAAACCTACAAGTTTTCTATCTTTTATGACATCACCCTAATTTTTTTCCTAAGATTAATGTGAAGGATACTTGGAAAGAGGGACTTGGATTTTTCTTTGGTCTCCATTTTCTATTTTTCATCATGAAAAGTTTTGTGCATTTTATATTTTTATTTCTCAATATTGTATAAACTATATAGAATGTAGGTCTAATGAGATGAGACTCAAATTTTGTATATATTTCCCTTTCTAGGTTTTCCATATAGTGGGTTCTATCTATTTTAGTGGGAATTTTAAATTCATTCATAATAGACTAAAATGATAGTGTTTTAGATCAAATAGCTTTGACCATGAATTTTGAGATGATAAACCAAACAAGGATTGATGTCATGGAATGTTCTGATGTTATTCAGATACTTCCAAGGGGAATATTGAGCCATGATTTTATGGTTTATAATTCGAAAATGTGAAATATGGTAATAGAGGAGGTCTCTCAATGGGGATGAAGTTTCCTTTAGCTGACAAACCTGTTATGGGAGTTGTTTTATGCAAGGCCAACTAGGACGCATACTGAATAGTCAAGTAGTGGTATCCTTAGGCTAAAAGAGCCATTATTTTTGTGACTTATGCAAGTCCAACTAGGGAGTTAACTACACAGTCAAGAAAAAGAGTGCTCAGTAATTCTTACATTCTATTACTCATTGTCGAAGTTAGAGATTTAGATGTCTCAAGACCACCATGGGTGGGATTTCCAAAGGGAGGTGTCTAATAATGAAGGGAATATCTATATTGGTACATTCCATGAATGGGAAACCACTCATACATAAATTTGGATAGATTGGATGTGGTTACATTTTGTTAGATGGTCGATGTCAGAGGGGAAGGCCCCTTTTGGACAAAGGGTGAAAGTATCAAGTAGTTTAATGTCATGTGATCAGGACATTGATCGTGTAGTTTAACGTCTTATGTATAGGACATTATGATATATGGTATAAATTTTCACAACAAGTACATTATTCTATTCAATTTAAATTCATGTAGCAAGGACATTATGGGATTATAATTTATGTTTTTTATCCGTGACCAAAAGGTTGATGATTCTCTCATTCTTGGTAATTTGTATGGAAAATATGCTACTATATTCAGGTGTGAGAGGATAAAGTTGTAAGATGTGATTTGTGTATTCCCATATCCTAATATTGGTATTAATAAAAGGGATTGTGGAGTTATATGAGGTCTCTCCTGAGGATGAAGTTACTGCTGCTTGAAAACCTCATTTTGTGGGCCATTTTATGCAAGTCTAACTAGGGAAGATACAGCATGTTTATTAGTGGCATCCTTTGGATGAAATGCTTTAAAATTTGTGAGCAAATTATGAAAAGAAAACTGAGTCATATTATAGCATAGTTAGGCAAAGAAGTCCTCAAAAATTTTTATATTCTATCACTAAAAGCTGATAAAAGTTTATAGACATTCTGATCTCCCCAGGCATAGAGTTTGGTTTGTAAAGGAAATTACCTGAATGTGGAAGGGTTATTTCAAGTCATGATTTCCAAAGAATCATATGAATAGGATCTCTATAAAGGTATTACCTAAGTTTAGGAAGTATGGTGCCTATATTTTTAGGTCAAATGACTAGGAACATAATACAATGGAAACAAAGGATGATATGTGGTCGAATGGCCCAAGGTTATTCGAGTATGATTTGAACATATGAAGGGGAAAATGTAAACCATGGTCTTGGAGACATTTAGATCAGGAGAGAGGATATGGGAAAAATATGAAAGGGATAACCACTCAATTTTAATCTCAGGTTTGAAAATACCATCGTCAAATCTTAAAGGGACATAAGAGGCATCTCCTAAGGGAAAATTTACCGCTATTTGGAAAAACTCATTATGGGGGTTGTTTTATGCTAGGCCAACTAGGGTACATATTTCATAGTCAAATAGGAGAATCCTTTAGCTGACAAGCTCTAAAATTTGTGAGAAACTTATAAAAATCCAATTGGGATTTATTACAGCATAGTTAAGAAAAAGATATCTCATGTATCATACATTCTGCTACCAGAAGTTGAGGAAAGATTATGAAGATCTGAAGGTGTTCAATATTAAGAGTATGATGCGTGGAATGGATATTTCCAAGCATAAAGGAATATTTTGTACTGATATTGTCTATGAGTTAGAATTACCCTGTATAGATCTAACATATACATAGAAGGGTACATCTCTGTTTCCTTGGTGGGCTCCCTAATGAGGGGACCCAAAATAAAATCTCCTGCATGGACCTTTATTTTTCTGTAGGAGAGGGGTAATTTTTATTTTCCTCATGGATGAGACTAGGATTAGGGAATATGTGTCACTAAGTATCTCAATAGGATAAGAATCAAGACACACGTAGTTCTAACAATAAAGGTCCCCCATACTAATTGAATTCATATATGGAGGACATGGGAGATTTGGATGCAGGTTCATGCGTTATGTGAGAACTCATATTGGATCTCCTCATATAGATCTGACTCATACATGGGATAGTAGAGGCTTTTCCATGTTGTGTTTTGGTTGGGCCTAGGATCAAATATTTTAGACATCACTACGTATCTCTAGGGGTGATAATAAATCCACACATAGTTCTTGAAGGACTATGCAGTTTATTGTCATACGGTGAGGACATCTGGTGTTCCTTTTAATGTCCTGCAACTAGGAATATGATAGCCCTAATGATAATTGATACACCTTATTTATATGGATAACTCCTTTCCCAAAATCCTAATCCCATGTGTGTCACGACCCATCCTCGGGGCCCGTGCCGTGACTACCCCAAGCCTGCCTTCCATAGGCTAGGGGCTGGCGACTAGCACCAAAGGTGTAAATCCCAATAAAAAGGGAAGGCATTGCCTTTATAAAAGTAAAAAACACAATATAATACAAGCGGAATCAAACACTAAGTACAAAAGAAAGTTATGAAAGTTAAATGGGCTAAAATAGAAACCCAACTAAAAAGTACAACTACATCTGAACGAAAGTACAACATGAAAGACAAACAGCTGGAAAAATAGAAGTAGCTCCTGGGTCGTCCACCTCGAATCCTACCTAAAGGGTAGGTACAGATAGCCTCCTCAACACTCTCTCCCGTCAACCTCCGTCGAGTACTGTCTCATTGTGAAGTCCACCTCCGCATACTGACTCGTCGTGAGGTCCACCTCTGGGTACCGTCCAGTCCTCAAACACTCAGCCTCCGTCTGAGATGTTCGTCATCTGCATCCAACACAACGAGGTACGGGCATAGCCCATGTAGGGGTGAGTATAACGATACTCAGTACGGACCCCGATACCCTCATGGTCTCACTAAATCCAACAAGGATAACCACAAAGTAGGATCTAAACAGATAACCCTTACTTAGGTATAATCCCATACTTATACCTAAATTATCAAGTAACCCATCTCAATCAAGAGGTATCACACAGATATGAAATCAACGGATAACCACTACTTAGGTATATGCCCATACATATACCTAAGTTATCAAGTAACCCATCTCAATCATGAGGAAATTACAAAGGTCAACCACTCAGCTCAAACCAGGATTTTCATTAACGAAACTGCAACTGCTGAAGAGCTCCTCCTCTGTCGAGTACACTGATCATGTCACGACTCCGAGGTGCTTCGCACTAACCTTAGACTGCTGAGGTACTCCTCTTGTCGAGTACTGTGGGTCATCCACCCAAACACAGTAGTGCTCCCTGCCGAGGTGTGCCACCCAAAAACAGTAGTGCACCCCCCCCCCCTAATAGCCTGCAGAGGTACTCCTTCTGTCGAGTACCGCGGGTCAGCCACCCAAACACATTAGTGCTCCCCGTCGTGGGTCTTCCACCCAAACATAGTAGTGCTCCCCCACTAGACTATACAAGTCACTCCGACTCGAATCAGACAAGCAGTCATTAGGTCTCATTCAACTACACGGTCTTTGTACTCCATAAGCTCGTCTCCGGGAGGGTCCTCTCCATGATCTACTGTTTGATACTCCAAGTATCACAAAGTCCCATGAAGAAGTATCTCAAAGTACCTCCTCGTCATAGGGGTCTCAACGCAATAGACGACACGTCAATCAGACGCCCGGTCTGTGAGTTATTAGCATATTAGTCCCAGGGGCCCGGTTGGTTTCGTGTACGAACCAACCCGGTCGTATCTCAACTGTACCTCTAACTCTCATAGGGTATACTCAGAGGTACTTTTTCTAAACAGGAACACCAATTCCGCTGACGGTTCGCCAAACAGACGTTCGGTCTGAAAGTTATCGGCTTTTCCGTTCCAGGGGCCCGGTTGGATTTCGGGTACAATCCTACCCATCCATACTCCAACTGCATCCAAACCTTAGGTGAAGTATACCAAAAGATCCTTCATACAAAAATCAATCCAAAAAAGTCGACGGCACGTCAATCAGACGTCCGGAACTCAAGTTATAACCGTTTCCGCTCCAAGGGCCCTGTTGGTTTCGGGTTCGAACCAACTCGGCTATACCCAAACTTCACCGAAACATCGAGTGTAATATACTGAAACGACCGTCTCGATCCAAGGATCCCAACGAAACTGACGGTGTGTAAATCGGAGGTATTTATCCCAAGTTATGGGAGTTTAAATGGATCTTTCCGGAATTAGGGGGTTCAGGTCCGGTCCGACCCGGCCCGATACACCCTGGGTCGGCCCGAACCGGGTCGACCTGACCCAGGTCCGGGTCCGGCCTAGTTGGGTGCGGTCCGGCCCGGCTGGCACGGTTCGGCCCGGCGGTGGTGGCCCGGCCCGGCGCGGGCGGTCCGGCCCAGAGCGGGTGGTCCGGCCCGGCGCTGGCGGCTCGGCGCGGGCCGAGCGGGGCGGCTCGGCGCTAGCCGAGCAGGGCGCAAAGGGGGGCGCCGCCCCTTTCGCTGGATGGGGGTTTCAACCCCCAGCTTTTCTGGAACGGCCGGCCATTAAGGCTGGCTGGTTGATCCACGCGGGACCCACGGGGGTCCCACCTCTGGGGTGTGTCGACGTCTGGCTTGACCGGCTGCCTCCCGTTGTCCCACCGTGGCCAAAGGGTGCAGCTCTTCCCCGATCGGCGCGGCACGACGGCGCCGCGCCCTCATCCGCGGCCCGCTCCGGTTGCGGCCTCCCTCGGGTCCTCCGGCACAGCGAAACGGCGCCACGCACCACCGCTGCGGTCCGCTCCGGCCGCAGTACCTTCGGCTTAACGGGCGAGGCGCAATGGCACCGCGCACCTCCACGGTGGCCCGCTCCGGCTGCGGTTCTCTCATTCCTGCGCGGTGCAACGGCACAGTGCCCTCTTCACCACAACGATCCATGAAGACCAAAAAAAAATGGTAGGAGGATCGGTCGTGTTTGTACGGTCCGACCTCCTCCCATTATTACGATAACAAGTGGTCATATCTTAATTCACAAAGATAATGAACAAAACTTGTTCGAAGAAAAACCCCTACCTCGACACAAGTTGTCGAACGATGATCGTCGTGAGAAACGGCGTCGCGGGGTCAAGCTCCGTATACGTCGATGGAGAACGTCTGAGGAGGAAGCAACATCTCCCTTCCTTTTTCATGGAGAGAAGATTGTATGGTGATGTCAATGGCGAGTTTCTGTGTCGGTGCCTCCTCCTTGGTCATGGATGAAGAATATGATGGAAGAAACCGAGTCGCCAAGTCGATACTCTCCCTCGGAGAAATAGCGTTCTTCGTTGAAGTGGTAACGTTCTTCACCGAAGAAGATGAAGTTCTTCCAAGGGACAAGAGATCTCCCTCACCCAATATCCTCACACAACTAGGCAACCTAATAAAATAAGGCCTCCCCCTTATTTTATTATGTTTGCCATGCCTTTTCAAAAACTCAAAATTCAAAAACTAAACTATTTAATTAAATAAGCATGAGTTGTCAAATTAAATGGGTTGTTAAGTTGGCAAGATTAATGAGGGTGAGAGGGAGGTGTTACTCACATAAAGGGGGGAGTTAGGAAGTTTATGTAATGTGAAGGGGTGGGGATCGTGTGGGCCCCACCTCACCTTTATCCTCTAAAGGGTTGTTAGTAACCAGTGAGTCCCACACCAACTCCCACACATAGGATTAAACCACTTAGAATAAGGAAATAAAATTTTAACACAATTTTATTTTACATTACATTTAATCCACAATTTTAAACAACTCCTCCTGAGCAAACTCACATCCGGGAAAGGTCCTCTTAAGAAAATACCATCGCTGTGGTTTCATCGGTGCCCTCAGATTTTAATTCCGAGCACCCGTTCAAAAGATAAATATACTCACTCGTTCGTTCACTGAACATACCTGAGCTAATCTTCGGAAATTGATTCCAGGCACACCGGGCTTCACAATCAGGTGCCGTCTGAAACCGCGCACTCGCAAAATTCCAAAGAAATTAAGAAAAAAAATTCCTTGAAATTTTCGGGTCTTTATAATGTGAGTTGTTCTTGGTGTGAGAAACAATTCATGGTGAAGTTTTCTTTTATAGCACAAGGGAAACATAAGTGAAGGATAGGGGCATGTTGATTATGTGGTGGTTGGGCCAGGAGATATGATCCAAGAATCTCTACATATCTAATAGGGGTGAGAATCAAGCTTCATGTAGTTATTAAAGGATATTACCTGTGTAGGTTTGAATTTGTACATAGAGAGTAGAGATTATTTTGTTGTTTAAATGTAGTTGAACTCAAGATTGGAGATCTGGGTGTCCCTGTGTATCTCATGGAAGCAATAATCATGACACACATAGTTCTTGAAGGATCATGCAATTTATCTTCATGCAGAAATGACATGGGTGATTCCAATGTGAAAAATGAATATTACAGCTATACCAAGGTGTAGGACCTAGGCGTCACTATGTATCTTATTGGTGAAAGAATCAAGCCACACACAGTTCTTGAAGAATGTTCCCCACACTAAATGGGTTTTGATGTGGGGAAGGGCATCTAAAATATTTTCCAGATTAATGGTTATGCCCAAAACATGGGTCTTAGGTTCCATTATGAATTTCATTATACTGAGAATTGATCTATATATTTTGGAAAAGTTCCTCATATAGATCTGGTTCATACACAGGGAAAGGGGGATTTCCTTTTGGTCATGGATGGACTCGAGATAGAAGATATGGGCACCACAACGTATCTCATAGGGGTGATAATCAAGCCACATATAGTTCTTGAAGCACTGTGTAGTTTATTTTCATACGATGAGGATGTTGGTAGTGCAATTTATCATCTTGTAGTAAGGATGTGAAAATTTTGGGACTTATACCTATAAAAAAAGGGGTCCCAAATTCAATTATATATATGGAGTGGAAATGATATAAGTGTGGCTTATACATGAGGGCTACCCAGATTTCTTTCTCATGTCTATCCAAGAGGGTATATCGACCCACTGAATGTTAAGAGTGATGTGATTGGGAACTATATGTGAAATGGGGGGCCATTTTTAAGGGATCATGAGGGATATCTCAACTCGTGGTACATTGGGGGTTTATTAATGTTGAATGAAAATGACATTAACCATGCAGTTTAATGTCATGCGGTAAGAACAATGGGTGTCTTGCAGTTTATTTTTATGTGACAAGGACATTATGTCATGCATTTTATTATCATGTGACAAGGACATTATGTCATTAATTTTATGTTCATGCGACAAAGACCCACTATGTAGTTTAACATCTTGCAACATGGACATTTATCATGTAATTACAATAAATATTTCTTCAAGAACATTTTATTGGTTGGGGTTGTAGTGAGTTCTTCATCCATTGAGATTAAGGAATAATCTCCATTAGATTGAACCTTATGTATAGAGTATGGTCCCTCTCAATTTGGATCAAGATTAAGAGGCTTCTTTCTTGGTATAATTGGAGTCATAAGGACCAGAACCAACTCTCCTTGGAGGAAGGAATGGAGGTGGACCTTCTTGTTAAAGGTATGTTCTCTCCGGTTTTGATATAACTCCATGTGATATAAGGTTTGCAATCTCTTTTCATCCAGTCACTCCAATTCATCCAGTTATTTCTATTACTGTTCATCTATAGATAGCAAGTCACATATGGAAATAAGAAGCTATGGTAATTGAACTTCAATGGGTAAGACTGCTTCTATCACATATACTAGGGAATACGGGGTTTCCCGTGTTGTAGTATGGGTCATAGTCCAGCAATCCCATAAGGCATGGAAGAGCATGTTAGTCCAATAAATTCTTATCTTTATCCACCATTTTATAGAGTATTTTTGATAGGATCTTTTTTAAATCCTTTATCTGTCCATTATCCATTACGTGATAGTGGAATGAATGGTTGGATTTGATATTGTATTCTTAATATATATTATCTACCTTAGTAGAGCATAAATTGGTTCCATTTTCCATCAATATGGTATGAGGGAAACAAATGTTTTTAATGATTTTATATTTAATGAAACTAACAATTATTTTGGCCTCAACTTATTTTAGGTGTATTGCCTCAACCCATTTGGAGAAATCGGTAGTAGTCAAGATGTATTTGAACTGCTTGGATGTAGTTGGAAGGTATAGCCCCACTACAACTATTTCCCATATGGAAAATGGACATGAGTATTTGGATGTATGTAGAAACTTTGGGGGTTTATTGATGAAGTTGGAAGTAACCTGAAAGAAATGGAATTTATTAGTAAATTATGTGCAATCATGTGTCATCGAATGCTAGAAGTATCCAAGCCTTCGAATTTTATCAGAAAGCTTGTACCCTAAATGGTGGGGGCCATAAGATCCTACATGTACTTCTTCCATAACATCCATAGTCTCTTCTTCATCAACACATATAATAAGGACTACATTAAATATTCATTTTATAGGATTTTTGAGTGATTTGGCCATCATAAAGATTGAAATTAGCTCCTCACTGCTGGATCTGCTTTCTTCCAGCATTGTCCAATGGGACCTCATCCTGAAGGTAGTCCACAATGGGTGTCATCTGTCCCATGGTAGGAACATATGAATCATGTAAGGGTATTAATTCATTGATATCCTCTATTCTAACTTGAAAAAAAAGATTAGACCATCTGGCGATGAGAAATACTAATGACTGTTTTGTCCCGATTTGGATTTTCCAAGGTTGTGGGTGCATTTTTCGATGGATCAGCCTGGAAATTATATGATCACGGGATGTGATTCAATACTGGTTATGAATTTAATTATACCATTAAACCTTGTACATAGTAAAACATGTGAATTATATCCTCTTTTCTAATGGCATACTCCCCATTGATTTTCTTGATTACCAACTCTGAGTCACCTTTCGCTTCCAGTTACTGATATTTGAAGTTTGAATTCTAGGCCTGAAATTAGAGCTTTATATTCTACCTCATTGTTAGTAAAACCCTCTAATAATAGGAAGGAGTATAGAAACACTTTATTATTTATGGAAATAAACACAATATCTAATCCTTTTTTTAGTGTAGGGCAGTCCATTCTCTTTCTTATTGGGCTTCTGGATGCACCATCAAAATACATTTCCCATGTTTTCGGGAGCATTTTAATAGATAATGTTTCTTCATAAATCAATTTAGTATTTAATGATTTCTCCTCTGTAAATGGGTTCTCACGGAGGAAGTCTAACAGGGCCATTCCTTTTACTACTTTTTGATGTATGAACTATATGTCAAACTGTTGCAGAATAATTGGCCACCATACTAGACTTCCTATCAGTATAGGATGATTGAGGATAAATTTGAGCAGGTTATTGTGAGAAACCAAGTACATATCAAGGTTCTGTAGGTAGTGCCTCAATTTATAAATAGAAAATATTAATGCCAGATAGCTATTCTCGATATTTGAATAATGAGTATCAGGGTCAAGCATGGTTTGGAAAAGATAATAGAGGCTTTTTCATTCTTATTATCATTATTCTATGTGAGGAAAGAACCCAATGATCACTCTAGGTATTTCACATATAGAATGAGTGATTTTCCTTTAATAGGTGGAATCAACACTGGTTGGATCAATATATATTTCTTAAGGGTTTCAAATTCTTCTTGATAGTAATTCGTCTACTGATATGTGATACACTTCTTCATCAATTTGGTGAAGGGAAAACACTTGCCTACAAGGTTGGATATGAAGTACCTGATATAGTCCAATTTTCCTTGAATTTCTTTAAACTCTTTTAGGTTTCAAGGATGCGACATGCTAAGGATAGATTTATTCTTTTAAGTATCAAATTTGATACCATGATGGAATACAACGAAAAAAAAAATCATGAGGTTACCCTGAAATCACATTTTAAGGGATTCATATTCAGGTTATTCTATCAAAGATTTCTAAATATGGTCTCTATGTTATCCAACTGATCATAATGTGGTTGGGACATGACCACTAGATCATCAACATAGCATTAAATACACTTATCCAATAATGTTTTGAAGATGTGGTGCATGGAATGTTGGTATGTGGAACCAACATTCTTTAAGACAAAGGGAATTACCTGATAGTTGAATACTTTTTAAGGTGATCTAAAAGTTTTGGCTTCTTTATCCTCTGTGTCCATATATATTTGGTTGTACCCTGAATGGAAATCCATGAAGGATAGGGCCTAATAATCAGTTGTTTCATCAAATAGGAGCTCTATGATTGGAAATAGAAAATCATATTAGGAAAAATACTGGAAGAGATCTCTAAAATCAATGAAAAATCTAATTTGAACATTATTATTATTTATTAAGAAAATGGTTTCTAGCCATTTAAGATATTGTACCTCTCAGATAAAGTCATCCTTGATGATGTTGTCCACTTCAGCCTCAATTTTAGAGGAATGAGTCAGGTGTGTCCTTCTGGCTATCTGCTTGTATCCCTGATAACCTTCTACAAAATCTAGGTGATGGGTGGACACTTCAAGGTCAAGTCCTATAATCTCTATCTAATTCTAGGTGTACACATTCTGATGCTGCTTCAGGAAAGAGGTATATTCCTTCTATTCTTTGGTAGCTATTTCCACACTAATCAGAGTGGGTTGTAGATCATTTTCTATACCCATATTTATCTTTATAAGTTCATCCATAGTGGTGTAGATTCCTTCCTCAAATTTTGGAGATCCATACTTGAAATCTTCCTCTTCTTCATGCTTCACTGCTTACACCTTTACCTGGGGAGTAGGTGGTGAAGTAATTTCCTTGGAGGGAATAGGGGAGTCACTATTTAGACATCTAGAGGATGAGGCAATCATTTTTGGCTTGCTTACAAGCATAAATCCTTCTTGAATCCCTGAAGGAGAAACGAGGGACTGAGAATCAGTCTCTTCACTTTCTCTTGTTTTCACAAAAACCTCTTCCAGTCCAGTTGATGGAACTGGGATTTGTTGGAGCTTAGGGGACGGAATGAAAATATTTTCATTCAATATTTAATTATCACTTAGAAGTTTGATATATTCTTCATCACCCTCAGGCTCAACTATCATGATTGAAATTATGGAAGTTTCGAAATGAGTGCTTGAATTTAGGCCCACCACATCAATTTAATTAATGGGAAGTACATAATCTACACTGAGCTTCTTGAAACGGTTAGCTAGAATCATCTCCATGCCATTTGGGGAATTAATTCAAGCAACATTATTAGCCATATATTATTTACCTCCCTTGTGATAAAATACTACATTGATGTATTATGTCTCACAAGATTTGAACACTGCCTTTTCACCATGCAATGTTCCAATTTGACCATTGATACAATATTTGAGACATTTTGGTATGAAGTAGGAATGGTTTCATGCTGATGTAGCCAAGGTCTTCCCAATAGAACATTGAAATTCATATAATACCAAACAACCATGATCTGTGAGTTAGACACAAGATCCCCAAACTGAGTTCTGAGTGTGATATCGCCAAGAGGTTCTTGCCCATTATTTTCATAACCCTCTAACATGAGATTGGAGGGAGACAAGTGAGAATCCTTGAGACCTAGTATGCGAAGTGTCCGGACTATGATGAGGATGACTCTAGAGCCATTGTCAATGTAGGACCATTGGATATCAATGTCATTTGTCCTACCAAATATATATATAAGGGTATGACATGTCCTTATATGACAACATTATCATCTTTGTCTGTGAAAGAGATGACCACATAGAATTCTATAGGATCATTCTCTACACGATATACATTAGTAGTAGCAACCTTGACTTAAAACTCTCAAGGGCTTGATAAGGCCTTAATGAGTTCTTCTTGGAGGTATTTTGATATACTTAGGGAATCTAGTATTCATAACTTAGCTGATACTTGGGATAATTGCTTCAAGATATTATATATTTGGTCTAAAGTTCTGCACTTACCTGCCTGAGGATTATAATTTTTAGGAACTTTAGGAGACAATTTTCTTGATGTGGATGGACCATCCCTTGGGTTAGGAGCTATATGTGCTATTATTATTGGTCAATTAGGCCGATTGGGCCATCCTAACCACAAAGGAGAAACTGTCATATCCTATAACTGGTATTCCAAGATGATCATGACAAGGTACACCCTATCATGTGTGGAGGAAGAAATCCCTTGTTCTTTTTGAGCTCAATGTATATCTTTCCCATGATTTTCAGCTGCATAGATAGTTCGAGCAGGGGTTTGGTTGATGTAGTGGATCCTAGAAAGACCATGTCTTCCCCTTTATCCTTGACCTTGAATACCTCTTCCCCCAATTCCCAAATAAAGTGTAGAGAAATTGGGTTCATAATCAAAATCATCATGTGTGAATGGATCCATTATGTGAATAACATTAATGGAACCAAAAATCAACTCCTCATCTGATGAAGATTTATTATGACGGGATGAATCTTATTGTACCATTTGGTGGGGCGGTGCCTGTGCTTTTGGTATTGTCGGTATGAAGTCGGATAAATTTAGGGCTAACTTTTTCCTTAACATGAGTTCATGTTCTTGCATTTTCTTATTACACTTTTGGACATGTCAATTTTTTGAGGATTGGACTTCAGAGGATTGAGCTGCTGATGAAGCTAGTCATACTGTGGCGGAAGAAATCGAGGGCACAATTAGCAGTTTCAGCTATGCTCAAAGAATAGAATGAGTTTGGTTGATTGTTTTTCTAACGATCCAGTCTTATAACTTCTATGAAATATTGCTCTTAACTTCTTGTCATTAATTTTATTCCTCTATTGGGATAGTGGAGGAAACATAAGCCACATGATCAGGTGAATTATTTAACTTCACTTTCCCAAAGTCTACCATATTTGGCATGAGTTCTTTGAAAACAAATTAATCATGGATGTGGTTCCCTATCATTTGATGGAAGGGGAAATAATTTGGGAGATATTCATCTCCTTCCCTACATGGTTTCTTGGGATTTGGAAACTTGATTAAGTTATTTTCCAATACCGAGATGAAGTAGTTTAGGACTTGGTTATCTCGAAAATATTACACCTTGTCTTTCATCTCCTCAAACAATTTCTACAACTGGTCACTTTGATCATTCTGATGAGGCAGGAATTTCTGATGATGTTCGGGAGGTGGAGTCATGCCATATGGTGTATGATTTTAAGTATGAGTGACTAAATGGGCCTCCTTAAGTGTAATTGTAGTGGTCTATCCTTTTCCTTTTATCCTTCCCTGAGTTAATGAAATTACTCAGGACTTGGATTGGATCACTGTGATGGAGTTTTCCACCTATTGAGAAATTGAGGAAATGTCATGAATATAATGACCCATACTTTACATACATTGTTAATACTTCAAAATTTAAGTATACTTATTACAACATATAACAAAACCATTAAAGGACCATATAGGTATAGTGTATTTAGAAACTGGGAAACATAAACAACTGGTTCACAATGTATCTACATTGTCTCCCATTTATTTCATCATATCTAGAGTCCCTTTTGGAATATCCTACTTAATAACCTTCTTCCTGACCTGGGGAAAGAAAACATACAAAAGGGTGATCTCAAATTCTCAGTAAAGGTAAAAAAAAGAAATATCAATCACATCATATTCATAAGAACATAACATTTTGGAAATATTAACCTGCAAAAGAGATCATAATTTCATAATCATGGGATAAATCATAGTAGTGAAATGTAATCCCAATAATCGTAAATTAAAACATGAAACTTTGTGTCATACACACACAATCATAGAGAATCATTTCTTATTAGTCAATACTCATTTCCAATATTATCTTAGTGGACAAAGTCCATTTCTGAACTGAGTTCACTCCTCGTTTCAGTCCTGTTTCACTGAATCGGTTTAACCTGTTGTTCCAGCCATGTCTATCTCATGAGATATAAATCTTTACCCAATTCATTGGAGGGAGATATAGGTCCCACCCATCTCATAAAGAAACCATTCTTATGTGTGCCACAAAATCATAAATCATACATCATAGCATAACCCATGTAATAAAAATGGGAATCTTAAACTTCATGTCATCATAACATAATCCATATAAGATAAAAGGACAAAATAAAAATAATTTCATCATAACATAATCAAATCAATGTAAAAATAGGGATATAAACAGAACCCTATATTATCTTAGATGGAAAATAATTTTGATAAAACACTTGAACTCCATTCGTGTGGAAAATATCCTTTCTACTTCAAAAACATTTTCCCTTTCTTAACATGTCATACAATTTTAAACTAAAATAAGTTGATTAAAAATAAACTTGAACACTTGTAAAGGATGCTTCTTGGAAATAATGTTTTAAAAATTCATTCATGCCGTATAAGTTAAAAAAACATTCTTCTCGTACTTATGTCGGAAAAGTCAAAAAGTACCTCGTACGAAAAACGACAAAAGATTCCTTTCATATCTTTTACTAAAAACTCACAAATGGGTAAAATTGGATTTAAACAATTTTATGAGTATAGAAATAATATTACATATTGAGGAAATATTTATGTGGGTGATAAATATTCCCCAGTAAATTCAGAAGTATAAACAATCTCAGATAAAAATGAGATTGCGAGATTTTCCCTTACCTTAGGTCTGATTTGCTTCGTAAGTGTCTGAACCTCCTGTATAATGATTTAAATAATGTTATTGACTTCTTAAAGAATCATAATTATTTTTATTATATCATATATGGTTGTATTCTTAGCTTCTTATTAGTAATATTTCATTACTACTTGTTATTCGGGTGTTTATTACTTTTTGTTCTTATGCGTGTTTTGTCGAATAAATTCTTATTCTTATTTTTAGGTTATAGATACCTCATTTCAAGAATGGTATTAGTGTAATATATATCATATTAATTCATTCAATTCATTTATATAATCATTATGAAATGAAGATCATGTAGAACGAGTCGCATCACATCGTGGAGATGGTATTCTGTACATACTCACGAGCGATGATATCGTTCCCATAATAGTGGAATTGTATTGGAGTGTATGTATACTGTTTCAGAATAAATATAAATTTACAATAATTATATATAGTTATTCTTTACACCATTATACTCATCCAAGTAAGGTGGTGGTGGAAAATAGATTACACCACGGCGTGGAGACGGTATTCCATAGGTACACACGCGCGGTGATTTTGTTTTCCGTAGGATGGATAGATGGTGAAATAGGATTGTTTCATAATTATAATAACATATCCGTATATGAGTGATACTTATGTTATTACTTCATAATGAAACAACTAAATAAGAAGAAGTGGAAGAAGAAATAAAGTTGAAAGAATCGGTAACGGACATTACCTCTTCTTTGAAGCGCCTCTTTGAGACCTCCTTTTAGGGCACTAAAATTGGTCTTTGAAGAATACCAGGACCTCTAGGATGTTTCTAGGGAAGTGTAGAGGAGTATTTTTCATGGTTTGGTCGAGCTTGAAGTCTCAAAGTGGTGTGAGGAAGAGAGGGAGGAGGTTCCCTTTTATAAGGGAGGTGAGGGGCACCTTAGGAAAACTAAAAATATCATTTTATTATAAAGTCATATTCGGTTTTTAATAGCTCCAAATTGATTTATTTCAAATATAAGGTGGGAATGGGTCTAAATCCTCTCATCCAATAGAATTTATACATGTTTAGGTTCCTATTTTAACCTTATCATTTAGATTTAACTTTAAGTTAGATAATTTTACTTTTACTGTGTCTTCTTGTTTTCTTACACTATATGGTTAATAAACTTACTATAACAAGACAAACGAACCCCAAGATGTTTATTATTAATATATATTACCTTATCTAAGTCATTTAGACGAAAATTATATATTTAGGAATAAAATAACAATTAATAATATAATATTTGTTTTAAAAACAATTTTATGTCAATTTTGACACTATTTGGTAATTGATTTTTGTGAAAATCATAACAGAAAGATTAGTTCTAAAAAGTTAATTAAATCAATACTAACATGTCATATTAACATAGAAAATTATTTTAATTCTTAAAAAGTCTCAAATTACATTTATTTGGGTATTTATAACATCAATTATGTCAATATTTCAATAATAATATAATTACTGCATCATCATTGTGTCATAAATAAATTAAATTATTTAATGTCTAAAAATTAAAAAAAAATACCATTATGTAGGAAATAGTTTTATCTTTCTTATGAATATTTATAGTCGAATTTATCTTATTTATAATCCTATATTAAAATGATTTAGTTATTAAACTTTGATTTTAACTATTTTAACCCTTCTTTAAATAAATTAATAATAAATGTCCTAATCTAATCCAAGTGGGCCTAAATGGTCATATTTTCTTCCTAACATTGTTTCTGCTCGAATTAGACTTATCTAATAGAATTGGGACATGTTTTAGGGTAATAATAATAACATTTTTACCCTTAATTACCCTATTTACTTTTAACCGTGGTAAAAAAAAGAAAAAAGTTACTATTCACAAAAAATTATTTTCATCTCATTGAACCACATTTTAGTCCTTGATATTAACTGTGTCTCTCGGATTTTCGAAATTCTACTCACATAAGCGGTAAAATTAAGTTTTATGTAAATTTGCAAATTCTCTTAGGAGGTGGGTAAAAGACGGTGAAAAGTTCGATAAAATTTTTATATATCTAAAATTATTATAAAATGACTCCAATGAATTGCATTGAAATTATATAGGTATTATGTATCAATTTTGACCTAAAATAAATTTAAATAAAATAAGTAATTGTTTAAATAAAAAGTCGGTTTTTAAATAGTAACACAGTGTTTTCACTATTCATCCAAAAATTGAAATTTTTCATAAAAATACCAAAATTTCACCCTAGGCTAATTTCGATATTCAGAATCCAAAAATGAAGTCCATTTTGAAAGATGAAATTTACAAAATTTTAAAAAGTGGGTATTATTATTCATAACGGCTAGTTTTAATAATATTTTAATAGCACATCGCTGTTTAGTGAAATTCAGTATTGCGTATGACGCAACCTATCGAGGAAGGTAGCGATTGCATGTAACGAAAGCCAAGATAGTTTTGTGTGTATTAAAAGATTACTTTGATGATTTATATAACATAAAAACAAAATATTTCTCATAAAATTCTCAGATGTTACATTCTACCCCCCTTAAAATGAATTTTTCCCTCGAAATTCGTCACTTTGTAACAAACAAATGAGGATACCTCTCCCTCATCATATCCTCAAGCTCCCATGTAGCTTCTTTTAATTGGTGGTTCCTCCATCAAACTTTCACCAAGCGAGTGGTCTTGTTTCGTAGGACTTTTTCGCTACGATCCAAAATCTCTATCGGCTATTCTTCATAAGAAATATCTTGCTCCAGCAGTATAACTTCTGAGCTGAGTACATGTGAAGGATCAGGTATGTACTTTCTCAGTAGAGATACATGGAACACATCGTGAACTTGAGAGAGATTTGGTGGAAGCGTCAATCGGTAATCTACCTTCCCAACACGATCAAGTATTTCGAAAGGACCGATATACCTTGGGCTCAGCTTTCCCTTCTTTCCAAATCTCATTACTCTCTTCCAAGGAGATATTCATAAGAACACTTTATCACCCACTTCAAACTCTAGGTCTTTTCTTCAGTTGTCGGCATAACTTTTTTGTCGACTCTGAGGTTCTCTTATGTGTTGTTGAATAGATCGGATCTTTTCTACCATCTCATCAACAAGATCAGGTCCTAATAGCTTTCTTTCCCAAAATTCATCCCAGCAAGTTGGAGTCCTGCATTTCTTTCCATAGAGAGCTTCATAAGGTGCCATCTGAATACTGGAGTGAAAGCTATTATTATAAGAAAATTCCACCAAAGGTAGGTGCTGATCCCAACCACCTTTGAAATCCATAGATCAAGCTCTCAACATATCTTCTAGAGTTTGAATTGTCCTCTCAGACTGACCGTCTGTCTGAGGATGATAAGCAGTGCTGAAACTCAACTCTGTATCCAGAGTATGCTGAAGAATTCACCAGAAATTCGAGGTAAATCTCGGATCCCGATCAGATATAATGGAAAGTGGTACTCCATGCAATCTTACCACTTCCTTTACATATATCCTGGCAAGCTGATCTAGAGAGAAATCCTCTCTAATAGTAATGAAGTGTACAGACTTTGTAAGACGATCAACTATGACCCAGATGACATTATTACCTTTGGATGTTTTATTAAGTCCAATGACAAAGTCCATAGTGATGTTTTCCCATTTCCATTCGGGTATGGGTAATGGTTGAAACATCCCCTTAGACTTCTGTCTCTCAGCTTTAACTTGCTGACAAACCAAGCATCGAGAGACATATTCAGCAACATCTCTTTTCATGCCATCCCACCAGAAGTACTCTTTCAGGTCCCTATACATCTTCGTGCTTCCAGGATGAATAGAGAATGAAGAACTATGATCCTCATCCAGCAGCTCCTTCTTTAATTCTGGGATGGGAGGAACACAAACCCGATTCCTGAACTTTATTATCCTATCACAATCAAGGTTGAATTCCGAAACATTTCTCACCTTCTTTTGTAACTCTACATCTTCTTTTCGTGCCTCCTTAATCTTCACATGTATAGATGGTTGAACATTCATTTGAGAAAGATATGATTTTTCCCCTTCCATTATAATTCCAAGATCCATCCTTTGTAAATCCATAAATATTGGATCTTTTGTGATCCTCATCATAGATAAATCGGCATGGTCTTGTCGACTTAATGTGTCTGCCACCTTGTTTGCTTTCCCAGGGTGGTAATGAATTGAGCAGTCGTAATCCTTAATCAGCTCCAACCATCTTCTTTGGCGCATATTCAGCTCCTTTTGTGTGAAAATATACTTTAAACTTTTATGATCAGTATAAATATCACACTTTTCTCCATAAAGATAATGCCTCCAAATCTTTAATGAAAAGATTACCGTAGCTAACTCCAAATCATGAGTTGGGTAATTTTGCTCATGGATTTTCAACTGTCGTGAGGCATAAGCTATCACCATATCATTTTGCATGAGAACACACCCCAATACCTTCTTGGATGCATCACTGTAGATCACAAACCATTCTACACTACAATGAAGTGTGAGCACAGGTGCACTGGATAACCTTCTTTTCAACTCCTTGAAATTCTCTTCACATTCCTCCATCCACACGAACTTAACTCCTTTTCAAGTCAACCTAGTGAGTGGATTAGATAATCGTGAAAAATATTTCACAAAACGTTGATAATATCCAACCAACCCAATAAAACATCATATCTCGGTTACTATTGTTGGTATCGTCCATCTTTTGATAACCTCTGTCTTTACTGGATCCACAGATACCCCCATCTTTTGAGATTATGTGACCCAAAAATGCAACTTTTTGAATCCAAAATTCACACTTGGTAAATTTGGCATAAAGCTTCTCTTTTCTCAGGGTCTTCAATATAATTCTCAAGTGATCATAATGTTCTTCCTTTCTCTTTGAATAGAAAAGAATATCATCTATAAAGACTACAAAAAACTGATCAAGATAGTCTCTAAAGACTCTATTCATCAGATCCATGAAGATAGCAGGGGAATTAGTAAGACCAAATGGCATCACTATAAATTCATAGTGTCCATACCTTGTACGGAAAGCCGTCTTTGGTATATCCTCACTTTTGACCCTTAATTGATGATACCATGAACGAAGATCAATCTTGGAAAATTATTGATCTCCGCATAGTTGGTCAAATAAGTCATCAATGCACGGGAGAGGATATTTGTTCTTGATAGTGATCTTGTTAAGTTCTCAATAATCAATACAGAGTCTCATTGATCCATCTTTCTTCTTAACAAACAGAACAGGTTCTCCCCAAGGTGACGCACTAGGGCATATGAATCCTTTATCAATATTCTCTTGGATTTGCTTCTTCAATTCCTTCAACTCAATTGGGGCCATTATATAAGGTGTCTTTGAAATAGGCAAAGCACACAAGTTATATTGAAAACTTAACTTCACGATTTGGTGGAAGACCCGGTAATTCCTTCAGAAAGACATCATCAAACTCTATTACAATGGGCATATTCTTAATCATGAGTTTCTCTCCAACCATTTGAGATAAATGACCTTCATTTAGTGGAATAAAGACCCATAAGATGGAAAAAGTTTCCACTTGAAGGTTATGTATATCCTTGCATCGATAGACGATCATAGATTGATCTGGAATATGAAATGTGACTTCCATTATTTGGAAATTGATATGAGATCCATATAAAGAAAGCCAATCCATGCCAAGAATCACATAAAATTCCACTATAGGAAGGATCACAAGATTTGCAGGAAGCACTTTCTCACAAACTTCAATCGGAGAAGAATTATAAACTTTTTATGTGATTGTTGTGCCATTAGGAGTTGTCACAGCTTACTCAACATCTAATTGTTGAGGTAATGTGGACATACCCTTAGAAAATTCTTCAGAAATAAAATAGTGGGTGGATCCAGAATCAAATAAAACATTTTCTACTTTAGAGTGGATGGTTAGTGTGCCTTTCACCACTTTGTTATCGTACTCCACATCGCTGATAGAAATTTCATGTGACTTTCCTTTGTCTTTAGCCTTAAGATTTTGTTGACGTAGATCATCATAAACAACCCTTGGATTATGGAATTGATTGGAATAATTCCACATTTCCTTGCACTTGTAAAATTGAAGTGTAGGAGTTTCACTCTGTGTAGCCATTTCTTTGTTCGCATCACTAGACATCTTCTTCCCATCATTACAGCATTCAAATTCTTGATGACCCTCCTTTCCATATTTGAAACATTTACTTGTCCCTTTAAGACAACTCCCTCCATGTTTCTTTCCACACTTTGAGCATAAGGGAAAACTCATCTTCTTTTCAGTGTTCTCTTTAGATTTTCCTTTGAATTCCATTTTCCTCTTCTTATCAAACCCATATGACTGATGGGTTACTCCAATCTCCATATCGACTTTGAGAGAACATCAAAATATTTCCTCGTAGCTATTGAAGTCCCTTATGGATAACGCCCTTCGAAGACTTGGTTTTAAGCCACTAAAGAATCGATCGATCTTACTCTCAGGTTAGATAATAATACCAGAAGTGTACCTTAGAAGTCCGGTAAAATTTTCTTCGTAGGTACCAACAGATTCATCGTCCTTTTGGTTTAGTTCAAGAAACTCATTCTCTATCTTTGTTCAGAGAATACGAGGGAAGTACTTATTAAAAAATATGTTCTTGAACTCGTCCCATTCCATGGACTCAATTTCATCTCTTTGCCTAGTATTCTTGGTAAGATTCCACCATTTATTAGAATCACCTTCCAAATGATACACTGCTAAGATCACTTTATCTTGTTCAGAACATTGAAGAACTGAAAATATCTTTTCAGTAGTATTGATCCATTGTTCAGCAACTAATGGATCAGTAGACCCGCTGAATGAAGGTGGACGCTGCCTCATAAAGGATTCAACAGAATGTTGCTCCTTCCTTTGCTCATTTGTAAGTCCTTCATGATTCATAGCTTGAGAAAGTTGTGTGATCATGGATACAATATTTTGCATTCCAGCTCCCATAATGTTTGGTTGCTCAGGGGGACAATCATTGCATTTCCCGCCGCATTCCGCATTAACACGGTTCCTTCAAGTTATAGCCATTGACTAAAACCAAGAAAAATAGTGTGAGAAACACTAATTATAATAGGAAAACCACATAATCAAGAATAAAATTTTACACTTAAGGTATTATAATAGGTTATTCATGGCCATTTATAAAACACTAAGATTGTGTTCTATCCTTAGACTTATCCTTAGGGTTCTTACTAAGGCTTTCACATCCTAGTTTCCAACGGTTGACTATACCTTTCATCTGATACCAACTATAACGACCCATACATTACACACATTGTTAATACATAAAAATTGAAGTATACTTATTACAACATATAACAAAACCATGAAAGGACCATATAGGTATAGTATCTTTAGAAACTGGGAAACATAAACAACTGGTTCATAAAGCATCGGCATTGTCTCCCATTTATTTCATCATATCTAGAGTCCCTTTTGGCATATCCTACTTAATAACCTTCTTCCTGACCTGTGGAAAGAAAACATACAAAAGGGTGATCTCAAATGCTCAGTAAAGGTAAACAAAAGAAATATCAATCACATCATATTCATAAGAACATAACATTTTGGAAATCTTAACCTGCAAAAGAGATAATAATTTCATAATCATGGGATAAATCATAGTAGTGAAATGTAATCCCAAGAATAATAACTTAAAGCATGAAACTTTTTGGCATACACACACAATCATAGAGAATAATTTATTATTAGTCAAGACTCATTGCCAAGACTATCTTAGCGGACAAAGTCCATTTCTGAACCAAGTTCACTCCTCATTTCAGTCTTGTTTCAATGAGCCGGTTTAACCTGCCGTTCCAGCCATGTCTATCTAATGAGATATAAATCATTAGACAATGCATTATAGGGAGATACAGGTCCCACCCATCTCATAATTAAACCATTCTTATGTGTGCCACAAAATCATAAATCACACATCATAGCATAACCCATGTAATAAAAATGGGAATCTTAAACATCATGCCATCATAACATAATCCATATAAGATAAAAGGACATCATAAAAATAATTCCATCATAACATAATCAAATAAATGTAAAAATATGGATAGAAACAGAACCCTATATTATCTTATATGGAAAATAATTTTGATAAAACACTTGAACTCCATTCTTCAGGAAAATATCCTTTCTACTTCAAAAACATTTTCCCTTTCTTAACATGTCATGCAATTTTAAACTAAAAGAATTTGATTAAAAATAAACTTGAAAACTTGTAAAGGATGATTCTTGGAAATAATTTTTTAAAAATACATTCATGTTGTATAAGTTAAAAAAACATCCTTCTCGTACTTATGTCGGAAAAGTCAAAAAGTACCTCGTACGAAAAACGACAAAAGATTCCTTTCATATCTTTTACTAAAAACTCAACAATGGGTAAAATTGGATTTAAAAAATTGTATGAGGATAGAAATAATATTAAATATTTATTAAACATGGATGTGGATGATAAATATTCCCCAGTAAATTTGGAAGTATAAACAATCTCGGATAAAAATGAGATTGCGAGATTTTTCCTTACCTTAGGTCCGATTTGCTTCGTAAGTGTCCAAACCTCATGTATAATGATTTAAATAATGTTATTGACTTATTCCATAATCACACGAATTTTTATGATATCATATATGGTTATATTCTTAGCTTCTTATTAGTAATATTTCATTACTACTTGTTATTCGGGTTTTTATTACTTTTTCTTCTTATGCGTGTTTTGTCGAATAAATTCTTATTCCTCTTTTTAGGTTATAGATAGCTCATTTAAAAAATGGTATTTGTGTAATATATATCATATTCATTAATTCAATTCATTTATATAATCATTATGAAATGAATATCATGTATAACGAGTCGCATCACATCGTGGAGATGGTATTCCGTACGTACGCACAAGCGATGATATAGTTCCCATGATCGTGGAATTGTATCGGAGTGTATGTATACTATTTTAGAATCAATATCACTTTAAAATAATAATATATAGTTATTCTTTACACCATTATACCCATCCAAAAAAAGGTGGTGGTGGAAAATAGATTACACCACGGCGTGGAGACGGTATTCCGTACGTACGCACGCGCGGTGATTTCGTTTTCCGTAGGATGGATAGATGGTGAAATAGGGTTGTTTCATACTTATAATAACATATCCGTATATGAGTGATACTGATGTTATTAATTCATAATTAAACAACTACAGAATAAGAAGTGGAAGAATAAATAAATTTGAAAGAATTGGTAATGGACATTACCTCTTCTTAGAAGCGCCTCTTTGAGACCTCCTTTTAGGGAACTAAAATTGGTCTTTGAAGAAAACCAGAACCTCTAGGATGTTTCTAGGGAAGTTTAGAAAAGAATTTGGCAGGGTTTGGCTGAGCTTGAAGGCTCAAAGTGGTGTGAGGAAGAGAGGGAGGAGGTTCCCTTTTATAAGGGAGGAGAGGGGCACCTTAGGAAAACTAAAACTATTATTTTATTATAAATTCATATTCGGTTTTTAAAAGCTCCAAATTAATTTATTTTAAAGCTAAGGTGGGTATGGGTCGAAATAATCTCATCCAATAGAATTTAGACAAGTTTAGGTTTCTATTGTAACCTTATCATTTAGATTTAACTTTAAGTTAGATAATTTAACTTTTACCGTGTCTTCTTGTTTTCTTACACTATAAGGTTAATAAACTTACTATAATAATCCAAAAAAACCCCAATTTATTTATTATTAATATATATATCCTTATCTAAATTATTTTTCAGAAACTTATATTTTTAGGAATAAAATAACAATTAATAATATAATATTTGTTTTAAAAACTATTGTATGTCAATTTTGACAGTATTTTGTAATTGATTTTTATGAAAATAATAACAGATATATTAGTTCAAAAAAAGTTAATTAAATAAATACTAACATGTCATATTAACATAGAAAATTATTTTAATTCATAAAAAGTCTCAAATTACATTTATTTGGGTATTTATAACATCAATTATGTCAATATTTTAATAATAATATAATTACAGCATCATCATTGTGTCATAAATAAATTAAATTATTTAATGTATAAAAATTAAAAATAAAATACCAATATGTAGGAAATCATTTTATCTTTCTAATTAATATTTATAGTCTAATTTATCTTATGTATAACCCGATAATAAAAATGATTTAGTTATTAAAATTTTATTTTAACTATTTTAACCCTTCTTTAAATAAATTAATAATAAATGTCCTAATCTAATACAAGTGAGCCTAAATGGTCATATTTTATTCATAAGGTTGTTTTTGGTCGAATTACACTTATCCAATAGAATTAGTACATGTGTTAGGGTAATAATAATAACATTTGTACCCTTAATTACCCTATTTACTTTTAACCGTGGTAAAAAAAAGTAAAAAGTTACTATTCACCAAAAATTATTTTCATCTCATTGAACCAAATTTTAGTCCTTGATATTAACCGTGTCTCTAGGATTTTTGAAATTCCACTCATTGAAGCGGTAAAATTAAGTTTTATGTAAATTTTCAAATTTTCCTAGGAGGTGGGTAAAAGACGGTGAAAAGTTCGATAAAATTTTTATATATCTAAAATTATTATAAAAAGAATCCAATGAATTGAATTGAACTTATATAGGTATTATGTATCAATTTTGACATAAAATAAATTTAAATAAAATAAATAATTATTTAAATAAAAAGTCGGTTTTTAAATAGTAACCCAGTGTTTTCACTATTCTTCCAAAATTAAAAGTTTTCAGAAAAATACCAAAATTTCACCCTAGGCTAATTTCGATATTCCGAATCCAAAAATGAAGTCCATTTTGAAAGATGAAATTTAAAAAATTTCAAAAAGTGGGTATTACTATTCATAACGGCTAGTTTTAATAATATTTTAATAGCATATCGTTGTTTAGTGAAACTCGGTATTGCGTACGACGCAAGCTATTGAGGAAGGTAGCAATTGTGTTTAAAGAAAGCCAAGCTAGTATTGTGTGTAGTGAAAGATTCCTTTGAGGATTTATATAAAATAAAAACAAAATATTTCTCATAAAATTCTAGGGTGTTACAATGAAACCTTCATGTGTATTCCATAGGGATCAATGGTGTTCCCAAATCATCATAGAGATTTGATTAATAAATGGGAAATAGCTCTTCTTGAGGTAGTGTTAGGTTTAAGGAGTATGTTAATCATTTACACCAAGAAATGAAACATGAGACTATTTTATTCTCCCATTGTTTGTAGTTTGTGAGATCAAAGACTGTTGTCTTCTACAGTGTTGAGATAAACTAGAAAATGAACTTTTGATGGAGGTATTACCACTCAGTAATTCACTGAGACTGCAAACTTGTGTCCCACATGAAGGCTAGTCCTTATATAGATTACGCAAAACATCTGAGTTTCACTACCTCTTGCTGTTCAGGGGTACCCATCATGGGATCACAATGAGAGACAAAATGTTTTAAGTTCATCTACGAATCTCCCAAACTATTGAGTATTGGAAATTTGGGATTCCCAAAGTTTGGTAGGGGAGATTTGGATCTACCCATTTGGGGTAAGCCTTTATTTCTGGTTGTATAGGCACATGTCGTTCCACCATGTATTTCAATCAAGCCATCAATGACTCAATGGTGTTCATAATAATTTGGGGAACATCTAGATGATCTTGGACCCGAACAAGTGCAGCAACTAGAGCCTGAATAGGTTCAGTGACTGGTAGGACCATTGGTGGTGGTACTACTGTCACTTGTCGTGGGTAGCCTATAGGGGAAGGCCTATAAGGGTGAGCCTGACCATATTCTATGCACCCATTGGAGGTAATTCTCAATCTATTATTATGGGATTCAAACATATTGGTATTTGGTATCCCATATTGAGCGAATGTTCCAAATCTACTTTAGTTTCTATGAAAAACTCTCTTTATTGAGGTCCACCAACTAGAAACACGAGTTTAGGTTCTTATTATAGAATGTATATAGCAGTAAGGTTGTCTCATAATATTTTTTCATTGAGTCCCCTCAATTCTTTCATCTCTTCCTCCTATTGGGTAAATTTTTCTTCCAGATAAAGGAGCTTAACCTCCCTAAGAGGGAGGTGAGGCACAATTTGACTCTTAACCTTTTCCTTGTTCAATGCCTTTTGAGGAGGTAATGGTGGACTATTTGGGCGAATGAATAGATTCTAATAAAACCATTGGTTCTGGGTACATACACCGTCTTCATTTGTTTCAGTGTGCACCACATTATGGATCAGAACTCCTCCTATGACACCTCTAAATTGGACTCATGTTCTGGAGGATTTTTATTGATAACATTAATGATATTCACTGATTTGAAATTAATTATAGGAATTCTACCAATGTCTTTTTGAAACTATCTTCTTCTATGTCCTCCACGAGGCTTTGTCTTATCCTTTTTTTTATTTCCTGGTACATGTTTGGTGGACAATTACCCAACGGGAATCTCCAGAAAGCTCGATTGTGTATATACCCAATGAGGATACTGGATCACAAGATTGCATTAACTTGGAGGATCCAATTTGTGGAATATTCCCCAATTGGGATAAAATAGATTCCTACTAAGGAGAGTATTTTCAAGGTGATAAAGCCCCTAGCACTAGGGGCTACGGTAGTTCCTATTCTGCTTTCACAACCCTTTGGGTCAAGTTTTCTAACCTCAAGGGTTGGGTTAAAAAATACCCCAGTCCTGGGGGTTGTGGTTTCTTCTAAACTATTGTGTCTAATATTACTGAAGCTTCTCTTCTGATTTTATGGAGTTTTTTTTGAATGTTGGTCGGGTGAATCATTCAGAAATCACTTAAATTTCTCACTTCAGAAGACCATTGTGCTATTTCTAACATTTGTGTTATCTAGTGGATGAAATAATCTAAGCATAATGCCTACTCAATATTCTTATTTTCGTGACACAAAATTATCTCAACAGCCTACTCTCTTTTGGCCCAACATTGGTGAGAGCCAGTAGGGGTCTGTTCTTATTGAGAATATCATCATTTATGAGCATATTCCATTTTTGTAGTCAGCCTGGGGCTATGACATTTCATAATAGCACCTTTGGAAGACTTTTCTGGTTAGGGGGTGCAGTGAAATGAAATGCTCCATGTGCAACCAATACTCTGATATAAACACTATATGGGATATATGTGATCATTTTTCGCAACCTCATTAATGCGTTGAGGCATGCACGTTTAAGGGATCCTTGTTGTTTATCAGTATTTTCATGTCGTGAAGTCAGGAGAGATCCCAGGTCAATGGCACTGTAACCCTTCCATTACCTTAATGTAATTTTGATACTCATCATAGGTTAATACCTTTTCTTTTAGGTGATGAAGATTTTTTTATATGTTGAGGTGCATTTTTTCACACAATCTTCTGTCAACACCTATGGAATGTTGTATTGAGGTGTGGCCAAAGGCCAGAACTTGACTGGTATTTCATCCTTATCCAGTTGTTTCCTCATATTTAGCATGTCTTATTCATCTTTTTTTGGAGTTTTTTCTAATTGGTTTGACTAGAGTGGATTCTTTCCGACCATTTTATCATAAATAGTGAAATTGGTAGGGACTTCCTCTATTTCACTGGAAGTTATGTGACCTGAGGGTCATTCAGAGAATGACTATATCCTTGGGATATCTTCTGATTGAGAAAGGATTTTACCTACCAGTGACAAGGAATCAGACATGATTGGCCTTATGTTCACAAGTTCCTCACGATAGGAGGTCTTTCTCATCACTACATTGAAAATTGGAGAATTATTTTGACAATGCGAAACACTACTACAGAGATAACTTTCGTAGTGAATTCCATCATGGGGAGGATCACCATGGTGGATTATAGCAAGGGGAAGACCCTCTTGATCCTTGATCTTCTGTCTATGTGGAGGGATACTACAACTCTCATTAGTAGATTAGATCTTTAAATTGATCAGATTGTTACCAAGAAGAAAGCCTTTGTGGTTATGTGTCAGATGCGGACCTTTAGAATTTCTGATACTGCTCCCATAATTTGGTAATGGGAGGGTAGGATCTTGAGATATGATGAATAAGAGTCTGAGGGATTCAAGAACTCCAGTGTTAAGTGGATCCGGATCATAGATCGAATCTTGATTTTCTAATCGAGTTTAATGAGGCTTCTTCTTAGTTTCCTTATTACGAGTGATTAGGGACACTTATTGGAAGGTATGGTTTTCATGAGAAAGTGTGTGTGTATCTACCTTAGAGTGGCCATTGGAAAATACTGATTACCTTTAATTAGAGTGGGTGTAAGTTCCTAGTTCATCTATCTATATAATATGGGGGATTTTTCCCCATAACCCTCCTATACTGGGGCATAGGTGTGTATATTATTTGTGGTGTTATACTGATGATCCATCCCATTTTTGGGATATAATTATGTGTCCATCCCTTAGGAACTAATGTCAACATTGTTATGATGTATCAGCAAGTCTATAGGATTTAGGAAGAGATATGTGTCTTCCCTTTCATTGTTTCCATGATATTATTACTGAATTTTGCAACTGGAATTGGGATATATGCCCATTACCCATCTGAATTAGGTGTATGTTTCTACTCCAATCCCCCCTTTCCTATCATTGGGTACAGATAGAACTTGTGTGTGGGGTATAGAATTGAGTTTTCCCCCTGTTTGTTGTCGGGAATTTTCAACTGACTTCTCCACATGCTTCCAGATGAGGCTATTGGTAGGCTTGGTGGGGCAGGAAGGTTTATGTTCCTACTTGTGAGTATCTTCCATATTTGAATGGCGATATACCTTGAATTCCACCAAATAATTTTGCTAGCTGGCTTAATGAAGGTGGATAGGTGTATGTTACTACTTTCAATTTTCCACCAAATCAGGTTGGTGGGCCTCTCTGGAGGAGGCATAGGTGTGACATTTCTCCCTATTAACTGATTTTTGTCCTCGATGATCCATATTATGTGCCCATTTTTTAAGGACCTCGGCCGGACAGTCAAGAAAAACACCCTCATCATGTTGAGGTTTTACTACTACGTGGCATTGGTGATGGAAATTGATGGCATGAGCCCTTGAGAAGGACCCTTGTGTCTCATAGATGAGTTTTATGTGGCCTATTGATCCACCTCCTTGAGATACGAGATGGAATGGTTGTATTGTTCCTAGGATAATCTCCCGAAATGGTTGACGACGGTGGTCATCATCGTCTACTTCAAGACCATTGGTCATCGTTGACTGGACAATCGGTGGTTCTGGTTGAGTTGAAGGGCCTATCGAGCGGCATCTAGAGTCTGGATTGTATCATAATTATAGTACTCCCAAACTAGTGAGTTAAAGAACCATATTTGAAGATATTGTGTGACAACCGGGCCCCAGTGACAGCACAGACACCCTGACATAACTTGGTCGTTGGGTTTTGGCCTACCAGGTACCACCAGTTTCCCCACAGACACGTGTACCCCACCTTAGGTCCCAACCACATGCTTAAATGGGTCATCTAACTAATGAAAGTTCCCACAGGCCAACACATATCCTTTCTAGTGTGCTTTTTCCTCACTCACACACACCTTGGGAAACTTCCCATAAGGTCACCCATCTTGAACGCTACTCCATTCCAAGCAAGATTAACTGTGGAGTTCTAATCAGTTAGGATCCAGAAAAGGAAGGTGCAACTTGTTTACATGAATTATATAATTTGATCATTTAAACCTTTATCATTCTAGGGTTTTACATTCACCCCCCCCCCCCCCCTTAGAGCACAACATCCTCATTTTGGTCCCTATATCTCAACCCAGGCAGTGCTCCACACTTATGGCTGGGTTCCTTCTCTAATACCAAATGTGACAACTGGGCCCTAGTGATAGTACAAACACCATGCCTTAACACGGTCATTGGGTTCTTTCCCTCCAGGTACCAACAGTTTCCCCACAGACACAGGGTCCCCACCCTAGGGCCCACCCACGTGCCCGAACGAGTCATCTGACTAATGGTAGTCACCATAGGAAAGTACATGACCTTTTTAGTGTTATTTATCCTCACTCACACATTACCTATGAAACTTCCTAAAATTTCACCCATCTTGAACACTACTCCAGGCCAAGAACGCTTAACTATGTATTTTTAATCAAGTAGGATCCTGAAAAGGAAGCTGCACCTTTTTGACATGATTCATATCATTTAATCATTTAACCCTTTATAATTCTAGGGTGTTACATATTTGGTTAGAAATGTAATCCTTCACATGTATGAAGACACTGCCTAATTATTAGCTAAGGAGTTCATTGGTGAAAACTAGAATGATGCCAGTGGATTGAGGGGAGTTCTAAAAAGAAGTGCTTGTATATATGACAAATACAAACAAGAAACTCTTTCAAAGAAACATATGATTTTAATGAATACATGCTTGATTAATTGTCTTGTATGGCCTTCTCTTATCAAGTGAAATGAACCCGACAGGTGGGTGACATTATCATCTTGGTCAAGGATTCACATCGGGTTCGCTATTTTTGCCTTCCCTCACAATGTATGTTTGGGTTAGTGATCATTAGTTATGAACGATTTCCAATGGGTTTTTTCATGGAATCAGGAACACCCAATCATTCTATATCCAAGGGTACCTTCTTTCCAAAGGCAAGTGCTCACTAGGAGGATTTTTCAGTGATGCTTAAGAACTCACATTATTTAGTAAGATGTAAGGTTCGGATCATCACACCCTTTTGGGGGGAATTATTTCCTACTTTAAGACTCTCTTATATATTTAAAATATATTCGTAGATCCTTTATTAAATCCCAATTATTGTATGGGTCACCCTATAATTAACAACAAACTATTATTATGTACATAATATAGAATTATCTATATATATCTAAAGTTCTTCATCAATGAAGATATCTATATGTATCTGAGGTTCTCCATTAAGGTTATCCTCTTATGTATAGATTATATATTCTTTATACATGATTATAATTATGCTAGTTTTCTATCCACATATTGGGGCACTCTGGAGTGTATCTTCATCCTGGGAGACTAAGGTTACTCTGGAGTTTTATCATCATCCAGGGAGATGAGAGTTGTTTTGATGTAGCGATTGAACCCATAGATGGGATTCTTACATATCCTTGTGAAAGGAATCAGAGTCCACATAGTTCATTGCCACTTAATGGAGAACATCATACCTTTTAAGGTAATATGATAAGTAATCAACCATATAGTTTAATTTCATATAGCGAGGACGTCTAAGTGTAAGGTTCCTAGTCAAATTTTGTTGTGGGACTTATATCGAAGCATCCTAGAGAACCTGAGAGAGATGTGGATTATCATGTTGAATTAAACCCTACTGGGAATGTGGTTGAGAGAGAATAGGGTTGGTTTGAGGTGTTGGGTTTGGACCTCAAGGATACTTCCTATGTATCCCATTTGGATGGGAATAAAATACTACAAAGTTTGGTTAGTCTCATAGGGTAGTATGGACCTTTGAGAGGATTAATTTGGGGCTTACTCCTAAAGAGTATGCCTTGAGAAAGTACCATGAGAGATGTATCAACTCATGATTCTCAACTCATGATGATTTTAGGGTTTACTTTAAGGCTTTATCCGGAGTAGGATGCCTAAATTAAGGGTATTAGGATTGGGGATTACTCTTAAGGATGATGAACAATGATCTTAGTCCTTAGGTAGTCTTCCTACATATCATGACTATCATGAATCAGAGTTCTCATAGTTCATTTAGTTTTCACATGGATTGTGTAGATGTCAAGATCACTATTAACCTCTAAGACTGCATGATTCATGCTTGGTTTGAGAAACAAGAGAAAGCAGAAGATCTGGAAAACCACAGAATTTGTTTTTTCTGCAGGTGGACATGGAGAAAAATCCCAAAGGGAGAGGAATGAGGAATTGATTATGACCATTTTATCTAACCTTTCTACTCTAATGGAAGAGGAGGGGAATGATTTTGGAAGAGACTGGAGTTATAGAACTTCCCTATATTCACTATACCCTAAGTAAGGAATGAAGGTGAAGGAAGAGGAGGTAGAGATAAGCAAGACTACAACATCTTACATGAAAGTCTAGGGGATTACTATAGGAGGGATGCCCTAAAATTAGTTCCACAGTGGTATGAGGATCTAATTCCATATTGAATGTAAATGTAAGTGTAATCCTCACCCTCTCCACTAGGAACTAGAGGCTTTGGGTCTCATAGTCAATAAGGGAAGGACATGGTTCCAACCCTTGTATCTGATACTAGGAACTCCCCAACATTATCCCTGGGGTAGGGGTCCTCATGACCATAGATATACATATCCACACATTCCCTGAGGATCCTAACCATCTGGTCAGACCAGTGGGGTAAACCAATTCCTATAGAAATAAAAATCCAAATTAAAGATGCTTTGGCATGCCTTTTCCCATGCCTTTATAAGTCTAGAGGCTGTAGTGAAGGTTTTGAGTTGATCCCTTTCAGACAAAGGATCCAAATGAGGATAGAGCCTACCATGGATGGATTTGAAGAATGTATAAAAAATGGATCATCTAGGTTGGGGGTTAGGGAGAACCAAGGAGTCTTGTTCAATGGGTGCTTTATGTAGGTAAGTCTATGTGAACTGATGGAAGCTTGGGTGATGAAAAACTTGGATGAATACACTTGGGTGAGACTCTGCTCGAGCCTTCAAGGGTATCCATAGGTGTTCCCCATAAGTGATTCGTGTAGGTCCTTAATTGGAAAGGGGTACCTCATGATATTCCTTTTTTATTAGGGTTTGGGAGAGTTCATCACATAGGTTTTGTTTATTTTAAATCATAGGAGGATTTTGTTTCTGATATTCCCCTTTAATTCTCTCTTATTCAGGTGTTATAAATCTACCTAGAAGGTTACGGAGGGCATGAGTGAAGCACTGAGGAAATCAGAGCTTTGAGAGGCCTTCTATAAATTTATGTCCATACAAATGAAGACCCCATGGTCCTACTTATAGGAAAATATAGGACCCTGGGAGAATGTTTCATCTCATGTAGGTGTCGCACATAGGTCAGTTGCGTAGGGTTTCAGGCAAGTAACTTGCACACTGACAGTGTTTGGGGGGACTTGGGAAAATAGCCTTTGGAGACCTTTCAATCCTTATCCTTATCCACTTATTTCATCCTCTTCTCCCTATGGTATTTCCCTAGGTCACCTTTTCATCCATGTGACAAAAATGAGTGTCAACAAGCATCTACTTAATTCAAATTTTATGGAAATAATTATAAAAAAATCAATTACCGCTTTTAAGGTAGTCATTTTAGGGGAATGGATCACCTCAAAGATGGGGTTATATTCATGTAGTGGTCATTGTTATATAGTTTCTTCTCTTTTATGTCTTACCATAACATTCTCTAAAAACATTGAATTCCAATTAAGTTTTTCTTCTAGATCGGTTATTTGTGTCTGTATCTCCTCCAATTTCTTATCTTTATCCCCTTGTGTGTTTATTTTCTAAAAATATGTTTGGGTCGATACTCCAAAACTAAAACCTTTGATATGGCCATATTATTTTGGCCATTTAAAGGCCACTAAAATTAGTCATTCTTTGGGTACAGATGATGATAATTCTAGTGTCTAAAACAGAAAAAAAAATATAGTAAAATAAGTAATTTTTTTTATGTAATATCGATTTAAAGAATAACAAATTTTTATTATGTCATACATACACATTCATCCCATAATTTTTGTGTGTTTTCATCTATTAGTATTTCATATTTATTTACATGATCCTCCTTCCATAGCACATCACTTAGGATAGAAGTGTTTTTGGACTTTGATTCATCAATCTATATATAAAAAAGGAACATAATTATGTTGTTGTTTCATGACACATAAAAATATTACTATAGATTTAAAATTCATTCCATTTTATCAAGTGACGAATACCCCAACCTTGATTTATGGTAGGGGTACATTGGTTTTTTTAAGAACATGGTTTTTACCTCAGGTGTGGATCCTTTTAATTTTTTCTTTAAGCTCTTGTAATGTTCTCTTTTTTTATTAGATCCTAAATCATGTCCCATGGTCCTGTTGGTTTGTTTTGAGAAGAATGAAATAGGGGGATGAAGGTAGGCTATAGTCCAATTACATGACATGTAATTGGAATACATTATGTGCAATGACATAGCTGGGGAATTTCATGGCATGTAAAGGGTTTCTCCCAAGAAACAGATAATAATATTTACACAATGTGTAAATCATTTACACATTGTGTAAATTCCCAAAGTAGTTTTAAAAAAGAGGCAACACCTCTTATTTTTTATGGATAGACCTTCACCCTCCCTTATCTCTCGCACAGGATCACGTAAGGAATCCATAAGCTACGTTGCTTCATTGTTCCTCTATCCAATCTCCAATTTTAGATATTTCTATATCATTGGATGCATGATAGTAATATCTCTAATCATATTTCACATTTTGTTATTTCTCTTCTTCTTGATGTAGTTATCTTGGTTCAGGTTATTATTCCCTATTTTCAGGGTTTTTGTCTATTTTTTTCATTTTATTCTGGTCCAATCCAAACAAAAGGTTGATACTAGATGAGTAGAGTACTACGAGCATGAGGTAGGTGGTCTAGTATTTATCTCTTCAAATTTTTATGTTTTATAATACGTGATATGTGTCGCATGCCAGTTTCACTATGCGTAGCCCCTAAATTGAATTTTTCTTAAATTGGCTGCCTTAATTGGAACTTAATGACTTGTTAAAATCAAATTCATATTGATATATTTTACCTTAGAGTGATTTATCCCTATGGTTGTGCCCTCCATATATCTATTTGAACTTTAAGGATTTATAGACAAAACCTGTAATGGTGTGTTTAGATTTACCTGTAAATGATGAAATTATATTGATAGTGGATGAATGTAGTGGCATGGAATAGTTTACCCTCTTATCAATTATAATTAATTTAAGGGAATGTGAGTGGTATGACAACATCACCTAATTAAATAGATAATGGTTTCACCCTTGTTAGTATGAAGTTCAATAGTTGTAAAGCCTATTGATTGATAATTAAATTGTAAATTATAAAAGGAATGGAGACCCTTGATTATTAATAATGAATGGGAATAGAATCCCTTATATAAATTTTATATGTTCATAGCATACCTTATATAAATGTGACATGGGAATGGTGTCCCTATACTATGATATTGGGTATGGTGTCCTTATATTGTGATACTGAGCATGTCGTCCCTATACTGTGACACTAGGTATGGCATCCCTATACTATGATATTGGGCATAGAGACCCTATTTTTTTGATAATAGGCATGGAATCCACTACTAATGTGATACAGGGAATGGAATCCCCTTTTCTTGGGATACTGGGCATGGAGTCCCTATACTGTGATACTTGGTATGGTACCCCTTACTGCTATGATATTGGGAATTGTGTCCCATGGTTCCTTGTTTAGAGATACTCCAACACAAGTTTAACTAGGCAGTTTCAGTCTGGTTTCCCTTTAGGAACTTGAGCTGACCCTTTTATAGTAATTATTACAGCTTTTCATTATTATATTTGCACACTTCCATGTAATACACAAAGACTGCATATTTATAGACATCGTTGGTGGTGGATTAATGATTTTATCTCACAACCTATCTGGGCCGCCAATGGTACCCAATAAGAATACATATTTTCAGGGGAATATAAGGGGAAGTATCCTCTTATGGATTCTTGAATTCTTGAATGGATTGGAATGGATCTTAAAAGCAAATGACCGGGTTGGAGCTCGGGATTCTAGGATAGATTTTTCAATTTTTGGTTACTTTTTTTATAGAATGTATAGTAATTCTACCTACTACTTGTATCCATGTTTTCCTACTTTATAGATACATGAAATACATTATCATCATTTTTATATGATTCATTTTCTAGCTATTAGTTGATTATAGTTTCTTGGATTTTTATGTCTGCTTCTACTATGGCAGTTTACTGGTCCAGTCATTATAGTGTTTGTTTCCATTGTGCCATCTATGTATATAATATTATGTTGTTTACCTGATATCATATATCCAGTATTCTACACTCTGGTAATGAGTTCATAGTCTCCCCAAATATTCACCCTAGTCCCTTACTTCAATTCAACATCCTCTGGCATATGGGTAGGTGCACTTGAGACCATGTGGACCACCTGCTCCGATCACCATTTTGTGGTATCAGAGGATTTATTTTATTACCTTATTATTTTTATAAAATATACAAGATATTAGTAATATTATGGGATTTGGTAATGCGTTTTTCTTGGGGGTAGCTGACCCATGTATAGAGAAAAACCAAATTGCTTCGAATGAAAATTTCTAATTTCTACATTTTTCTTATTACAGCTGATTTGATTCCACTATTGGGTGGTTCACTTGAATTGTGATATTACTATTGATATAATTGACATTTATCTTCTCTCCTTGTAATGATGAAATGAAGTCAAAAAATCATTGAGCATGCACCATGTTAGGCACTTTTTAATAAATTCACATGCCATGCATATGCCATTCCATATAGAAGCATTGTGTTGATTTAATTTTTTATTATTTCCATGAGTGCTTTGAATTTTATAAATAGAATTATTATTGTCTAATGATTCTTGTAGGGAATTGGGAAAAAATAGTTGGTACTTAGAGTTTTTATCATAACATAATAGTGTTTTCCTACAAAGGATATAATAGACACCCTAAGCAGTCAAGTATGGTACTTTTAGTCATTGACCATTGGTTGCATGGACTAGAATGTGTTATGGTATGGATCAAATGGATTCCATACTTCGGTTCACAAAGTGTATGGCCCCTTATGGATAGGAAGTTTTTGACCATTTGGTTCGACCATTTAAATCAGATTGAAATGTAATTATGATTTTAAAATGAAATTGAAATTGAAAAACACAGAGCTTGACCCAGTCCCAGCCTTATTAGTAGGTGGTGGTTAGCACCAATGTTGTTCTTTATAAGTGTTTCTATCACCCAAAACTAAGTCTTTGAGCTTGAAGAGGGGTGAGACTATTACATATAAATTTTTTTTACCTATTTTATTTCTATATCTATGTATAATTCCATTATCTAACTTTATATGAGGTGTGTGATTGGAAATTATAGATCAATCCCACCATGACGTCCTTTGGTCATACACCAGGAGGGTGGGGAAGACCATGTCTCAGAGGTGGTGGGCCATTATCCACTAGTGATACCTTAAATTGTGACTCTTATGGAACCTCTTCCTACTCCCAATGTAGGTGATGATTCTTGGTTTTGAGTAGATTTTATAAATCTTGTCTATATTTTATAGGGATATCCATGATTTCCACCTTTTATGGGAGAGTTGACTCAGGAGTTCTAGTAGATGAATCCTCCCATGTTTTTAGAGGATGGTGTACCATAGGATGTAGAGTTATGGATTGAGACCTTCATGTCTATATTAAGGCATCAAGATACACCACCTAAGAGGATATTGAAACTCGCTACTTACATGATTTTAAGATTTTCCAAACATTAGCGGGATATTCTAAATCAGGATGGTCAGTATCAAGAAGTGGATTGGAGGGATTTCTAGATGAGATTATTTGAATATTTATTCCCAAAGACCCTAAGGGATGATCATTCTAGGGAATTCATGAACCTGCAGTAGGTTTCTATGAAAGTTATGTACTATTCATCATGTTTTATAGAGATTCAGTGCTTTGTGCCTATCTACATGGCTGATGAGCCAGTGAAAGCGAGACGGTTTGAGGATGGACTTCGGTATCATGTCCATTATCATGTGAATGTTTTCCAGTTGAATACCATATTTGATATAGTTAACCAGACCCTTATCACTAATAAGAACCTGAGAGAAGCTAACGAAGTGAGCCAGGGTGGTTAAGAACCCAAACAGAGTAGTGGTTCGACTAGCGATCAGAAGCGTTGCTTTGCGACTACACGTGCGAGAAAAAACAGACATATGACACCCATAAATAGCTACTTGGTATTTAATCAGTGTGTGAATCCTCGTAATATGAGTCCCTAGTGTCCTAAAGACCCCATAAAGTGTCAATGTTGTGGAATATTGGGGCATCTAGAGTGTTTTGGAAGGACCTTTATGGCATCCGTCGTTTTTATTTCACAACTTTCCATTACATAACACAAGACATGGAATATTTTAAATTTTAGTTTCTTGAAAATAAGGTACATCATACATGAAAACATAAAACATTATTCTAAATCCACTTGAACGGCATCTTCATGGGTTCACTATAGGTTACTTTTACTGCATCTCATATCCTGGGGATAAAATTCAAAGGAAAGGGGTGAGCATGAAGCCTAGTAAGGGAATAAACAAGATAGACATGTAACATGTGATCTTGAGACATATCAATAAAAACATGAGGAATAAAAATAAGTGATGTACAAGAGACATATCATAACAATAATAACATGAATCATAACATGGAAATGTGGTTACAACATTTAAATGAGACATTGATAATAATATAACCAAGGTGTTGTAAATGAAAATTACCAATTTTATTCACTAAGGTATCATAAAACTTGTCATCTCTAGAGATTAAATTATTTAACCAATGAATTGGGGTTTTATCATGGAACACCCTTCATATGTATTAATTAATGTTAGCCACATACATCATAATAAATCAATTCATTAATAACCCATGGAAAATAAAGAATATGTTTCTTATCAAAATCTTGGCATACAAAAGAGCTTAAATACATTATCATTAAGTCATTTTTAACCCATGAAAGAAAATTTGGGTTTTATATATATAAATATCTTAATCAAAAAAGTCATTTTGAAGTTTATTTGAATACCCATTTAATATAAATAGATTTGGGTATTCAAATAAAAAGGAAAGGGGAATTGTTCATGTAAAAGATGAAAATTTGATTAGTAAATTCAGCAGCCTAATGAGTATGAAACATGGTTTTAGAAAAAGGAAAAAACGAGAGGGTACAAGAGTATCTCATTCATAAAAGAATATTACTATAGTAATGGGGTAATAAAAAGTGTCCAAAATAATTTATTTTGGAAATTATAAGACATACCACAAAAAAAGGACTCTTGAATGGAAAAGAGAAGTGGATATTTCTCTTACCTTGAAGAGTTGTTCCTAAAACATGACTATGGAACCTTGGGGGATTGAGGTATCACATCTAATATTTTTATTAGATAACTTTTCATTACATTTTACAAATAGAGGGTCTTTAAAATTTAGTGTCTTGGAAAAAAGGTACATAATACATGAAAATATATAAAATTATTATAATTAACTTGAAAGTATTCTTAATTTATTTATTCTAAGTAAAATTACTCCAACTCATAACCTGGGTACATACATAAAAGGAAAGTGTAAGTAGAATCCTCAGTAGGGGAAAAAATAAGATAAACAGTTTACATGTGAACATGAATGATATCTATAAGAACATGAGGAATATCATAAATTAATGATAAATATGCAGATCATAATAATAATAACTGGAATAATAAACTAAAAATGTGGATAAAACATTTAATTTAGACATTAATAAGTATATCATCAAGTTCCATCTCCAAGGTGTCATAAATATTACCAAGGTTTTTTACCAAGGTATCGTAAAACTTGTCATCTCTAGAAATTAATTTCTTTACCCAATGAATTGGAGTGATATCAGGGATCACCCTTAATATGTCTTTATTTTCATGTGATCCACATATATCATAATCAAACATTACATAAATAACCCATAGATAATAAAATAAATTGGTTTCATATCAAAATCCGGGTGATCCAAAAGTGTTAAAAAAACAAGACCATTATGTCATTTATAACCCAAAGAAGGGGAATAAAGGATTTAATTATGTAAATTAAAAAATAAAATAAATAATTTTTACATATTTATGAATACACCTATAAAATTAAGAGGTTTGAGTATTCACATAAAGAAAATAGAAGAATTTCTTGAGAAAAAATATAGAGATTTTGAGATGAAAATTATGCAGCATAACGAGTATAAAACATAGTTTTATAAAACATTAAAAAGAGATGGTATAGGGGTCACCCAATAATAAAATAATAATAATACAATATAGGGACATAATGAAGTGAAAATAATAACATTTTATGGAAATTTGAAAGACATGCCACATAAAAGAGAACTTTAAAGGAAATGAGAAGTTTGGAATTCCCTTACCTTGAAGAGTAACTTCTAAAACTCTATGATCGGGGCCTTGAGGGATTTAGTACACCTTGGGAGGACTCCTTGTGAGGTAACACTATCATATATTCGAGGGTAATGAATTTAGAATGAAATAAAATGAAGGAATGGCTTGGTATTTATAGTAAAAGAAAGGGAGTTTTTTATAAATTACTAAGGATACCTCATTAGTAATATTTGCCCATGATTTTGGATAATTGGGACACCTCATATAATATATTAATATTCATGAGTATACCAGAATTTTAAATAACATATTACATCATTATGATTTCATAAAACACACCGAAAACACAAAAACTATATTTGTACTATTCACCAAAAAACAAAACATTTTTTAAAAATATCATAAATTCACCCTAACCTAATATTGTTGTTCTAAATTCAAAAATGAACACCATTTTATGAAAATAATTTTCTACATATTAGAAATTTAATTTTTAAGTTGAATCACTATTTACTCAAAAAGAATACTAATACTTAACTAATAATTTCTAAAATAGTTATTTACTTATAATATTATATTACATTACCATTCAAGATGCCTAAATTACATTTATACTTCCTTAGGTGAGGTTAATATTCCATTTTTCATATAACTATTCATACGGGTAATATTACTATTGATAAGTTACTATTCACTAAAAATTAATTTGATCTTATTAGACTCTAAATTTCTTACTAATCACAACCGTATATGTTCATTTTTTGAAAATAATTTCACAGTATCAATTATTTAAAGTATAAAAATATTTTAAAATACTCATTTTTTCAATAATCATCAATAATATGAAACTTTTAGACAAAAACTAAAAAATCAACCTAGATTAATTTTGACATTTGAAATTCAAAAATGATGGTTATTTTACTATAATAAGAAAAAAAATTTATTTATAAAAATATACAAAAAGTAACTAAGTCTTCATTACACAACCCCTTATAAAACCTTTATAGGACCTAAGAGTAAGGTGTGTAATAGTGATAGAATCTTGGGGCGGCTTGGAAAACATTGTCTGAGTGATGATTTCTATCATCTTGAACTTCTCCCATAGTTGATTTCGTTTAAGCTTAAAATGTTGAATCTTAGCTTGAGATTGTTTTAGAGAAAATCCCAATGATGCTACCTGCTTCCCAAGATTTGAAAAATGGTCTTCATAAGGCCCGAGTCTACTGGATGAGGCTATCGACTCTTCTTTCTACATTAATTATACATCATCATTTCTATTTATAAACAATAATTTTAATATTGAAAACTATTATTGTTTCCAATGGTCATATTAACCAATGGTCATATAACGATAACAACTTGATGGTTAAATTTCAATTATACTTATATAGTTGTATTTATTTTGACATAATAAAACATAAATTTTTAAGAAAAAAAATATTATTCAAAAGTTTGGGTCATTACATTCTTCCCCCCTTAAAAATTTCATCCTCAAAATTTCAACTCATACTCTCAAAAGTGAAAAGGTGTGGGTAATTCTGCCTCATAGTCCCCTTTGGTTCCCATGTGGCTTCTTCATATTTTTGGTTCCTCCAAAACACCTTAACAAGGTGGGTAGTTTTGTTGCATAGAACCATGTCTCTAAAATCCTAGATCTCCATCGGTTTCTCCTCATAAGAGAGGTCATGTTCCAATTGTACCACCTCTACATTTAGTACATGTGAAGGGTCAGGTACCTACTTCCTCAAGAGGGATATGAGGAAAACATAATGAACTTGTCCTAGATTTAGAGAATTGAAATTTGATATGCCACTTCTCTAATGCAATCAAGGATTTCATAGGGGTCAATGTACCTAGGGATGAGATTCCCTTTCTTTCCAAAGTGCACAACTCTCTTCCATGGGGAAATTCGAAGGAAGACTCTATCACTAACATCAAACTCCAATTCCCTTCGACAGTTGTCATCATAGCTCTTCTACCGACTCTAATTAGCCTTAATGTGTTTCTAGATGGAATGAACCTTTTATATCATATCTTGCACAAGATCAATCCCAAGAAGCTTTCTCTCACCAACTTCATCCCAACAAGTAGGAGTTCTACATCACTTCCCATATAGAGATTCATAGAGTTCCATTTGAATGATCAAGTGGAAGATGTTGTGGTGCGAGAACTCAACTAATGGGCGATGTTGGTCCCGTCCACCTTTAAATTCCATTGATCATTTTATCAGCATGTCCTCTAGTGTTTGAATAATCCTTTTAGATTGGCCATCATTTTGGAGGTGACAAGCCATACTAAAATTCAATTCGGTATTGAATGCATGTTGAAGACTTCTCCAGAGTTTTTATGTGATCCTTGGATCACAATCATATATTATAGAAAGTGGAACTCTATGTAGCCATACCGCTTCCTTCACGTAAATCCTAGCAAGTTAATCAAGAGATAAATCTTCCCGAATAAATATAAAATGTGAAGTATTGGTGATATGATCCACTATAACTCATATCTCATTGTTTCCTTTGGATGTTCTCAGGAGACCAGTAGCAAAGTCCATAGTGATATTTTCCATCTTCCATACTGGTATGGGTAGTGGTTGTAACACCCATTTAGGGATTTGTCACTCTGCCTTCACTTGCTGACATACCAGGAACCTTGTAGTGTAGTTAGCAATCTCCCTTTTCATATTATCCCACCAATAATGATCACGAAGGTCCCTATACATTTTAGTGATTCTAAGATGTATAGATAATGTAGAGCTATGAGCTTCATCAATCAGCTCCTTTATTTCTAAAATAGATGGATCACATAGTCTTGTATGAAATTTCAGTACACCTTCTTGATCAAAATTGAACTCAGAAAACATCTCATACTTCATAGCCTCAAACATCTTCTGTAAAAAAGGATATTATTTTTTATCTTTCTTGATCTTCTCAAGTAATTATGGTTGAGAAATCATTTGAGATATGCTTGATGATGTCCCTTCCCTTACAATTACCATGTCCAGTTTTACTAGGTCTTTGATCAATGGATCTCCTTGAATCCTTATCATTGACAGAACAACGGGTTCTTTCCTACTTAATGCATCAGCGACTTTGTTTTCTCTTTTGAGGTGATAATTAATTGACCAATCATAGTCTTTAAGAAGTTCCAACCATCTCTTATGTCTCATTTTCAATTCCTTTTGTGTGAAAATATACTTCAAACATTGATGATCTATGTATATATCAAACATATCACCATAAAGATTGTGCCTCCATATCTTCATCGTAAAAACAATTGAAGCTAACTCCAGATCATGCGTAGGATAGTTCTGCTCATGAGTCTTAAACTGTTGAGATTCATAATCAATCACCTTTTTATTTTTTATGAGGACTCACCAAATCCCTTTCAAATATGCGTCGCTAAAAATAATGAATCCTTCTCCTCTTGAGGTAAGAGTTAACATGGGTGTAGTAACCAATCTCTTCTTCATCTCTTGGAAACTTTCCTCACACTCCTTTTTCTAGATCAACTTAACCCCTTTTTGAGTTAAATTGATTAGTGGATTAAAAATTCATGAAAATATTTTAACAAATATCCTATAATATCCTACTAAATTATGGAAACTATGAATCTTAGTTATTGTTTTAGGATGAGTCCACTCCTCTAAAACCTTTGTCTTTGTAGGGTCAATTGAGATTCCTTCATTGGTTACAATATTCCCCAAGAAATCAACTTATTGTAACTAAAACTCACTCTTTCTAAACATTCCAAAAATCCTTTCCTTCCATAGAGTTTTCAAAATAACCCTTAGATGATTATCACGCTCCTCATGACTTTTAGAATATATCATAATATCATCAATAAAAACTACAAAAAAATATCAAGGTATTCCTTAAAGAATCTATTCATCAAATCCATAAAAATAGAAGGTGCATTAGTAAAGATGAAGGGTATAACAAAAAACTCATAATTCCCATATCTTGATCAGAAGTCAGTTTTTAGAATATCTTCTTTCTTCACCCTCAATTGATGATAACCAGAATGAAGATCAATCTTGGAGAAGATTGAGCCCCAAGAAGTTGGTCAAAAAAGTCATCAATTTTTGGAAGATGGTATTTTTATTCTTCATTGTGATCCCATTCAATTATCTATAATCAATTCATAGCCACATCGATCCATATTTCTTCTTCAAAAAGAGAATAGGTTCTCCCCAGTGAGACACACTCTGTAAAAAACCAAACTTTTGAATAGTATTTTGTTTCTTGAAAATGTATGTTTTATTGTGTCATAATAAATAAAACTATATGAGTATAATTGAAATGAAACCATAGAATTTTTATCGTTGTATGACTATTTCTTAACATGATTATTAGAAACAATAATACTTTTTAATGTTATAGTTATTGATTATAAATACAAATGATAATGGATAATTAATGTAGAAAGAAGAGTCGATGACCTCATCCAGTAGACTTAGGCTGTACGAAGCCCATTTTTCTGAGCTTGGGAAGGAGGTCATGTCACTAGGATTTCCTCTGTACCAAGCCCAAGTCGAGCTTCAACATTTTAATCTTAAATGAAATCACATATGGGATAACTTCAAGCTGATGGAAATCACCACTTGGGTAATGTTATATGAGCCGTCCCAAGATTCTATCATCATTGCACACCTTACTCTTAGGTCCTATGTAGGGGTTACATGGGTTTATGTAACGAGGCCTCAGTAACTTTTTGTAATCCATTTGTATAAATAAAATTTTTATTTCTTATTAAGGTAAAATAACTATTATTTTAGAATTTCAAATGTCAAAATTAATCTAGGTTTAATTTTTTGTTTTTTTCTAAGAAGTTTCATATTATTGATGAATATTGAAAAAAAAGTATTTTATAATATTTTTATACTGTAAATAATTGATACTGTGAAATGATTTTTGAAAAATGGATATATACGGTTGTGATTAGAAAGAAATTTATAGTCTAATAAGATCAAATAATTTTTTGTTGAATAGTAACTTATGAATAGTAACATAACCCTTATGAATAGTAATATGACCAATGGAATAGTAATATCATCTAAGAAAGTATAAATGTAATTTAGGAACCTCTAATTGTAATATGATTAATAGTATAAGTAAATACCTATTTTAGAAATTATTAGTTAAGTATTAGTATTTTTTAGAGTAAATAGTGATTTTACTTAAAAATTAAAATTCTCATATATAGAAAATTATATTCATAAAATGGAGTTAATTTTTTATTTCATAACATTTATATTAGGTTAGTGTGAATTTATGTGATTTTTATAAAATGTTTTATTTATCAGTGAATAGTAAAAATACATTTCTTGAGTTTTCAGTGTATTTTATGAAATCATAATGATGTAATGTGTAATTTAAAATAATTTTCAAATCATTTGGATTAAAATATTATATAAGGTGTCCCAATTGGCCAAAAAAATGGGCAAATACCATTGTTAATCCCATGGTTTTTCAAATACCAAAGATGAGGTGTCCTCATGAATTAATAAAAAAATCCATATCTTTTACTATAAATACCACGAAATTTATTCATTTTATTTCTTTAAAATTCATTAGCCTAGAATCTATGAAATTTTTACCTCCCAAGTATTCCTCCCAATGTGTCCTCAAGCCCTCAAGGCCCTGATCCTAGAGTTTTAGAAGTTACTCTTCAATGTGAGGGAATTCTCCACTTCTCCTTTCCTTTCAAGTTATCTTTTATGTGGTATGTCTTTAAAATTTCCATAAAATATTCTTATTTACATTTTATTATATCCATATACAGTATTATGATTCTTTTATGAATGTTTGACCCATGTCCCCTCTCTTTTTAATGATTTATAAAACTATGTTTTATACCCGTTATGCTGCCGAATTTTTATCTCAAAATATCTCTCTTTTTTCTAAAGATATTATTTTATTTTCTTTATGTGAATACTAAAACCTAATTATTTTCTAGGTTTATTCATAAATATGTGAAAATTATTTATTTTATTCAGTAATTTACATACAAAAAACCCTTATTCTCTTTCCATGGGTTATAAATGACATAATGGTCATGTTTTTTTAACACTTTTAAATCACCTTGATTTTGATATGAAACCCATTTCTTTTATTCTATATGAGTTATTTGTGTAATTTTTTATTATAATCTACGTGTATCACATGAAAATAAATAAATATTAATGGTTCACCATGATAGTTCTCCAATTTATTGGGTAAATAAATTAATCTCCTGAGATGTCAAGTTTTATGATACCTTGGTGAATAAACTTGGTAATATTTATGACACCTTGGAGATGGACCTTGTCATGACCCATCCCCTGGGCCCATGCCATGACTACCCCAAGCCCACCTTTCATAGGCCAGGGGATGGCTACTAGCACCAAAAGGCATACCCCTAAAATGGGAAGGCATTTCCTTTTAACTTGTACAGACACACAGTCCAAGAACACAACAATGAGAAACCATGAAGTAAACTGTTGTAGTAAAAGTGTGCTGAAAGTAAAGGGAGTTGGAATAAAAGACCAACTAAAAAGAACAAGTACAAATAAAAAGTAAAAATACAACTAAAAATTATAAAACAACTCCTAGATCATCCACTGACGATCCTACCTAAAGGGTAGGTACAGCTCATGAATAGTAGTCCATGCGTCACGTCATGCCATATGGTCCACCTTTAGTATCATCCAGTCCGAGCTCCCTCATCCTTGATCAAAGTTGCCTATCGTCTACACAAGACACAAACAAGGTTCGGGAAAATCCCGTGAAGGGGTGAGTATAACGATACTCAGTAGGGACCCTGAGACCCCTGTAGGTCTCCTAGAGTCCCACAAAATAAAAACCACAAAGAAAGACATCAAATCTACATAGGTATATGCCCATATATATACCTAATTAACCAAGATATACTCATCTCATACATGAGGGAAGAATACCAAAAGGTAACACCATGAAGACAAAAATACCACACATGTAACACCACTGAGATAGAAGTACCACACCGGTAACACCACGAAGACAACACCACGAAAGTAAAAGTACCACACAGGTAACACCATGAAGATAAGAGTACCACAAAGGTAACACCATGAAGATAGAAGTACCAAACAGGTAACACCATGAAGATTGAAGAGACTCAGATCACAATCAGGTATAACTTAAGTACAGAAGTACAGATGATTAGTCATAAGCTAGATGTTCTCATTCTGTTAAGAAGCATTGTTGATGACCCACACAGGATTGATAGGTAATAACCCCCAATGACCCACACAGGATCTGACCCACATAGGATCGGAATGCGCTGACCTACAAAGGATCACTGAGCACTGACCCACATAGGATTTTAGAGTTGCTGACCCACAGAGGATCGATAGATGCTGACCCACATAGGATCGATGTTGTTTCTTCACGTTACAGTCTGCCATAGGATTCCTCGCACTCAGTGTGCTCAAGTTTCATAGAATCTTCCCCTCACGAAATCGGTCATACCTCAACTCCCACTAAGCTCCACAAAGTAGTAACACAAAGGACCTTCATGCCATAAGGGTTCCAACGTGACAGACGGTGCGTCAATCAGGTGTCCGATCTGTGAGTTATAAGAGTTTTATTTCCGAGGGCCCGGTTGGATTCGGGTTTGATCCAACCAAGTTTTACTCCAAATATCTCCAAAACTCAAGTGGATTATACCAAAACGGACCGTCTCAATCCAAGTATCCCAACACTGCAGACGGTTCGTCAAACGATCGTCCGGTTCTCAAGATATGGCCCTTTAAGTGTTTATGGATCCGGTTGGGCCCGGGTCCAGTCAGACCCGATCAAACTGACACGACCCAGCTGGGTTGGGCCGAGGTCCGGCCCGGCCCACAAGGGGGTGTGGTCCATCTTGCAAGGGAGCACGGCCTGGACCGCAAGGGGGTGTCCCGGCCCGCAAGGGGGCACGACCTGCCGGTCCGGCCCGCGATGGGGTCTGCCCTAGCCGTTATGGGAGGGTGGTGGCCCCCTGTTTGAAATGCGAAGTGGCAGAACCTAAGGGTGCTGCTAGGTCACTGTGAGACCTGTTGTGGGTCCCACAGTCGTGGTGTCAAAGCTTCGGCTCCTCCAGTGGCGCACTGGTTGTCCCGCCCTCCACTTCCACGGCCAGCCGGTGTGACAGTTTCCTCTTCTAACTGCCACGGCTGAGGAGCCACGGCCGGTTCCTCCAGCTGTGTGGGTGCGCCACCTCCTTCCTCACGATCGGCCAGTGTGCTGGCCACCGCCTTCATCCATTGCGGATTTGGTTGCAGCCCCTTGCTCACTTGTGGTTCATGACAGTGCACCCCATCTCCTTTGTAGCCGGACGGTGTCAGCCACTTCGCTGACCGCTGCAGCTTCGTGCTGCGGCCTCCTCTTACGGCGCACAACGGCGCATCACCTCCATCTTAGTTGGTCGGTGCTGCTGCGCTGGCAGTCTTCCACAAAGAATGCAAGGTTATAAATGTAGCTAAGGGTTCGGGCTTGGTTCGTTAGGAATGCATCCTCCGCATTAGCTTGTATTTAATAAAAGGGAGGAAAAAAAGATTCTAAAACTCTTGAAATTAAAACCAAATGTAAATCCTACCTCATGAACGATGGAGAAATGCCCGCGATTGAAGAATTGGTTCAGTGTTCATCGTCCCCTGCAACTAGCCTCCAACGACTTCGCTCGATCGTCGATATTCTGTTTGGGGTTTTGGTGTCACTTCTCACTGCTTACCGGAACCAGATTTATCCTCCAAGGGTTTGGTGTCTCCTCACTTTGTCAGCACTTCGTTGCTTGGTGAAGCAGTGTCGATACCCCTCCCCAAGCTCCATATAAATAGGAGAGGGGGAGGGTGTCTAATGCTAGTGGGATTTATGAGGGTTCATTAATTAGGAACCTTCCTCATTCCCAACGACGTTGTTACTTAAGATTGAAGGGTCAAGACATTTAATGGATTGACACATCGCTGGCCCCATGTTGCCGCTTTTTTATTGGAGGAAAATAACGAAATAAATTAAATAACAAAGTCATTTTATTTATTCTTTTTAAAAAACCCAAAATCTAAATTTTTATAAAGTCCTAATGTAGTCGAAGTGAAGACTCCCTTACGTGAATCACGGCACTACGGATTCAATGGTGCCCTCATATTTTAATCCGAGTACCGGTTCAAAAGTTAGAAAATGCCGCTCACGGGTTTACTGAAAGTACCTTAAAAAAGTTCATAAATTCATTCCAGGCACAACTGGCCTTCGAAACATGCGCCATCAATTTTTTCATATTCTTAATAATTCCATATAATTAAAAAAGTACATGGAAAATCCGGGTCCTTACATTCTCCCCACCTTAGGGACTTTCGTCCCCGAAATCCATAACATAGACTTAGAAAAATGGGGGTAATGAGCACGAATCTGAGCCTCCTACTCCCATGTGATCTCCTAAAAGTTCTCATGCTACCGGTAAATGTGCATTAGAGGTATCGACCTCCCACTAAGGAATCACTTATGTAAATCATCAATCTCTACTGGAACCTCCGTAAATGCCACTCCATCATCAAATTCCAACTCACCATGGTCAATGATGTGATATGGTTCATGCATGTATCTTCTCAACTAGGATAAGTGGAAGAATTTGTTCACCCTCCCCAACTGCGGTGGAAGTTCCAAGAGTTATGACACCTTGCCTATCCTCTGAAGTATCAGAAATGGTCTGATAAACCTCAGTGATAACTTGTCGCCTCGGCCAAATCTTCATAAACCTCATCAAGGTGAGACCCATAGGAAGACTAGGTCCCCATCCTCAAACTCCTGTAGGTCTGTCCAGCATAGAGGTCATCTATAAGGTTGGCCCTATAAGTCCTCGAATGGTTCCATACCAATGGTGGAGTGATAACTGTTGTTGTATGCGAACTCCACCAAGGGCAAGTGATCCTCCCAACTGTGGCCAAAATCTAGGACGCATGCATGAAGCATGTCCTCCAGCATCTAAATGGTCCGCTCTGTCTGACCATCCATCTGAGGATGAAAGGCGGTGCTCAAATATAGCTGAGTTTCGAACACCTCCTGTAATCCCTTCCACAACTAGGATGTAAAACGTGTGTCACAGTCAGAGATGATCATCGATGGAACCCCATGAAGTCACATAATCTTTTGTACATAGAGGCATCCCAAGCCCTCTACTGATCCATGCTCTTGGATAGATAGTAAGTGGGCCGACTTGGTGATTCAGTCAACGATCACCCAGATAGAATCATGTCCTCTGGACGTGCGTGGAAGCCCTGTCATAAATTCCATGGAAATTCCATCCCACTTCCACTCCAGCACCATTGGTGGTTGTGCTAAGACTGATGGAACCTGATGCTCAGCCTTCACTTGATGACAAGTGAGGCATCAAGAAACAAACTTTTCCACTGCTTTCTTCATCTCTGGCCACTAATGATAACGTTGAAGGTCCTGGTAAATCTCCTACACACCAGGATGTACCACCAGAGGGGACATATATAACTCCCTCAACACCTCCTCCTGTAGTGCCACCAGTACCATGGTATGTCCTTTGAAGAGGATAGCGTGCTCCCCACCTTTAGAAAATATATCAGGTGCACGTCCTAAGGATATCTGAGCATGTCGATCCTCATAGTCAATGTCCCCAAGATGCACCTCCCTGACTCACTCAAGGAGTGGGTGATGACTGTCATAGACTGGAGTTATGCTCCTCTATTTCTATCTACGAAGGATATCTTCAATGTGGCTAGCTGCTCTAACGCCTCACTCAGCAACTGCAGACCAGACCTCCTACTAAGTGCATTTTCTACCACATTCCCCTTCCCAGTAGTATATATTATCTCAAAGTCATAGTCCTAGAGGAACTCTAGCCATTGTCACTATATCAGGTTCAGGTCCTTATGATAGAAGATATACCCGAGACTCTTGTGATCATAGTAGACTGTAAAACGTTCACCCATAAAGTAATGTCGCCACATCTTCAAGGCGAAGACCACTGCTACTAACTCCAGGTCATGGGTAGCGTAGTTCTATTCATTCTGTCTCTTCTGTCCCGAACCATAAGCGATCACTCCTCACTCCTTCATTAGTACACATCCAAGTCTGGTCCCTGATGCGTCGTAGTATACTACATATCCAACACCCTCTTCTAGTAGCCTCAAGATGGGGGCACTCGTTGGTCTCTTCCTCTGCTCCTAAAAACACTACTGAAATCTCTTCATCCATACAAAGGGTTGTCCCTTCTTCATCAATGCTGACAAGGGTGTCGCAACTCTATAAAAGTCAGGCATGAATCTCTTGTAGTATCCAGCTAACCCCAGGAAACTCCTCACCTCATTCACACACATAGGTGGCTCTCAAGAAAGTACAGCCTCTATCTTCACTAGATCCACTAAAACTCTAGCCTCTGAGATAATGTGTCCCAAAAAGTGGAACTCTCATATCCAGAACTATCACTTTGAGAGCTTACCATAAAGCTAGTGCTCTCGGAGTGTATCCAAAACATTATGCAGATGATAGGCATGCTCCTATTTCATCACTGAGTATATCAAGATGTCGTCGATGAAGACCACCACAAAGAGATCAAGGTATGGTTGGAAGATCCTGTTAATGAGTCCCATGAACACTATAGGGGCATTGGTCAACCCAAATTTCATAACCAAGAACTCATAGTGTCCATACCGACATCTGAATGTCGTCTTCTGCACATCCTCATCTCGTACCCTGAGCTGATGATAGCCTGATCTGAGGTCTATCTTCACAAACCAATGAGCTCCCTTCAGCTGAACGAAAAATAATAAATGCTCAGAAGTGGATATTTGTTCTTCACGGTTACCTGGTTCAAGCGCCATTAGTCCACAGAGAGTCTCAAACTCCCATATTCCTTCATGGAAAAAAAAATTGGGGCTGCCCATGGAGAAACACTTGGTCTTATGAACCCCTTCCTCTGCAGGTTTTTCAACTATAACTATAACTCATGAATCTCCATAGGATCCATCTGATATGCTGGTGTAGATATCAGTGTCATTCTAGGGTACATGTCGATGTAAAATTCTACCTATCTGTAAGGAGGTAGTCCCAGAACATCATAAGGAAAGACATTGGCATACTGGTCCACCACTATAGGATTTCTCAGCCTCTCAACATATTCTACTCTAAGGGTAAGGCTATCCAACTGATGTGTGATTGGTTTCACCCTCCTCTGGGTAAGTCCATCCTATTCTATAAAGGTCCCCTTCTCGCCAGTGAAGGAAAACCTGGTCCCATCCTCGTGGACACACCGCACTTTGTGACTAATATATTCTATCTTGGCATGAAATGTGGATAACCAGTCCATACCCCAAGGGTGGCTGATATTTTTGGTTGGCTGAAGAAAGATCTGGGTGTTTATGGTGTTGGATTGGAGAGTACCTTAGTAGTGGCTATGGTGAACCCTTCAGATTCATCTCTCTCGACCGAGGAAGGTGAGGACAGATTATTAGTAAGTGAGGTTCAAGGTCTTAGTGGATCCCAACAAAGAGGCTGGGTAGACACTAACAAGCAACTACAATTCATGGGTCCTTTATATGATCAATCTATAGGATCAGTATTGGTTCAGGGGAAATATTTCCTGTCGGCTGCGACATCTTTCAGTAGAAAAGAGGAGTTGGCCGAAGTGAATGTCTTGAATCCCTTAGATCCAAACTCCCTCAGTGCTTCCCATCTGAAGACTGGGTCTGGGGGGAAAGTAAAAGGCTTCGATAAAAAGGCAGATAAGGAGAATATACTATGTAAGCCGAGTCACTACAATGAAGGCACACAGTTAAAGCTGGGGAATCTTTTTGATGGCTTGGAAGTTCATGATCCTCCATTGTCTCAGGAGGATGAGTCTTCAGGTGATGATGACTATAGTCTTTCTTCAGTACGTAGTAAGGACCAGTGTAAAGGGAATGGTCCTCATAGCCCTCGATGGAAAAAAGGGAAAAAATAAATTAGAGATTCAGGAAAATGCATTGTGGTTCAGGAGAACAAGTCTAAGGGGTGCAAGGATTATTCTCATCTGCCAAAACCAATGGAGACCAGGTCAGCCAAGAAGGGAAGTAATAAATAAATCATAGCCATACAAGAAGGTGAAACTAAAGGTCCAAGTATCCTTACGAGAGACAAAGAAGAGGAGGATGAGGAGTTTTTGAAACTTATCCTTCACTCCAAGGAGGAAATGCTGGAGCAAGCTATACGTCCCAATGTTTCAGAAGAGGAGCTCAAAAGAATTTATCAATGAAGGCTGCAAGTTGATGCCACAGAGGATCAAGAAGTGTGGTTAGATAAACATAATATACTACAAGCCTGAGGATTCAATCAACATAGAATAAACTCAGTGGAATTTTTTCATACAATGGAAAGGATGATTACCCACCTTGAAGAGAATATCAGAGAGGATCCTGACCTCCAGGTTGGTATGTTGCACTGGGAAATTTATAGAGTAGCTGAGTCAAGTAATATTAGCCTTGTGTTTAACCATTTTGTAAGTTCTTTTAGCACGTAGTGGTGAACTGCTAGTGTGCTCTGGTTTTTCCATTTTTCCTAAAATGGAATAATAAAAAAATTAATTTGGAGGTTACTAGAAGATCCCATCCAAATCTCTCGCCTCCTAGAGTAATCTCACACTGCTGGAACCAGTGTGTAATCGTCGAATCCTCTCCTATAAGAGTCTCTAACTATAAGGATCAAACCAACGGTTCCACTGGAATCTATGAACTCTAAACAAGGGTCGTGGTAAAAAAAGAGTGACTGGAATCTGTGTCTATAAGTGCTACAGGTAAGGTGGAGTAGACATAGATTGTACCTCCAATCATCTCCAGAGCACCGTGGTTGTAGGCCTTAGCTGCCTGGAGCTGAGCTCGTCCCTATACACCTGCTCCCTGTGGTCGGGGTGGACCACCTGGAGGTGGTGGTGGTAGAACCTCGAATTGTTGCCCACCACCTGCGGCATGGACAACTCCTCTTCCATGTCCTCCTACAACCTGCAGACCTCCCTGGTGGAATATCTACCTATGCCTCAGTGGTCCCTTGACTGTCTGTTGGTCATTAGTACGGCAGTTCGGGCAGTCACGTTCCATGTGACCCTACCCGCCACACGAGTAGCACTACCTGCTCCTATGTTGTCCTCCTCTATCTCATGATCCCCAAACCACCGACCCTATATCCTGAGGTTGTCCACCAGAAGGTCTGGACGGCTTGGGCCCCTACATCATCTGTCTATTGATTGCTGTAGATGACTCTGCTACTTGACATCCGGTGGTGGCTCTTGTTGTCGGTGCCTGCTCATCTTTGAAGCTCTCTACAAAAAGTGCTCACTCTAGCACCCTAGCCTATGTCGGAATGCTGAGCGATATCATCGATGCTCTGATCTCCCATTGGAGACCCTTCTTAAAGGTTCGGTCCATAAAGAAATGGTCTCATACCATATCGATAGAGTAGTGGGAGAGATCAGTAAACCTCGTTGATTAATGGGCCACATTCATGCTGACCTTCCGTAAGTGTAGCAGCTTCTATATATGCACAGAGTGTAAGGTCACTAGGATGAAATTTTCCCTAAAAAGGCTCTTGAAGTATACCCAGATGAGGGTCACCTCATCGAGTATCAGGATAATTAAGCTCCACCATCTCCCTGCTACTTCCTAAAAAAGACTGGCTGCTAGGATCACCATAAGTTCAGCTGGTGTCACAACTATGCGAAAAACTCTGACTATAGCCTTCAGCCAGTCCTCAGCTGCCTGCGGGTCTGTCTTGCCTCAGAACCTTGGAGGCCTCTACCACTAAAACTCATGGAATGCGCTTAGTCGGTGTGCACCCTCTGCTGCTGGGGATGGTGGTAATGGCTGCCCAATGGGTAGTGGTGCTGCTGGTACACCACCCGAAGGTGCTAACACCGTAAGAGTGTCATGCATCGAGGCCTCATCGCTCGGTGGGCCGTCATTGTGTACTATCTCAGTAATCCTGGCTGGTTGTCTACGTGCCAGCATCCTGAAAGAAGACAGGTGTTCCACAGTCAATAAGTTATACCTGGTGAGCTGACTCAAAGATATCACAAGAAAAACTTTTCAAAAACACACAGAATCAGTGTTTCCGGGTACTGAGTCAGAAATTATAATTCAAGGTCCTAGTGTATGGATACATCATCTGTCGCACCAATACTAAATTCCCCAAACAGAAAACCACACATATAACACTTAACACTATTTCCACATAGAAAATATCAGAGTCCTAGTTCTTTGGTAGAACTGACTCCTCTGATACCACTTTTTCATAACCCGTCCCCCAAGGCCCGTGCCACGACAATGCCAAGTCCGCCATCCATAGGACAGGGAAAGGTGAATAGCACCAAAAAGGCATATCCCTAAAACAGGAAGGCATTTCCTTTTAACCTGTATAGACACACAGTCTAAGAACACAACAAAGATCAACCATGAAGTAAACTATTGTAGTAAAAGTGTGCTGAAAGTAAAGGGGGCCATAATACAAGCCCAACTGAAAAGTAAAAGTACAACTGAGAAGTACAAATAGAATTGAAAAGTTTAAAATAGTTTCTAGATTGTCTACCAAGGATCCAACCTGAAGGGTAGCTACAGCTCATGAACAGTAGTCCCTACGTCACGTCAGGCCAAATGGTCCACCTCAGGCACCATCCAGTCCTAGGTCCCTCAGCCTCGATCAATGTTTCCTGTCGTCTGCACAGGACACAACAAGGTGCGGGTGTGGCCCATGCAGGGATGAGTATAACGATACTTAGTAGGGACCCCGAGACCCCCGTAGGTCTCCTAGAGTTCCACAAAGGAAAAACCTTAAATCAAGACATCAACTCTACTTAGGTATATGTCCATACATATACCTAAGTTATCATGATATAATCATCTCATACATGAGGGAAGAATATCACAAAGTAACACCATGAAGACAATAATACCACATAGGTAACACCACTAGGATAGAAGTACCATGTAGGTAACACCATGAAGACCACACCACGAAGGTAAAAGTACCACACAGGTAACACCATGAAGATAGAAGAGACGCAGATCACAATCAGGTATAATTTAAGTACAGAAGTACATATGATTAGTCGTAAGCTATATCGTCTTATTCTATTAAGAAGCACTACTGCTAACCCACATTGGATTGATAGGTAATAACCCCCGCTGACCCACAGTGCCCTTACACTAAACTCAAGTGTCATATCTATGGCAGACTAGGTCATCTTTAGAGGTTTTGTGTGAACATTCCATAGAAGACCGGTGGAAGAGGATCATAAAAGGCACCAAAGTTGGGAAGGGGCTCAGCTACCCCTTAGCAGGATAGATGATGGAGTTGCACAGGATGTTCCGGAAAAATTAGGATATTTGGTACCCCAATACATGAGAAATAGTACCAAGAAATGGAAATAGTTCAAAGTAGTTAGATCAATGCCCAGGGAAAAGGGATAAGTCAGTTGCACGTTATGTAGACTACTCCAACTATCGTGTATACAGTACTATCTACCATCAAGGGTATGATTCTTGTATCATCTACCTTAACTTTTGTTTTTATTGATACAGGGTCATTAAATTCTTTTCTATCTACTATTTTTTAAAATGTTTTAGGATTGTATGTGGAAATATTAGATGGTGTTTTAACTTTTAACGCACTATTGGGAGTACGTTCTAAAACTATCAAATGTTACAAGGCGTGTTCTATAGAGATTGGTGGTTACCATTTCTTTTGGGTATCATTCATTCTAGAAACAACAGGGTTCGACTTGATTCTTGGTATGGATTAGTCAGTTCTATACCAGTCTCATATCAACCGTTATAGGAGGAGAGTTACTTTCCTATCTTTGAAAGGAGGAAGTTATTCTCACCAAGTTGAATGGGATCATCAATATAGTCAAGGACCAATTCAGTGTAGATTAGATTGTCTAATGAATTAGATAGCCGATCTTACTCTAGATCATGGTGGAATGAAGTAGGAATCTTTTCCTCTAGTGGTAGACTGTTTTTAGGATATTTTCCCTGATGAGTTATATGGCTTAATGTCTGAGTGAGAGATCAAGTTCATGATTGATTTGGTGCTGAGAGTATATCCAGTTTCTATCTCACCTCACCAAATGACACCAAAAGTGATTCAGAAGTTCAAAGTTTAATTGGAAGATGTAAAATCTAAAGACTTCATATGGTTGATTACATATCCTTGGGGTTTTTTAGTTCTCTTCACCCAAAAGTCTAATGGATCTTTGTGCTTATGTATGGATTATAGGAGGTTAAACAAGATGACAGTCAAGAACTTGTATCCTCTTCCATGTATTGACGATCTGTTTAATCATTTGATAGGTTCTAAGATCTTCTCCAGTATTTAATTTAGATTAGGATATCATCAGTTAATGGGGTTAATGGTGAGACTATTGAACATACCTCAGACTAATTTTAGGAGAAGGTATGAATTGTATTAATTCATAGTGATGTCGTTTGGGTTGAATGATGCACCTACGGTGTTCATGACCTTAATGAATAGGATCTTTCATCCTTTTATAGATCAATTTTTGGTGGGTTTCTTTTTTATGATATATTAGTGTGCTCCCAGTCAGCAGAAAATCATGCCAAACATCTTGACATCATCTTGAGTAAATTGAGAGTGCATCGGCTTTATTCCAAGCTAAAAAATGTAGTTTATGAATAAATAAAGTGAAGTTATTGGACCATGTAATCTCAGATATAGGAGTGTCAGTGGACCCAGAGAAATTTTTAGCTATAGTATCTTGGGAATAGCTGAAGAAAATCTTCAAATTTTAGTGATTTATGGGTTTAGTAGGCTATTACCAACATAAGATTTCTCCTATTTGGAAACACCAATGTCTGGGATGACCAAGAAAGGGGTGAAGTTTGTTTAGTCTGATTCTTGTGGGAGATATTTTTAGGAGATGAAAGGTAGGATGACCTCAGCAGATATCCTCACTTTACCTGTGTCAAGTAAATCATATGGCGTGTATTGTGACACATCCAAAGTTGGACTGAGAGTAGTTCTAATGCAGAAGGATCATGTGGTTTCTTATGGCTCTAGGAAGCTAAGATGGTATTAGTGGAATTACACTAATCATGACATGGATTTAGCAGCAGTGGTACATTCCCTAAGATTTTGGAGACACTATCTCATGGGTGAGAGGTTTTTAGTATACATAGATCATAAGAACCTCAAGTACATATTTTATTAGTGGGACCTAAACCTTTAGAAGAGGAGGTGAGTCAATTATCTACAGTCTTTTAACATTGAATTTACTTATACACTAAGAAAGTGAAGCATCATTACCTACGCTTTTAGATGAAATACACAAAAATATGAAGTACGGTGGTCTTGTGACAAGTGTCGGATAATGTCCCTCTTTGTAGACATGCATCTAGACATTTAGAAGTCTCAGGGATGGTTAGTTATAACTTATAAATTTGTTATACCCATTATTTTTTACCTCATTAAGAATAATAAATTGTATGATTTGGAGGGATCAGTTCTAAGAGAAAAATTATATGGTGAGGAGGCACCATCAGGATGGTCTCTCAGCAGTGGAAATTGTCTTCTTTTCTGTGTCCGAGTATGAGTTCCTACAGGCTTGCGCAAGGAGATGATGAGAGAATTTCATGATTTTAAATGGGAGGTGCATCCTGGTTTAACAAATATGTATTGTGGTCTCCATAGACAGTATTGGTGGTTAGGAATGAATAATTTTGTAGAAAAAATTATGGCTAGATGCTTCACTTGTCAACAGGTGAAAACCGAGCATCAGAGGCCAGCTGGGATTTTTTAGTCTTTACCCATTCCTAAGTAGAAATGGGATGATTTCACAAGAGATTTTTTGATAGTAATACCTAGGAAAAACCATAATAATGATGTTGTATGGGTTGTTTTAGATCAACTGAATAAGGTATCCCACTTCTTACACATTAGGGAAACCTTCGAAGTTAATGATTTGAGAAATATTTAAATGCATGAAGTGGTTTGGTTGCACGATGTTATGAAGATTATAATTTTATATAGAGATCCTCATTTCATGATGCATTTTTTGAAGGGTATTCAAAAATCCCTAGTATCATGAGTTCTTTTAATCATAGCCTATCATCCACAAACTTATGGTCAATCAAAGTGGACTATTTAGGTTCTGTAGGATATGATATGAGCTTGTGTTTTGGATTTTGATGGTTCATGGGAGAAACATATGGAACTAATGGATTTTACATAAAATAATAGCTTTCAATCGTCAATCCAAATGGAACCTTTTGAGGCTTTGTATGGTAGAAATTGTTGTTCACATATTTTTTAGTTAGAGGTAGGCGATTTAGCACTTTTTGGGCCTAGTCTCGTGCAGGATACATCTGAATGGGTTCAGTTAATCAAATAGTAGCTGGTGACTGTGCAGATAAGGTAGAAATAATATATTTACCATCATATATGACCTATGGAATTTGATTTTGGTCATCATGTTTTCCTTCAAGTGTCACCTAGGTTAGGGCAGTGCCATGTCAGAAAACAAGGAAAGCCAACACCTTGGTTTTTCAGGCTATTTAAAATAGTGGAAAGGGTTAGTCTATTGGAATTTTGTTTAGCCCTTCCACAGTGCTATAGTTCCATGAACATCATTTTTCACATGTCACAACTATAGAGATATCATACAGACCCTTCCCATGTGATAGACATAGAAGATGAAGAGCTTTGTATTGATACATCTTTTGAGGATAATCCTATACAGGTTATGGATCGTAGTGAAAAATATCTTTAGGGTAGGACTATATCATTGGTTTGGGTGCAATGGAAGAATGGGAGAGTTCAGGAGGATTCCTAGGAGATGGATTATGGTATGTGAATACAGTTTCTTGACTTTTTTTCATAGGCCTCATAGTGATGCTTGGAGAATCTCGGGGATGAGTTGTTATAAGGTGGGGAGGTTATAAGATCTCATATTTTTTCAGGTACATCTCTCTCTGATTTTTTCATTAATCTTTCCCTTTTGTTGTGTTTTCATTTTGAAATTCGTTCATTTGAATAAAAATATTCTTGGGTTGCAATGAAACTGGAGAAGGATCGAAGAGTATCTGTGAGGAGAGATTTGTTGGAGAAAATGACTTAAAATGTGGGGATGTATTTTTGTTTAAATTAATGGAGTTTGGGAATAAATAGGTTAAGTTTTTTATTTGTTATTGATATGTTGATAATATTTAAAGGGGGTTTGGGTTTTTTAAATGGAAAATGGGATGAAAATTTAACTTTAGAACATATAAATGTTGTGTAAAGGTATTAAACATCATGTAATTGTTCAAGGGTTTTAATTAAATAAATATGAGGTGATGGGTTTTTCATCGCATTCCATTAAAAACATTTACCTGATGTGTAATCACATTACATGAGATATAAATACCTGACATACTATTTAAAATAGTTGTGTGGATTATTTGCATTCTAATCAACTTATGCTCCTCTTCTCTCAACCCTAGGGCATTATCCAAGTGATTTTGGGATGCCAACTTCCCTTCTAGACATCCCATTTGTGTGATCAATCCCTGGTAATTCCTTTCAGTTAGGTTTCTTCCTTCTCTTCCTTCTTCTCCAGACCTTGAGGTGAAATCCTTGGACCAATTTCATTGTTGGTTTTGATCTTGATCAGTTTTGATCTAGGGACCTACTTGTAATTATATACACCTACTTCCTTGTGGGAATTAGTCGTTGGAAGAATTTTTGGATAGTTGTTTCAAGGTAGGGAGTCTAAATCTTAACCCTATGGTTTTATAATTTCTAATTTTATATAATATTGTGATTTCACCATCGTTGTGTGTTCCCAAATTAATTAAATAAATAAATGATGTTATTACTTGAATTTCTTTTGTTTTAATTGTTTTAGGGTCTAGCTTATGTCTACTCATTGGGTGAGAAACCCTTACAAATAATTGAATTGGATAATGGATTAAAATATGTTTACATGGAATGTGACCTAGGGTGATTTCATGTTATATAATCCCTAATTATGGATTATTTCTTATTGATATAACTATTAATCAATTATTATATAAATTCATGTGGTATTTGAAAGATTAATGGTAATTCTCATAATTAACCTTTGAGATATATGATGTGATATTGTGATATCCATGTTGTATGATAGGGATTGCGTTCCATGTTATAATGATTATATATTGGGCTTGACCCTGGAACTTTCACACTTATATGTTGTAATGCTAATATTGAGCAGGCTTGGCCTAGACCCATGTTGTAATGCTTATAGGCAGAGGTCTATGCCCAGTCCCATGGTGTAATTTTTATAGGAATTTGACCCAAAATATTGTAATTATTATAGGGATTTGACCTGGATAGATTGTTGTGAAGGTACCATGGTTATGTGGTTTTTGGTTAGAATGGTCATAATACATGCTCAAAGATATTATTGAATGGTGCTGAAGTAGGTTATCTAACCTTGGTTATATGGTTGTTGTTGGCATGGTCATAAGACATGCTTAGAGCTATTTTGGAATAGATCGGAAGTAGTTTATGGTTTTATTTTATTAATTGTTGAATTAATTAATACACTTGTTTATCACTTTATTGCATATACTTCTTATCAAATTGGTTTGTTTAGACATAGTGGTGTCGGACTACTGAGTTTTACTCACACCCTATTCAGACCGTCATTTGGTACCCAAGAAGAATATGTGGATGCAGTTTTGGACAAGGAAAAAGGACCATGTTGTTGATTACCTGTTTGTGGATGGGATGGAGTTTGTAGATGGGAATGACATGGGGTTTTGAACCTGTTACAATGATTCTTTTATTTGAGTTTTCTAGTTTTTTCTTGTATTATCCTGACATAAAATTTATTCACATTCTAGAACATCATTAAATTATTCCTTATTTATTCATTAGATTATTTAGTTGTCTTTTATTGTTATCTTCATATATGTATTTAATTTGATTATTCTGTTTCATTAAGATTTTTATCTACTTCTATGACACTTCATACCAAGGGGTATAGTCTCCCCACTATACATCTCACACCCCCTCTATTAGTCGGTAGCCTCTAGAATATGGGGAGGCATACTTGAGGTCATGTAACCAACGCTTTCCATCCACATGAGAGAGTGCCACATTAGAGTATGTTAAAAATATAGTCTTTCTTACTCAATTCATTAGCAACATTGTTTTCTCCTCTAGGGTAATAATTAATTGAATAGTCATAGTCCTTAAGAAGTTCCAACCATCTCTTTTTTCTAATGTTTAATTTCTTTTGTGTGAAAATATACTTCAAAATTTGGTGGTCTGTGTATATATCACATTTCTCCCCATAAATATAGTTTCTCTGTATTTTCAAAGCAAAAATAACTATAGCTAACTCCAGGTCATGCATAGGATAATTATTCTCATGAGGCATTAACTGTCGAGATGCATAAGAAATCACCTTGTCATTTTTCATGAGTACACACCCAAGACCTTTCAGAGATGAATCTCTATAAATAATTAATCCTTATCCAATATAGGTTAGAGTTAACACAAGTGCAGTAATCAATCTCTTCTATGGTTAATGGAAACTTTCTTCACTCTTCTTTTTTTAGATGAACTTATCACCTTTTCAAGTTAACTTAGTCATAAGATTAAAAAGTCATGAAAAAAATTAACAAACCTTTTATAATATCCTACTTAACCAAGGAAAATATAAAATCTTAGTTACGATTGTAGGATAACACCATTCCTCTATAACCTTTTTCTTCGTAGGGTCAACCAATATTCCTCCATTGGTTACTATGTTCCCCAAGAATGAAATTTTTTGTAACCATAATTCATATTTGATGAATTTTCCAAATAGATTATCCTTCCTCATAGTTCCTAATATAACCCTTTGATTATCCTCATGCTCCTCGCATTTTTTGGAATATATCATAATATCATTAATAAAAACTACCACCAATATATCAAGGTATTCCTTAAATACTCTATTCATAAAATCAATAAATATAGTGGGATAATTATTCAAGATGAAGGAAATAACAAAAAAAATCATTATGCCCATATCTTGTTCATAATTTGGTCTTTATAATATCTTATATCTTTACCCTCAATTAATGATACACAAATTGGAGTTCAATCTTGTAGGATAATTGATCCCCGCCAATCTAATTGAATAAATCATCAATACTTAGGTGAGGGTACTTGTTCTTCGTCGTGATCCCATTAAGTTCTCTATAATCAATGCATAGCCTCATTGATCTATCTTTCTTCTTCAAAAAGAGAACATGTGCTCCCCAAGGAGACACACTTGGTAGGATAAATCCCTTCTCCAAAGATCTTGATTTTTTTCCTTAATTCCTCTAACTCAATATTTTTCATTTTATATGGAGTCTTTGGTATCGTCTTGGATCTAGGTATGAGTTAAATGGAGAACTCTCCCTCTATTTCTAGGGGAGGTCCAAGTAACTCTTTAGGAAATACATCAATGTATTCTTGAATAATGGGGTAATTATCTATCTTTATACTTTCATTTCCTTCTCCCTCTTCACTGATCATATCCATAAAGAAGGCTATGGGAGGTGCTTCTAGATAAATCTTAGGTCATGATATATCTCCTTTGAAAATGAATATAGGATTTCCATTCAAGACTACTAAAGTTTTCTTACTTCTGTAGTTGATATTAGCATTAAAATTTGAGATCCATTTCATCCCTATTATAGTGTGAATTCCACCATGGGAATGACTACTAGATTTGTGGTGAGATTGTACTCACCAAATTTAATACTAAAGTTTCCATACACTTTTGATACTAGGATAATCCCTCCAGGAGTCTTGAATAATAAATATACTTCTAGAAATTCAAGTAATGATTCTATATTATTTTCAAATTTGGATGAAATAAGGGAATGCTTATAACTAGAATCAAACAAAGTACTTGCTAGCTTTGAGAGAACAACGAGAGTACCTGACACCACATCATTTGGAGCCTCTTCTTCAGCCATCTTGATAGAAAATGCACAACCTTTCTCCCTTCTCCTATGTTGAGGTTTATGGTGGTTCCCCTCCATTATCTTATGATTTTTACATTGATTTGAAAAGTGACCAATTTTTCCACACTTGAATCATTGAACATTCGGATGGGCCTGCACCATATTCCCTTTGTCATTGGTATTGAGAAATTAAGGATCCACATCACCAAGACAATTTTGAGCTATATATCCATCTCTTCCACACTTTTATCACTTTACACTCTCAAGTAAGTAATTTCCTGAATGCTTCTTCCAACATTTATTTCACGTGGTAAGTTTCACTTTATTTACTCCTCTTCTATAATCAAAATTATTCCCTGAGTTTGGCTCAATTTCACTCTTATTTTCATTAGATCTATGTGACCAATTCCTCTCTATAAACATCAATTCAACCTTCATATCACTCTGAACTACCTCCTCATATATTTTATAGTCTTGGTTTTCTTGATTCCACTACAGATATGGTCTTAGTCCACCAAATAATCTAACAAATTTTTCCTTAGGATCCATCAAAAAGTTTTAGGTGTATCGAGAAAGTCTTGTAATTTTCACTTCATAGACTCCCACTAATTTATTTTACTTATGATTCAGCTCTAATAATTCCTTCTATATTTTTTTCACATCAAATGAGCAAAATATTTATTGAAAAATATTCCCCTAAACTCTTCCCACTCCATAACATCAATATCCCTTCTTGTCTTCATGTTTTTAATCAGTGTTCACCACTGATCAACTTATCCTTCTATGTAGTATACTACCAGGGTGAATTTCTCTTTCTTCAAACAAAGGAGTATATAAAAGATATTTTTTACAGATATTATCCATTGTCCAGTAATCATTGGGTTAGTAGATCCACTAAAATAATGTGGTCATTAATGTATAAAGGACTCAATAAAAAGTTGTTCCCTTTAAGGTGAATCTGGAATCTCTACTTGATTCAAGTTATTGCTCATAACTTGAGTTAGTTGATTCATCGTCCTCATGAATTTTTCCATTCCATATTCCATTAGAACACTATCATAGCATCATCCATTATACTCATCATTTATGTGGTTCCTCCTATTTCCCACCATTTTTCTAAAAGAATGAAAACTTAGTGAGAAATGTGTTATTTTTATAAATCTTATAATTAGAAATTAATTTTATGTCATAAAAAATCATGCTTAAATATGTTATTAATCTCCTCTAATAATAATTACATATTCTATATATCCTTCATAATGGTTCATAAAAACCTTGTGATTAACCAAACATATCCCCCAAGAGTGTCAAACCAGGTGTGCGGTAAGGTTCATTATAGTCCACCAATTCCCAGTTGAGTCTAGCTCAAAATGGTGTTTTTTATTGTTACCCATAGGTACATATGTTCCAAATCCACATCCACTTGTAGTATCTAGACATGGATGTATTTTTTTATAAACCACTTACTTAATACTTATCAAATTACCAAGATGTTTTCCTATATTTATACTTATCCTTAGGGTTATTTCTAAAGTTTTCAAGTCATAATTTCCATAAATAACTAAACCATCCTTTGATACTAACTATGGCATCCTTACTTTTTATTTCATAACTCTTAAATACATAATAAAAAAACATAGGATCTTTTAAGTTTTAGTTTCTTGGAAATAAGGTATATACTACATAAAAACATAAACATTCTTATAAATACACTTGAAATAAATCTTCATGGGTTCACTCTAGGTTACTTTTACTACATCTCATATATTTGGTATATACATCAAAGGAAAGGGGTGAGCATGGATCCCAATAAGAGAATAAACAAGACATATATATAACATGTGATCTTGAGAAATATCAATAACATCATGAGGCATAACAATATGGTATGAACAAGAGTAATATCATAATAATAAAAACATGAATCATAACATGGAAATGTGTGTTGTATTTGGTGCCATAGAACCAACTTATTTTTTACTTTATGATAAACATATATTCATTGGATTGATATTAATAAACTCATAATCACATAATGATTTTTCTTCTATATGACATTGTATTTGATAATGTCTTAAGAGTAGCTGTCGCACTAAAAGGTCATAGCGGATCCCTACTATGATTAGAACCCGGAAGTGACATGACATTATTATTGAACATATGTTTTGTAGTCAGATGATATCATTTTAAGGGACACAAATGATACAAGATATCAAGGGTGGAGATTCATAGGACTTTGAGGCACCTTTTTACGGTGTACTCCCTTGGTAATTTCTAGGAGGATATTATGAGAACGAGACCCTCTAGTAGGAAATATACATTTATAAGTGTCATTGGAAGTTCCTATCTATATATGTGTGTATTGTTCCTTAAACTTTGAGATTATTATTAATGGGTATTATGACTCGCGTACTTAGATTTATTGGAGAAAACCATGATGAAATATGTTTGTAGAGAGATAGTATGTGTTGGGCGTGTCATGAGTAATACTATATTAATGAATAATGTGAGAAAGGATTTCTCCCTTATGTTCCATAATGGAAATTGATATCTCAGACCCTCTAATGGAAACAATATATCCTAAATAAATATATAGTCATGGTGTTCTATAGGAAATTTTAATTTTTGGGAAGTCAAAGAATGATAAATCAAGAACATGGGTTGATGGAACTTTCATTCAACCCACTTGATTGGTGATATTGAGACAAAGGGATTATATTACATGGTAAGCATTCGTATGAGGTAACATTTCATTGTGGCATTAACTTCTTTCTATATGGGTGCCTTGGCGTGTAGCTAGACACTAACCTTGTACTTTAGGTAGGTTCGCCTAATGACACTAAGAAAGAGGCCTATAGGGTCACACACTAAGTGAATCTGGAATCGCAATTAAATAATTTATTATTTAACAAGTTGAATAAATATTATTCCCGATTATGTTTTAATAATTATTCATATATTCCTGATCGCATTTATTTCATCTCTAGTTATTTGAGAGAATATATAACAGCTAAAATATTTAATAAATATTTATTTTATATTTTTTATTCAATATAATATTTCTTTATTTATCAGTGAATAATGTAGTTATATTTATTTAATAAATAAATAGTTGTTATTAAAGGCCCGATAAATATTGAGGAGGATTGGTGGACCATGTTTCGGGTTCAGTGAGAAATAATAATATTAAATATTATTTGATTAAAATAGTATTTAATTGTATCTTTTAGTTAAGAACATGTCAATAAATAATAACATTTATGTTATTATTTAACATGGGGGGTTTCATTTGGTTAATAAAATAATTAAGGCTCCTATACAAATTATTTTATGATTACCAGGATAATTAAATTCCTGGTTACATAATTCTCTAATTAGCCAAGGGGGAAACCCATAGGCTATCCAATCATGTTGTGCACAACAATTTGGAGAATTTCTATCAATACTAGAGAATTCTTTATTTTCCAAGAACATTCTCAAGAACAAGAGTGGTTATCCTCTACCGGATCAAGGAGAATGCTTTGGAAACGGTTCTCAAGGCAATTGAAGGCAGACGACACAAGCGCAAGGATCGTTCATGGTAACACTGACAGACTTATTCAGCGACATCCAAATATTCATCGAGAACATGTGGATCACCACTAAAGGAGATATACCCTTGATCACTACAACACAATAATGGTGCACTACAGATCTGTGGTCGAATGCATCAATGAATAAAGAATCACCTTGGAGGTTATTCTTTAATTTAATTTAATTAATTATAAACAATATATGTTGATTCTCTCTCTTGGTTTCAGATTTCTATTACATTGTATAAATCCTTGATTCAATTCCATGGATATTGGCTTTTATCATCGTATTGATCACAGACTGTTCATTGAATATGGAAAAAATCAAAGTTGGGCACCACCCATCTCGTGCTTCCGTTGCACCTGAAACCAACAATTGGTATCATAGGGGGAATATTTTCATTTATAATTATTTAAATAATTTTTTGATGTTATACGCTTTAATAATTTAGTTTTTCAATTTAAGATTAATCATTCTTATAATGTGAATTTCAAGATATGTTCCTCCTTTATCATTTCTCGTAGATCTAATAGAAACAAAAAAAATATGATTAATATTAAATTGAGGACCTCATCAGGAGGTGCGGATGATTCTATCTAGGTAACACAATAGTACATGTCATGTATTCAGAGTTTCATGTAATGTAATATGTCATATTCAATGTGTAATCCGGATCACAGAGACCGAAAATTAATTTTATATTATCAAAACACTTTTGAGGAAAAGTGAGAAACCATGAAATCCAACACCAACCACTTAGCAACCAAAACAAAAAAATCAGAACATACACAGGATAGGCTCCTCCCCAGCAGTTTCACCATATTGAATCCTTCATCAAAGAATGACCCTTCAGCAAACAGTCCCAAGCAGAAATGCATGGGCACAAAACTGATGTCAATCCATACCCTCTCAATGACCAAATCCGAAAGGCAAGCTCCGGATCACACATCGTATATTTGTGTTCGGCGCATCAAGAGTAATTTGGAAATTACTAAAGCCATGTGAATTAATGAAATGTGGTGTAGTTAATTCTTACACCACGTGTTGACCAAGACAAACTAGAACAAGATCATCCATACTACACACTATATGGCCCACTGGACACGGCATGTAGTCCCTTCAGATCAGGGTAGAGTCATGTATCCAATGCATGGCTTGCCAGGCTGGTGACCATGTAATGTAGAGTCTACACGGAATGTGCCCCACTGGACACATCTTGTAATTGAAATATTTCTAAATTATGCCTCACATGCCATTTCCCTAGGCATTTACTTCATATGGACAGTGAAGAGAAAACATGTCATGTATTTGGATCTACACACTGTGTACTTTTTCCAGATTACGTAGATTTAAAATTTATTATCATATTATGTAACCCTTGAGACATGTACCTTCATGTGGGTGTAAATTTGGGACACAACATGTGATAGGTTCTTGATATGTGTGTGTGTGTGTGTGTGTGTTTAATTAACATCTACATAATGTTCAAAGATCTTCATATTATGTATGAGTTGTATTATAATTATAATTCTTCATGGATGCTACATGTCACAAAGAATAAAGTTTATACAAGTATAATACATGTTGGGTAGTTTGGGACGGGTATTCACCAGGCTACCTCCAAGGTACAAGTTATGTACAAAGTTAATTTTAAATAAATTTATTAATTTTTTAAAAATTATAATGGATGAGAATCTCAAGGGAATTTAGAATATTTTTTAATAAAAATGGATTGATTAATTAAATATAATAATTAATCTATTTGAATGTGATTTATCTTAAATAAGAATGATTAAATAATTTAATTATAGTTTTATTAAATGCATAATTAATTGCATTAATGTGGATGATCATGAGCTAGACCAGACCTTTTTATGTGATTGGTTTCCCTTTTAATTTATTATTAAATTAAATCGTTGGCCTACATGCCTTATCTTATCATTAATACACAGGGCCTATATGTACATTGTTTCTTTTATGTAAAACCCCTTTTACCCTCACCTTTGTGTGAGTAAAAATATATATAATGGATGGATCTTCCAAGATAGTATAGGCAGTTCAAGTTAGGAGTTGAGGTAAAACCAATCCAAGGAGATACAAAGGTGGACAAGTGGAAAGCTATAAACACAAACATAATTGGTCCGAGGTGTTTCTCTCCCAAGTCAGCGATTAGTTTATCAACCACTAGATAAACTAACCATTAGAAAAATATCATGATCATACCCTTTATTTTATTTTTTTCAGTTGTATGGTTATTCATTTTGGATGTTTTTTCATGATCACATAATTAATGAATTAACAAGCATGCAATATGGAACTAAAATAAACTGGATTATGTATAAATATTATCTAATACATAGTTAATCACTTAAGATTATCCCACTTAATAATAAAAATCATGTGAAAATATAATAAATGGAAATTTATTCATAATGGGTAAAATCCATCAATAAAATATTAAGTCGGTATAGCCTTTCGTTACTTCGGTTAGAATCAACCCATAGTTCAAAGTGCTTGACCAGAAAAAGTTGGGGTGATTTCAATTATTAGGGAATTCTAATTTGAGGTTTTGGGTTTACTTGAATTAGTTTACATCAAGGGTTGATTTCCAAAGTAATACTTGGTGTAACTAAGATGCAAAGGTTGAGGAAATCCAAAATTAAGGATTTTAGGATTGGGGAGTCCACTCAACAGATCAAGGAGCTATGAGTTAATTTAGTTGGCATTAGGAATGCATACCTAAAACCTTTAAAATTTCTTGAACAGCCAAATTTGGGGTAATTTGAAGGTAAATATGAATCTTTACCACTATAATGTCCAAGAAATGGGATATTCCAAAGCCAATGGTGAGGGATATTGGTTTTTGATAAAATAGTGGGAGGCTAATGAATATTTATTTATTTATTTTTCTTAATTTTATTAAATAAAGTAATGAAACTTTGATCATATTATTTTTAGAAACATAATTAAAAATGACATCAAACATATCATTTTGATCCATAATTGAGAAGGAAAACCTTCTTAGTGACACTAATTTCTAGGAGTGGAAAAGGCACCGGTGGGTCATCCTTCTCCATGAAAGAAAACTATATGTGTTGGAAAAACCTTTACCAGTTGCACCTAGAAATGAGGTGAGTAATGAAGAGATCTCTGTGTATGAGAAACATCTGAATGGTGCTACGGATGTTTAGTGCCTCATTCTATCATACATGACCAATGAGATATTAAAGAAACAAGAGGAAATGGATGCTTCTGGCATGATGTCTCACCTTCAGGATCTCTATCAAGAGAAGGTGAGACAAGAGAGGTATGAGATTTTTAATTCTTTGTTCACCACTAATCATGGAGAGTCTATGCTAGTTAGGCCTTATGTAGTCAATATTATCAGCTACATTGAGCATTTGGACATATTAGGGATTAAATTCCCAGATGAGTTGCGTACAGATCTCATACTATCATCACTGCCAAAGGCCTTCTCTATTTTTATTATGAATTAAAATATGAGAAATAATGAGAAGAACCTATCATAACTTCTGACCCTGATTTTCCAAGTGGATAAGGACATGGGACAAGACAAAACCAAAGTTCTTATAGTGAATAGGAAGAGGAAGGACAAGGAAAAGGGGACTAAGATTTATAAATAGTCTAAATCCCCTGAGCACCGTCTGACCAAGAATAAGAAGATCAATAGGAAAGGTAAGGAAAAGGAGTCAATGTGTTTTTCATGTGGAAAGTCAGGCCATTGGAAGAGGAAATGCACCCAGAGGTAGGGGAAAGCCAAAGGTGCATTCATTATCAAGTGTAATATTTCCATTTCTACACATTGAGTATTAGATATAGCATGTGGTTTTCACATCTTTATTCAAATGTAGGAACCAAGTAGATTTTGTAAAATTTATAGAGGGGAGGTGGATCTATGAGCTTCCATTGGTTTGAGGTTGACTACCCTTACCATTGGTGAATACCACCTTTCGTTGTTGATCGGGATTATTTTTGTTTTACATAACTGTTATTATGTAACAAGTGTTACCAAGAACAAAATTTATGTATCAACTTTAGATACAGATGGGTTTATTTTCAAATTCATAAATAAAAGTTATTTCTTTTATATGGACAACATATGTTATGGTATGTCATATTTATATAACGGTCTGTATGTATTAAATTACAAAAACCAAGTATTGGAAATCGATAACGAATCAAGTTCACATGACTCATATAACACCCAGTTGTGGCATCACCACCTTGGTCATGTAAACAAGAAGTGTCTAACAAAGCTCTATCAAGATGGTTATTTAGACTCTTCTGATCTAAAACCACTTGATAGATGTCATGTTTTTTTACAAGTAAAAATGACCAAACCAACATTTGGTGGATAGGGTGAAAGGGGCATAGAGATTCTAGGATTGGCACACACTGATGTGTATAAACCATTTCTAGTAGAAGATAGAGGTGGATATTATTACTTCATAAATTTTACTGATGACTTGAGTAGATATGGATATATTTACTTGATGAGGTATAAGTCTGAGTTCTTTGAGAAATTCAAAGAATTCAAGAATGAAGTAGAGAATCAGTTTGATGATAACATAAAGAATCTTCAATCAGGTCGAGGTGGAGAATATCTTAACCAATATTTCATCAACTTTTTACAGTAGTTTGGGATTCTATCTCAACTCACTCCACCTTATACACCACAATGGAATGGTGTTAGTGAAAGGAGGAACCATACCTTATTGGAAATGGTAAGGTCGATGATGAGTCATTCATATCTTTCATTATCCTTTTGGGGATATAAATTACAAACTATGACATGCACATTAAACAGAGTACCAACTAAGGTGGAAAATTGAATTCCCTTTGAGTTATAGAGTATAAAGAAACTTGTTTTGTCACATACACATGTATGGGGATGCGAGTCATTTGTTAAGGCTTTATTAGGAAAAAAAACTAGCACCTCAGGGTATGAGGTATACCTTTATAGGGTATCTCAAGGAAACAAAGGGGTACTACCTATACAACCCCTTAGACAAGAAAGTCAATATTTCCAGACAAAACATCTTTCTTGAGAGGTATAAAATACCTAAAAAGGATAATGGGTGCAAGATTGAATTCGGTGAAGTTGATGCTCAATATGCATAGGAGTTGGTGCAGGAATGAGTTCCACTGGTCCCCGTGGAAGAAGTAGTTCCTAAAACACAAGTACTATGTAGGAGTGTAATAGAGGTAAGAGAACCAGAGAAATATGGTTTTCTTGTCACCAAGGATATTGACTCATTATTGTTAGACAATGATGTGCATCTCTCCTACAGGGAGGTAGTAGAGATCTTAGAAGCTGCAAGATGGCTAGAAGCTATGAATTTTGAGATGGATTCCATGTATCCTAACCAAGTTTGGGTTTTTCTCAATGCGTCAGTTGATGTAAATCCTATTGAATATAAATGAGTATTCAAGAGGAAACTAGACATGGAAGGTAAATTAAGTACCTATAAAGCAAGGCTAGTGGATAAAGGGTTTAAAAAACATCAAGGAATTGACTATGATGAAACCTTTTTTTAGTTTCCTTGTTTAAATCCATAAAAATAATATTTTCCATAGCAGCTTACCATGACCATGATATTTGGAAGATGGATGTCAAAACTACATTCCTTAATGGGAACCTTCAGGAAGATGTATATATGAAACAACCAGAAGGGTTTGTGACACTAGGTGATGCCAAAAGGGTTTTCAAGTTGTAGAGTTCCATTTATGGATTGAATCAAGCATCCAGGTCTTATAATATTTGATTCTATGAAGCCATAAATTAATTTTGTTTCATTAAGAATGAATGTGAGCCATGTGTTTACAAAAGGTTTAATGGGAATTCGGTCATTATCCTAGTTGTATATATTGACGACATATTACTTATTATAAATGACATACCAGTATTATAATCATTTAAGGACTGGTTGAACAAGTTATTCTCCATGAAGGACTTAGGAAAAGCAGCCTACATTCTAGGGATCAATATCATTCATGATAGATCCAAGAGCCTAATTGGACTAAGTCAAAGTACATATATTGACCAGATACTAAAGATATTTAGTATGGAACAATCAAATAGGTAATTGGTTTTAGTGTCACATGGTTTATATATTTCTAAGAAAATGTGTCCCTGGACACAATAGGAGAAAGATAGAATGTGTAAGATCCCATTTGCTTCAGTGATAGACTTATGTTAAGACTATCCTTAAGTATCTGAGAAGAACTAAGGATATGTTCATGGTATATAAAGGAGATGAGGATCTTATCGTTAGATGGGTTTTTATGCTAGTTTTCAGACAGATCCGAATGATCTGAAGTCGCAATTGGGATATGTTTTTTATCTCAATAGAGGAGTTGTGAGCTGGAAGAGATCAAAGCAACCAGTTGTCACTGATTCTACAACAGAGTCCAAATATATAGTGACTTCTTATATAGCTAAGGAAGTTGTCTGTATTCAGAAATATTTCCAAGAACGTGATGTGGTTCCTAGCAATAAAGACCCTATCACATTGTATTATGATAATTTTTCAGCGATGGATCTTTCAAAAGAACCAAGGTCACATCAACAGACAAATAACATACTCAAGAAGTATCACATCTTGAGGTATTTTTATCAAAGGGCTGAATTTGCAATGAGTAGAGTATCCACGGAAGAGAATGTGGTGGACCCCTTGACTAAAGGCTTGTCTCAAAAGAAGCATGAGTATCATGTGAGAGCTAGATAACTGAATGTTGTTAGTAGTTGTCTCTAATATAAGTGGGAGTCTGTGGTATTTGGTTCCTAGAACCAAATTATTTTGTAATTTATGATAAACATATATTCATTGGATGGATATTAATAAAATCCTTATCACGTCATGATTGTTCTTCTACATAACATTGTATGTGATAATGTCCTAAGAGTAGTTGTTGTACTAAAAGGTCATAGCCAATCTCTGCTATGATGAGAACCTGAAAGTGCCAAGACACTATTCTTGAACATATATTCTATAGCCGGATGATATAATTTTAATTGACACAAATGATACAGGATAGCAGGGGTAGAGACTCATAGGACTTTGAGGCACCTTCTTATGGTGTACGCCGTTGGTAATTTCTAGGAGGATATTATGAGAATAAGACCTGCCTCTGGAAATCCACAATTATATGTTTCATTAGATGTTTCTATCTGCAAATGTTTGTATTGGTCCTTAGACTGTAAGATTATTATTAATGGGTATTATTACTCACACACTTAGATGTATTGGTAAAAACTGTGATGACATGTGTTCGTGGAAAGGTAGGATATGTTGGGTGTGTCATGAGTAATACTGTATTAATGAATAATTCAAGAAAGGATCGGTCCCTTTTGTTCCATAATAGAAGTCGATATCTCTGGCCCTTTGATGGAAATTATATAGCCTAAATAAATCCATATCCATGGTGTTCTATAGGCAAGTTCAATTTTCAGGAAGTCAAATAATGATTAATTGATCATATGGGTTGATGGCACTTGCATGCAACCTGCTTGATTGGAGATATCAAGAAAAAGGAATTATATTACATGGTAAGCATTCATATGAGGTGACATGTCATTGCGGCATTAACTTCATTCTCTATGGGTGCCTTGGCATGTTTCTAGACACTAACCTTGGACTTTAGGCAGGTTAGCCTAATGCAACTGAGAAAGAGGCCTAAAGGGCCAAAAACTAAGTGTATCTGAAATCTCAGTTAAATAATTTATTATTTAACAAGTTGATAAATATTATTCTCAGTTGTGGTTTAATAATTATTCATGTATTCCAGATCACATTTATTTCATTTCTAGTTATTCAAGAGAATATATTGCGGACAGAATATTTAAAAAATATTTATTTTCTATTTTTTAGTAGATATAATATTTATTTATTTATTAGAGAATAATGTAGTTATATTTATTTAATAAAAAATAGTTGTTATTCAAGGCCAAATAAATATTGAGGAGGATTGGTGGACCAACTTTTGAGTCCAGTGAGAAATAATAATATTAAATATTATTTGACTAAAATAATATTTAATTGTAACTTTCAAGTTAATCATGTGTAAATAAATAATAACATTGCTTTTAATATTTTACATTGGGGGTCCACTTGGTTAACAAAATAATTAAGGCTCCTATGAAAATTATTTTATGATTACCTGGTGAATTAAGTTCACGGTTACATAATTCTCTAATTATCCAAGGGGGGAACCCACGGGCTAGCCAATTGTGTTTTGCATAATAATTTTGGATAATTTCTCTTGAGCCTAGAGAGTTACTTATTCTCCAAAAACATTCTCAAGAACGAGAGCGGTCCTCCCCCACCGGATCAAGGAGAATGATTTGGAAGTGGTTCTCAAGGCAATCAAAGGAAGACGACACGGGCAAAATAATATTCTGTGCAAGCACCTGGAGACTCCTTCAGTGACGTCCAGAGATTCGCAGAGCACATGTGGATCACTACTAGAGGAGATCTACCCTTGATATCTATAATGCTATGAAGGCGCACTATAGATCTGCGGTCGAATGCATCAATGAAGAAAGAATAACCTTGGAGGTCATTACTTAATTTAATTAAATTAATTATAAACAAAATATGTTGATCCTCTCTTTTGGTTTTGTGTTTTTATTCCTTTGTCTAAATCCTTGATTCAATTCCATGGATAATGGCATTCATCGTCGTATTGATCCTGTATTGTTCATTGAATATGGAAAAAATCAAAGTTTGGAACCACTCATCCCGCACTTCTGCAGCACCTAGAACTAACAATGTGGCTACGACATTTAAATGAGATATTCATAATCATATCACCAAGGTTTATAACCAAGGTTTCATAAATGAAAATTACCAAGGTTATTCACTATGGTATCATAAAACATGTCATCTCTAGAGATTAAATTCTTTACCCAATGCATTGGAGAACTATTAGGGTACACCATTCATATGTATTAATAAACATGATCTATATATATCATAATAAATCATTTCATTAATAACCTATACAGATAAATAATAGGTTTCTTATCAAAATATTGGCATATAAAAGAGCTTAAAAACATGATCATTACATCATCTTTAACCCACAAAAGGAAATTTGGGTTTCATATATGTAAATCTCTAAATCAAAATTAATTTTTAAATCTATTTGAATACGCATTGAAAATAAAAGATTTTTGGGTATTAAATAAAAATAAAAAGAGAATTTCTAATGTTAAAGAGGGAAATTTGAGAAGTAAATTTGGCAACATGACGGGTATAAAACATAGTTTTAGAAAAGGGTAAAATGAGAGGGGACAAGGGTATCCATTCATAAAAAACTATTCCTAGAATAATGGGGTAATATAAAGTGGAAAAAATAACTTAGTTTGTAAATTATAAGACATACCAGATAAAAAGGACTCTTTAATGGAAAGGAGAATTAGATATTTACCCTACCTTGGAGAGTTGTTCCGAAAACTAGAGGATAGAACCCTGGGGTATTGAGAACACATTGGGGGATCCTTGGGAGGAAAAATCAACATAACATCATGGAGTATATATTGGGAGTGAAGATAAATGGTGAAATGGGGGGTATTTATAGCAAAAGTGTTGTAATTGTTTAATAATTTCCAAATATATATCTTGGAAATATAGGTTGTGGAAAATGAAAAACTATTGGCTTACACATGTTTCTACTCATTGTTTTAGACATTTGGGTCACATTTTATGATATTTTAATCCACTAGAAGTAAAAACCTTTTTTAATACTTATTTTTTCATGAAAAATTAAAGATTCCACAAATTAATGTTTTTAAAAACTAAATTTTCTTTTTTAGAATTTGGAAAGTCACTTATAGTTTTATAAATTTATTAAAATACATTAAAATACTTAATATTAATAAAATAACATGTTTTAGGTCATTGAATTTGTTTAATTAATCATTACATCATTATGTCATGATTATGAATTCATAAAATGTAACACCCCAAGATATCATATTATGTAATTTCTTCAATGTAATTTAATAACTTGCACTACATGAAACACTGAGTTCGAGCGCACCATGACTTACCAAACTAGTTGTTAAAAAGCAGTTATGAATAGTATTATCTGAATTTTGAATTTTATATACTCTATATAAATTTTAACATCCATATTATGTATTTCTTAGACATAATATAAGAACAAATTCATTTTTTTCAGACAAAGGAACTATTTTTCAGAAAATGAAATTTTACCGACTTTTAATGGAGAACCCTTTTTAAATCCAATATTTGACACTTTTATATATTCAATTTGACAAAATAAACTTCTTATTTAGAATCAAGACATAAAAATTTATTTTTGATAAATTTTTGGTGTTTTTCTGATAACTTTCATATTTGGATGATTATTAAAAAATACTAAATTTTAATTGAAAACAAATTTTTTAATAAAAATAATTTATAGTGTTCAATTATAAATTTGAATGGTTTGGAATTATAATTAGATTATATTGTTATCATTTAATACAATTTATGTCATTATAAGTAATTTCACATTTAAATTTGACATAAACATGTGTCAATCTTTTAATAGTTTTTACTTTTTAAAAACCATCTTTTTGGTCTTGACAACGGGAATTAATTTTAAATTAATAAATGAAATTTATATATATTTAATTTGGTAAAATAAACTTCATTTTTGAATTCATAATATCAAAATTATATTAGGGTGAAGTTTTGGTATTTTTTTGAAAACTTTCAATTTTTAATGAATAGTGAAAAACACTGCGTTATTATTTAAAACCGACTTTTTATTTAAATAATTAATTATTTTATTTAAATTTATTAATTAAAAATAGATATATAATACCTATATAAGTTCAATTTAATTCATTGGATTCATTTTATAATAAGATTAGATGGATAAAATTTTATTAAACTTTTTAACGTTTTTTTTACCCACCTTCTAAGAACTTTTGTAAATTTGCATAAAACTTAATTTTACCACTTCTGTGAGTTGAATTTAAAAAATCTGAGAAACATGGTTGACATCATTAATGAAAATTTTGATCAATAAGATGAAAATAATTTTTGGTGAAGAGTAACTTTTGACTTTTATTTATCACGGTTAAAAGTAAATAGCGTAATTAAAAGTAAAAATGATATTATAATTACCCTAACACCTATACTAATTCTATTGGATATGTTTAATTAGACCCAAAACAACCTTAGTAATAAAATATGATCCTTTAGGTCCACTTGGATTAGATTAATACATTTATTATTATTTTATTTAAAGAAGAGTTAAAAGTGATTAATTTAAAGTTTATTAACTAAACCATTTTTAATATAGGGTAATACATACGATAAATTAGACTATAAATATTCATTAAAAATATTAAAAGATTTCCTACATAATTTTATTTTATTATTAATTTTTATATATTAAATAATTAAATTTATTTATGACGCAATGATGATGCAGTAATTAAGTTCTTAATGAAATATTAAAATAGTTTATATTATAAATATTAAAATAAATAGAATATAAATGATTTGATGACATCCACAAATTTTCTAAGTTAATATGACATGTTAGGGTTGATTAGGTAAATTTATTTCTAAGTGATAAGGTTTTTATGACTTTCACAAAAACAAAATACCAAATAGTGTCAAAACTGACATAAATTAATTTTTTAAACAAATACTATATTATTAGTTGATATAATATTCCTAAAAATATAAGGTTCATCCAAAGGGCTTAACTAATATTATATATGTCATTAATGAACCACTTGAGGTTCTCTTGGAAGTTTATAGTAAGTTTATTAACCATATAGTGTAAGAATACAAGAAGACACGGTAAAAGTTAAACTATTTAACTAAGAGTTAAATCTAAAAGATAAGGTTAAAATGGTAACATAAACTTGTATAAAACCTATTGGTTGAGAGTATTTAGACCCATAACCACATAAGTCTCTAAATAAATTCATTTGGAGCCATTATAACCCGAATATGATTGTATAATAAATTAATATTTTAATCTTTTCCTAAAGTGACCCTCACCCCTCTTATAAAAGGGCACTTCCCCTTCTCTCAAAATCACACCTCAAAATCCATTTGTCTTGGACAAACACTTCCCAAATATCCTCAAAACATCATCCACATAAACCAAGATTCCTTACTTTAATCATAAATCCAACCTAAGGATCCCTTTTGATCAACTCAAAAGGAAACACCCGAAGAAGAGATAATAATTTCACCACCCCCTTTCAAGTTATTTTCTTCTTCCACTTCCTATTTATTTGTTGTTTCCATACCAAAATAATAACTACAGTACCTCCTACATACTATGATGTTATTATAAATATGTTATAGCCATATTTTTTATTCTATCTGTCCTATAAATGAAAAAGTCACCATACGTGTGAACGTACAGCTTACCGTCTCCATGTCGTGGTGTAGTTTGTTATTCACACACTTCATTATTTGGATGTGTATAATAATGAGTATAATGATGTAAATAATAAATATAACAGGTTAATTATTCTGTATATATGGTATACCATCCAATTACATACAATTTTACCATCAATATAATGATATTGTCACTCATGTGTACGTACGGATTACAGTCTCCACGAACGTGATGAGATTCATTCCCCATCGTAATCATTCAAGAATAATTTTTATTTTATGATTAAAAAGAATTTTTAAGAACATAATATCATTCTGGATATGAATCAAATATATCCTATCCATAAAAAACATGGCTTACATAACCAAGCATATAAAGTAAAACGGATTATTTAGCACCTGAAACGATGATACTACTAACATATTATTAACAAAGCAATACTATAAGATCATATATGATATCATATTTATGTATGTGGTTCTTGTATAATTTAATAACAATGATTTAACTATTCATACCCTCGACCAATAAAAAGTATAAGGTAAGAGTTAATTCCTCAATCTCATTATTATCTGAGATTGTTTCTGAGTAAGTATTTACTAGGACGTATTTACCATCAATGTCCATATTTCATAACAATGTTTTCAAAAGGAATATTTTAAGGTTTTATGGAAGGCTCTATTTAACTATTTCATCATTATAAATGTTATAAATATTTATTTTTCTATACATTTTTAATTAATGTCCATGTTTTACAAAAAGATTTTAAGGATTTATTTATATGGAAATCATTGTTTTAAAATTTTAATTACTTTCAAAGATTCAAAGTGGTATGGAACACTTTGATTCAAAAATGTCTTTAAATGTCTTCCTTTCTAAATTATGTGAATTTTAAATGATTTCAAAAAAAATTATTTCTCTCAAATAGTTTTGATTTCATTTTATAGGAATGTTTATGTTATGTTTCAACCTTTCATATGACGAATGCATTGGACTTAGTAAGTGATGGGTGGAGCCCCCTATAGCTTCTTGATGCATCGGTAGGTCTCATGAGACAAACTAGTGTCTTGGCATAAGGCCTTGACAAAATATTATTTGTAGTCTTGGCACAAGGCCTTGACTATGTGGTTATGAAGTCTGGAATTATGCATTCCATCATTATGAAATTGACTATTGATATTATATGTGATTATTCGACTAGTAGAATATCCATGTGAATAAGTAAATGGAATTATTTGATTTATCTTTGCCATATTATGTTGAGGTTTAAGTTTAAAAAGATTTTATTTTTGTCTTTTACATTACCTTAAATGTTTGTGCTCATTTATGAAATTTTCTGCTATATTGTTATCCTTACCGAGCATCTAAGCTCACCCCTTTCTAATGTTTTATTTTCCTAGGATTCCAGGAAGTGTATTAGGATTGATAAGGAGGGTTAAGAAAGGGTATTAATGTCATTATCAAAGGAATGTTTATGTTGTGTTTTATTTTCTAATGTGTAAAGTAACATTTGTGTATGTAATCTATTTTCCAAGACTGCTAAACTGACTGGTCTTTTGGTATTTGATCCCTTGTGACAATGTCAATGTATTAAAATTAAACACTGACTCTGGGCTTCTAGGGTCAGGGATTTATAGTTGGTATCAGAGGGAGGTTTAGTAAAAACCTTGGAAACTAGATTTAGATAAACTTGGATTAGAGCACATTACCCTAAGATAAACTTTGAGGATTATTATAGAATAACTTTCTAGAATTTTGGTAATGTAGAGATTTTTTGTATTTTCCAAGCAATAAATCCCTGTTTGGATACGATCAGGTAGAGGCGGCTCTGGCACAGATGTACCTAGGAGTGAAAACTCTGACAAGGAGTTTTAGGCTTGACCCAGGGTATCCTGGTACACGACAACGGGCCTTTCTGTGCTCTTGGTTACGACACTCCTAGGGGATTTGCTTAGGATAATTCACATTTTCATTACACGCCATTATGAATGATTTAGGATTAAATGCTTCCTCAAAGAAAAAATTTTATGATTATAGATTATATTCATAATCTTTTCAATTTACGTTAGGTATTTTACAAGTTTTGAATTATGCATTGTCATTCATAAACTAACCTAGTGTATGTCATTGTTTAGAAATGGCGCCTAGTAGAAGGAATGAGAATTCTAGAAATATGCATGATTGAAAGATTAATAAGGATCATATCTTTCATGGTATTAAGCCAACATTTAAAAGGAAAATAGTCTCCCACGTATTCTCATCATATAAAGAAATAATATCATGTGTTAATAAGATAAGTAAATAATTCTTTGAGTCCTATGGATTTGAAGAGAAGTAAGAGAAGAAAAGGATGGAAGAGAGAAAGTTGGATAAAGGTAAGAGGGGAAAGAAGGATTTTCCTATATGTGATAACTCTGGAAAGAATCACCTTGGTAAATGATTGAAGGGAATGGGATTTTGTTATAAGTGTTGAGAAAAAGGACACCAAGTACGTGATTCCAAGGATAAGAAAAAGGTTTCAAATATACAATGCTTCATCTGTAAGGAGTAGGCACACTACACAAAACAATGTCCAAATCATTAGAGTATACCCCAAATGCTGCTATTGGATAATAATCAAATTATGATACTACTGAAGATGAAGATGAATTATTAGAGTTCTTATGTTGTTATTAATGTATTTTGTCATTTGAGTATTGTATTAATGATATAAATTTAATGAGAATTATAGAGTATATAAGGATTTTACTGTCGTACTATTTAATTAAGAACTTGAGATTGTGTGAAACCAAGAAAAGTGGCTCAATAGCAAGTTAAATTTTTTGTAAATTGTATGGTTGAGAGAAAGATAAACCATAATATGGTTCTAATACTGAGGTAGTGCTTTTGGAATAATATATGACTGATTTGGATAAATTATATTTGATATTATTCACTACCTTGAAACTGATTAATGATTTGTATATTCCATCATTGTTGGAGTTTACAACATTTTTGGACAGAAGGAGTATATCTAGTATTATATAAGGAATAAGGGAGAATGAATGTAATCAATAAGTTTTTATGGTAATTCATGGTGTTAAGATGCTTTAAAAGAATACATGATGAAGGTATTCACATGTTATTACGTGGAAAAAAGGATCTTCATTGTGTTTAGCTTCCTTATAAATTTTGGACTGTTAGTTTGGACAGAAGTATTTTGGATAAGTCTAAAGGCTGGAATCGATTAAGTTTGACATTGGATACTATTGTTAAGGTTAAATCATTTCTTGAGATTAATTTTGGATTGTCATAAAAAGGACAACCCGGAGGTCGGGCAATAACCCGCCGCGTCCGACAAGGCCGTGAGACTTGAACCCACAACCGAAGGGCGATAAGGGTGGATCACCTACCACTGGCATACATGATGTCCTGGTTTGTATAATGCAGTTTTTTTTAAATTTTATGACAAATGAATTATAAATTCATTATTTTTTTAACCCTATACTATTAGGACAAATAGAATATTTTTGAATTATTTTATCTTTTGGAGTGAAAGATGAGTTTGTGGTAAGAATTAGTTGAAGGATGAAACTCTACTTGTCAAGTATATATTTTTTCCTCTTATTCTATGAATAAATTAATTATTAAACTTTAGGGAATGGATCTTAAAACCAAAAATTTGTTATCCTAATACCTTATGTTTTTTTGAACCGATGATATTTTAAATCATCATAGATTGATGGTTTTGAGGCCCTCAATTTTACACTTCTTTGTGATTGATAACCTCAATCACTCCCTATAAATATTTAAGTTTTTCCTCCAATTATGTGTCTCTAATTTCCACCAATGTTATCCTAATTGATATCATAATTTGGTGGAGCCTTTTTTATTTCCCTTTCCCTCTTATTAAGACTAAATTTTATTAACCCAATTTTCGATGTGGGTTTTCCACAAAGGTATTTTTCTATTTTTAACCTTTTATTTTCGAAGTGAAATTCCAAATTGCGAGGATGAAATTTATTGAATGAGGGGAGAATGTAACACCCAAAGATTTCATAGTACGTTATTTCTTCAAAGTAATTCAATAACTTGCGCTACACACAACACCGAGTTTGAGTGCACCACGACTTACCAAACTAACTGTTCAAAAGAGATTATGAATAGTATTATCTGCATTTTGAATTTTATATATCCCATATAAATTTTAACATCAATATTATGTGTTTCTTAGACATAATATAAGAACAAATTCATTTTTTTCAGATAACGGAACTATTTTTCAGAAAATGCAATTTTACCTACTTTTAATGGAAAACCCTTTTTAAATCCAATATTTCAGTTTGACATAATAAACTTCTTCTTTAGAATCGGGTCATAAAAATTTAGTTTTGATAAATTTTTGGTGTATTTCTGATAACTTGCATATTTGGGTGAATAGTAAAAAATACTAAATTTTAATTGAAAACAACTTTTTTAATAAAAATAATTTATAGTGTTCAATTATACATTTTAATAGTTTGGATGTATGATTAGATTATATTTTTATAATTTAATACAATGTAGGTCATTATAAGTAATTTCACATTTAAATTTGACATAAACACATGTCAATTTTTTCATAGTTTTTACTTTTTAAAAACCTGCTTTTTGGTTTTGACAACAGGAATTAATTTTAAATTAATTGAATTTGGTAAAATAGACTTCATTTTTGAATTCCAAATATCAAAATTATCTTAGGCTGAATTTTTGGTATTTTTTTGAAAACTTTCAATTTTTGATGAATAGTGAAAAACACTGCGTTATTATTTAAACCCAAATATTTATTTAAAAAATTATTTTTTTTATTTAAATTTATTTTAAGTCACAATAGATATATAATACCTATATAAGTTCAATTTAATTCATTGGATTCATTTTATAATAAAATTATATGTATAAAATTTATTGAACTTTTTAATGTTTTTTTACCCACCTTCTAGGAGCATTTACAAATTTGCATAAAACCTAATTTTACCACTTCGGTGAGTTGAATTTAAAAAATTTTAGAAACACGGTTGACATCAGTAAGTAAAATGTGGATCAATAAGATGAAAATATTTTTTGGTGAATAGTAACTTTTGACTTCTATTTACGACAGTTAAAATTAAATAGGGTAATTAAAGGTAAAAATGATATTATAATTACCCTAACACATGTCCTAATTATATTGGAGAAGTTTAATTCTACCCAAAACAACCTTAGTAATAAAATATGATCCTTTAGGTCCATTTGGATTAGATTAAGACATTTATTATTATTTTATTTAAAGAAGAGTTAAAAGTGTTAAATTCAAAGTTTATTAACTAAACAATTTTTAATATAGGGTTATACATAAGAGAAATTAGACTATAATTATTCATTAGAAAGATAAAAATATTTCTGACATAATGGTACATTATTTATAATTTTTAGAGATTAAATAATTAAATTTATTTATGACACAATGATGATGAAGTAATTACCTTCTTGATGAAATATTAAAATAATTTATATTATAAATATTAAAATAAAAAGAATTTAAAGATTTTTATGCCATCCAAGAATTTTATAAGTTAATATGATATGTTATGGTTGATTATATAAATTTTGTTCAAAGTGATAAAGTTGTTATGACTTTCACAAAAACAAAATACCAAATAGTGTCAAAATTGACATAAATTAATTTTTAAAACAAATACTATATTATTGGTTGATATAATATTCTTAAAAAAATAAGGTTTGGAAAAAGGTCATAAATAATATTATATATTTTTTTATTGAACCACTTGAGGTTCTCTTTAAAGTTTATAGTAAGTTTATTAACTATATAGTGTAAGAATACAAGAAGACACTGTAAAAGTCAAACTATTTAACTAAGAGTTAAATCTAAAAGATAAGGTTAAAATGGTAACCTAAACTTGTCTAAAACCTATTGGTTGAGAGGATGTCGACCCATAACAACATAAGCCTCGAAATAAATTCATTTGGATCCATTATAAACCAAATATTATTGTATGATAAATTAATATTTTAATCATTTCCAAAAGTGACCATCACCCCTCTTATAAAAGGGAACATCCCCTTCTCTCAAAATAACACCTCCAACGCCATTTAGATCATCCAAAACCTGCCCCAATATCCTCCCAACTTACCTCACATAAACCTAGAGTCCTTAATTTGATCATAAAGCCAAACTAAGGATCCCTTTTGATCAACTCAAAAGGAAACACCCGAAGAAGAGGTAATAATTTCACCACCCTCTTTCAAGTTCTTTTCTTCTTCCACTTCCTCTTTCTTTGTTGTTTCCATACAAAAATAATAACTCTAGTACCTCCTACATAATGTGATGTTATTATAAATATGGTACAACCACATTCGTTATTCTATCCATACTATAAATGACAAAGTCACCATACGTGCGTACGTACGGATTACCGTATCCACGTCGTGATGTAGTTTGTTATTCAAACACTTAATTATTTGGATGGGTATAATAATGAGTATAACTGATGTAAATAATAAATATAACATGTTAATTATTCTTTATATATGATATAAAATCCAATTACATTCAATTTCATCATCAATATAATGATATTGTGGCTCGTGGATACGTACGGATTACCGTCTCCACGAATGCGATGAGATTCATTCCCCGTCGTAATCATTCAAGAATAATTTTCATTTTATGATTAAAAATAATGTTTAAGAACTTAATATCATTCTGTATATGAATCAAATACATCCAATATATAACAAACATGGCTTACGTAACCAAGCATATAAAGGAAAACGGATCAGTTAACACCTAAAATGATGATACAACTAAAATATTATTAACAAAGCAATATTAGAAGATCATATATGATATCATAATTATGTATGTGGTTCTTGTATAATTTAATAACAATCATTTAACTATTATACAGGAGGTTAACTTACCCTCGACCAAGGAAAATTAAAAGGTAAGGGTTAATTCCTCAATCTCATTATTATCCAAGATTGTTTATAAGTAAGTATTTACTGGGACATATTTATCATCAATGTACACATTTCATAAAAAAAATCAAAAGGAATATTTTAATGTTTTATGGAAGGGTCTATTTAACTATATCATCATTTTAAATATTTTAAATATTTATTTTTCTAAATCTTTTTAATTAATGTCCATGTTTTCAAAATTATTTTAAGGATTTATTTATATGGACATCATTGTTTTAAACTGTTAATTCCTTTCAAAGTTTCAAAGTGGTATGGGACACTTTTATTCAAAAATGTCTTTAAATTTCTTCATTTATAAATTATGTGACTTTTAAATGATTTAAAAAAAATACATATTTCTCTCAAATAGTTTTGATTTCATCTATGTCAACATCCTTTGATGGATTTTACACTTGTTTGAAGTTGATTCATTATGATACAAATCATCAATATTGTATTGAAGGTTTTGTGATATGTTTTAATTTTGATGTGTTATTTTTATACCATTCATGGTTTATGGTTAAATTATTAACATTATGTATTCTAGTTTTAATACGAATGTTCATGTTATGTTTCAACCTTTCATATGAGGAATGAATTGGACTTATTAAGTGACGGGTGGAGCCCGTTATAGCTCCTCGATGCATCGGTAGGTCTCATGAGACAAACTAGTGTCTAGGTACAAGGCCTTGACAAAATCTTATTTGTAGTCTTGGAATAAGGCCTTGACTATGTGGTTATGAAGTCTCGCATTATGCATTCCATAATTATCAAATTTGCTATTGATATTACATGTGATTATTCAACTAGTAGAATATCCATGTGAATAAGTAAATGGAATTATTTTATTTATCTTTTCCATATTATGATGAGGTTTAAGTTTAAAAGGCTCGTGTTTTAGTATTATAAATTGCCTTAAATGTTTATGCTTATTTATGAAAGTTTCAGCTATATTGTTAGCCTTATCGCGCATCTAAGCTCACCCCTTTCTTATGTTTTATTTTCCCAGGATTCCAAGAAGTGTATTATGATTGATAAGTAGGGTTATGCTAGGGGATTAATGGAATTATCAAAGAATCATTTAAGTTGTGTTTTATTTTCTAATGTGTAATGTAACATTCATGTATGTAATCTATTTTCCAAGACTGCTAAAATGATTGGTCTTCTAGGATTTGATCCCTTGTGATCATGCCAATGTATTAAAATAATGCACCGACTCTGGGATTCTGGGGTTGGGGCGTTACAGTTGGTATCAGAGGGAGGTTTAGTAAAAACCTTGGAAACTAGATTTAGATAAACTCTGATTAGAGAACATTACCCTAAGATAGACTTTGAGGATTACCATAGAAAAACTTCCTAGAATTTTGGTAATGTAGAGATTTTGTGTATTTTCCAAGTAACACATATCTGTCTGGATACGAGAAGGCAGAGGCGGCTCTGGCACAGATGTACATAGGATTGAAAACTCTGACAAGGAGTTTCGAGCTTGACCTGGGGTATCGTGGAACACGACAACGGGCCTTGCTGCACTATTGGTTACGACACTCCTGTGGGATATGATTATGATCATTCACATTTTCATTACAAGCCATTATCAAGGATTTAGGAGTAAATACTTCCTCAAAGAAAACATTTTATGATTATAGATTATATGCATAATATTTTCAATTTATGTTAGGTATTTTATAAGTTTACAATTATTCATTGTGGTTTATAAACTAACCTATTGTATGCCATTGTTTAGAAATGGCACCTAGTAGAAGGAATAAAAATTCTAGCAATACGCACGATTGAAAGATTAAAAAGGATCATATATTTCATGGTATTAAGACAACAATTAAAAGGGAAATAGTCTCCCACTTATTCTCATCATATGAAGAAATAGTATCGCGTGTTAATATGATAAGTAATGAATTCGTTGAGTCCTATAGCTTTGAAGGGAAGCAATAGAAGAAAAGGATGGAAGAGATAAAGTTGGATAAAGGGAAGAGGGAAAAGAAGCATTTTCCCATATGTGATAACTGTGGAAAGAATCACCTTGGTAAATCCTTGAAGGGAATGGGATTTTGTTATAAGTGTGGATAAAAAGGACACCAAGTACATGATTTCAAGGTTAAGAAAAAGGTTTCAAATGTACAATACTTCATCTGCAAGGAGTTGGGACACTACACGAATCAATATCCAAATCATCAGAGTATACCCCAAATGCTGCTATTGGATAATAATCAAGTTATGATATTACCGAAGATGAAGATGGTTGATTATAGTTCTTATGTTGTTATTAAAGTATTGTGTCATTTGAGTATTGTATTAATGATATACATGTTATAATAATTATAGAGTATATAATGATTGTACTGTAGTTCTATTTCATTAAGGACTTGAGATTGTGTGGAACCAAGAAAAGTGACTCAATAGTAAGTTAAATTTTTTGGAAATTATATGGTTGAGAGAAAGATAAACCATAATATGGTTCTGATACTGAGGTATTTATTTTGGATTAATATATGATTGATTTGGATAAATTATATTTGATATTTTTGGCTACCTTGAAACTAATTAATGATTTGTATATTCTATCATTGTTGGAGTTTACAATATTTTTAGATAGGATTATATCCAATATTTTATACGGAATAAGGGATCATGAATGTAATCAATAAATTTTTATGGTAATTCAGGGTGTTATAGTGCTTTAAAAGAATACATGATGAAGGTATTCACATGTTATTACATGGAAAAAATGATCTTCATTGTGTTTACCTTCCTTATAAATTTTGGACTGTTAGTTTGGACAAAAATATTTTGGATAAGTTTTAAGGTTGGAATCGATTAATTTTGACATTGGATACTATTTTTAAGGTTAAATAATTTCTTGAGATTATTTTTGTATTGTCATAAAAAGAACAACCCGGAGGTCGGGCGGCAACGCGTCGCGTCCGACAAGGCCGTGAGACTTGAACCCGCTACCGAAGGGTGACAAGGGTAGATCACTTACCACTAGCATACGTGATGTCCTAGTTTTTATAATGTTGTTTTTCTAAATAATCTGATAAATGAATTATAAATTCATTATTTTTGAAACCCTATACGATTAGGATAAATAAAATATTTTTTAGTTCTTTTATCTTTTGGAGTGAAAGATGAGTTTGTGGTAGGAATTAGTTGAAGGATGAAACTCTACTTGTCAAGTATATTTTTTTCCTCTTATTCTAGGAATAAATTAATTCTTAAACTTTAGGGAAGGGATCTTAAAATCAAAAATGTGTTATCATAATACCTTATTTTTTTTGAACCGACGATATTTTAAATCATCATAGATTGATGGCTTTGAGGCCCTCAAATTTACACTTTTTGTGATTGATGGCCTCAATCACTCCCTATAAATATATACGTTTTTCCTCCAATTATGTGTCTCTAATTTCCACCAATGTTATACTAATTGAGATCATAATTTTTTGGTGACTTTTTCATTTCCCTTTCCCTCTTATTAAGACTAAATTTTATTAACCCAATTTTCGATGTGGGTTTTTCACAATGGTATTTTTCTATTTTTAATCTTTTATTTTAGAAGAACAATTTCAAATTACGAGGATGCAATTTATTAAAGGAGGGGAGAATGTAACACCCTAATATTTTAAAGTACTTTATTTCTTCTAAGTAATTCAATAACTTGTGTTGCATGCAACACTGATTTCGAGCACCCCATGACTTAACAAACAACCTGTTCAAAATCGGTAATGAATAGTATTATCTACATTTTGAATTTAATATATTCCATATAAATTTTAACATCCATATTATGTGTTTCTTAGACATAATATAAGAAAAAATCCATTTTTTTCAGATAAAGGGAGTATTTTTTAGAAAATGCAATTTTACCACCTTTTAAAGGGTAACCCCTTTTAAATCCAATATTTGACACTTTTATATATTCAATTTTACAAAATAAACTTCTTCCTTATAATCGGGACATAAAAAATTTAGTTTTGATAAATTTTTGGTGTTTTTTCTGATAACTTTCATATTTGGGTGAATAGTGAAAAATACTAAATTTTAATTGAAAACAACTTTTTTAATCAAAATAATGTAGAGTGTTCAATTATAAATTTGAATGGTTTGAAAGTATAATTAGATTATATTTTTAACATTTAATACAATGTGGGTCATTGTAAGTAATTTCACATTTAAATTTGACATAAACACATGTCAATATTTTGATAGTTTTTACTTTTTAAAAACTCGCTTTTTAGTTTTGACAACGGGAATTAATTTTAAATTAATAAATGAAACTTCTATGTTTTTAATTTGGTATAATAGACTTAATTTTTTAATTCATAATATCAAAATTATCTTAGGGTGAATTTTTGGTATTTTTCTGAAAACATTCAATTTTTGATGAATAGTGAACAACACTGCGTTTTTATTTAAAACCGACTTTTTATTTAAATAATTATTTATTTTATTTAAATTTAATTTATGTAAAAATAGATATATAATACCTATATAAGTTCAATGTAATTCATTTGAGTCATTTTATAATTAAATTAGATGTATAAAATTTTATTGAACTTTTTAACGTTTTTTTACCCACCTTCTAGAAACATTTATAAATTTTCATAATACTTAATTTTACCACTTCTGTGAGTTGAATTTCAGAAATAAAAGAGACATGGTTGACATCAGTAAGTAATATGTGGATCAATAAGATGAAAATAATTTTTGGTGAATAGTAATTTTTGACTTATTTACCACGGTTAAAAGTAAATAGGGCAATTAAAGGTAAAAATGATATTATAATTACCCTAAAACATGTACTAATTATATTGGATAAGTTTAATTAAACCCAAAACAACCTTATGAATAAAATATTGTCCTTTTGGTCCACTTTTATTAGATTAGAACATTTATTATTATTTTATTTAAAGAAGAGTTAAAAGTGTTAAATTCAAAGTTTATTAACTAAACTATTTTTAATATAGGGTTATACATAAGATAAATTAGACTAAATATATTCATTATAAATATAAAATTATTTCCTACATAATGGGATTTTATTTATAATTTTTAGAGATTAAATAATTAAATTTATTTATAACACAATGATGATGCAGTAATTACCTTCTTAATGAAATATTAAAATATTTTATATTTTAAATATTAAAATAAATGAAATTTCAAATTTTTGATGCCATAAACGAGTGTTATAATTTAATATGACATGTTAGGGTTTATTAGATAAAAAAATTTCTAAGTGATACGGTTTTTATGACTTTCACAAAAACAAAATACCAAATAGTGTCAAAATTGACATAAATTAATTTTTAAAACAAATACTTTATTATTGGTTGATATAATATTCCTAAAAATGTAAGGTTAGTCCAAATGGATTAAATATAATTATATATTTTATTAATGAACCACTTGAGGTTCTCTTGGAAGTTTACAGTAAGTTTATTAACCATATAGTGTAAGAATACAAGAAGACACGGTAAAAGTTAAACTATTAAACTAAGAGTTAAATCTAAAAGATAAGGTTAAAATGGTAACCTAAACTTGTCTAAAACCTATTTGTTAAGATTATGTCGACCAATAACCACCTAAGTCTCTAAATAAATTCATTTGTATCCATTATAAACCGAATATAATTGTATAATAAATTAATATTTTAATCTTTTCCTGAAGTGACCCTCACCCCTCTTATAAAAGGGCACTTCCCCTTGTCTCAAAATCACACATCCAAAGACATTTTACTCGGCCAAAACCTACTCAAATATCCTCCCAACTTCCCTCACATCAACCTAGATTCCATACTTTGATCATTAATCCAACCTAAGGAGCCCCTTTGATCAACTCAAAAAGAAACACCCGAAGAAGAGGTAATAATTCCACCACCCTCTTTCAAGTTCTTTTTTTCTTCCACTTCCTCATTCTTTGTTTTTTCCATACCAAAATAATAAGTCCGGTACCTATTATATACTGTGATGTTATTATAAATATGGTACAACCATATTCGTTATTCTATCCATCCTATAAATGAAAAAGTCACCATACGTGCGTACATACGGCTTACCGTCTCCACATCATGGTGTAGTTTGTTAGTCAAACACATCATTATTTGGATGGGTATAATAATGAGTATAAATGATGTAAACAATAAATATAACATGTTAATGATTCTTTATATATGATATACCATCCAATTACATACAATTTCACCATCAATATAATGATATTGTCGCTCGTGCGTGCGTACGGATTACTATCTCCACGAATGCGATGAGATTTATTCCCCATCGTAACAATTCAAGAATAATTTTCATTTTATGATTAAAAATAATTTTTAATAACTTAATATAATTATGTATATGCATAAAATTCATCCTTTCCAAAAAAACATGGCTTATGTAACCAAGCATATAAAGGAAAACGGATCAGTTAACACCTGAAATGATGATACTACTAAAATATTATTAACAAAGCAATATTAGAAGATCATATATGATATCATATATATATATATATGGTTCTTGTATAATTTAATAACAATTATTTAACTACTATATAGGAGGTTAGCATACCCTCGACCAAGGAAAAGTACAAGGTAAGGGTTAATTCCTCAATCTCATTATTATCCGAGATTGTTTATAAGTAAGTATTTACTAGGACATATTTATCATCAATGTCTATATTTCATAAAAAAAATCAAAAGGAATATTTTAAGGTTTTATGTAAGGGTTTATTTAACTATATCATCATTTTAAATGTTTTAAATATTTATTTTTCTAAATATTTTTAATTAATGTTTATTTTTTCAAAATGATTTTAAGGATTTATTTATATGGACATCATTGTTTTAAAATGTTAATTCCTTTCAAAGTTTCAATGTGGTATGGGACACTTTGATTCAAAAATTTATTTAAATTTCTTCCTTTATAAATTTTGTTACTTTTAAATGATTTAAAAAAAATAGATATTTCTTTCAAATTGTTTTGATTTCATCTATGTCAACATCCTTTGATAGATTTTACACTTGTTTGAAGTTGATTAATTATGATAAAAATCTTCCATATTGTATTGAAGGTTTTGTGATATGTTTGACTGTGGATGTGTTATTTTTATACCATTCATGTTTTATGGTTAAAGTATTGACATTTCATATGCTAGTTTTAATATGAATGTTTATGTTATGTTTCAACCATTCATAAGAGGAATGCATTGGACTTAGTAAGTGACGGGTGGAGCCCGTTATAGCTCCTCGATGTATCGGTAGGTCTCATGAGACAAACTAGTGTCTTGGAACAAGTCCAAGACAAAATATTATTTGTAGTCTTGGCACAAGGCCTTGACTATGTGGTTATGAAGTCTGACATTATGCATTCCATCATTATGAAATTGGCTATTGATATTACATGAGATTATTCAACTAGTAAAATATCCATGTCAATAACTAAATGGAATTATTTGATTTATCTTTTCCATATTATGATGATGTTTAAGTTTAAAAGGCTTGTGTTTTAGTATTATACATTGCCTTAAATGTTTGTGCTTATTTATGAAAGTTTCCGCTATATTGTTATCCTTACTGAGCATCTAAGCTCACCGCATTGTTATGTTTTATTTTCTCAGGATTACAAGAAGTGTATTATGATTGATAATCAGGGTTAAGCTAGGGGATTGATAGCATTCTCAAAGGATCATTTATGTTGTGTTTTATTTTCTAATGTGTAATGTAACGTTCATGTATGTAATCTATTTTCCAAGACTGCTAAACTGATCAGTCTTTAAGGATTTGATCCCTTGTGATCATGCCAATGTATTAAAATAATTCACTGACTCTGGGATTCTGGGGTCAGGGTGTTACATAAAATATACCGTAAACCAAAAAATTGATTTTTTACTATTCATGAAAAAATAAAGTATTTTAGAAAATTATAATATATTCACCCTAACCTAATTTTGACATGCTAATTTAAAATATAATTTTTATTTTTCAAGAATAATTCTATAAATATTATAATTTTAACATTTAAATATAAAAAGACTTATTTATTTAAAAATAGAAATTTTTAAGGCACAATCGAATTCCTAACATAAATTTATTGAGCCATTATAAAATTAAATTATCATTATATTTAGGTGAGAGTGTTTTAAAATAATATTTTATTAAAACATATATTATTCATAATAATTGATTTTATTATAAAATTGCATATATATTCTAGAAAAATACAATTGTGTTTCATTTTCATCCAAAAAATAATTTATCACATTCACCTCAATTAAACATATATTTTATTAAGAAAAACTATTATTAAAATTCAATTTATTGAATAACCATTCTATTTATACAAAGGAAAATACACTATTTGAAACTAAGGACTAGACACATAACTCCTTATTACTCCTGTGTGTGCCCTAAGGGTGAGGTGTGCAATGGTCATAGTTTCATGGGGTGGATCAGCTAACATTGATCGAGTGGTAATATCCACTGACTTGAACTTATATCATAGTTTATTTCAATCAAGTTTATATTATTGAAGTTAAGCTTGGGCTTGGTCAAGGGAGAACCCTAGTGACGCTACCTCCCTCCTATGTTTTGAAAATTGGGATTCAAATGGCATAACTCTTCTAGTTGAGGCCATCGATTCTTATTTTTGTATCAATTATCCATTGTCATTACTACTTATAAACACTAATTATAATGGTAAAATTATCAACCAAGGGTATAGTTTCTGATGTTCATATTGACCAGTGGTTATATTGACCAATTGTCATGTTTTACCAATAGTCATATGACGGTCGAATCCCAAAAGTCAAATTTCCCATTATACCCTATAAAAACCACTTTACTCTTTCATTCAAAATTCAATACAATTTCACCATATGATTATATATTCATTTATTAAGATGTTGAATGGTATACTAATATATTTTTTATTTCTATATCATTTTTAGTGGGGGTGATGATTCTAGTAGATTGGGACGATCCTTATTTTTCCATTTTATAATTTATATTTTATATTTTTTGTCTAGTTGTAATGTTAGGAATTTTAATTTCTTTCATAGATGACTAATCTAATAATCATTTTTAATGAGATAAAAAAATCAGTTTCTATTTATTTTGTATATGTATAATTTTATATAATATGCAAAAAACATTGATTCAGAAAACAAATATCATTTAAAAAATTTGGGTCATTACAACCTTCCCATATATGTCGAGTGGAAGAGGATCCGTTCTAGCTTAACCTTTAGAAGAAGGATCAATAACACCTTTCCAGGTAGGTAGCTAGAGTACTATTGATTGTAAAGGTAGAGGAGAAGGTTGGGGTCATGGTGTCTAGGCTTCAGATGCACAATACCAACTGATCCGACCCATTTCAAGTAGTCAGTTTGCAGCACAGGGTCGAGAATCAGTAACAAATTTATTCAGTGCATCCTCTACTAGAAGAGCAGGGTCCCAGACCATTTATTGTTCAAGGTATTATTCTAGTATCCTTTACTATTTTTTCAACCTTATTCGATATAGTTTCATCACATTCTTTCATATTTTTACCTATTACGGTGAGCCTTGGGCTCAATTTTCAGTTCTCTAGTGGCGTTATGATGATGGATACGCCTTTGGGTATACGTTCAGAGAGTACACACCAGTATAAGGACTATCCTCTTGAGGTAGGCATCCATCATTTCTTGGGGAACCTCTTTGTCCTCGAGATGAAAAGTTTTGATTTAAATCTCGGGATGGAATGGTTGGTTCCATATCATGTCTATGTGGATTGTTACATCATAGGGCATCATTTACATCACCATGGGAATTACATATCTCTATAAGGGAAAATGGGATGTCTGGGTAGGTAGGGTTGGAACAAAGCATCTTTGTATAGGAGGAGTGACCACCCAAATTTCTAGCCTTTTCATGAATGATCATATACTACATCATACTGAGTTCCCTCCTATAGTCGATCAATTCATGGATGTTTTCCCTGATGAATGTTTAAGACTAACTCCTAAGAGAGAGGTAGATTTTACTATCGATCTAGTTCTTATAGCTACACCGGTGCTCATTCCTCCTTAAAGGATGGCTACTATTGAGTTGTAGGAGCTCAAGAGGCAGCTAGAAGATTTATAGGCCAAGGGTTTTATAAGGCCCAGTATTTCTCCCTAGGTTTCACTGGTCCTTTTTTCCAGGAAGGTCGACGAATCCCGCAGGCTTTGTGTAACGACCCAGACTGTTTTTTTAAAGTTTGGGGCCGAAGCCTCATTTATTATTAAAGCAAAGAAAAGACCTTTTAATGATATTATTTTCATTAAAATGTGTGTTATATTATATTGTACACAACAAAACCATATCACTTTAATAATAAAGTAAATATAATTGAAAATGTAACCATCTATATTCGATCGTTATATGATTGTTGGTCAATATAACAGTTGGGAACTATACTCTTGGTAATAATTTTATTTTTATAATTAGTGTTTATCAGTAATAATGCCAAAGGATAATTAATGCATAAAAGAAAATTGATGGCCTCATCCAGTAGAGTCATGTCATATGAAGCCTATTTTTCAGAACTTGGGAGGGAGGTAGCATTACTGGGGTTTTCCCTTGACCATTCCCAAGTAGAACTTGAACAAGTGAATCTTGAATGAAATCTCATATGGGATAGTTTCAAGTTAGTGTAAATTACCACTCGGTCGATGTTAGCTGATTTTCCCCATGAATCTATCACCACCGCACACCTTACCCTTAGGTTGTATACTGGTGTTATAAGGGGTTATGTGTCCAATCCTTATTTACTTAAAGTGTCATTCTTTTATATAAATAAAAATTTTATTCCGTCAATTCCATTTTTAAGAATATTTTTTCTTAATAAAAATAGGTTTAATTTAGATATAATTTGATAAATTGACTTTTCAAACACAAATTATACTTTTTAGAAAAGATATAAATTTTTTTAATAAACTAAGGAATTATGAATAATACTTATTTTAATAAAATTATATGGTAAAAACACTTTTATTTAAATATAAATGATAAAATTATTTTAAATTTTTTTAAGTGTCAAAAATTTTACTATGCATTTTCAACTCGCTATTATTTTTAATAAATAAGGATTTTTATATTTAAAAGTTAAAATTTTCATATTTAGAGAATTTTTATGATAAAATAAACATCATTTTTGAAATCAACATGTCAAAATTATGTTAGGGTGAATTTGTGATAATTTTCTAAAATATTTTGTTTTTTTTTGTGAATAGTAAAAATATAGTTTTGGGTTTTTGGTATGTTTAATGATTTCATACTTATTTCATAATGATTTAATAATTAATTAAACACAATCTATAAACTAAAATATGTTATTTTATTAATATAAAGTATTTTAATAGATTTTAATCAATTTCCAAACCTATAATTTACTTTCCAAAGTCTAAAAAGGAAACTTTAGCACTAAAAACATATAAGGGTACACCCTGATAGCACTTTTTAAACACTATGATTTTGATATGAAAACCATTTTTTATTATCCATGGGTTATTTATAAAAAAAATTATTGTGTTCTATTTGGATCACATTAAATAATACATAGAAGGTTGCACCCAGATAGCACTCCAATGCATTGGGTAAATAATTTAATCTTTAGATATGACATGTTTTATGATACCTTGGTGAATAACCTTGGTAGTTTTCATTTATGACACCTTGGTGAATAACCTTTGTGATATTATTATGAAAATCTAAAATAAAGGTTGTGTCCAAATGTCCAAGTTATGATTCATGTTCTTTTTATTATTTTATGCCTTATGTTCTCTTTCTCATGCCACAATGATACTCATCATGTTCTTATTGATATTCCTCAAGATCACATGTAAACTATTTCCCTTTCTTATTCCCTTACTAGTCCTTATGATCACTCTTTCCTTTGATGCATGTCCCAAGATTATGAGATACATTAAAAGTTATTAGGATGAACCAATTAAGAAGCCTTTCAAGTGGTTTAGAAGAATGTTTTAAGTTTTCATGTATTATATACCTTATTTACAATAAACTAAACTTTAAAATATACTTTTTTGTAAAATGTAATAAAACTTTATGTAATAAAATGGTAGGATTCCATACTTTTCGTGGATTAACGAAAGTTAAATCATCTTATAGTGAAAAACAGGTATCCCTTACCTCATATTGATGATCTTTTTGACCAGCTCAGAGGAACAAGGGTATTCTTTAAGATCATCCTGAGATAGGGCTATCATTAGGTTTGAATAAGGCCCTCAGATATTCCATATATGGTTTTTCATAGTCGGTATGGCTTATATGAGTATCTTGTGATGTTGTTCGGTCTTATGAATTCACCTTTCATCTTCATCAATTCGATGAATATGGTTTTCCATCTCTATTTGAATTTCTTTGAAGTGGTCTTTGTATATGGCATCTTGGTGTATTCATATACATGAAGAAACCATGCCACTCATCTTGAGATCATTTTGAATGCACTAAGAGAGAACCAACTATATTCTAAGCTTATTAAATGTCACTTCTGGATCAATAAGGTATGCTTCCTAGGTCATATTATCTCATAGGAAAGAGTTTTGGTTGTCCTAGAGAAGGTGAGAGTTTTGGTTACCTGGGAGTAGCCCAACAACATCTTTGACATATATAGTTTCATAGGGCTAGCTAGTTACTACAGGAATTTTATACAGGACTTCTCTCGCTTATCATCTCCTCTTATGGGCTTGACTAAGAATGTTGTGAAGTTTGTATAGTTAGAATCATGTGAGATAGCCTTTTAGAAGCTGAAAGGGATATTGACTTCAACGTCAATATTGATTCTTCCAGAGTCTGTTATAAGATATACATTATATTGTGGTGCATCAGGTATCATTCTATGAGTAGTTTTGATGCAGGAAAATTGAGTTGTTGTGTATGGGTCGAGGTAGTTGAGGCCTCATTATTGGAATTACCCAACACATGATATCAAGTTAGCCTATGTTGTACATGACTTGTATTGTTGGAGGCATTACCTATTGGGAGAGGATTTGTGGTGTTTACAAACCAAAAAAACTCAGGTATATTTTCACATAATGAGACTTGGATATTAGGCAGTGAATATGGGTTGAATATATACAGTACTTTGACTTCGATATTTCCTATACACCTAGGAAGGGAAATGTTTTTATCGATGCTCTGATTCAAAGGACTCAGACATAGGAAATTCAAGAAGCTAGTAGAAGATGGAATCTTATGCCTCTATTTTTTGAGATTCACATAGATTTTTAGGACTATCATGGATAGTTATTAAATCGCTAACAGTGACCTCTTCACTTATGGAGAAGGTGAAGATTAGGAAATTTTCAAATCCTGAGATATTGGTCTTATGGGAATGTATTTATGGTGAGGAACCACCTCTAGATTGAACTATCTATGGTGATGACATCCTAAATATGCATAGACATATCTGGGTTCCCACATATATGAGATAGGATCCAATGCATAAATTGAATGATTCATAATGGGTAGTTCACCTCGGTATCTCCAAGATGTATTGTGATATGAGCCGATAGTATTGGTATCTAGGGTTGAAACTTCAGATAGAATATTTTATCACTAGGTTTTCCACATGTCAGTAGGTGAAGATAGAACACCACTGACCTGATAGCTTACTATAGACATTATCAGTCCCATAATGAAAATGGGAGGATGTTGATATGGATTTTTTCATTAGATTACTAAGGTCACCTTGAGGAAGTGATGTAGTTTAGGTAGTCATGGATCAACTGAAGAAAGTATTCTACTTATTTCCTATCTAATATACATTCTCAATTGATGAGTCAAGATGATTGTTTGTACATGAGATTATACAGCTACACTAGGTCCCTCATACTATCGTTTGAGATAGGGATTCTCATTTTACATCGAGGTTCTAGTAGAACAGGTGCTTCAGAGCACAGCTTTTCACCCCCAGACTGATGGCCAATCAAAGTAGACAATACAAGTTCTAAAGGACATGCTTCGAGCATGTGTCCTTGATTTCGGTAGTTCTTGGGAGAAGCATATCCCTCTTGTTGAGTTCTAAAACAATAAAATATTTTAGGTGGTGATACAAAAGGATCCTTATGAGACCCTATACAGTAGGTCATTTCGTTCACCCCTATACTGGTTAGAGGTAGGTGATGCAGCACTATTGGGTCCTCATCTTATTCAGGAGAATTTGGATCAAGTTTGGATGATCAAGAAGAAAATGTTTACTACTCAATCTAGGAAGAAATCTTATGTCAATCGTTATCAACGACCTCTAGAGTTCAAGGTCGGGAATCATTTTTTCATGTGGGTATCACCTAAACTCAGTAATAGATGAATATGGGGGTAAGGTAAGTTGTCTCTATGCTTTGTCATCCCATTTGATATTTTGAAGAGAGTTGGGTCGGTATCCTATTAGTTGATATTACCTCAAAGGTATTGTTCCATTCATGATGTCTTTTGTGTTTCATAGTCTCGTTGTTATCATGTTGACTTGTCTCATACTTTCAATCCTGAGGATGTTGAACTGTATGTTGATGATTCTTTTGAGGACTATCCTATATTAATTTTTGATCAAAGAAAAAAGTATCACCAAGGATGATCTATCCCTTTATTATGGTTGGTATGACATCATGACCATATACAATATGAGACTTAGGAGTCGGATGTTGACGTATGTTCCCAGTAACCGGAGTTATTCTCAGTTAGTGCTTCATTTACCTTAGAAGGTAAACTTCATGATGAGTTCCTTTAAGTGGGGGATGATTGTAAGAATCCATTTTTTACCTCAGGTATAGATCCTTTTAATTTCTTCTTTAAGCTCTTGTTAATTTCCCTTTTTATCTTAGACCCTAAATTTGGGCCCATGGGCCAGTTGGTTTGTTTTGAGAAGGAAACGGAAGTTTGAATGAAGGTTGTAGGCTAGTTACATGATGTATAACTAGAATACACAGCATGTAACCATTACATGATTTGTAATGTCCTATCCAGGACCTTTCACGATGTGTAAAGGGTTTCTACTAGGAACGTGTAAATAATTTACATGTCATGTAAATGCCCAAGGTAGTTTTTAAAAAGAGGCAAGGCCTCCTATTTTTTTCGTAAAAACCCTCACCCTCCCTTTTCTATCATTTAGGATCACCTAAGGAAGACCTTATCTAGTTTATTCCACCATTACTCTATCTAATATACAATTTCATATTCATCTATCTCATTTGATGCATGCTGGTAAGTTCTCTGATCATCTTGTGCCTTCCATCATTTCTATTTTCCTCGATAGAGTTATCTTAGTGAAAACTCTTATGCACTATTTTTAGGGTGTTTAAATATTTTTTCATTTTCTTCCAATCTATTCCAAACTAAAGTTAGATATCGGATTAGGATTGTACTGTGATCATGATTTAGGTGGTCTAGTATTTATCCCTTAAAGTATTGATGTTTTATAATATGTGAAATGTACTGCATGCCAGTTTCACCATGTATTTTCCCTAAATTGAATCTGTCTTAAATTGATTGTCCTGATTGGAACCTAATGACTTGTTATAACCCAATTTATATTGATATCATCCACCTTATTGTGATCCATCCCTTTGGGTGTGCCCTCCATATGTATATTTTATCTCCAAGGAGTTATATCCAAAACCTCTTCTAGTGTGTTTAGCTTTACTTGTAAATGATGATATCATATTGATAGTGGATGACTAAGTGTCATCACATGGTTTACATTCTTATCAATTATAATGAATTGAATTGAATGTGAGTGGTATGTCCATGTCACCTGATTAAATGGACAATGGTTACACCCTTGTTTGAATGAAGGTCAATAGTTATAAATCCTATTAACATATAATTAAATTGTGAATTATAATGGGTATGGAGACCCTTGATAATTAATAATGAATTGGCATGGAATCCCTTATATAAATTTGATATAGGCATAGTGTGCCTTATATAAATATGGCACGGGCATGGCGTCCTTATATTATGATACTAGGTATGGCATCCCTATACTGTGATACTGGGCATGAAGTCCCTATACTATGATACCGAGCATGGAATCCCTATATTGTGATACTAAGTATTGAAACCCTATTTCTATTAAACTGGGTATAGTGTCCCCTATTTCTGTGATACTAGGCATGGTGTCCCCTATTCTTGAAATACTAGGCATGTCAACCCTATTATATGATACTGGGTATGTCGTCCCTTACTATTGGGATATTGGGCATTGCATCCCTTGATTACTTGTTCCGAGATATTCCGACATGGGCTGAAGTAGATAGTATTAGCCCGGTTTCCCTTTAGGAACCAGAGCTAACCCTTTTACAGTTATTATTACAATTTTTCATTATTATATCTTCACAATTCCATGTTATACACACATACTAGATATTTATAGACATTTTTTTGGTGGCCTACTAAGTTTATCTCACACCATATATGGGCCACCAACAATACCCAGGAAGACTGAATGCTTGTAGGTATAGATAAGGGGAAGAATTATCTTACATATTCTTGACTTCTTGCATGACTTAGGTTAGAGCTTGGTAGCAGATGACCAAGCTGGAGCTTGGGATGCTGGGATAGATTTTTTCCTTTTTGGTTTCGTTTTTTATAGCATGTTGAGTATTGTTGTCTGCTGCTTATATCCATGTTTTCCTACTTTATAGATACATGAAATACATTATCATCATTTTTTATATGATTCAGTTTCTAGTTATTAGTTGATTATAGTTGCTTGGATGTTTATGTATTCTTTCATTGCGGCGGGTAACTGGTCCAGTCATTATAGTGCCTGATTTTACTATCCCATCTATTTATATATGCTTCCTCTATTTACTTGATATCATATATCTATTGTGATACACTATGGTAATGAGAGAATAGTCTCCCCATAGACACATCCTAGGCCCTCATTTCTAATCATCATCCTTTGGCATATGGGGAGTCATATTTGAGTACATGTGACTCACTAGCTCAGAGCACTGTTCTATGGAATTTGTGTTGGGACCTCACAGTTTTGAGGCACGTTTCTTATTTTCTGCACTCATTTGTTATTTCATAAATTAATAATTCTTAATCAAAGTGATTAATATATGTATTATCAAGTAATGTATTATCAATCACAATGTACCTAAAAGGATGCCTCCCCACAATGACTAATAAATTCATTTCACATTTCTTGGTTTATCATGTGTGTGTACATGTGTAGTGGGTACTGGTTTACTTTCCCTTCATTATCTCTTAGATGATTCTTCATAATAATTGTCTGAAAGCCTCTATGATCCTTTCTGATAACCATTAATTCAAATTTAATTCATCAATAATCTATTATAAACGAACTCTTAAAGGGGATAATGAAGAGTAAATCGACATTTTATTATTTTATTTTATTGTGAAAAAGGAAAGTATATAATAATGTTACCCTAATATCTTCCTAAATTTGGATCTTAACCATGGTCACAAAATTGTGCCAAGAATATAAATCAATCGTCATTTCCATTCAAGTGGTGATCCTAATGTAAATAATGAAAATGGACACGTCATGATTAATAGGTTGGTCTCATGCATTCCTTCCAAGCTCAGATTTGATGCCTCCACTCCTCACCTTAATATTTTTTGTTAACACATCCACGCTACAATGATTTTTTTTGAGACATAGGTTATTCACCTTCTACCATTTCCTTGGCATCGACATCATTAATATGTTATCCCTCAGGATTGGTAGCATCATCATATGGAGAAACTTATTGTTCATCTGCATTGGGAGTATTGGCATGTTGAGAAACATAGTGTTCCTCAAGATTGGGATCATTGGAATGTGTATAATCCATTATCTATAGAAGTGGTTGAAATTTTAATTTATATTAAATAAATGCAGTATTGGACAGATAATAATATGAGGTAATGCAATGTATATTACAAAATAATATAATCTTATTATTGAACTCTCTTTTTTTCTTTAAAGGTTTGAGGGATTTAAACCTTATATCAAGTATCTAAATCCCATCATTGGAGTCTCCTCTTACATACAAGACCCTTTCAATATTGGGATAGTTATGAACTGATTATCATGTCCCAATGAAAGGGTCATACTAAATTGAATTGACATCTGACCCTTCAGTTGTTTTGGTAGATAATAGGATAATTGACCACTTTCTATTTGAAGTGTCCAAGATATAAAATACTTGTATTATCTATGATTCCATTATGAATGGTTCTTCATTGTACCCTTCCTTAATAAAAATCATTTTTATGAATCCTAATTCATTAATTTTAACTACTCTCCTACTTTTAACCCACTTTCATTGAAAAATCAACACTTGTAATGTTGTATAATCCAACTCCCATATTTATTCTATAATTAAAAAGTATGATATATTTTCATAAAATGGATTTCTTTCCTTGGTATCAGATACATGCATCAATTTATTCATAAGTGTAACTCCACTATTTTTCATGGTAATACATTTATTACTTTGTATAGAATTTATAACCATTAATTATAAAACCCTTATAAGATAATACATGCACACTTGGTCCTCTGAATAGCCATCAAATTCATTCTGAAATTGAATTTTGATTTGCATTTGACTCTTTAAAAATATGGTCTCAAACCCATCCTATAAATTATTGATTATGTGTATTTGATATCCTTATCTCATACCTTGATGGATTCAAATACCTAAGAATTACTTTGTTTGTTTCATCATATGGGGAAACCTACAAACTGTTATGTAAAATGTATAGGTGAGATTGCTTCTTCTCTATGATAGTAATTGTGAAAACATCTATTCTTGAGATTCCTTTACCCACAAGTCACCTGGTGCGATGAGATTTTGGTAGACCAATTCTTTCCGCTTCATATAGGTAGTCGATACAGAATTCAATTGCTTCATCTGTAATATATCACTTTGTAATGTATCATTCTGACTAACTTCAATTTTTGACATACCCTTTTAAAATATTCATATAATTTTTGATGGGGTTCATCCATCTATAATGTATAATACCATGTAGCTGAATCTATCTAACCAAGTAAACCATAATATCACATAATGGTGGTGGATAAAACATATCCAATTCACATAACATGACAATAATTTCATTTTCCATAGTTGAAAGTTTTTCCTTATCTATATCTTTATTTCATATATCTTTGAAAATGAAATAAAACTTGGTTAATGTGTGGTGGAAATTCTTAGGCAAAATGAAAAATAAAGCTACAGTCATTATATCTTACATCAAAACATGAAAATCATGTGATTTCAATCCCTTTAACTTTAAATCGTTCATTGAAATGATATTCTTGATATTTTATAAATACTCATCTAGAACCTTTAAATAATTCAGGAAGTTGAAAAACTGATATCTCACTTTCCTAGAAAGATTGTAAGTAGCTAGAAGAAGAAAATTTTTTCTTTCACCCTTCACTGGTGCCAGCCCATATCCCCATTTCAATCATGTATAACCAAGCCTTAATGTCATCCTTTGTTTTGTCAGGTGAGTTTAGTAACATTCCAATGAAATAGTCACATAAATTTTTTACACATGCTTGGCATAAAGAAAAGTTCTAACATACAAACAATTTTAGTACGGTAATTCAAAAAAAACTAATCACTTTTTCCAATATATTTTCATAAGGTTTTTAGAAAAAGGTTTACCAAAAGTGGTGGTCATATCCTTTACTTTCTCAAACAATTGATCACCTTTTAGTGGACATGGTGTTATACCTTATTAATTCCCATCGAATGATATATTCCAAGATAGGTATGTATGTTATCAAGTCATAAATATGTGACATCCTAGAAACACAATCTTCGATGAATATTTCAACCTAAATGAGTGTATTCCTTGTTCATAAATGGGTCATCCTTAAGTTCCTTTAATTCTATATCCTGAAAATTTCCATAAATAGGAAATTCATTTATCATCCCATAAAACATGGATCTCAATGTAAAAACTTCATTTATGTAAGCATCATATGACGTAACACCTGAATATCAGATTAATTTCAAATATTCTATCAATGAAGACAAATAAACATCAATATCATTGCTCGGATTTTTGGTTCGTGATATAAGCAAAGACAACATAATTTATTTTTACTTCATGAATAAGCATGGTGGAAATTTATAATTTATTAACATAACTAACCATGTTATAAGAGTGCTTCTTTGTAAGCCAAAAGGAATCACTCCATATGAAGATAGCCAAGACAAAGGTTTCTTGGATTGTTTCCAAATTCAGGATACTCATGATCAATTTTCTTTCACTGGTGAGAGTCTATTGGGTGATAAATTTTCCCATCTTGATTTATTGTATCTATGTGCCACATCAATTTCCTTACAGTCTCTTCACTTCCATATAGGTTCCTAAACCTTGGAATGGTTGTAAAGTACCATAAAACTTTTGAAAGACTTGATTTGTCTTTCTTTTATCAAGGCACACCACACTTTAGGGATTTTTTTAAGTGATTTATGGTCCTTGGAAAACAATATACATTCATTTTTATAGGCATGTCTTCTTTCAGAGATCATACCCATTGAACATAACATTAGTTTAGCATCATATGTGTAACATCCCAGGTAAATAAAGAATAAATAATTTTCATATTTATTAATATTTACGAATTAAATATTAATTTTACTTTAAAGGGGTTTCTATGATCGATAGCATACCCAATACGCAACGATGAGTTCCTTCGAAAACTTATGTTGCACACTAGTAATATAATAATATTATTTTAAATGTTAGTTAACACGTAGCCGTTGTACTGGCGTGAATGGATAGAAATAACTAAAATATGATTATATATGTTTGTTAAATGTTTTTACATTTATCTAATAAAGGATAAAGGCTTAAAATATGAAAAGAATTCAATTTTAGGCTTATATACTATAATTTTCACGAAAGGTCCACTTATCACCTTTTGACGGTGAACCATCATTAAATATAATTTTGATAGATCTTATAAATTCTATTGGACCAAATATAACTCTTCTTTAGAATAGGGACATCAAAATTTACTTTGTGTAAATTTTTGGTATCTTTCCGATAAAGTTCATTTTTTTAATGAATAGTGTAAAATGTTGTATTTTAATTCAAAACCTCTTTTTAATCTAATTTTTTAATATGATTAGAATATATTTTGAATTGGTTTTAAAGTGAAATTATAATATATTTTTACCATTAAATCCAATAGTGGTCATTGGAATTAATTTCACTTTGAAATCGGACTTAAACTAATGTCAATCTTTTGATACTTATTGTCTCATAAAAACACGCTATTTGCTCTGACAGTGGGAATTAATTATTAAATTAATTAATGAAACTTATATGTAGTGAATTTTGTAAAATTTACTTCATTTTTGAATTTGTAATATCAAATATATCTTAGGGTGAGGTTTTGGTATTTTTCTGAAAAACTTCAATTTTTGATGAATAGTGAAACCACTAAGTGGTACTTATAAAAACTAATTTTTCGTTTAAATAAAATTCTACCACTTCTGTGTTTTGAATTTCAAAAATCCGACATACATGGTTGTTATTAAGAAGTAAAATTTGGTTCAATGAGATTAAAATATTTTTTTTGGTGAATAGTAACTTTTAAGTTCTTAATCGCCATTAGAGGTAATTAGTGTAGTTTAAGGTAAAAATAATGTTTTAATAATATGAAATGAACTTTACACATGTCCTAACCTCCTTGAATGTGTCATGGCCGACCAAGACAATCCATGGGTCAACTTGGGGACCCCATGGAGCCACTTTAGTTGGAAAATGACATTAATAACTTTTTATTTAATGTTAAAGTAAAAATGACACACACATGAGATGTTTTACTAAAACAATTTTTACATGGGGTTAAAAAAGTCAGATTTTTGACTATAAATATTCATTAGAAATCTATAAATATTTCCTAAATCATAGTATTTTTTTATAATTTTTATACATTAAATAAATTAAATTATTTAGGACATCATGATGATGCAGTGATGACCTCATTATTTAACGATTTAAATAAAATGGAAAGATAATGTAAAATCTAAGACCTACAAATGGAAAAAACCTATTGGATGGGTGTATTTAGAACCCTTATCACCTTATACTCTAAACACATCAATATGGTACCTCTTAAATCCGAATACCATTTTAAAATAAAGTGACTTTTCTTTACCTTCCAAGAGTGCCCCTCCTCTCCTCTTATAAAAGGCCCCCACCTCTACCTCCTTACCCACACTTACAAAGCCTTTGGCTCGGCCAAACCCTGCCCATTTTGTCTCTCCACATCCCTCTATAACTCCTTGAAGCCTCACTTTGGGCAGAAGTCTTCCCAAGGAAGCCTTTGAGCTCAAACCAAAGGGAGTTACCCGATTTTAAGGTAATGTCTTCACTTGTGTCCTTTTGTTTTATTTTGCTTCTCCAATCCCTTAAACTCTTTTTATTCATTTATTTTGTAACAAATACAGTATCATCAATATACTAGGATGTTGTTATAATAATTATTCGAGCTACACTTACACGCACCTACATCTAATGGTTAAAGAACATACTGTTTCCGTGGAAGGTGAATTTCTGCCTCCCGAAACGATGATTGTTCAACATTATTCTAACACCTTCAAAGGTGGCCATTAAGATGTCACTATATTTATATATGATATATAATATGTTTATGATTTCCTTAAGCTTCTTTATTTTTCATTTATGGAATACCTTTATGGTTTCCATTATGGGTAAACGCGATATCTTCATTTTAGGAAGTGCGGACTACCGCCCCCTCAAAGTGATTTGATTCGTTAATGCCATATGTGGGACGTATAAAGGATGGAATTAATGTTATTACATATGTTATCATACTGTAATTATAGTATATCTTTATATATTTATTATTTCATTCAATTGAATACAAAAAAAGGAAATGAAAGTAGTGTTCATGCGTACGTACGGCTTACCGTCTCCATGAACGGTACATTTCATTTCTTATCTCCAAATATTATGTACTATTATAAGTACATATATATAATGCATATATATGTAATATATTACATCTAAATTATGGGTATCATTCTTGAATTATAATATATATATCTATCATTTTGTTTTAATTCCAGTAATATGGCAAAAAAATGAAAGTAGCGTTCATGCGTACGTACGGCCTACCGTCTCCATGAATGGTGCTTTTAATTTTTTATCTCCAAATGCTATGGAATAGTATAAAATGAACATATACTGGATATATATTATATTTAAAACATAAATACTATTCTTGAGATGATGTACCTATAACTACATGGAAAATTCTTTTCCAACAAGGTCAATTTTTACTCATGTACTGAACATCGACAAAAACATCTGATACGAACTCACTTTATTAATCAATTATTATAACATTATAATATGTGATATGAACTGAATAATAATATTTAAAGGAGGTCCTTAATCAATTATAAATTGACAAAATTTTATTATTCATGAGATTAAATAACGATCGAGTCGTGTCGGACACGAGGTAAGGGATCATACTTCTCTCTTTCTTTTTAAGTACACTCTTTTATGTCATTCCTTCTAAGCTCATCTTTATTGTGATTGGGATGTTCTTTTATATTACTCTTACTGTAACTTTATGTTAATATGATGAGAGACCCTATTCTCTCTCATCAATCCATTTTGGAAGTTTTGAGTGGCGCCGTTAGGCTGCCGAATTTTCGTAAGAGATCCAATCTCTCTCTCTCTTTTTAAGAACTCTCCTTTATGTCACTTATTTTAAGCTCCTCTTTGTTATGTTGGGGGATGTTATTTTGTATTAATCTTTCTGTAAACTTTATCTTGATATGATGAGAGACCCTATTTCCTCTCATCAATCCATTTCGGAAGTTTTAATTGGCGTCGTTAGGCTGCCGAATTTTCGTAAGGGATTTTTCATCTCACATTTATTCCCGTGAGATTTATGCTACATTTGCCACAATTTCCATTGAGTGGTGTATATACTGCCCATCATTATACACTTTGTGTAGTATAATTTCATTTATGGTTATTCACATCTTCATTGTATGACCCTTCTTCCATGGGGTGTATGTTTCGAAAGTTACCCAACTCGGTAAGGGGACCTTTCACCCTCCTTTTTTTAAATGACTTATTTTGTTATGTATTTTAATTCACATACTATTATGTTGGGATATGTTCTTCTATATCCTTATTTATGTAAATTTTATGTCCAAGTGATGATATCCCCTTTATCTCTCTCATCAACCCTTTTTGTAAAATTTTATGTGACGCCGATAGGCTGTCGAGTTTTACCAAGGGAACTTCTTAACCCAATTTCGATTTCTTTGGGTTCAACATGTAGTTATTGAATATGTCATCCTTTTAATATGTTTGAATAACCTTTTATTGTTTTACACTTAATATCCACTTATATTGGGTGTATTTATATTTGTCAGACATAATTATGAGATTGATTTATCCTTAATTTAAGGATACCTTCTTTATAATGGATTTCATCTCATTTTTCATTTCTTTTGAGACTTCATTGTTGTTATGCACCAATTCACTCTTATATGGTGTGTATACTGTCCTTTGACATATTATATCATGAATCCCTTTATTCTCATGATATTATAAAGTTCAGATTAAATGTTATTCCGCTATTATTTGTATTCAAGAGTCTCTCATTTTGTTAAAAACTATTTAACAAAAATATCGTTTTAAATGTTTTAAAGATTTATTATTCTAAATCTTTATCTTTAATGTCCATGTTTTCGAAATGGTTTTCAGTATTTATTTATATGGATGTTAATGTTTAAAAATTATAATTCCATTAAAAGCTTCAAAGTGGTATGGGACACTTTGATTCAAATATCTCTTTTAAATGGTTTTTGAAAATGGATTGATTAATTCAATATCTGGGAATTACTTATTGTGATTGAAAATGAAATGTTGTTATTGAAATGTTTATATTTTCAATATTTTATGTGTAATGATGGTACTTGGACATTTTACGGGTGGTTACTTGATAAACCATATGACGGGTGGTGCCGTGAATACCAGGACGGGTGGTTACGTTATAACCTCCAATGCATTGGGTATGGAAGTTGGCCGTATGGCTATTCCATTATGTATGTGTGGAAGTCGTCCATATGGCCATTCCATTAAGTATGTGTGGAAGTCGATCGTATGGTTATTCCACTTAAGTATGTTTATGTCCCAAGTTACCTTTATATGTTACGTGATCTTTATATGGGTTTTATGGTAATCTTTTGGTTACAGAAGGGTAGGTAATGATCTTTTATTCATTGAAGAGTTTTTACTACTTCGAAAAGGTGAAAAGTATTACTTTGATAAATTATACATGGTTTACTTGTTGTTTTGAGAAACTAACAGTTTTCATTCTTTGTGTATCCCTTACTGAGCTTTTTGTGCTCATCCCAAGTTTTTGAAATGTTTTTCATAGGACTTAACATGGAATAGTGTCAAGGATGGGATCAAGGGAAAGTCATGCTACCTAAAACATGGAACTAGACATGTTTCTTTTTATGAGTTTTTATTTTATGGAAACTTAGTAGAAGTTTCTACTTTGTAATATTTTGAGTTGTAATAGTTATTTCCTAATTCTCTAAAACTCTAAACCTGAAAATATCCTCGATGTGAATTATTCATTTAATTCAATATTAAGAGATTTTTAAGTTCGGGGCCTTATAGTTGGTATCAGAGGTCGGTTTAGACAACTTTAGGAGTTAGAAAAGTGTTAAATTATAATATGATTGAAATGATATAGCATTTACAGATTACCATGTTGCTTCACCCAAGGTATTTCAGTGTTATGAATGGTTTTTCGTAGAGGAAGCAGAGAAGGTTTTTTTTTGGGAAGGCATACTGAGGGAAATGACCTTCCAAATCAGCATACTAAGATGGTCAGAATCAGAACTAAATAGTTTGTTGTAGTGATGGCTCATTTAACTCAGGTGAAAAATGTTGGTTGTTTTTATTGATGATATTTTGGTGTTTTCTAAAACTAAAGAGGAGCATGAAAGTCATTTAAGGGTTATGTTGAAAACCTTAAAAGAAAATAAACTGTATGGAATGTTTAGCAAGTGTGAGTTTTGGTTACAACAAATTTCTTTCCTGGGTCACATTGTTTCAAAAGATGGCATAACTATTGATCCTGCTTAAACAAAAGTTGTTGAAGAATGTCCAAGACCCACAAATGTAACCGATATCTTTAGTTTTCTTGGTTTGGTAGGTTACTACCGAAGGTTTGTTGAAAATTTTTCACAGTTATCTAGTCCAATGACTAAGCTAACTCGGAAGGGTGTTAAGTTTATCTGGACAAAAGAATGTTATGATTGTTTTCAGGAGTTGAAAAGAAGATTTGTGAATGCTCCAGTTTTGGAACTTCCTTCTAGGAATGGTGAGTTTATTATATACAGTGATCCTTCGTTGAAGTGACTTGGTTGTGTCCTTATGCAGAATGATCAGGTAATTGCTTATGCTTCACGTCAGTTGAAAACTCATGAGGTAAATTACCCTACACATGATTTGGAATTAGTTGCTGTTGTTTTTGCTTTAAAAATTTGGAGGCATCATTTTTATGGAGTAAAGTGTGAAATATATACTGATCACAAAAGTTTAAAGTATATATTCACTCAGAAATAATTGAACATGAGATAGAGGAGATGGCTGGAATTAATCAAGGATTATGATTGTACAATTCACTACCATCCGAGAAAAGCAAATAAAGTGGCTGATGATTTGAGTCCGAAAAGTAATGATTCATTAACCATGCTACGTTTGGAATGAGATCCTTTGGTTTTTGATTTGATGAACTTTGTCATAGAAGTTGTTGGTACAGGAAGTTCTTCTGTTTTGTTTCAGGTATCAGTGAGATCATCCCTATCAGACAGAATTAAGCAAGCACAGAGGGAAGACAGTGAGTTGCAAAAAAAGGTAGAGCTGTTTCAGAAAGGTAAGTTGCCTGAATTAAACATTGATAGTGATTGTGTTTTGAGATTTGGGAAGAGATTATGTGTGCCTTGTGATCCACAGTTGAAGAGAGAGTTGTTATGTGAAGCTCATAGTTCTCCGTTTTCAGTTCATCCTGGCAGTACTAAGATGTACAGATATCTGCGGAAGTATTACTGGTGGGATGGAATAAAAAGAGATATTGCTGATTTTACTATGAAGTGTTTGACTTGTCAAAAGGTTAAAGTAGAGAGGCTGTTACCGAAAGTGATGCTTCAGTCTTTACCAGTGCTAGAGTGGAAATGGGAAAAACATATCCATGGACTTTGTTGTGGGATTACCGAGGACATCTCGAGGTTCACTTCTAACTTTTGGAAAGGCCTTCAGAAGTCGTTGGGTACTGAATTAAATTTTAGTACAGCTTTTCATCTGCAATCAGATGGGCGGTCAGAACGAACAATTCAGACCTTGGAGGATATGCTACGAGCTTGTTTGATGGATTATCAGGGAAGTTGGGACCAACATCTTTCTTTGATTGAGTTTTCTTATAATAACATTTTTCATTCCAGTATACAAATGGCACCATTTGAGGCATTATATGGGAAGCGGTGTCGAACTCCAGCATTTTGGGATAAAGTGGGTGAAAGGAAGCTGATGGGACCAGAATTGGTAGAAGAGATGGCAGAAAATGTTCAGTTGATTTAGAAACACATTAGAACAGCTCAGAGCAGGCAGAAGAGTTATGCGGATAACCGGAGGAAGGATCTATCTTTTGAGGTAGGTGATCATGTTTTTCTCAAGGTTTCTCCATGGAAAAGTGTGATACGATTTTGTAAGAAAGGAAAGCTGAGTCCAAGGTTCATTGGACCATATGAAATTCTGGAGAGAGTTGGATCAGTTGCTTACCGAGTGGCTTTACCTCCGAGTTTATCTCAGGTACACAATGTTTTTCATGTTTCAATGTTGAGAAAGTATATGCCAGATCCATCTCATGTTTTGAGTCCAGAGGTAGTTCAGCTGGAAGAGAACCTATCTTATGAAGAACAACCAGTCCATATTCTTGACCGAAGAGAGCAAGTGTTGCGAAATAAGGTAATTCACCAGGTAAAGGTTTTGTGGAAAAACCATATGGTTGAAGAGGCAACGTGGGAATCTGAAAATGCTATGAGGGATAAATACCCCCACTTATTTTGATAAGTGAATAAAATTGCGAGGACGCAATTCCCAAAAGGGGGGAAGGATGTAACATCCTAGGTAAATAAAGAATAAAGAATTTTCATATTTATTAATATTTATGAATTAAATATTAATTTTACTTTAAAGGGGTTGTTATGATCGATAGCGTACCCGATACGAAACGATGAGTTCCTATGAAAACTTACGTTGCACACTAGTAATAAAATAATATTATTTTAAATGTTAGTTAACACGTAGCCGTTGTACTGGCGGGAATGGATAGAAATAACTAAAATATGATTATATATGTTTGTTAAATGTTTTTACATTTATCTAATAAAGGATAAAGGCTTAAAATACGAAAAGAATTCAATTTTAGGCTTATATACTCTAATTTTCACGAAAGGTCAACTTATCACCTTTTGATGGAGAACTGTCATTAAATATAGTTTTAATCGATCTTATAAACTCTATTGGACCAAATATAACTCTTCTTTAGAATAGGGACATCAAAATTTACTTTGTGTAAATTTTTGGAATCTTTCCGATAGAGTTCATTTTTTAATGAATAGTGTAAAATGTTGTATTTTAATTCAAAACCTCTTTTTAATCTAATTTTTTAAGATGATTAGATTATCTTTTAAATTGGTTTTAAAGTGAAATTAGAATATGTTTTTACCATTAAATCCAATAGTGGTTTTTGGAATTAATTTCACTTTGAAATCGGACTTAAACTAGTGTCAATCTTTTGATACTTATTCTTTCATAAAAACACGCTATTTGCTCTGACAGCAGGAATTAATTATTAAATTAATTAATGCAACTTATATGTTGTGAATTTTTTAAAATGGACTTCATTTTTGAATTTGGAATATCAAATATAGCTTAGGGTGATGTTTTGGTATTTTTCTGAAAAACTTCAATTTTTGATGAATAGTGAAACCACTAAGTGGTACTTATAAAAACTGATTTTTCGTTTAAATGAAATTTTACCACTTCTTTTTTTTGAATTTCAAAAATCCGACATACATGGTTGTTATTAAGAAGTAAAATTTGGTTCAATGAGATTAAAATATTTTGTTGGTGAATAGTAACTTTTAAGTTCTTAATCGCGATTAGAGGTAATTAGTGTAGTTTAAGGTAAAAATAATGTTTTAATAATATAAAATGAACTTGACACATGTCCTAACCTCATCAGATGTGTCATGGACGACCAAGACAATCCATGTGTCAACTTGGGGACCCCATGGAGCCACATTAGTTAGAAAATGACATTAATATCTTTTTATTTAATGTTAAAGTAGAAATGACACACACAGGAGATGTTTTACTAAAACAATTTTTACATGGGGTTATACAAGTCATATTTTTTACTATAAATATGAATTATAAATCTAGAAAGATTTCATACATTATAGTATTTTTTTTATAATTTTTAGACATTAAATAAATTAAATTATTTATGACATCATGATGATGCAGTGATGACCTCATTATTTAACGATTTAAATAAAATGGAAAGATAATGTACAATCTAAGACCTACACATGGAAAAAACCTTTCGGATGGGTGGATTTCGAACCCTTATCACCTTATCCTCGAAAAACATCAATATGGGACCTCTTAAATCCGAATACCATTTTAAAATAAAGTGACTTTTCTTTACCTTCCAAGAGTGCCCATCCTCTCCTCTTATAAAAGGCCCCCACCTCTACCTCCTTACCCACACTCCCAAAGCCTTTGTCTCGGCCAAACCCTACCCATTTTGTCTCTCCACATCTCTCTATAACTCCTTGAAGCCTCACTTTGGGCAGAAGTCTTCCCAAGGAATCCTTTGAGCTCAAACCAAATGGAGTTACCCGATTTTAAGGTAATGTCTTCACTTGTGTCCTTTTGATTTATTTTGCTTCTCCAACCCCCTCAAATTTTTTTATTAATTTATTTTGTAACAAATATAGTATTTTAAATATACTAGGATGATTTTATAAGAAGGATTAGAGCTACACTTAAACACACCTACATCTAATAGTTAAAGAACATACTGTTTCCGTGGATGGCGAATTTCTGCCTCCCGAAACGATGATTGTTCAACATTATTCTAACACCTTCAAAGGTGGCCATTAAGATGCCACTATATTTATATATGATATATAATATGTTTATGTTTTCCTTAATCTTATTTATTTTTCATTTATGGCATACCTTTATGGTTTCCATTATGGGTAAACGCGATATCTTCATTTTAGGAAGTGCGGACTACCGCCCCCTCAAAGTGATTTGATTCGTTAATGCCATATGTGGGACGTATAAAGGATGGAATTAATGGTATTACATATGTTATCCTACTGGAATTATATTATACCTTTATATCTTTATTATTTCATTCAATTTAATACAAAAAAAAAAGAAATGAAAGTAGCGTTCATGCGTACATACGGTTTACCGTCTCCATGAACGGTACATTTCATTTCTTATCTCCAAATATTATGTACTATTATAAGTACATATATATAATGGATATATATGTAATATATTAAATCTAAATTGTGGGTATCATTCTGGAATTATAATATATATATCTATCATTTTGTTTTAATTCCAGTAATATGGCAAAAAAAATGAAAGTAGCATTCATACGTACATACGGCCTACCGTCTCCATGAACGGTGCTTTTAATTTTTTTTCTCAAAATGCTATGGAATAGTATAAAATGAATATATACTGGATATATATGATATTTAAAACATAAATACTATTCTGTAGATTATTTACCTATAACTACATGGAATATTCTTTTCCAACAAGTTCAATTTTTACTCATGTACTGAACATCGACAAAAACGTCTGATACGAACTCACTTTATTAACCAATTATTATAACATTATAATATGTGATATGAACTGAATAATAATATATAAAGGAGGTACTTAAGCAATTATAAATTGACAAAATTTTATTATTCAGGAGATTAAAGAACGATCGAGTCATGTCGGACACGAGGTAAGGGATCCTACTCCTCTCTTTCTTTTTAAGTACACTCTTTTATGTCATTCCTTCTAAGCTCATATTTATTGTGATTGGGATTTTCTTTTATATTAATCTTACTGTAACTTTATGTTCATATGATTAGAGACCCTATTCTCTCTCATCAATCCATTTTGGAAGTTTTGAGTGGCGCCGTTAGGCTGCCGAATTTTTGTAAGAGATCCAACCTCTCTCTTTCTTTTAAGAACTCTCCTTTATGTCACTTCTTTTAAGCTCCTTTTTGTTATGTTGGGGGATGTTATTTTGTATTAATCTTTATGTAAACTTTATGTTGATATGATGAGAGACCCTATTTCCTCTCATCAATCCATTTTGGAAGTTTTAAGTGGCGACGTTAGGCTGCCGAGTTTTCGTAAGGGATTTTTCATCTCACTTTTATTCCCGTGAGATTTATGCTACATTTGCCACAATTTCCATTGATTGGTGTATGTACTGCCCATTATTATACACTTTTTGTAGTATAATTTCATTTATGGGTATTCACATCTTCATTTTATGACCCTTCTTCCATGGGGTGTACGTTTCGAAAGTTACCCAACTCGGTAAGGGGACCTTTCACCCTCCTTTTTTTTAAAAGACTTTTTTGCTATGTCTTTTAATTCACATACTATTATGTTGGGATATGTTATTCTATATCCTTATTTATGTAAATTTTATGTCCAAGTGATGAGATCCCCTTTATCTCTCTCATCAACCCTTTTTGTAAAAATTTATGTGACGCCGATAGGCTGTCGAGTTTTACCAAGGGAACTTCTTAACCCAATTTCGATTTCTTTGGGTTCAACATGTAGTTATTGAATATTTCATCCTTTGAATATGTGTGAATAAAATTTTATTGTTTTAAACTTAATATCCAATTATATTGGGTGTATTTATATTTGTCATACATAATTATGAGATTTATTTATCCTTAATTTAAGGATACCTTCTTTATAATGGATTTCATCTCATTTTACATTTCTTTTGAGACTTCATTGTTGTTATGCACCAATTCACTCTTATATGGTGTGTATAGTGTCCTTTGACATATTATATCATGAATCCCTTTATTCTTATGATATTATAAAGTTCGGTTTAAATGTTATTCCGCTATTATTTGTATTCAAGTGTCTCTCATTTTGTTAAAAACTATTTAACAAAAATATCGTTTTAAATGTTTTAAAGATTTATTATTCTAAATCTTTATCATTAATGTCCATGTTTTAAAAATGGTTTTCAGTATTTATTTATATGGACATTAATGTTTTAAAATTATAATTCCATTAAAAGCTTCAAAGTGGTATGGGACACTTTGATTCAAATATCTCTTTTAAATGGTTTTTGAAAATGGATTGATTAATTCAATATCTGGGAATTACTTATTGTGATTGCAAATGAAATGTTGTTATTGAAATGATTATATTTTCAATATTTTATGTGTAATGATGGTACTTGGACATTTTATGGGTGGTTACTTGATAAACCATATGACGAGTGGTGTCGTGAATACCAGGACGGGTGGTTACGTTATAACCTCCAATGCATTGGGTATGGAAGTTGGCCATATGGCTATTCCATTAAGTATGTGTGGAAGTCGGCCGTATGGCTATTCCATTAAGTATGTGTGGAAGTCGACCGTATGGTTTTTCCACTTAAGTATGTTTATGTCCCAAATTACCTTTATATGTTATGTGATCTTTATATGGGTTTTATTGAAATCTTTTGGTTACAGAAGGGTAAGTAATGAACTTTTATTCAGTGAAGAGTTTTTACTACTTCGAAAAGGTGAAAATTATTACTTTGATAAAGTATACATGGTTTACTTCATGTTTTGAGAAACTAACAGTTTTCATTCTTTGTGTATCCCTTACTGAGCTTTTTATGCTCATCCCAAGTTTTTGAAATGTTTTTCACAGGACTTAACGTGGAATAGTGTCAAGGATGGGATCAAGGGAAAGTCATGCTACCTAAAACATGGAACTAGACATGTTTCTTTTTATGAGTTTTTGTTTTATGGAAACTTAGTAGAAGTTTCTACTTTGTAATCTTTTGAGTTGTAATAGTTATTTCCTAATTCTCTAAAACTCTAAACCTGAAAAGATCCTCGATGTGAATTTTTCATTTAATTCAATATTAAGAGATGTTTAAGGTCGGGGCCTTATAATATGTTCGAAAAGAAATCCCATTATCTTCCAGTAGCATATCATTCAATAGAGAAAAAAGTTCAGTAAAGCAAGTGTCACTCCATATGTTGCCATATTTTACATTATATAACTTCAGTATGGCTAAAAATGTTGTATATTTAGTACAACAAGCATAAAATAGAATCTTTGCACAACTCTTTAACTTCTGAAACCATTTTGGAAAATCATGAAGTTCATATTCAACTAACATTATCATTTCCTCAATACAATCTTCATCATCATTCGCACATGTAATCATATTATTGATACAATATTCATCATTGTTCACACTTGTAATCATATCAGATGATCCATCAAACGCAATGGTATCCTAGTCACTATCTAAATTAAGTTTTTCTTAGTGTTTAGTCCAACATTTATAACTTCGATCTATTTTGTGACCGATCAAGTCTTCTTCCAACTCCTCTGGACTAATTATTCTTGAATAACAACAACATAAACATGGAAAAGGGATTTTAGAAGGGTTATATGCATGATCTTTTTCAAACTTGATGAACTCTTTCACCTCAACCTCATACTCTTTTTTCAGATGATTGGAATCCATCCATTTTTGATTCATATCTATCCTATTTGATTTAGTGATATTCATATTTAACAAAATAAATAAATACACAAAAAGTATGAGCTTAGAAATATAAAAGGCTATCCTTTATATATACACATATATAGTCATCATTTTTTATATTAGTTTTCATTGCGCCAATAACTTGTTAGAACATATATATAGACCAAGAGTTGTATAAATTTAAAGTATTATAGCACTTATTATTTTTTATTACAAGAAGTCGCATATCAAAAATCATTCTTTTTTAAATAGATCCATCAAGGGAGATAATTCACTCCCTGTCACTATCAATGTTCACAAGAAACCTATGGATTTCTACAACTGGATATGTATTAGGTTATATATAATAATATTTCTCTATCAAAACGTATATCAAATAAAATTACTTATTTATGTACATAATATATTCACCTGAATGCTTGGAGGATGATGGTAGAAAATAGAAAATCATATCATATCAGAAATAAAGAATATTTCACTATCACAAATAAGATATGATTCAAGTCTTGAGAAGTGAAGTGAAATTCTTAAAGTCTAAAAGATAAAGAAATTCTATATATGTTGTATATTTGGAAGAATATAAGAGAATGTTGGTGGAGGAAGAGACAGATTCAAAGGATATCATTACAAGAATGAATAAGAAAGTAAAGGAACAATGTGATATAATTGAATAACCTTTTTCTTGAGATGGATTTTGGAATGGAAATGGAAAACTCCATAGAGACTCAATGTCTATCTTAAAAGAGTAGTGTAAAGAATTGGTAAGGATTTCACACAAGGAAAAGACTTTTCACCTAGAGATTTTAGATGGATGACTAAAGGAGTAGGATTCGAGGACTGAGAAGTTTGAGGGATATATTCATATTTTGAAGTAGAATTCAAATTCTAAAGATTCTCACATGGAGAATCCACTATATAGTAAGAATTGCAAAAAAAACTAGATTTAGGGAAAAGAAAAATTATTCATACTAAAATCAATGGAAATAGCTCACAGATTCATGGGTAAAGAAACGCATTAGAGGGACCTACCCAAAGGCAGTATGGAGAAGTACTAATCGAGTGGTGGTAGTGCATGTCCATGCTAATAAAGGAGTAACCCTAGAAACTTCATGTTTGATATGAGACACTGTGTTATCTATTTAAAACCAAAAAATGTGTTAGACACCATACGACCTCGGTACACAGGCATAGGGAAAGCAGCAACAGAAAAATGAGATTGGTGGGGCAGTAGAGACTATGAGGTCTAGGGGAGCCACATTACCAATTATAGGGGATGATCGCACTTATAAAACAAGTTATAAATATTGTACCTTCGATTTTTGGTAGGTCCACTAGGTCAAATACCCTGAGAGGGGAGTGAATCAGGGTATGACAGATTAAAACAACTGCATATTTTGATCTTGTTTCGTTGTTAAACAGAACTTTCTTCTCTCTCTTTCCCGTAGCAAGGTATGAATGAAAATTAGAACATGCACAGGACATAGAGATTTTACTTGATTCACCCTCATTGGGATACATTCAGGGAGCATACAATGGCAATGTGCTGATATACCAAATCCACTACAAGTTCACTGTTGTTTACAATGTTCAGAGTGGACTCACTCTCCCTCCGAATTTACAACCAATCACAATTTGAAATCTCACTGCTCTCTCAACTGAAGTGTGATCACTGTTTCTTCAGAAGATCCACTCACAGTTTATAGAATTGTAGTTCCCTTCATTATCACTAATAAATGAATCCTCCACTGTATGCAGATGCTCTATTGACGTCCCACTTTCATCCACTAATGAATACCACTTTACCACAGATGTACTGGGAAACTCCAAATCTTTCGTGCAACCCTCACTATGTCTTGCACGCAAGTTTTATGCCTTGTGCACAAAACCTCCTCTTACATGCAACTTTAATCTTACATGCAACTCCAATCATACACGCAACTTCCTTAACTTGCGCACAACTCCAATTCTTTCGCGCAACTCCCTTTACATAAAAATCTTACATGATCCAGAGCTTGAATTCTCTCTAAGTGTTGAGATGCTTTGAATGAGGGGGGTCACATCTTATTTATAGGCGTCGTCGACCAATGTGCGGAAGATTAGACGCGTCACGCAAGATCCCCTCTGTGCGTGCAATACTCAATTTGACGTTGCATTGGGCACACATGTTTCTTTCACGCAATCACATCTTTCACGCATATTTCCAAATATTTTGTGCACTTCATGCCTTTACCATTTTTCGATGTTATGATCCTGAAATATGTCTTGTATGCAAGTTTCCAAATCACCTTCAATATTTTATGCAACTTCCTTTTCCAAAAATAAGTTTTTCCATTTTCTGATTTTATGGCCCAAAAATTAGGAAAACACTGGAAAACAGTGTCACCTTATATCTATTCTTTTTGTACCACCTCCAGATCATCCATTCTTTTATCATGGTTCTTTGTCAACATGGATTTTCAACAATATCTTTGAAACTCTATAATTCACCCTAGAAGCCTTCTTTGTCAACAAACACAATCAACCCAAAAATACTTCAATGTTACCTTGAGGGATTTTTACCCAATAATTTTGTTGTTCGATTTGTCCAAAACAATCAACTTCGGCTGCAACAGACCACTGGTTCCGTGAGTGCTTGAGTGCAGAGCGAGGAAGACATGATGCTAGGGTTCTTTTATAAAGAGGGGGAAGGGTTTTATCAAGGCTTACCAAAAAGCGTCGATAGGAATGTATTTTATCAGCGCGAAAACCATAAGCGCAGATAAATATTACTTTTATCTACACTTATGTTTTAACATTGATAAATATCATCTTTTTCAACACTTTATTAGTGCTGATAAATAATAACTTTTATCAGTGCTAAAAAATGCAAACAAAAGTAAAAAACAAATAAATGAATAAAAATGAATTAAATATATATAATAAAATTATTAAAAATGAAATATAGTAACTATTTAAATTAAAAAAATATTAAAAATCCATTTGAATGAATGAATTATATAAATTACAAACATACTAAAAATATTAAAACTTAATAAATAAATATGTATAAAAATATTAGAAAATGAATAAATTCCTGACAATATTAAAATTAAAAAATATTAAAAAATAATAAATAATATTAAATGAATTAATATTAAGAAATAATAACTAAATTTGAATAAATTACAAAAATACTAAAAAAGTGAATTCATAACATTAATTACATAACTTACAAACACATAAAAATGAATAAATAAATAATATTAATTATCTAAATAACAAAATTATTAAAAATGAAAATATTAACTATTTTAATTAAAAAATATTAAAAATGGATAATATTAACTATTTAAATTACAAAATTATTAAAAAATGCATTTAAATAAATTAATTATATAAATTTCAAAAATAATAAAAATTTTAAATCTTAATAACCAAAAATGAATAAATATTATTCATATAAATTACAAACATATTGAAAATATTAAAAAATATTAAATAAATGTGTATAATTAAATATTAGAAAATGACTGTATTCCAAAAAATATTAAATATTAAAAATGAATAAATAATATTAAATTAAAGAATATTAAAAATAAAGAAATAAAATTTAATACATAATAAAACTATTTAAAAACATGATTCGTAAGATTAATTACATGAATTGTAAATGCTTATAAAAATGAAGAAAATATAAAAAAAACATTTAAATTAATTAATAATATAAATTTTAAACATTTTAAAAATATTACAACTTTAAAAATAAAAATGAATAAATATTAATCGTATAAATTAAAAATATATTAAAAATATTAAAACTTAGTAAATAATTATGTATAAATAAATATTAAAAAATGAATAAATTCCAAAAATATTAAAAATTAATAACTCTTAAAAATAAGTAAATAATATTTAATGAAAGAATATTTAAAATAAATAAATAAAATTGAATAGATTACAAAAAATATTTTAAAAATTGAATTCATAACATTAATTACATGAATTAGAAACGCATAAAAATGAATAAAAATCAAAAAATGGATAGTAATAATTATATAAAAAATATTAAAAATGAATTATATTGACTATACAGAAATATTTTAAATTAAAATGCATTTATAGGAATCAATTATATAAATTTCAAACATATTAAAATTATTAAAACTTAATAAATAAAAATGAGTAAATGTTATTCATATAAATTACAAACATATTGAAAATATTAAAACTTAGTAAATAAATATGTATAAATTTTAACCAATGAATAAATTCAAAAAATATTAAAATTTAATAAATAAATAAATATTAAATGAAATAATATTAAAATGAAAAAATAAAATTATAAAAATTACAAAAATATTTAAAGAGAAGTTAATTCATAACATTAATTACATGAATTGAAAACACATAAAAAATGGATAAATAAATATTATTATTACTTTTTATTATTCATGCATGCATTGTATTGATTGTATATAAAAAATATAATTAATTATTAACCTTTAGAATTTTTAATAATAATTAAAAATATTATTATTTAACTAAATATATAAATATTTAAAATTTTATAACTAACTATCAAAATTGAATATATTACAAAAATATTAAATGAATAAATATTAAAAATAAATATATTATAGAAAATGCCAAAAATTGAGAAATATTAAAAATGAATAAATAGTATTAAATCAATAAGAATACATACACATACACATATACATACGCATAGACATACATGTGCAGATACATACATGTTCATATACACATATATACATACACATACAAATACGCATACACACACATACATACACACATACACATACCCATGCATGTGCATATACATACACATACATACAATCAAATACACGTGCATGCATATAAATACACATACTTCATAAACATACATACACATACGCATACGCATACACCCATACATACGCATAGACATACATGTACACATACATACGCAAACAAATACACATAGGCATACACATACACAAACACATACACATACGCATACACAAACACATGCACATACACACACATACATGTACACATACACACATACATACGCATAGTCATGCATATGTACACATACATGCACATACACATACACATACATGTATACATACATACACATACACGTAAACATACACATGCACACACATACATGTATGTATACATATACACAGACATACAATTATTACACGTGCATGCACATACATACACATATATACATATGCATACATACATATACTACATACACAAACATACGCATACACATACATGTACATGTACACTAACACATACACATGCACATACACACATACATACGCCTAAACACACATGTACACGTACATACACATACACATACACATGCACATAGAGACACACGCACACATACACATACGCACAGGGTCGGCCCGAGGGAAAGCCCAACAAACCCTGGGGCTGGGGCAACAACCTATGAGGGGGAAATTAGTCGCCCTGTTGATCCTTGCCATCCATATCGCCTCACCTCTGCGAATCTCATCCCTAGTATATCAGTTGCGGTCGATCCCCCATGTTTCCTCCACCACTTCGCCTCTCCTCTTGGATTCTTCTCTACTTGTTTAACTTCCTCCCTGCCCACGCAAGTCCTCATTGCACCTCCCCACCTGCCTCCTCGCATCCCCGCCTTGTTTCCCTACCTCCTCCACCCACTTCAAATTATCTATACCGATGAATATATCCCTCAGCCTGCATCCCTGCTAATGCATCACCCTATCGTGCCTCCCTGCCTCCTTCCGTTTTACCTCCTTGTGACGAGGCATTACTACATCGTCTAATTCTTCTTTAGCTTTGTCACATGTAGCTACAATCGAGTCCATTACCTGTAATTACTACAATTTTATCCTTTGGATTCCTCCTATAAATTATTTAATTTTATGAGTGTCATCTACTGTATGCAATTCAAGATATATTAATTTGGTTTCATTTCATAATTATTTTAATATTTGGTCTATTTATCACTAATTACATTTTTTTATTTAGGAATTTTTTTTATTTTGATATATGCAATGTCAATTGAACGCTGATTAGAATTGAAATTAATTAGTTTAAATACACAAAAATTTGTACTGTTTAGTGGGGAAACATTTTTAAAACCATGCTCGAGCAAAAATATTGCTCGGGTAGACCATACATATGCATACGCATAAACATACACATGCACATACACATTCAGATACACATGCACATGCACATCACTATTACAAATATGGTCTTTATCAACGCTAGAAAAGTATATTTAGAGCGCTAAAAAAGCATTTTTAATCTCAGCGAAGATAAAGGGGGTCCCTTTTATCAGCACTAAAAAAATGCTGATAAATATCCATTTTATCAACGCTGATAAAAGTTATAAAACATTAAAAAAAATAATAAAATATTTTTTGTAATTATGGAAGGGGTTTCAACAGAGCTTCAAGCCACCTTCAACAGCACCCCCCCCCAGCCCGTACGCCCCAGCCACCCCCCCCCCAGTCTTTAACAGCGCCCCCACCCCCTTTAGCAGCGCTATCCCTTATTCCCCATCCACGCGCTTGACCTGCCTCCCCCTGGATTCGAACTCGGGACATGTTTCCTATGCGCCTAAGACTTTACCACTCCACTATATTGCTTTGCTATTCATTTATTAATATATCTATTTATTTATATATATTTAGTTATATTTACTCATATATTAATATATATTTATATTAACATATATATATATATATATATATATCTGTATATTAATATATATATATAGTTATATTTATATATTAATATATTTATTCATATATTAATATATATTTATAAGATTAGTTTTAAATACACTTATACAATATGCTTTTTTGTGTGTGTTTATGAATAAATAAATACATATATACAACACACACACACATATATTATATGTGTTTATGTCAGTACAATTATACATATTTATATATATTTACAAATATTATATATATTTACAAATATTATATATTAATATGCATATACATATGTTTAGAATATATAGATAATATATATTAGTTTGTCAATAAAGATGCACACACACACACACATATATATATACACACGTACACATTATATAGGTATATAAATATTCATATATTTTTATTTTAAATAAAATGGATATTAGTTTTTTATTTAGATAAAGCTTATATATTGAGAAATATATTTTATATGTAAATATGTTTAATTATTTATTTATAAAATTAAATTTTTATGTGTGAATATATAAAAAATATGTATATATTGTTATATATTTGATTATAAATAACAGTACATTACGAAAAACGATAACAAGCCCTGAAAACCTGAAAAATAGGTAAAAATGGAGAAACTGTAACATCCCATGTAAATAAAGAATATGAAATTTTCATATTTATTAATATTTGTGAATTAAATATTAATTTTACTTTAAAGGGGATTCTATGTTCGATGGCATACCTGATACGCAACAATGGGTTTCTTTGAAATCTTACGTTGCACACAACATTGATCCATACTGAAAAATAATAATATAATATTATTTTAAATGGTAGTTAACGCCTAGTCATTGTATTAGTTAAAATCAATAAAACTAACTAAAATATGATTATAAATGTTTGTTAAATGTTTTTACATTTATCCAATGAAAGCTAGAGGCTTAAAATGTGAATTAATCTAATTTTAAGCATAAATACTCTAATATTCTTTAAAAGGTCAATTTACCACCTTTTGATGATGAACCCTATTTAAATCTAGTTTTGGTCACTTTTATAAGTTCTATTTGAAAAAATAAAATTCTTCTTTAGAATCGTGTCATCAAAATTTACTTTGGGAAAAAAAATTATTTTTCTGATAAAATTCATTTTTTAATAAATAGTGAAAAATATTGTATTTTAATTCAAAACTGCATTTTAATATAATTTATTTATATGGTTATATTATATTTTTAATTGGTTTTAAAGTTTAATTAGATTATATTTTTAACATTTAATCCAATGTTGGTCATTAGAAGAAATTTCTCTTTGAAATTGGACATAAATAAGTGTCAATCTTTTGATAGTTATTATTTCTTAAAAACACTTTTTGTTTTCACAATGGGAATTAATTTTAAATTAATTAATGCAACTTCTATGTTTTGAATTTGGTAAAATAGACATCATTTTTGAATTAGGAATATCAAATATAGATTAGGCTGAAGTTTTTGTATTTTTCTAAAAACCTTCAATTTTTTATCAATAGTGAAAACACTGAGTAGTAGTTAAAAACCGACTTTTCCATTTAAATAAAATTTTACCACTTCTGTGAATTGAATTTCGAAAATTCGAAATACATGTTTGATATTAGTAATTAAAATGTGGTTCAATGAGATGAAAATAATTTTTCGTGAATAGTAACTTTTGACTTATTTACTACGGTTAAAGGTAAATATGGTAATTTACGGTAAAAATAATATTATAATAATATAAAATTAGCCTAACATGTGTCTTAATCCTATTGGATGATACATGTTCGGCCATGGGAATCCTTGGGTCGATATTGGGACCCCATTGAGCCACTTGGGAGTGATAATGACACTTTATATTAATTAATTTAAAGTAAAGTAAAAAATAACATAAACATATATCTTTTAGTAAATCAATTTTTACATGGGGTTATATAAGTTATCTCTTAGACTATAAATATTAATTTTAAAGCTACAAATATTTCCTAAATTGTGGTTTTATTTTAATTTTTAGACATCAAATAAAGAAAATTATTTATGACACAATAATGATACAGTGTTTCCCTCATTAAGGAATGATTTAAATAAATAAGATTGTAAAAATTAAAAAAATATCTAAAACCTATCCAATTCTTATTGGATGATTTTATTTTGAACATGAGTCATCTTATCTTCTACTTTAATTAGTTTTAGACCTTTATAAGCCGAAAATAATTATATAATAAAATAATATTTTCAAACTTTCCTAAAGAGCCCCTCCTCCCCCTTATAAAAAGGAATCACCTCTAACTCATTACTCACACATCTAAAGCCACTTGACTCATCAACCCTCTACTTAAATAATATCCCCACATCCCTCTATTCATCCTATAAGCCTTACCTTAGGCAGACAACACTTCAAGAAATCTTTTTAGTTCAAACCAAAGGGAGTTACCCGATTTAAAGGTAACGCCTTCTCTTACGTTCTTTTCTTTATTTTACTTCTCCAACCCCCTAAACTATTTTTATTCCTTTATTTTATAAAAACAAAAGTATACTCAATATACTAGGTTTTTTTTATGAGAATAATTCTAACTACACTTACACACACCTCCGTCTAATGGGTGAAGAACATACTGTTTCTGTGGATGACGAACTACTGCCTCACGAAACGATGATTGTTAGATTATCTCCTACCGCCTATTATGGTGTCAATTATGATAGAACTTTATTTATATATGATATATATTATGTTTATGTTTTATTTATGCTTCTATATTTTTCATTTATAGCATACCTTTATGGTTTCCATAATGGGTAAACACGATAATTTCATTTGAAGAAGTGCGGACTACTGCCCCCTCAAAGTGATATGACTCGCTCATACCATACATGTAACGTATAAAGGATGGTGTTAATGAACTTAAATAATGTATATAAAATATTATATTATACTATAATTATGATATACTTATGTATCATTAAGTTTTCATTCCATTAAAATACGAAATATAAATGAATGTAGCGTTCATTCGTACGTACGGATTACCGTCTCCATGAATGGTGCACTTCATTTCTTATCTCAAAATGTTATGTACTGTTATAAATACATATATATACTGGATATGTATTATATATATGATATCTAAATCATTAATTTCATTCTGGAGATAATGGAATTTTTACCACATGAACAACTTGTAATTATAAGAAGGTCATTTTTAACTCAAGTTCCGAACATCGACAAAATATCCGATATGAACTCAGATAATTAACTAATTGTTATAGAAAGGTAATGAGTGATATAAAATAAATAATATAATTGAAAAAGGTTTTGAAACAAATAGAAATTCACTTTATTTTATTATTCAGGAGATTAAAGAACGAACAAGTCAAGTCGGACACAAGGTAAGGGATTTCGTCTCAATCTCCTTTCATTGAGGCATATTTTTCTTTATACACGACTTTATTTTATACGGTGTATAAAATCTTTTGAATTTTCATTTCATTCAAAGGGAATATTTTTTTTCTACGAAGTGTATTACTAAACGATAAAAGGAATGTTTTTAACGTTTGCGGTGACAATGACATCTCCACCGCCGTAATTGTTATTTGGCTTCCTTTATAAGACTTAATGTTTTTAAAAGGAAAAGAAATCCCTTATTCTGATTTTGGGTGTTTTGGTATTGAAAATGGTTTTTGAAATGGATTGATTATTTCAATATCTTGAAATGATTTCTTGTGATTGCAAATTAAATGTTATTAGTGAAATGTTTATATTTGCAATATTTTATGTGTTATGATTTTATAATGGTACTTAGACATTTGATGGGTGGTTACGTGATAAACCAAATGACAGGTGGTGTCGTGATAAACCAGGACAAGTGGTTACGTTATAACCTCCAATGCATTGGGTATGGAATTCGGCCATATGGCTATTCCATTTATTGATATGTGTGGAAGTCGGTCGTATGGCTATTCCATTTAGTGATATGTGTGGAAGTTGATCGTATAGTTATTCCATTTAAGTATGTTTATGTCCCAAGTTACCTATATATGTTATGTGTGCTTTCTATGGGTTTTATGGTAATATTTTGGTTAAAAATGGGTAAGTATTGATCTTTTATTACATGAAGAGTATTTACTACTTCATAAAGGTGAAAATTATTACTTATGATAAGGTATTCATGGTTTAATTATTATTTTGAAAAACTAATAGTTTTCCTTCTTTGTGTATCCATTACTGAGCTTTTTATGCTCATCCCAAGTTTTTGAAATGTTTTCCATAGGACATAAAGTGGAATAGGTTCAAGGATCGGATCAAGAAAAAGTCATTATGTCTAAAACATGAAACTAGACATGACTCTTTTTTTTTCAAAGAGTTTTTATTTTATGAAAAAATGGATACTGAGTAGAAGTGTCTACATGTAATATTCAAGTTGTTAAGTATATGTTATTACCTAATTCTCTAAATATATAAACCTAAAAATATCCTCAATGTGAATTATTAACTTAATTCAAGATTAAGTAATGTTTAAGGTCGGGGCCTTACAGTTGGTATAAGAGGTTGGTTTAGACAACTTTAGAAGTTAGGATATTATTAAATTAATATCCATAAATTATTTTTAATTTTTGGTAAGATTGAAATGATATAGAATTTACAGGTTACCATGTTGCTTTATCTAATATATGTTTGTTAAGAATGGTTTTTCATAGAGGAAATATGGCAGCTATGATGGAAAGGCATACAGAGGGAAATGACCATCCAAATCAGCATCCTGAGATGGTTGGAATTAGAATGGAATAGTTTGTTGTAGTGGTGGATTGGTTGAATCAGGTGATAAATGGTGGTTTTTTTATTGATGACATTTTGGTATATTCCAAAATTAAAGAGGAACATGAAAGTCATTTAAGGGTTGTCTTGAAAACCTTATAATAAAAGAAACTGTTTGGGAAATTCAGCAAGTGTGAGTTTTGGTTACAAAAAATTTCATTCCTTGGTTACATTATTTCAAAAATGGCATAACTATTGATCCTACTAAAACAAAATTTGTTGAAGAATGGACAAGACCCACAAATATTACTGAGATCTGTAGTTTTCTTGGTTTGGCAGGATATTACCGAAGGTTTATTGAAAAAGTTTTCACGGTTATCTATCCCATTAACTAAGTTATCTCAAAAAGGTGTTAAGTTCATTTGGAAAAAATAATGTGATGATTGTTTTCAGGAATTGAAAAGAAGATTGGTGAATACTCCAGTTTTGGAACTAACTTCCAGAAATGGTGAGTTTGTTATCTACAGTGATGCTTCGTTGAAAGGAATTGATTGTGTTCTTATGTAGAATGATCAGGTAATTGCTTATGATTCACGTTAGTTGAAACCTCATGAGTTAAATTACTCTACACATGATTTGAAATTAGATGTTGTTGTTTTTGCTTTAAAATTTTAGAGGCATCATTTGTATGGAGTAAAATGTGAAATATATACTGACTAAAAAAGTTTAAAGTATATATTCACTTGGAAAGAATTAAACATGAGATAGAGGAGATGTCTAGAATTAATCAAGGATTATGATTACACAATTCATTTCCATCCAGGAAAGGCAAATAAAGTGGTTGATGTTTTGAGTCAAAAAAGTAATGCTACATTAACCATGATACGTTTGGAACGAGATCCTTTGGTTTTTGATTTGATGAACTTTGGCATAGAAGTTGTTGGTGTAAGAAATTCCTCTGATTTATTTCAGGTGTCAGTGAAATCATCTCTATCAGACAGAATTAAGCAAGCATAGAAGGAAGACAGTGAGTTGCAGAAAAAGGTAGAGTTGGTTCAGAAGGGTAAGTTTACTAATTTTAACATTGATAATGATTGTGTTTTGAGGTTTGGTAAGAGATTATGTGTGCCTTGTGATTCACAGATGAAGAAATATTTATTATGTGAAGCTCATAGTTCTCTGTTTTCAGTTCATTCTGGCAGTACTAAGATGTATAGAGATCTTCAGGAGTATTACTGGTGGGATGGAATGAAAAGAGATATTGTTGATTTTACTATGATGTGTTTGACTTGTCAACAGGTTAAAGCAGAGTGGTAATTACCGAAAGGGATGCTTCAGTCTTTACCGGTGCTAGATTGGAAATGGGAAAATATATCCATGGACTTTGTTGTGGGATTACCGAATACATCTCGAGGTAATAATGCAATCTGGGTTATTGTTGACCGATTGACTAAATCTACTCATTTCCTTCCTATTCGAGATACTCTATCTCTAGATCAACTTTCTTAGTTGTATGTTAAAGAGGTAGTCAAGTTGCATGGAGTTCCCCTCTCCATTATATTTGATCATGATCTCAGGTTCACTTCTAACTTTTGGAAAGGCCTTCAGAAGTTGTTGGGTACAAAATTAAATTTTAGTACAGCTTTTCATCCTTAATCAAATGGGCAGTCAAAATGAAAAATTCGGACCTTGGAAGATATTCTACATGCTTGTTCACTGGATTACCAGGGAAGTTGGGACCAACATCTTTCTTTGGTTGAATTTTCTTATAATAACAGTTTTCATTCCATTATACAGATGGCTCCATTTGAGGCATTATATTGAAAGTGGTGTCGAACTCCATATTTTTGGGATGAAGTGGGTGAAAGCAAGATGATGGGACCAGAATTGGTAGAAGAGATGGCAAAAAAGGTTCAGTTGATTCAGAAGAACATGAGAACAAATTAGAGCAGGCAGAAAAGTTATGTGGATAACCGGGGGAAGGATATTTCTTTCGAGGTAGGTGATCATGTCTTTCAAAAAGTTTCTCTATGGAAAAGTTTGATGTGTTTTGGTAAGAATGGAAAGCTGAGTCTGAGGTTCATCGGACCCTATAAAATCCTGAAGAAAGTTGGATTAGATGCCTACATAGTGGCTTTACCTCCAAGTTTATCTCAGGTACACAATTTTTTTCATATTTCAATGTTGAGAAAGTATATGCCAGATCCATCTCATGTTTTGAGCCCAGAGGTAGTTCAGTTTGAAGAGAATATATCTTATGAGGAACAACCAGTCCAGATTCTTGACTGAAGAGAGCAAGTGTTGCAGAATAAGGTAATTCATCAGGTAAAAGTTTTGTGGAAAACTCATATGGTTGAAGAGGCAATGTGGGAATTTGAAAATTCTATGAGGGATAAATACCCCCACTTATTTGGTAAGTGAATAAAAATTTCAAGGACACTATTTTCAAAAGGGGGGAAGGATGTAACATCCCAGGTAAATAAAGAATATAAAATTTTCATATTTATTAATATTTTTGAATTAAATATTAATTTTAATTTAAAAGAGATGCTATGTTTGATGGCGTACCCGATATAGATCTACAGGTTTCTTTGAAATCTTACATTGCACACAATGTTGAGTCATACTGAAAAATAATAATATAATATTATTTTAAATGGTACTTAACGCCTCATCGTTGTATTGGCGAGAATGAAAAAAACTAACTACAATATGATTATAAATTTTTGTTAAATGTTTTTACATTTATCCAATGAAAGTTAGAGGCTTAAAATGTGAATGAATCTAATTTTAAGCATAAATACTCTAATATTCTTTAAAATGTCGATTTACCGCCTTTTGATGGCAAACCCTCTTTAAATATAGTTTTGGTCACTTTTATATATTCTATTTGACAAAATAAAATTTTTCTTTAGAATCAGGACATCAAAATATACTTTGGGAAAATTTTGGGTATTTTTCTGATCAAATTCATTTTTTAATGAATGGTGAAAAATATTGTATTTTAATTCAAAACTGCCTTTTAATATAATTTATTTATATGGTTAGATTATATTTTTAATTGGTTTTAAATTGTAATTAGATTATATTTTTACCATTTAATTCAATGTTGGTCATCGAAAGTAATTTTGCTTTGAAATTGGACATAAACAATCGTTAATCTTTTGATAGTTATTATTTCTTAAAAACACACTTTTTGTTTTGACAACGGAAATTAATTTTAAATTAATTAATAAAACTTATATGTTTTGAATTTGGTAAAATATACATAATTTTTGAATTCAGAATATCATATATAGCTGAGGCTGAATTTTTGGTATTTTTCTGAAAACCTTCAATTTTTTATGAATAGTGAAAACATTGAGTAGTAGTTAAAAACTGACTTTTTCATTTAAATGAAATTTTACCGCTTCTGTGAATTGAATTTAGAACATCCAACATACATGGTTGATATTAGTAAGTAAAATTTGGTTCAATAAGATGAAAATAATGTTTGGTGAATAGTAACTTTTGACTTTTATTTACCACGGTTAAAGGTAAATAGGCTAATTCAAAGTAAAAATAATATTATAATAATATAAAATTACCCTAACATGTGTCCTAATCCTATTGGATAATACATGTTCGACCATGGGCATCCTTGGGTGTATTTTGGGACCCCATGGAGCCACTTGGGAGTGATAATGACACTTTATATTAATTAATTTAAAGTAAAGAGAAAAATGACATAAACTTATATCTTTTAGTAAATAAATTTTTACATGGGGTTATATAAGTTATCTCTTTGACTATAAATATTAATTTGAATCCTAAATAGATTTTATAAATCATGGTATTTTTTAATAATTTTTAGACATCAAATAAATAAAATTATTTATGACACAATAATGATGCAGTGTTTACCTCATTAAGGAATGATTTAAATAAATAAAATTATAAAAATTAAAACAATATCTAAAACCTGTCCAATTCCTATTGGATGATTTTATTTCGAATATGATTCATCTTATATTCATCTTTAATGAGTTTTGGACCTTTAGAAGCCGAAAATCATTATATAATAAAATAATATTTTCAAACTTTCCTAAAGAGCCCCTCCTCACCCTTATAAAAAGTCATCAACTCTAACTCATTACTCACACCTCTCAAGCCACTTGAATCATATAACCTATGCCTAAATAATCTCTCTACATCCCTCTATTCCTTCTAGAAGCCTTACCTTAGGCAGAGATCACTTCAATAAATCATTTGTGTTCAAACCAAAGGGAGTTACCCAATTTAAAGGTAACGTCTTCTCTTAAGTTCTTTTCTTTTATTTTACTTCTCCAACTCCCTAAACTCTTTTTATTCATTTCTTTTATAAAAACGCCAGTATCTTCAATATACTAGGTTTTTGTTATGATAAGGATTCAAACTACACTTACACACACTTCCGTCTAATGGGTGAAGAAGATACAATTTCTGTGGACGGCGAACTACTACCTCACGAAACGATGGTTGTTTGATTATCTCATACCGCCTCTTATGGTGTCCATTATGATGTAACTGTATTTATATATGATATATATTATGTTTATGTTTTCTTTATGCTTTTGTATTTTTCATTTATAGCATACCTTTATGGTTTCCATAATGGGTAAACACGACAATTTCATTTGAGGAAGTGTGACTACCGCCCCCTCAAAGTGATATGACTCTTTCATACCACACATGGAACATATAAAGGATGGTGTTAATGGACTTATGTAATGTATATAAAATACGATATTATACTGGAATTATGATATACCTATGTATCATTAAGTTTCCATTCCATTAAAATACGAAATATAAATGAAAGTAGCATTCATGCGTACGTACGGCTTACCGCCTCCATGAACGGTGCATTTCATTTCTTATATCCAAATGTTATGTACTGTTATAAATACATATATATAATGGATATGTATGATATATATGATATCTAAATCATTAATATGATTCTGGAGATAATGGACTTTTTACCACATGAACAACTTATAATTATAAGAAGTTCATTTTTAACTCAAGTTCCGAACATCGACAAAATGTCCGATATGAACTAAAATAATTAACTAATTTTTATAGCAAGGTAATAAGTGATATAAAAAGAATAATATACTTGAAAAGGGTTTTTTAGAAATTATAAATTAACTTTAGTTTATTATTCAGGAGATTAAATAACGAACAAGTCAAGTCGAACATGAGGTGAGGGACTTCGTCTCAATCTCCTTTCATTGAGGCATATTTTTCTTTATACACGACTTTCTTTTATACGGTGTATAAACTCCTTTTACTTTTTATTTCATTCAAAGGGAATATTTTTTTTCTACGAAGCATTTTACTAAACGACAAAAGGAATGTTTTTAATGTTTGTGGTGACAATGACCTCTCCACCGCTATAATCGTTATTTGGCTTCCTCTATAAGCCTTAATGTTTTTGCAAGGAAAAGAAATCCCTTATTCTGATTTTGGGTGTTTTCGTATTGAAAATGGTTTTTGAAATGGATAGATTATTTCAATATCTTGAAATTATTTCTTGTGATTGCAAATTAAATGTTTTTAGTGAAATGCTTATATTTGTAATATTTTTTGTGTTATGATTTTATAATGGTACTTGGACATTTGACGGGTGGTTACGTGATACACCAAATGATGGGTGGTGCCATGATAAACCAGGACGGGTGGTTACGTTATAACCTCCAATGCATTGGGTATGGAAGCCAGTCGTATGGCTATTTCATTTAGTGATATGTGTGAAAGTCGACCGTATGGTTATTCTATTTAAGTATGTTTATGTCCCAAGTTACCTATATATATTATGTGTTCTTTATATGGGTTTTATGGTAATATTTTGGTTACAAATGGGTAAGCAATGATCTTTTATTCAATAAATAGTATTTACTACTTTATAAAGGTGAAAATTATTACTTATGATAAGGTATTCGTGGTTTACTTGTTGTTTTGAAAAAACTAATTGTTTTCCTTTTTTGTGTATCCCTTACTGAGCATTTTATGCTCATTCCAAGTATTTGAAATGTTTTTCACGGGACATAAAGTGGAATAGGATAAAGGATGAGATCAAAGAAAATTCATGTTGTCTAAAACATGGAACTAGACATGACTCTCTTTTTTCAAAGAGTTTTTATTTTATGGGAAAAAATAGCTACTCAGTAGAAGTGTCTACATGTAATACTCAAGTTGTTATGTATATGTTATTACCTAATTCTCTAAAGATCTGAACCTGAAAAGATGTTCAATGTGAATTATTAAATTAATTCAAGATTAATTAATGTTTAAGGTCAGGGCCTTACAGAAACTCTCAAAACCCATAAATACAGTCAGAAAGTCAAATAAACCCTAAACATAGGGTAACGACGAAAAATTCTAATTCGAGTCTGTTCCAGATCTATGACCATTCAAATCAAATATCATCAAATGAGCTTTGATATGATAGGTGTTTTAGGCCAAACAGACAGACAAATCATAAGTTATAGTTGTTTGAAAAAACAACAGACAGGATAAAAGTGCTAGAAATGGTGGCTTGAAAAACCTGACAAACCACAGAGTCACTGAAATGGGCATAACTTCTAATCCAGATGTCTATTTCTGCTTCATGATGATTCAAACCGAATCTCATGGAACGGACTATGATACAACAAGTGGCGGAGGCCAAACAGACACACAGATCGGGAGTTATTTCCGTTTTACGAAAAATTTGACAGGGCACCAGACATGGAAACGGAGTTTTGGAGACCTTCTGATGGTTTTTTGGGGTTTTAGGGTTCAGGGTATGGTTTAAATGATGTTCCATTCAATCTGTTGAGTATATCTCTTCGTTGTCTTCGATTTGATATGTGGTAGAGCCCAAGCGAACATCTGGAGCGAAAGTTATGGTCGTTTGAAGTTAAAGTTTTTTTTTGGAGTGGTATAACTGATATATCTTTCGTTTCTTTGATCTTATCATAGTTTTGATTAGATTTGGTCCCCACTCATCTCACAAGTTTCGATTTTACTGGTCGCGGTGCTCAAACGGAAACCCGGAGCAGAAGTTATATATGTTTTAGTGAGTTACGAGTTTCTTAGGTTTTTAGGCACTATGAGGGTTTCTCGGTTTCAAACGATAATAACTTCTGCTCCGAGTGTCCGTTTTGGCTCTACCACATATCAAATCGAAACTTGTGAAACGATACACACTCTAGTGACCACTAGAACCCCTTTTCACGTTCTTAAAGGCCAAAAAAGGTCCAAATCCCTCCGGGCTCTCATAAGTTTGGCTTCGGGTGTCCGTTTTGTCATAACTTCTGCTCCGGGTGTCTGTTTTGCCTCTATCACATATCAAATCGAAGCTTGTGACTATACCTACACTTGGGTGACCACTGGAACACCTTCTCATTTTCTTCAAGGCACAAAAATGTCCTTAATCCCTCTAAACTGTCATAATTTCTGCTCCGGGTGTCCGTTTTGCGTATACCACATATCAAATCGATCTAAAACATATTAAAAAAATATTATATTTATATCAATATAAATGTACTTATATATAAATATATTATTTCTTTAGGTAATATTTTTTTTTTGAAATATACATTCTATCAATGCTAGGGAAAAAACGCTGATAAAGCCCCCCTTTTATCAGCGCTACTAAAAAAACGCTGATAAATGGGACCCTTTAAGAGCACTAAAAAACGCTGATAAAGGGGGTGTCGTTATCAGCGTTACAAAAAAAACGATGATAAAAGTTCACTTTTAACAACGCTTTTTTTAGCGCTGTTAAAAGTGTCATTTATCAGCGCTTTTTTTAGTACTGTTAAAGGGTGGCGCTGCAGAAACCCAATTTTGTGGTAGTGCATGCACATGCACATGCACATACACTTTCACAAAGACATTCACATTCACACACACATACGCATTCACATACACATACACATACACTTACACATACACATACACCTACTCATACACACACATACTCATACACAGACACATACACACATACCTATGCACCGACGTACATATGTACACATACATGCACATACACATACACAATATATGCATACATATACACATACATACACATGTATACATATACATACACGTACACGTACACATACACACATGTATACGCATACCTATACATAAAAATTCATACACATGTGCATACATACACGTACATGTACATACATACACATAATATATAAACATACACATGTTACATAAATATATGTACACATATACACATGACCCACACCCATACACATACACATATATACACATGCATGTACATCCACACCTACATACATACACGTACATGTGCACATATACATACGCACAGATACATACATACAGGTACACACATAAACATACACATACACAAAACACACATATACCACACAACACATGCTTGCAAATACAACATATACACGCACATGCAAACATACACACGCATACATACACATACACATGCATACATATACATATAGATAAATGTACGTATATTCTAAATTATTTAATAATAATATAAATATAAAAATTCAAACACGAATCACATATTAAAATAAATATATTCATTATATATTTATATAATTTTTTAAATAAAATATTAAAATATTATATTTATTTTAATTATATATACATTGTGTAATTAATGTACATAAATGTACTATTAAACATATTTATTTATTAATATAAATTTGATAATTTTTCATATATAATTTTTTGAAAATAAGATTGATAATAATTTCTTATTAAAAGTTATATATATCATATTTATATACTATATTTACATATATATACTCATTGTAATATAAATCTTATTTAAAAATATATAAATATGTATATATGAATTAAATTATTCATCATGCCCTTTAACAACGCTTTTCTCGCATAGTTAATAGTTGAGATTTTATAAATGCTAAAAAACACTGATAAAGTGACATCGTTATGAGCACTGATAAATGAAACATTTATGAGCACTGATAAAAGTTCACGTTTTATCAGCGCTTTTTGTTGAGTGTTGATAAAAGTTATCACTGGATATCGTGTGATCTATAATAGTGTTAAACATGATTTGTGTTATGTAATATGAAGATTGTATACAAAAAAAATGTCAATAATTATAATAAATTCAAATTTAAAAACAAAATTTTAATAATAATCAATAAAATACAATACATAACACGCCTTTTCTCTTTAAAGAACAACAAATGTGAATTTCACTATTGCAACATAACATACATTTTGAAAATAGTAAATATAAAAACTCATCAACAGCAGAAAATTTCATAAAAATTTATAATAAAAAAAACATAAAAGAATTTATTAAAGAATTAATTGAAAAAAAACGCATATAAAATTCAGATATCAAACCTTCAAATTATATGAAATTTTCTTCATCTACAACCTTCAATTCACTATAGTTTGTTTTTTCACCAAACAACGATTGGCGACTAGAGATGACGATAGAGACACGTTAACCGGGTACCCGACACTACCCGATCCGATTAAGCAGGGTTAGGGTAGTGGTTAAATGAGTATTTACAGGGTTATGATAGCCAATTGAAAACCCTATTAATAAACGTGTATGGATAGAGTAGCACTCTTAGGGTACCATAAACCCAAACCTGATTATGAGAACTATTACTAATTAATCAATAAAAAAAATTAAATGACATTTCAATTTTTAAAAATATTTATTTATTTTGAGTTCGGTTCATATTATATTTATATGTAAATTTTAAATTTGAATTCGTTGACTGTTATTAAATAAAGTACAATTACAAAATATGTTTACATTTTGACATGTTTATTATAGTTTTACAAATAAAATTTAAATATTTGAATTTCTAATTAGGTAATTAACAGGGTTTTGAGTAATTAAATGAGTAGTTAAAAATATAATATCACAAATAGTTGGGGAATGAGAACTACAAAGCTACATAGAAAACAAGGAAACACACCAATGTAGGAAGACATAGATACTCGAACCTTGACACCCCACAAGACCCTTTGCCACTAGTCTAAGCTCCGAGAGCATTCAGTTAAAAATATAATAAAATAGTGTTAGGATAGAAAATTTTAAAAACAAACTGGTTGGGGTTGGGGTTGGGGTTTTATAAAAATAAACGAGTTATCATCCCTACTGACGACCATAATTGATTAACCGATCAAATTAAATAATGATCCAAAAAAAATCAATGTTATTTCAAGAAGCACAAAAGAAAATATATTGCCATGCAAAAACTACCAAGAAAAAAAAAATAAAGTGACGACGTGGATATTTTAAGAAACAAATAATTTAGATACTAAATATTGGTTTTTATTTATTTACACCGTAAATAATTTCGGTAAAATATTTGATAAGACTTTCCACAAGCTTTTAAAAAGGAATTATGATGGGTGTGATGTGGTATCAGAGCGTGGGGGGAGAACAAAGCCAGCCAGAGCGCTGCTTTCACGGATTTTCCAGTAAGGAATTTTTGTATCCCATGGTTAAAGGTCTTTATTATGAGCAGAAACGGCTAGAAGGAAGGGTACGATATTACGAGAAAAAATCCAATCATATTTGGCTTAGAAAGTATCGTCAAATTCCAGAAGCCAGATTTTCTTTTGAGAACGAACCCGAAGTAATCGAGTTAGGGCAGAAAGCCCAGGCAACTCGTGATAAGCATGAAGGATTAAAGGCCGAAATTAGGCGTACAGAGTCTCAACTTCGACAGGCCAAGTGGTTAGTCGAAAACCTAGAAAGAACTCTAGGAGATCCAGAAGGCGAAGTATTTTTCTTTGAACAGTAAAATATGGCCGGAAGAGGATCTGGTGTTGGACCAAATATCCGAGATATTTGGCAGAGGCTTGAAGGGAGAGCTTCAGGAGAAGCTTCCAATCAGCCCGGTGTCACTGTCTCTGATACAAATCCACACCGAGATACAAAGAGAGCAAGTTTATCAGGACGATATACTGCAGAAGATTACGCATGGCCTTTAGCAGGAGAAGCTCAAGAATATCAGGAAGAAGTTTCGAGTATTCCTCAAAGTATCCAGGAATACCAGAGACAGATCCATGATATTATTACTCGGGAAAAATGGGAACTTGGAGATATTGAGGGTGTCTCCAAAAACCTAAATGAAAAACTCAAAAAAGTTGAAGACCTACAAGCCAAACTCGAAGAGAAGAGGAAAAAGAAAGAGAGTAAGTTATCTCCCACCGAAAGACTCGGTGTAAAACCTTGGGAAGCCAAGCCAGTATGGCAAACAATCTCCCAGAAACCAATTCCTTAGGAACGACAGAAAGGATCGTTCAAGGATTTGTTTCAGAAGATCAATAGGGAAGCCAATACCTCATATCCCAGCCATATTCAGGAAGAATATAGGCCAAAGAAAGCACATCCAGAAGGTGTTCCTCAACATGGGACGATCCTAAAGCTAGACTATGAAAAGGATCCAGGAGCCGCCATAGATGAATGGGCTCTAGAACTTAGATATTATATGCTATCAGTTGGTTTACAGTCGTGGACCATAGATAGTGCACTTAATTTCGCAGGAGCTACCTTAAGAGGCAATGCAGGGAAATTTTGGGATATGATGTTGAGACACTCAGAAGTGAGAACAGCTATCCAGGAATATGTTACATTCCCAATTGAAGTTATACCAGTAGTTGCTGATTTCCTTAAACAAGAGATTGCAGGAAATTCACTGGTAGATCGGGATGGAGCATTGATAGAAAATGCTAGAACAGCTTTAACCAAAATCCAAATTTGTGACATGTGTTACTTTGAAGAATATATTTGCGAGTTTCAGCATTGGTATTATCTTCTTGGACCAGGAGATCAAGCATATGCTCTAGATGTCTTTATCCAGAAGCTTCCAGGCAGTTGGCCTGAAATTGTTCAACAAGCGTTGAAGACTCTTCTTTCTCAGAGTGAAGATTTGCAAGACACTCTAGGAGTTCGAGCAGAAACAATAAGGCAGGTGATAAGACTCTATTGTATGCAGAGGCATGTCTTACAAGATGTAAGAAATATGCCATATATGAGTTCTTCTTGTTTCCCAAAGGTAGAAGGTGTTGCAGGAAGATATGGGTGCGGTCCAACCAGGCAGGAGCTTGGTAAAACCCCATAAAGAACATTTAAAACACAGTGCCAGGATGGCCAGTGTGAAAGAAAGAAACCATTCAAAAAGGTCTGGAAAAGATTTGGAAAAAGAAAATCATTAAGTAGATTTTCAGGCAGAAAGCCAGAAAAATCTAAGAGTTTTCTTAGACCAAATAGAATCCATAATGATATGAGAGAAAACTTTATGGCCAAATATGGGAAGTATCCCAGATGCCCTCAAGGAAAATCTCTATCCAGTTGTGATTGTTGTTGGTTTTGCGGCAAGAAAGGTCACAGAGCTGACAGTTGCCCAGATGCAGATAAACGAAGGGGTAGTCTCAAAACAATAATGATGGAAGAATCATCTGAAATATTGTTTGAGCCAATCTGGGGAGAAGATATAGACTCAGATGATGAGAGTTTATATTCTTTATATTCAGAGTACTCAGAAGAGGAAGACTATACCTCAGATGAAGAAGAAGTAAGTAACCCTATTTTAAGCCAGCTTCGAATAGCCATGATTCGAACAGGAGCTAGTGCATCAGAAGACTCTCCAGAACTAGTAAAACCAGAGGAGATGGAAGGAGATCTGGTTCATTCTTCAGAAACTGAAATCCCTTCAGAAGGAAGAGATTTTCAAGAATGGAAGATTCCCAGAGTTGATTGGTCTGAGGTATACCAGAAGTCTTGGGTACCATATCGAGAAATGACCAAGATCTTTGAAGATGAAGAGACAGCTGAAGTCTATAAAACAGATAGAGGATTATTTTCAATGCCTTTGCTAAAACCAGAAAGGGTTAACAAGGCAATCCAGAAAAATGCAAAGTATGTTCATTTTGGAATAATCCAGATAGGAGTAGATCCTCTTGTCAGAAAAGGACAAGATCTACCAGTCCTAATTGCAGTTGTAGATGGCAGTTTAGCCAATTTCTCCAATGCATTATTAGGAGGAGCACGTGCAAATCTGCATGCAGGAGCAGCATGGGTAAAGGTAATACCAGAATTGCATGTTGTTCTTATGGACATAAGTATTAGTAGAACTCTACAAGAAAAGATCAACACGAGGAACTGGCAGAAGACATTGGGATGTCCACCCGACAGGAGATGTGTCAGAGTAATTACTCGTCTCTATGTGAAGTTCTATAATACTGGAAGGCCAGCCCTAAGGAAGGGTGTGGAATGATTTACACATCTTTTTCAAGATGAAGGAACATCAATTAGAGCAATGACACCACAGGTGATAAACCCCAAGAGGCTAACTTGACCTAGAGAATGGGTTTCACCAAATCCAGAGGAAGAAAGGAGGCAGAAGCTACTTATTCCAGATGTTATTAGACAAGTTGGAAATAGACTTGTTATCTCTGAGGTCAGAGAAGATGAAGATGTTCTTAGATCAGAAGGATCAAGATCAGACAGATCAGATTTAAAGATAGAAGACTTCAAATCAGAAATACTGGAGAACCATTTGAAAGATCCAAGGATCTCAATTGGAAAAGATGAAGGTACTTCAGTAGAAGCATCTAGAACATCAATTTCCAGAAGGATAGTTGGACAAAGGACTGTTCGACTACCTATCTGTGAGGATGAAGAAACTCATGTAGGATATATGGGATCTTCATTACTTAGTGCAAATATAGAGGAATGGGATACATTAGTAAAATTAAGTATTAATGAAACAACATGTATTGCCCTAGTTGATACAGGATGTACATTCTCTTGTACAAGAATTCGATTTTCAGGAGTAACCTGGGAATCTTCAGAGTTGCTAGTTACAGTTGTTAATAATGCAACAGTTCTGATTCAAGAAGTAGCCAAGGATGTTCAGATTGAACTCAATGGTAGGATATATATAGAGCAGATGATTTGTTTTATTCCTCAATTTCCAGATGACTTCTTGATTGGAAATAGGTTCCTTAGAAGGTATCAACCAGTAACGATATTTTCAGAAGGAATTATCCTTGACAACTATTTGATTCCAACCACATCTGGAAAAACCAGAATGGTCCCAGATAAGAAAGTATCTACTGTTAATGTGGAAGTCTATCTAGATAAAGATAGAGAATACCACAGAAAGATTGAGCAGTGGAATGAACTAGTTGGATTAAAAGTCCTGAGGATTAATGAAGAAGAGGCATTTGCCAAGATAAAAGAATACTTATCAGAAAATTGGTCAGAAAATCCCCTGAAACTATGGCAGAAGGCAATGCCAGAAGCTACCATCACCCTAAAGGATCCTAGTACAGTGATCAGAAGTAAGGGAATTGCCTATCCAGATGAGATGGTTAAAGAATTTGAGAAACAGATTCCAGAATTAATCAATCTTGGACTAATCAGGCACAGTGAAAGTCCTCACAGGAGTGCGGCATTCATGGTAATGAATCATGCAGAAAAACAGCGTGGTAAGGCTAGAATGGTTATAGATTATTGTGATCTCAACGGTGCTACAAAGGATGATGGCTACAATCTTCCTAACCAAGAATCTTTGAGAAGCAGGATTAGGAATGAAAGGCCAATGGTATATTCTAATTTTGATCTCATGTCAGGATATTGGCAGATAAATATCAAAGAAGAAGCTATACCATTGACAGAATTTACAACGCCAGTTGGCTTGTTTGAATGGCTAGTGATGCCATTTGGACTCAAGAATGCACCAGGAATATTCCAGATAAGAATGGATAAGGCATTCAATAGATTATCACAGTTTGTGGCAGTCTATATAGATGATGTACTCGTATTTAGTAAAAATACAGAAGAGCATATAAAACATTTGCAGCAGGTGGCTGAAGTGTTTAGAGAAGAAGGGATGATACTTTCAGAAAGAAAGATCATTTGGATGCAACCAAAGATAGAATTCTTGGGATTGCAGATCCAAGGAAGTAGAGAACAGCTTCAACTGCATATTGCAGAAAAGCTAAAAACTTTCCCTGATGAGCTTACAGATCGTAAGAAAATAAAGGTGTTTCTCGGTATACTAAGTTATGCCAGAGAATACATCAAAGATTTAGCAAAAATATCAGTTCCAATACAGAAAAAGGTATCCAGTAAGGTACCTTGGGATTGGACAGAAAAGGATTCTGAAGTAATCAGAATTCTGAAGCAGAAAGCACAGAACCTCCCAGAATTGGAGTATCCAGATGGGAGTGAAGATCAGCTTATCTTAGAAACAGATGCATCAGACTCAGCATGGGGATGTATCTTAAAGATAAGTAAAAACCATAATGATAGTATCAGCAGATACTGGAGTGGATGTTTTAACAAGGCAGAGAAGAATTATCCTGTCCATGAAAGAGAATTGCTTGCTGTCCTTAAAGGAATTAGGGATAACGAGCTTTTCTTGGGAAAACCTTTTACTATAAGAACAGATAGTTCTTATATAAAGAATTTTATGAGAATTAAATTAAAAAGGTTTACCCAGGCACGACTTGTACGGTGGAGGAATGAATTGAAATATTATAACTTTAATATAGAAAATATTAAAGGAAAAGACAATATCATTCCAGATGCACTAACTCGCTATTTTGACTCTTGTAGGTGCAATAGCAGAAAGTAGCAAATCAAGAAGATGCCCTGTTTGCATAGATAATCATTCTTTGGCAGAGTGCCCAGTTATCAGAGCAATGAATGAAAGGGTTGATCGACTTGAACAATGGAAGGGGATTCTAGCAGAGAATAACCTTCAGAAGAGGGGATCTTCATCCAGGAAGGTTGAAAGATCAGAAAGCACAGGTTCCTCAGCTAGAAAAGCTGAAAAACCAGGAAATGCATCGAAGAGACCTCTAGACAGTAAGTCTAAGGATAAAATCCATACTGAATGCTTTGTATGTGGTCAGAAAGGCCATTACAGCACTCAATGTGTGGATAATCCGATGAACAGAAAGGCTCGGAAGAACCAGAAGGTTGAGACGAATGAAATCTCTAGAGGAAGAGAGAAAACCATTAAGAGTTGGGCTGATCATGTAGATGAAGAACTTGAGAAGCATCAAAGGTCTCAGAAAGAACCTCAACGACAGAATGTTCAGGAAGAACAAGATCAAGAAAGTCTGGATGATGATCTAGATGAAGAGCCCAATCCAGCAAAGGAGATATGGAAATATTTGCAAAGGATTCCAAATATTTCAAGAAATAAGTCCACACCTGTTTATAATCTGATCCAGAAAAGTAAAGATGATCGGTTATTCAAAAGAGGTCTGAACCATGTTTTGGACATGCTTGAAGAATCTGAAGATCTTATGGAGGATTATAAAAAGATTGATCGAGATATGATCAGTATGATTATCACTGAAGAGATCAGGCTGAAGGTCCAAGTTTCAGGACTCCTTGACAAAATTAGGAGAATCAAGGAAATAGGAATGGAAGAATATCCAGTTTTGAAGAGGTTTTGGAGAATGTCAGGAACAGGGATTCCAAAACACTATATACCAGATACGGCATTAGAACCAGAAGAGTTCATTGAATGCCAGAAAGCTTTCAGCATGGGAGCAGTACAGTTTTTGGGATTTAAGAAAATAAATTCCACATTCAATTGGGTACCTACGATGGTCAGAACAGTTCTGAACAATGCATATCCAAGTTTGTTATGGTGGGTTGCACATATTGAACCTATCAGATTAGCGGACAGAGTGGTTATTCTATGGAACTTGTACCCAGGGCACTGGACTAAAGGACCTGTCCAGAAAGCATCTGACAGACTTTGCGGTGGAGGCAGACACGATTCTTGAAGAACTCAAGATGTGGAAGGGACATAAAGAAGATATCTTTATTGTCAGAGATCAAATCCAACGCGCCATCAAAGAATTGATCAAAATGAAGGAGTCAGAGAGAGAAGTCTCAGTTGGAGAGATGACTGATGCTCTATGCGACATGCAAGGATTCTAGGCGCTGATCCAGACACGCGTCATACCCGACATGGACGAGCAGATCACATCGAACATGTCATTTATATAATTTGTATTTATTGTAAAAGTGTGTGGTGGAAGTTTCGCAATAGTGCGGTCCACCTTTTGCTTTTTCTTCTGCTTTTACTTCTGCTTTTGCGTGTCCTGTATCGAGTCAGCTTCTCGGACAAGTTGAGCCTAGAGGCCAATATAAGGGACCTCCGACCCATTTGTTCGGAGAGGTGATTTGAAATAGAAATCAGAACGATTTCAGAAATTCTCTCTCTACCTTCTCTCTAAGCCTTTGTGTTCTTCGTGCGAAGCGATTCCCAAAACGATCCTGCGAAGTCCTCGACAGGTAGTCCCCTTATCCTCTTCGTGGATAATGTTTTGCTGCTGTTTGTGATTTTTTTGCAGCCTTTCTGGACTCCCAAACCGGGATCGCGTCGGAGACCTCGTCGGAGACTTCACCCACTAGTGGTACCACTAGTGGTATCAGAGCGCGGGGGGGGGGGGAGAACAAAGCCATCCAGAGCGCTGCTTTCACGGATTTTCCAGTAAGGAATTTCTGTATCCCATGGTTAAAGGTCTTTATTATGAGAAGAAACGGCTAGAAGGAAGGGTATGATATTACGAGAACAAAGCCAATCATATTTGGCTTAGAAAGTATCGTCAAATTCCAGAAGCCAGATTTTCTTTTGAGAACGAACCCGAAGTAATCGAGTTAGGGCAGAAAGCCCAGGCAACTCGTGATAATATTGAAGGATTAAAGGCCGAAATTAGGCGTACAGAGTCTCAACTTCGACAGGCCAAGTGGTTAGTCGAACACCTAGAAAGAAATCTAGGAGATCCAGAAGGTGAAGTATTTTGCTTTGAACAGTAAAATATGGGCGGAATAGGATCTGGTGTTGGACCAAATATCCGAGATATTTGGCAGAGGCTTGAAGGGAGAGCTTCAGGAGAAGCTTCCAATCAGCCCGGTGTCACTGTCTCTGATACAAATCCATACCGAGATACAGAGAGAGCAAGTTTATCAGGATGATATACTGCAGAAGATTACGCATGGCCTTTAGCAGGAGAAGCTCAAGAATATCAGGAAGAAGTTTCGAGTATTCCTCAAAGTATCCAGGAATACCAGAGACAGATCCATGATATTATTACTCGGTAAAAATGGGAACTTGGGGATATAGAGCGTGTCTCCAAAAACCTAAATGAAAAACTCAAAAAAGTTGAAGACCTACAAGCCAAACTCGAAGAGAAGAGGAAAAAGAAAGAGAGTAAGTTATCTCCCACCGAAAGACTCGGTGTAAAACCTTGGTAAACCAAGCCAGTATGACAAACAATCTCCCAGAAACCAATTCCTTGGGAACGAAAAAAATGATCGTTCAAGGATTTGTTTCAGAAGATCAATAGGGAAGCCAATCCCTCATATCCCAGCCATATTCAGGAAGAATATATGCCAAAGAAAGCACATCCAGAAGGTGTTCCTCAACATGGGACGATCCTAAAGCTAGACTGTAAAAAGGATCCAGGAGCCGCCATAGATGAATGGGCTCTAGACCTTAGATATTATATGCTATCAGTTGGTTTACAGTCGTGGACCATAGATAGTGCACTTAATTTCACAGGATCTACCTTAGGAGGCAATGCAGGGAAATTTTGGGATATGCTGCTGAGACACTCAGAAGTGAGAACAGCTATCCAAGAATATGTTACATTCCCAATTGAAGTTATACCAGTAGTTGCTGATTTCCTTAAACAAGAGTTTGCAGGAAATTCACTGGTAGATCGGGATGGAGCATTGATAGAAAAAGCTAGAACAGCTTTAACCAAAATCCAAATTTGTGACATGTGTTACTTTGAAGAATATCTTTGCGAGTTTCAGCATTGGTATTATCTTCTTGGACCAGGAGATCAAGCATATTCTCTAGATGTCTTTATCCCGAAGCTTCCAGGCAGTTGGCCTGAAATTTTTCAACAAGCGTTGAAGACTCGTCTTTCTCAGAGTGAAGATTTGCAAGACACTCTAGGAGTTCGAGCAGAAACAATAAGGCAGGTGATAAAACTCTATTGTATGCAGAGGCATGTCTTACAAGATGTAAGAAATATGCCATATATGAGTTCTTCTTGTTTCCCAAAGGTAGAAGGTGTTGCAGGAAGATATGGGTGCGGTCCAACCAGGCAGGAGCTTGGTAAAACCCCACAAAGAACATTTAAAACACAGTGCCAGGATGGCCAGTGTGAAAGAAAGAAACCATTCAAAAAGGTCTGGAAAAGATTTGGAAAAAGAAAATCATCAAGTAGATTTTCAGGCAGAAAGCCAGAAAAATCTAAGAGATTTCTTAGTCCAAATAGAATCCAGAAGGATATGAGAGAAAACATTAAGGCCAAATATGGGAAGTATCCCAGATGCCCTCAAGGAAAATCTCTATCCAGTTGTGATTGGTGTTGGTTTTGCGGCAAGAAAGGTCACAGAGCTGACAGTTTCCCAGATGCAGATAGACGAAGGGGTAGTCTCAAAACAATAATGATGGAAGATTCATCTGAAATATTGTTTGAGCCAATCTGGGGAGAATATATAGACTCAGATGATGAGAGTTTATATTCTTTATATTCAGAGTACTCAGAAGAGGAAGACTCTACCTCAGATGAAGAAGAAGTAAGTAACCCTATTTTAAGCCAGCTTCGAATAGCCATGATTCGAACAGGAGCTAGTGCATCAGAAGACTCACCAGAACTAGTAAAACTAGAGGATATGGAAGGAGATCTGGTTCATTCTTCAGAAACTGAAATCCCTTCAGAAGGAAGAGATTGTCAAGAATGGAAGATGCCCAGAGTTGATTGGTCTGAGGTATACCAGAAGTCTTGGGTACCATATCGAGAAATGACCAAGATTTTTGAAGATGAAGAGACAGCTGAAGTCTATAAAACAGATAGAGGATTATTTTCAATGCCTTTGCTAAAACCAGAAAGGGTTAACAAGGCAATCCAGAAAAATGCAAAGTATGTGCATTTTGGAATAATCCAGATAGGAGTAGATCCTCTTGTCAGAAAAGGACAAGATCTACCAGTCCTAATTGCAGTTGTAGATGGCAGTTTAGCCAATTTCTCCAATGCATTATTAGGAGGAGCACGTGCAAATCTGCATGCAGGAGTAGCATGGGTAAAGGTAATACCAGACTTGCATGTTGTTCTTATGGACAGAAGTATTAGTAGAACTCTAGAAGTAAAGATCAACACGAGGAACTGGCAGAAGACATTGGGATGTCCACCCGACAGGAGATGTGTCAGAGTAATTACTCGTCTCTATGTGAAGTTCTATAATACTGGAAGGCCAGCCCTAAGGAAGGGTGTGGAAAGATTTACACATCTTTTTCAAGATGAAAGAACATCAATTAGAGCAATGACACCACAGGTGATAAACCCCAAGAGGCTAACTTGGCCTAGAGAATTGGTTTCACCAAATCCAGAGGAAGAAAGGAAGCATAAGCTACTTATTCCAGATGTTATTAGACAAGTTGGAAATAGACTTGTTATCTCTGAGGTCAGAGAAGATGACGATGATCTTAGATCAGAAGGATCAAGATCAGACAGATCAGATTTAAAGATAGAAGAATTCAAATCAGAAATACTGGAGAACCATTTGGAAGATCCAAGGATCTCAATTGGAAAAGATGAAGGTACTTCAGTAGAAGCACCTAGAACATCAATTTCCAGAAGGATAGTTGGACAAAGGACTGTTCGACTACCTATCTTTGAGGATGAAGAAACTCATGTAGGATATTTTGGATCTTCATTACTCAGTGCAAAGATAGAGTAATGGGCTACATTAGTAAAATTAAGTATTAATGAAACAACATGTATTGCCCTAGTTGATACAGGATGTACATTCTCTTGTATAAGAATTCGATTTTCAGGAGTAACCTGGGAATCTTCAGAGTTGCTAGTTACAGTTGGTAATAATGCAACAGTTCTGATTCAAGAAGTAGCCAAGGATGTTCAGATTGAACTCAATGGTAGGATATATATAGAGCAGATGATTTGTTTTATTCCTCAATTTCCAGATGACTTCTTGATTGGAAATAGGTTCCTTAGAAGGTATCAACCAGTAACGATATTTTCAGAAGGAATTATCCTTGACAACTATTTGATTCCAACCGCATCTGGAAAAACCAGAATGGTCCCAGATAAGAAAGTATCTACTGTTAAAGTGGAAGTCTATCTAGATAAAGATAGAGAATACCACAGAAAGATTGAGCAGTGGAAAGAACTAGTTGGATTAAAAGTCCTGAGGATTAATGAAGAAGAGGCATTGGCCAAGATAAAAGAATACTTATCAGAAAATTGGTCAGAAAATCTCCTAAAACTATGGCAGAAGGCAATGACAGAAGCTACCATCACCCTAAAGGATCCTAGTACAGTGATCAGAAGTAAGGGAATTGCCTATCCAGATGAGATGGTTAAAGAATTTCAGAAACAGATTCCAGAATTAATCAATCTTGGACTGATCAGGCATAGTGAAAGTCCTCACAGGAGTGCGGCATTCATGGTAATGAATCATGCAGAAAAACAGCGTGGTAAGTCTAGAATGGTTATAGATTATCGTGATCTCAACTGTGCTACAAAGGATGATGGCTACAATCTTCCTAACCAAGAATCTTTGAGAAGCAGGATTAGGAATGAAAGGCCAATGGTATATTCTAAGTTTGATCTCAAGTCAGGATATTGGAAGATAAAGATCAAAGAAGAAGCTATACCATTGACAGCATTTACAACGCCAGTTGGCTTGTTTGAATGGCTAGTGATGCCATTTGGACTCAAGAATGCACCAGGAATATTCCAGAGAAGAATGGATAAGGCATTCAATAGATTATCACAGTTTGTGGCAGTCTATATAGATGATGTACTCGTATTTAGTAAAAATACAGAAGAGCATATAAAACATTTTCAGTAGGTGGCTGAAGTGTTTAGAGAAGAAGGGATGATACTTTCAGAAAGAAAGATCATTTGGATGCAACCAAAGATAGAATTCTTGGGATTGCAGATCCAAGGAAGTAGAGAAAAGCTTCAACCGCATATTTTAGAAAAGCTACAAACTTTCCCTGATGAGCTTACAGATCGTAAGCAAATACAGGTGTTTCTCTGTATACTAAGTTATGCAAGAGCATACATCATAGATTTAGCAAAAATCTCAGTTCCAATACAGAAAAAGGTATCCAGTAAGGTACCTTGGGATTGGACAGAAAAGGATTCTGAAGTAATCTGAATTCTGAAGCAGAAAGCACAGAACCTCCCAGAATTTGAGTATCCAGATGGGAGTGAAGATCAGCTTATCTTAGAAACAGATGCATCAGACTCAGCAAGGGGATGTATCTTAAAGATAAGTAAAAACCATAATGATAGTATCAGCAGATACTGGAGTGGATGTTTTAACAAGGCAGAAAAGAATTATCATGTCCATGAAAGAGAATTGCTTGCTGTCCTTAATGGAATTAGGGCTAACAAGCTTTTCTTGGGAAAACCTTTTACTATAAGAACAGATAGTTCTTATATAAATAATTTTATGAGAATTAAATTAAAAAGTTTTACCCAGGCACGAATTGTACGGTGGAGGAATGAATTGCAATATTATAACTTTAATATAGAAAATATTGAAGGGAAAGACAATATCATTCCAGATGCACTAACTCGCTATTTTGACTCTTGTAGGTGCAATGGCAGAAAGTAGCAAATCAAGAAGATGCCCTATTTGCATAGATAATCATTCTGTGGCAGAGTGCCTGGTTATCAGAGCAATGAATGAAAGGGTTGATCGACTTGAACAAAGGAAGGGGATTCTAGCAGAGAATAACCTTCAGAAAAGGGGATCTTCATCCAGGAAGGTTGAAAGATCAGAAAGCACAGGTTCCTCATCTAGAAAAGCTGAAAAACCAGGAAATGCATCGAAGATACCACTAGACAGTAAGTCTAAGGATAAAAGCCATATTGAATGCTTTGTATGTGGTCAGAAAGGCCATTACAGCAGTCAAATATCTGGATAATCCGAGGAACAGAAAGGCTCGGAAGAACCAGAAGGTTGAGACGAATGAAATCTCTAGAGGAAGAGAGAAAACCATTAAGAGTTGGGCTGATCATGTAGATGAAGAACTTGAGAAGCATCAAAGGTCTCAGAAAGAACCTCAACGACAGAATGTTCAGGAAGAACAAGATCAAGAAAGTCTGGATGATGAGCTAGATGAAGAGCCCAATCCAGCAAAGGAGATATGGAAATATTTGCAAAGGATTCCAAATATTTCAAGAAAAAATTCCACATCTGTTTATAATATGATCCAGAAAAGTAAAGATGATCGGATATTCAAAAGAGGTCTGAAACATGTTTTGGACATGCTTGAAGAATCTGAAGATCTTATGGAGGATTATGAAAAGATTGATCGAGATCTGATCAGTATGATTATCACAGAAGAGATCAGGCTGAAGGTCCAAGTTTCAGGACTCCTTGACAAAATTAGGAGAATCAAGGAAACAGGAATGGAAGAATATCCAGTTTTGAAGAGGTTTTGGAGAATGTCAGGAAGAGGGATTCCAAAAAACCATATACCAGATACGGCATTAGAACCATAAGAGTTCATTAAGTGCCAGAAAGCTTTCAGCATGGGAGCAGTACAGTTTTTGGGATTTAAGAAAATAAATTCCACATTCAATTGGGTACCCAGGATGGTCAGAACAGTTATGAACAATGCATATCCAAGTTTGTTATGGTGGGTTGCACATATTGAACCTATCAGATTAGCGGACAGAGTGGTTATGCTATGGAACTTGTACCCAGGGCATTGGACTAAAGGACCTGTCCAGAAAGCATTCGAAGACTTGCAGTTTAGCGATGAAGATTGGCTAGAGTTCAGCTTGAGAAAAAGTCATTATGAACGTATCCAAATTGCCTGGAGCATTTATCTAATTGAATCAAAATCAACAAGTAAAGATTTTATATTCTTTTCAGGAGACAATGTGTTGGTCTCTATCAACTCTAGAGACATGCAGCATGCAGAGATGACACATCTGACAGACTTCGCGGTGGAGGCAGACATGATTCTTGAAGAACTAAAGATGTGGAAGGGACATAAAGAAGATATCTTTATTGTTAGCGATCAAATCCAACGCGCCATCAAAGAATTGATCAAAATGAAGGAGTCAGAGAGAGAAGTCTCAGTTGGAGAGATGATTGATGCTCTATACGACTTGGAAGGATTCTAGGCGCTGATCCAGACACGCGTCATACCCGGCATGGACGAGCGGATCACATCGAACATGTCATTTATATAATTTGTATTTATTGTAAAAGTGTGCAGTGGAAGTTTCGCAGTAGTGCGGTCCACCTTTTGCTTTTTCTTCTGCTTTTACTTCTGCTTTTGCGTGTCCGGTATCGAGTCAGCTTCTCGGGCAAGTTGAGCCCAGAGGCCTATATAAGGGACCTCCAACCCATTTGTTCGGAGAGGTGATTTGAAATAGAAATCAGAACTATTTCAGAAATTCTCTCTCTAACTTCTCTCTAAGCCTTTGTGTTCTTCGTGCGAAGCGATTCCCAAAACGATCCTGCGAAGTCGTCGACAGGTAGTCCCCTTATCCTCTTCGTGGATAATGTTTTGCTGTTGTTTGTGATTTTTTGCAGCCTTTCTGGACTCCCAAACCGGGATCATGTCGGAGACCTCGTCGGAGACTTCACCCACTAGTGGAAGTTATCAGAGCGCTGCTTTCACGGATTTTCCAGTAAGGAATTTCTGTATCCCATGGTTAAAGGTCTTTATTATGAGCAGAAACGGCTAGAAGGAAGGGTACGATATTACGAGAACAAAGCCAATCATATTTGGCTTAGAAAGTATCATCAAATTCCAGAAGCCAAATTTTCTTTTGAGAACGAACCCGAAGTAATCGAGTTAGGGCAGAAAGCCCAGGCAACTCGTGATAAGCTTGAAGGATTAAAGGCCGAAATTAGGCGTACATAGTCTCAACTTCGACAGGCCAAGTGGTTAGTCGAAAACCTAGAAAGAACTCTAGGAGATCCCGAAGGCGAAGTATTTTTCTTTGAACAGTAAAATATGGCCCGAAGAGGATCTGTTGTTGGACCAAATATCCGAGAGATTTGGCAGAGGCTTGAAGGGAGAGCTTCAGGAGAAGCTTCCAATCAGCCCGGTGTCACTGTCTCTAATACAAATCCACACCGAGATACAGAGAGAGCAAGTTTATCAGGACGATATACTGCAGAAGATTACGCATGGCCTTTAGCAGGAGAAGCTCAAGAATATCAGGAAGAAGTTTCGATTATTCCTCAAAGTATCCAGGAATACCAGAGACAGATCCATGATATTATTACTCGGGAAAAATGGGAACTTGTGGATATAGAGTGTGTCTCCAAAAACCTAAATGAAAAACTCAAAAATGTTGAAGACCTACAAGCCAAACTCGAAGAGAAGAGGAAAAAGAAAGAGAGTAAGTTATCTCCCACCGAAAGACTCGGTGTAAAACCTTGGGAAGCCAAGCTAGTATGGCAAACAATCTCCCAGAAACCAATACCTTGGGAACGACAGAAAGGATCGTTCAAGGATTTGTTTCAGAAGATCAATAGGGAAGCCAATCCCTCATATCCCAGCCATATTCAGGAAGAATATAGGCCAAAGAAAGCACATCCAGAAGGTGTTCCTCAACATGGGACGATCCTAAAGCTAGACTGTGAAAAGGATCCAGGAGCTGCCATAGATGAATCGGATCTAGACCTTAGATATTATATGCTATCAGTTGGTTTACAGTCGTGGACCATAGATAGTGCACTTAATTTCGCAGGAGATACCTTAAGAGGCAATGCAGGGAAATTTTGGGATATGCTGCTGAGACACTCAGAAGTGAGAACAGCTATCCAGGAATATGTTACATTCCCAATTGAAGTTATACCAGTAGTTGCTGATTTCTTTAAACAAGAGTTTGGAGGAAATTCACTGGTAGATTGGGATGGAGCATTGATAGAAAAATCTAGAACAGCTTTAACCAAAATCCAAATTTGTGACATGTGTTACTTTGAAGAATATATTTTCGAGTTCCAGCATTGGTATTATCTTCTTGGACCAGAAGATCAAGCATATGCTCTAGATGTCTTTATCCAGAAGCTTCCAGGCAGTTGGCCTGAAATTGTTAAACAAGCGTTGAAGACTCGTCTTTCTCAGAGTGAAGATTTGCAAGACACTCTAGGAGTTCGAGCAGAAACAATAAGGCAGGTGATAAGACTCTATTGTATGAAGAGGCATGTCTTACAAGATGTAAGAAATATGCCATATATGAGTTCTTCTTGTTGCCCAAAGGTAGAAGGTGTTGCAGGAAGATATGGGTGCGGTCCAACAAGGCAGGAGCTTGGTAAAACCCCACAAAGAACATTTAAAACACAGTGCCAGGATGGCGAGTGTGAAAGAAAGAAACCATTCAAAAAGGTCTGGAAAAGATTTGGAAAAAGAAAATCATCAAGTAGATTTTCAGGCAGAAAGCCAGAAAAATCTAAGAGATTTCTTAGACCAAATAGAATCCAGAAGGATATGCGAGAAAACTTTAAGGCCAAATATGGGAAGTATCCCAGATTCCCTCAAGGAAAATCTCTATCCAGTTGTGATTTTTGTTGGTTTTGCGGCAAGAAAGGTCACAGAGCTGACAGTTGCCCAGATGCAGATAAACGAAGGGGTAGTCTCAAAACAATAATGATGGAATATTCATCTGAAATATTGTTTGAGCCAATCTGGGGAAAAGATATAGACTCAGATGATGAGAGTTTATATTCTTTATATTCAGAGTACTCAGAAGAGGAAGACTCTACCTCAGATGAAGAAGAAGTAAGTAACCCTATTTTAAGCCAGCTTCGAATAGCCATGATTCGAATAGGAGCTAGTGCATTAGAAGACTCTCCAGAACTAGTAAAACTAGAGGAGATGTAAGGAGATCTGGTTCATTCTTCAGAAACTGAAATCCCTTCAGAAGGAAGAGATTGTCAAGAATGGAAGATGCCTGGAGTTGATTGGTCTGAGGTATACCAGAAGTCTTGGGTACCATATCGAGAAATGACCAAGATCTTTGAAGATGAAGAGACAGCTGAAGTCTATAAAATAGATAGAGGATTATTTTCAATGCCTTTTCTAAAACCAGAAAGGGTTAACAAGGCAATCCAAAAAAATGCAAAGTATGTGCATTTTGGAATAATCCAGATAGGAGTAGATCCTCTTGTCAGAAAAGGACAAGATCTACCAGTCCTAATTACAGTTGTAGATGGCAGTTTAGCCAATTTCTCCAATGCATTATTAGGAGGAGCACGTGCAAATCTGCATGTAGGAGCAGCATGGGTAAAGGTAATACCAGACTTGCATGTTGTTCTTATGGAAAGAAGTATTAGTAGAACTCTATAAGTATATATCAACACGAGGAACTGGCAGAAGACATTGGGATGTCCACCCGATAGGAGATGTGTCAGAGTAATTACTCGTCTCTATGTGAAGTTCTATAATACTGGAAGGCCAGCCCTAAGGAAGGGTGTGGAAAGATTTACACATATTTTTCAAGATGAAGAAACATCAATTAGAGCAATGACACCATAGGTGATAAACCCCAAGAGGCTAACTTGGCCTAGAGAATGGGTTTCACCAAATCCAGCAGAAGAAAGGAGGCAGAAGCTACTTATTCCAGATGTTATTAGACAAGTTGGAAATAGACTTGTTATCTCTGAGGTCAGAGAAGATGAAGATGATCTTAGATCAGAAGGATCAAGATCAGACAGATCAGATTTAAAGATAGAAGACTTCAAATTAGAAATACTGGAGAACCATTTGGAAGATCCAAGGATCTCAATTGGAAAAGATGAAGGTACTTCAGTAGAAGCACCTAGAATATCAATTTCCAGAAGGATAGTTGGACAAAGGACTGTTCGACTACCTATCTATGAGGATGAAGAAACTCATGTAGGATATATGGGATCTTCATTACTCAGTGAAAATATAGAGGAATGGGCTACATTAGTAAAATTAAGTATTAATGAAACAACATGTATTGCCCTAGTTGATACAGGATGTACATTCTCTTGTAAAAGAATTCGATTTTCAGGAGTAACCTGGGAATCTTCAGAGTTGCTAGTTACAGTTGGTAATAATGCAACAGTTCTGATTCAAGAAGTAGCCAAGGATGTTCAGATTGAACTCAATGGTAGGATATATATAGTGCAAATGCTTTGTTTTATTCCTCAATTGCCAGATGACTTTTTGATTGGAAATAGGTTCCTTAGAAGGTATCAACCAGTAACGATATTTTCAGAAGGAATTATCCTTGACAACTATTTGATTCCAACCGCATCTAGAAAAACCAGAATGGTCCCAGATAATAAAGTATATACTGTTAAAGTGGAAGTCTATCTAGATAAAGATAGAGAATACCACAGAAAGATTGAGCAGTGTAAAGAACTAGTTGGATTAAAAGTCCTGAGGATTAATGAAGAAGAGGCATTGGCGAAGATAAAAGAATACTTATCAGAAAATTGGTCAGAAAATCCCCTGAAACTATGGCAGAAGGCAATGCTAGAAGCTACCATCACCCTAAAGGATCCTAATACAGTGATCAGAAGTAAGGGAATTTCCTATCCAGAGGAAATGGTTAAAGAATTTGAGAAACGGATTCCAGAATTAATCAATCTTGGACTGATCAGGCACAGTGAAAGTCCTCACAGGAGTGCGGCATTCATGGTAATGAATCATGCAGAAAAACAGCGTGGTAAGGCTAGAATGGTTATAGATTATCGTGATCTCAACTGTGATACAATGGATGATGGCTACAATCTTCCAAACCAAGAAGCTTTGAGAAGCAGGATTAGGAATGCAAGGCCAATGGTATATTCTAAGTTTGATCTCAAGTCAGGATATTGGCAGATAAAGATCAAAGAAGAAGCTATACCATTGACAGCATTTACAACGCCAGTTGGCTTGTTTGAATGGCTAGTGATGCCATTTGGACTCAAGAATGCACCAGGAATATTCTAGAGAAGAATGGATAAGGCATTCAATAGATTATCACAGTTTGTGGTAGTCTATATAGATGATGTACTCGTATTTAGTAAAAATACAGAAGAGCATATAAAAAATTTGCAGCAGGTGGCTGAAGTGTTTAGAGAAGAATGGATGATACTTTCAGAAAGAAAGATCATTTGGATGCAACCAAAGATATAATTCTTGGGATTGCAGATCCAAGGAAGTAGAGAAAAGATTCAACCGCATATTGCAGAAAAGCCACAAACTTTCCCTGATGAGCTTACAGATCGTAAGCAAATACAGGTGTTTCTCGGTATACTAAGTTATGCCAGAGCATACATCAGATATTTAGCAAAATTTTCAGTTCCAATACAGAAAAAGGTATCCAGCAAGGTACCTTGGGATTGGACAGAAAAGGATTCTGAAGTAATCATAATTCTGAAGCAGAAAGCACAAAACCTCCCAGAATTGGAGTATCCAGATGGGAGTGAAGATCAGCTTATCTTAGAAACAGATGCATCAGACTCAGCATGGGGATGTATCTTAAAGATAAGTAAAAACCATAATGATAGTATCAGTAGATACTGGAGTGGATGTTTTAACAAGGCAGAGAAGAATTATCTTGTCCATGAAAGAGAATTGCTTGTTGTCCTTAAAGGAATTAGGGCTAACGAGCTTTTCTTGGGAAAACCTTTTACTATAAGAACAGATAGTTCTTTTATAAATAGTTTTATGAGAATAAAATTAAAAAGGTTTACCCAGGAATGACTTGTACGGTGGAGGAATGAATTGCAATATTATAACTTTAATATAGAAAATATTAAAGGGAAAGACAATATCATTCCAGATGCACTAACTCGCTATTTTGACTCTTGTAGGTGCAATGGGAGAAAGTAGCAAATCAAGAAGATGCCCGGTTTGCATAGATAATCATTCTGTGGCAGAGTGCCCGGTTATCAGAGCAATGAATGAAAGGGTTGATCGACTTGAACAAAGGAAGGGGATTCTATCAGAGAATAACCTTCAGAAGAGGGGATCTTCATCCAGGAAGGTTGAAAGATCAGAAAGCACAGGTTCCTCAGCTAGAAAAGCTGAAAAACCAGGAAATGCATCGAAGAGACCTCTAGACAGTAATTATAAGGATAAAATCCATATTGAATTCTTTGTATGTGGTCAGAAAGGCCATTACAACACTCAATGTGTGGATAATCCGAGGAACAGAAAGGCTCGGAAGAACCAGAAGGTTGAGACGAATGAAATCTCTAGAGGAAGAGAGAAAACCATTAAGAGTTGGGCTGATCATGTAGATGAAGAAATTGAGAAGCATCAAAGGTATCAGAAAGAACCTCAACGACAGAATGTTCAGGAAGAACAAGACCAAGAATGTCTGGATGATGAGCTAGATGAAGAGCCCAATCCAGCAAAGGAGATATGGAAATATTTGCAAAGGATTCCAAATATTTCAAGAAATAAGTCCAAAGCTCTTTATAATCTGATCCGGAAAAGTAAAGATGATCGGATATTCAAAAGAGGTCTGAACCATGTTTTGGACATGCTTGAAGAATATGAAGATCTTATGGAGGATTATAAAAAGATTGATCGAGATATGATCAGTATGATTATCACTGAAGAGAACAGGCTGAAGGTCCAAGTTTCAGGACTCCTTGACAAAATTAGGAGAATCAAGGAAACAGGAATGGAAGAATATCCAGTTTTGAAGAGGTTTTGGAGAATGTCAGGAACAGGGATTCCAAAACTCCATATACCAGATACGTCATTAGAACCAGAAGAGTTCATTGAATGCCCGAAAGCTTTTAGCGTGGGAGCAGTACAGTTTTTGGGATTTAAGAAAATAAATTCCTCATTCAATTGGTTAGCCAGGATGGTCAGAACAGTTCTGAACAATGCATATCCAAGTTTGTTATGGTGGGTTGCACATATTGAACCTATCAGATTAGCGGACATAGTGGTTATGCTATGGAACTTGTACCCAGGGCACTGGACTAAAGGAACTGTCCAGAAAGCATTCGAAGACTCGCAGTTTAGCGATGAAGATTGGCTAGAGTTCAGCTTGAACAAAAGTCATTATGAACGTATCCAAATTGCCTGGAGCATTTATCTAATTGATTCAAAATCAACAAGTAAAGATTGTATATTCTTTTCAGGAGACAATGTGTTGGTCTCTATCAACTCTAGAGACATGCAGCATGCAGAGATGACACATCTGACAGACTTCGCGGTGGAGGCAGACACGATTCTTGAAGAACTCAAGACGTGGAAGGGACATAAAGAAGATATCTTTATTTTCAGAGATCAAATCCAACGCGCCATCAATGAATTGATCAAAATGAAGGAGTCAGAGAGAGAAGTCTCAGTTGGAGAGATGATTGATGCTCTATACGACTTGGAAGGATTCTAGGCACTGATCCAGACACGCGTCATACCCGGCATGGACGAGCGGATCACATCGAACATGTCATTTATATAATTTTTATTTATTGTAAAAGTGTGCGGTGGAAGTTTCGCAGTAGTGCGGTCCACCTTTTACTTTGTCTTCTGCTTTTACTTCTGCTTTTGCGTGTCCTGTATCGAGTCAGCTTCTCGGGCAAGTTGAGCCCAGAGGCCTATATAAGGGACCTCCGACCCATTTGTTCGGAGAGGTGATTTGAAATAGAAATCAGAACGATTTCAGAAATTCTCTCTCTACCTTCTCTCTAATCCTTTGTGTTCTTCGTGCGAAGCGATTCCCAAAACGATCCTGCGAAGTCGTCGACAGGTAGTCCCCTTATCCTCTTCGTGGATAATGTTTTGCTGCTGTTTGTGATTTTTTGCAGCCTTTCTAGACTCCCAAACCGGGATCACGTCGGAGACCTCATCGGAGACTTCACCCACTAGCCGTTATCAGAGCGCTGACTCGATACAGGACACGCAAAGCCATCCAGAGCGCTGCTTTCACGGATTTTCCAGTAAGGAATTTCTGTATCCCAGGGTTAAAGGTCTTTATTATGAGCAGAAACGGTTAGAAGGAAGGGTACGATATTACGAGAACAAAGCCAATCATATTTGTCTTAGAAAGTATCGTCAAATTCCAGAAGCCATATTTTCTTTTGAGAACGAACCCGAAGTAATCGAGTTAGGGTAGAAAGCCCAGGAAACTCGTGATAAGCTTGAAGGATTAAAGGCCGAAATTAGGCGTACCGAGTCTCAACTTCGACAGGCCAAGTGGTTAGTCGAAAACCTAGAAAGAACTCTATGAGATCCAGAAGGCGAAGTATTTTGCTTTGAACAGTAAAATATGGCCGAAAGAGGATCTGGTGTTGGACCAAATATCCGAGATATTTGGCAGAGGCTTGAAGGGAGAGCTTCAGGAGAAGCTTCCAATCAGCCCGGTGTCACTGTCTCTGATACAAATCCACACCGAGATACAGAGAGAGCAAGTTTATCAGGACGATATACTGCAGAAGTTTACGCATGGCCTTTAGCAGGAGAAGCTCAAGAATATCAGGAAGAAGTTTCGAGTATTCCTCAAAGTATCCAGGAATACCAGAGACAGATCCATGATATTATTACTCGAGAAAAATGGGAACTTGGGGATATAGAGCGTGTCTCCAAAAACCTAAATGAAAAACTCAAAAAAGTTGAAGACCTACAAGACAAACTCGAAGAGAAGAGGAAAAAGAAAGAGAGTAAGTTATCTCCCACCGAAAGACTCGGTGTAAAACCTTGGGAAGCCAAGCCAGTATGGCAAACAATCTCCCAGAAACCAATTCCTTGGGAACGACAGAAAGGATCGTTCAAGGATTTGTTTCAGAAGATCAATTGGGAAGCCAATCCCTCATATCCCATCCATATTCAGGAAGAATATAGGCCAAAGAAAGCACATCCAGAAGGTGTTCCTCAACATGGGACGATCCTAAAGCTAGACTGTGAAAAGGATCCAGGAGCCTCCATATATGAATGGGCTCTAGACCTTAGATATTATATGCTATCAGTTGGTTTACAGTCGTGGACCATAGATAGTGCACATAATTTCGCAGGAGCTACCTTAAGAGGCAATGTAGGGAAATTTTGGGATATGCTTCTGAGACACTCAGAAGTGAGAACAGCTATCCAGGAATATGTTACATTCCCAATTGAAGTTATACCAGTAGTTGCTGATTTCCTTAAACAAGAGTTTGCAGGAAATTCACTGGTAGATCGGGATGGAGCATTGATAGAAAAAGCTAGAGCAGCTTTAACCAAAATCCAAATTTGTGACATGTGTTACTTTGAAGAATATCTTTGCGAGTTTCAGCATTGGTATTATCTTCTTGGACCAGGAGATCAAGCATATGCTCTAGATGTCTTTATCTAGAAGCTTCCAGGCAGTTGGCCTGAAATTGTTCAACAAGCGTTGAAGACTCGTCTTTCTCAGAGTGATGATTTGCAATACACTCTAGGAGTTCGAGCAGAAACAATAAGGCAGGTGATAAGACTCTATTGTATGCAGAGGCATGTCTTACAAGATGTAAGAAATATGCCATATATGAGTTCTTCTTGTTTCCCAAAGGTAGAAGGTGTTGCAGGAAGATATGGGTGCGGTCCAACCAGGCAGGAGCTTGGTAAAACCCCACAAAGAACATTTAAAACACAGTGCCAGGATGGCCAGTGTGAAAGAAAGAAATCATTCAAAAAGGTCTGGAAAAGATTTGGAAAAAGAAAATCATCAAGTAGATTTTCAGGCAGAAATCCAGAAAAATATAGTAGATTTCTTAGACCAAATAGAATCCAGAAGGATATGAGAGAAAACTTTAAGGCCAAATATGGGAAGTATCCCAGATTCCCTCAAGGAAAATCTCTATCCAGTTGTGATTGTTGTTGGTTTTGCGGCAAGAAAGGTCACAGAGCTGACATTTGCCCAGATGCAGATAAACGAAGGGGTAGTCTCAAAACAATAATGATGGAAGATTCATCTGAAATATTGTTTGAGCCAATCTGGGGAGAAGATATAGACTCAGATGATGAGAGTTTATATTCTTTATATTCAGAGTACTCAGAAGAGGAAGACTCTACCTCAGATGAAGAAGAAGTAAGTAACCCTATTTTAAGCCAGCTTCGAATAGCCATGATTCGAACAGGAGCTAGTGCATCAGAAGACTCTCCAGAACTAGTAAAACTGGAGGATATGGAAGGAGATCTGGTTCATTCTTCAGAAACTGAAATCCCTTCAGAAGGAAGAGATTGTCAAGAATGGAAGATGCCCAGAGTTGATTGGTCTGAGGTATTCCAGAAGTCTTGGGTACCATATCGAGAAATGACCAAGATCTTTGAAGATGAAGAGACAGCTGAGGTATATAAAACAGATAGAGGATTATTTTCAATGCCTTTGCTAAAACCAGAAAGGGTTAACAAGGCAATCCAGAAAAATGCAAAGTATGTGCATTTTGGAATAATCCAGATAGGAGTAGATCCTCTTGTCAGAAAAGGACAAGATCTACCAGTCCTAATTGCAGTTGTAGATGGCAGTTTAGCCAATTTCTCCAATGCATTATTAGGAGGAGCACGTTCAAATCTGCATGCAGGAGCAGCATGGTTAAAGGTAATACCATACTTTCATGTTGTTCTTATGGACAGAAGTATTAGTAGAACTCTAGAAGTAAAGATCAACACGAGGAACTGGTAGAAGACATTGGGATGTCCACCCGACATGAGATGTGTCAGAGTAATTACTCGTCTCTATGTGAAGTTCTATAATACTGGAAGGCCAGCCCTAAGGAAGGGTGTGGAAATATTTACACATCTTTTTCAAGATGAAGGAACATCAATTAGAGCAATGACACCACAGGTGATAAACCCCAAGAGGCTAACTTGGCCTAGAGAATGGGTTTCACCAAATCCAGAGGAAGAAAGGAGGAAGAAGCTACTTATTCCAGATGTTATTAGACAAGTTGGAAATAGACTTGTTATCTCTGAGGTCAGAGAAGATTAAGATGATCTTAGATCAGAAGGATCAAGATCAGACAGATCAGATTTAAAGATAGAAGACTTAAAATCAGAAATACTGGAGAACCATTTGGAAGATCCAAGGATCTCAATTGGAAAAGATGAAGGTACTTCAGTAGAAGCACCTAGAACATCAATTTCCAGAAGGATAGTTGGACAAAGGACTGTTCGACTACCTATCTATGAGGATGAAGAAACTCATGTTGGATATATGGGATCTTCATTACTCAGTGAAAAGATAGAGGAATGGGCTACATTAGTAAAATTAAGTATTAATGAAACAACATGTATTGACCTAGTTGATACAGGATGTACATTCTCTTGTACAAGAATTCGATTTTCAGGTGTAACCTGGGAATCTTCAGAGTTGCTAGTTACAGTTGGTAATAATGCAACAGTTCTGATTCAAGAAGTAGCCAAGGATGTTCAGATTGAACTCAATGGTAGGATATATATAGAGCAGATTCTTTTTTTTATTCCTCAATTGCCAGATGACTTCTTGATTGGAAATAGGTTCCTTAGAAGGTATCAACCAGAAACGATATTTTCAGAAGGAATTATCCTTGACAACTATTTGATTCCAAACGCATCTGGAAAAACCAGAATGGTCCCAGATAAGAAAGTATCTACTGTTAAAGTGGAAGTATATCTAGATAAAGATAGAGAATACCACAGAAAGATTGAGCAGTGGAAAGAACTAGTTGGATTAAAAGTCCCGAGGATTAATGAAGAAGAGGCATTGGCCAAGATAAAAGAATACTTATCAGAAAATTGGTCAGAAAATCCCCTGAAACTATGGCAGAAGGCAATGCTAGAAGCTACCATCACCCTAAAGGATCCTAGTACAGTGATCAGAAGTAAGGGAATTTCCTATCCAGATGAGATGGTTAAAGAATTTGAGAAACAGATTCCAGAATTAATCAATCTTGGACTGATCAGGCACAGTGAAAGTCCTCACAGGAGTGCGGCATTCATGGTAATGAATCATGCAGAAAAACAGCGTGGTAAGGCTAGAATGGTTATAGATTATCGTGATCTCAACTGTGCTTTGAGAAGCAGGATTAGGAATGAAAGGCCAATGGTATATTCTAAGTTTGATCTCAAGTCAGGATATTGGCAGATAAAGATCAAAGAAGAAGCTATACCATTGACAGCATTTACAACGCCAGTTGGCTTGTTTGAATGGCTAGTGATGCCATTTGGACTCAAGAATGCACCAAGAATATTCCAGAGAAGAATGGATAAAGCATTCAATAGATTATCACAATTTTTGGCAGTCTATATAGATGATGTACTCGTATTTAGTAAAAATACAGAAGAGCATATAAAACATTTGCAGCAGGTGGCTGAAGTGTTTAGAGAATAAGGGATGATACATTCAGAAAGAAAGATCATTTGGATGAAACCAAAGATAGAATTTTTGGGATTGCAGATCCAAGGAAGTAGAGAAAAGCTTCAACCGCATATTGTAGAAAAGCTACAAACTTTCCCTGATGAGCATACAGATCGTAAGCAAATACAGGTGTTTCTCGGTATACTAAGTTATGCCAGAGCATACATCAGAGATTTAGCAAAAATCTCGGTTCCAATACAGAAAAAGGTATCCAGTAAGGTACCTTGGGATTGGACAGAAAAGGATTCTGAAGTAATCAGAATTCTGAAGCAGAAAGCACAGAACCTCCCAGAATTGGAGTATCCAGATGGGAGTGAAGATCAGCTTATCTTAGAAACAGATGCATCAGACTCAGCATGGGGATGTATCTTAAAGATAAGTAAAAACCATAATGATAGTATCAACAGATACTGGAATGGATGTTTTAACAAGGCAGAGAAGAATTATCCTGTCCATGAAAGAGAATTGCTTGTTGTCCTTAAAGGAATTAGGGCTAACAAGCTTTTCTTGGGAAAACCTTTTACTATAAGAACAGATAGTTCTTATATAAAGAATTTTATGAGAATTAAATTAAAAAGGTTTACCCAGGCATGACTTGTACGGTGAAGGAATGAATTGCAATATAATAACTTTAATATAGAAAATATTAAAGGGAAAGACAATATCATTCTAGATGCACTAACTCGCTATTTTGACTCTTGTAGGTGCAATGGAAGAAAGTAGCAAATCAAGAAGATTCCCTGTTTGCATAGATAATCATTCTGTGGATGAGTGCCAGGTTATCAGAGCAATGAATGAAAGGGTTGATCGACTTGAAAAAAGGAAGGGAATTCTAGCAGAGAATAACCTTCAGAAGAGGGGATCTTCATCCATGAAGGTTGAAAGATCAGAAAGCACAGGTTCCTCAGCTAGAAAAGCTGAAAAACCAGGAAATGCATCGCAGAGACCTCTAGACAGTAAGTCTAAGGATAAAAGCCATATTGAATGCTTTGTATGTGGTCAGAAAGGCCATTACAGCACTCAATGTGTGGATAATCCGAGGAACAGAAAGGCTCGGAAGAACCAGAAGGTTGAGACGAATGAAATCTTTAGAGGAAGAGAGAAAACCATTAAGAGTTGGGCTGATCATGTAGATGAAGAACTTGAGAAGCATCAAAGGTTTCAGAAAGAACCTCAACGACAGAATGTTCAGGAAGAACAAGATCAAGAAAGTCTGGATGATGAGCTAGATGAAGAGCCCAATCCAGCAAAGGAGATATGGAAATATTTGCAAAGGATTCCAAATATTTCAAGAAATAAGTCCACAGCTGTTTATAATCTGATCCAGAAAAGTAAAGATGATCGGATATTCAAAAGAGGTCTGAACCATGTTTTGGACATGCTTGAAGAATCTGAAGATCTTATGGAGGATTATAAAAAGATTGATCGAGATATGATCAGTATGATTATCACTGAAGAGATCAGGCTGAAGGTCCAAGTTTCAGGACTCCTTGACAAAATTAGGAGAATCAAGGAAACAGGAATGGAAGAATATCCAGTTTTGAAGACGTTTTGGAGAATGTCAGGAACAGGGATTCCAAAACTCCATATACCAGATACAGAATTAGAACCAGAAGAGTTCATTGAATTCCAGAAAGCTTTCAGCATGGGAGCAGTACAGTTTTTGGGATTTAAGAAAATAAATTCCACATTCAATTGGGTACCCAGGATGGTCAGAACAGTTCTGAACAATGCATATCCAAGTTTGTTATGGTGGGTTGCACATATTGAACATATCAGATTAGCGGACAGAGTGGTTATGCAATGGAACTTGTACCCAGGGCACTGGACTAAAGGACTTGTCCAGAAAGCATTCGAAGACTCGCAGTTTAGCGATGAAGATTGGCTAGAGTTCCGCTTGAACAAAAGTCATTATGAACGTATCCAAATTTCCTGGAGCATTTATCTAATTGAATCAAAATCAACAAGTAAATATTGTATATTCTTTTCAGGAGACAATGTGTTGGTCTCTATCAACTCTAGAGACATGCAGCATGCAGAGATGACACATCTGACAGACTTCGCGGTGGAGGCAGACACGATTCTTGAAGAACTCAAGACATGGAAGGGACATAAAGAAGATATCTTTATTGTCAGAGATCAAATCCAACACGCCATCAATGAATTGATCAAAATGAAGGAGTCAGAGAGAGAAGTCTCAGTTGGAGAGATGATTGATGCTCTATACGACTTGGAAGGATTCTAGGCGCTGATCCAGACACGCGTCATACCCGGCATGGACGAGCGGATCACATCGAACATGTCATTTATATAATTTGTATTTATTGTAAAAGTGTGCGGTGGAAGATTCGCAGTAGTGCGGTCCACCTTTTGCTTTTTCTTCTGCTTTTACTTCTGCTTTTGCGTGTCCTGTATCGAGTCAGCTTCTCGGGCAAGTTGAGCCCAGAGGCCTATATAAGTGACCACCGACCCATTTGTTCGGAGAGGTGATTTGAAATAGAAATCAGAACGATTTCAGAAATTCTCTCTCTACCTTCTCTCTAAGCCTTTGTGTTCTTCGTGCGAAGCGATTCCCAAAACGATCCTGCGAAGTCGTCGACATGTAGTCCCCTTATCCTCTTTGTGGATAATGTTTTGCTGCTGTTTGTGATTTTTTGCAGCCTTTCAGGACTCCCAAACCGGGATCGCGGCGGAGACCTCGTCGGAGACTTCACCCACTAGTGGTATCAGAGCGCGGGGGGGAGAACAAAGACAGCCGGAGCGCTGCTTTCACGGATTTTCCAGTAAGTAATTTCTGTATCCCATGGTTAAAGGTCTTTATTATGAGAAGAAACGGCTAGAAGGAAGGGTACGATATTACGAGAACAAAGCCAATCATATTTGGCTTAGAAAGTATCGTCAAATTCCAGAAGCCAGATTTGCTTTTGAGAACGAACCCGAAGTAATCGAGTTATGGCAGAAAGCCCAGGCAACTCGTGATAAGATTGAAGGATTAAAGGCCGAAATTAGGCGTACAGAGTCTCAACTTCGACAGGCCAAGTGGTTAGTCGAAAACCTAGAAATAACTCTAGGAGATCCAGAAGGCGAAGTATTTTGCTTTGAATAGTAAAATATGGCCAGAAGTGGATCTGGTGTTGGACCAAATATCAGAGATATTTGGCAGAGGCTTGAAGGGAGAGCTTCAGGAGAAGCTTCCAATCAGCCCAGTGTCACTGTCTCTGATACAAATCCACACCGAGATACAGAGAGAGAAAGTTTATCAGGACGATATACTGCAGAAGATTACACACGACCTTTAGCAGGAGAAGCTCAAGAATATCAGGAAGAAGTTTCGAGTATTCCTCAAAGTATCTAGGAATACCAGAGACAGATCCATGATATTATTACTCGGGAAAAATGGGAACTTGGGGATATAGAGCGTGTCTCCAAAAACCTAAATGAAAAACTCAAAAAAGTTGAAGACCAACAAGCCAAACTCGAAGAGAAGAGGAAAAAGAAAGAGAGTAAGTTATCTCCCACCGAAAGACTCGGTGTAAAACCTTGGGAAGCCAAGCCAGTATGGCAAACAATCTCCCAGAAACCAATTCCTTGGGAACGACAGAAAGGATCGTTCAAGGATTTGTTTCAGAAGATCAATAGGGAAGCCAATCCCACATATCCCAGCCATATTCAGGAAGAATATAGGCCAAAGAAAGCACATCCAGAAGGTGTTCCTCAACATGGGACGATCCTAAAGCTAGACTGTGAAAAGGATCCAGGAGCCGCCATAGATGAATGGGCTCTAGACCATAGATATTATATGCTATCAGTTGGTTTACAGTCGTGGACCATAGATAGTGCACTAAATTTCGCAGGAGCTACCTTAAGAGGCAATGCATGGAAATTTTGGGATATGCTGTTGAGACACTCAGAAGTGAGAACAGCTTTCCAGGAATATGTTACATTCCCAATTGAAGTTATACCAGTAGTTGCTGATTTCCTTAAACAAGAGTTTGCAGGAAATTCACTGGTAGATCGGGATGGAGCATTGATAGAAAAAGCTAGAACAGCTTTAACCAAAATCCAAATTTGTGACATGTGTTACTTTGAAGAATATCTTTGCGAGTTTCAGCATTGGTATTATCTTCTTAGACCATGAGATCAAGAATATGCTCTAGATGTCTTTATCCAGAAGCTTCCAGGCAGTTGGCCTGAAATTGTTCAACAAGCGTTGAAGACTCGTCTTTCTCAGAGTGAAGATTTGCAAGACACTCTAGGAGTTCGATCAGAAACAATAAGGCAGGTGATAAGACTCTATTGTATGCAGAGGCATGTCTTACAAGATGTAAGAAATATGCCATATATGAGTTCTTCTTGTTTCCCAAAGGTAGAAGGTGTTGCAGGAAGATATGGGTGCGGTCCAACAAGGCAGGAGCTTGGTAAAACCCCACAAAGAACATTTAAAACACAGTGCTAGGATGGCTAGTGTGAAAGAAAGAAACCATTCAAAAAGGTCTGGAAAAGAGTTGGAAAAAGAAAATCATCAAGTTGATTTTCAGGCAGAAAGCCAGAAAAATCTAAGAGATTTCTTAGACCAAATAGAATCCAGAAGGATATGAGAGAAAACTTTAAGGCCAAATATGGGAAGTATCCCAGATTCCCTCAAGGAAAATCTCTATACAGTTGTGATTGTTGTTGGTTTTGCGGCAAGAAAGGTCACAGAGCTGACAGTTTCCCAGATGCAGATAAACGAAGGGGTAGTCTCAAAACAATAATGATGGAAGATTCATCTGAAATATTGTTTTATCCAATCTGGGGAGAAGATATAGACTCAGATGATGAGAGTTTATATTCTTTATATTCAGAGTACTCAGAAGAGGAAGACTCTACCTCAGATGAAGAACAAGTAAGTAACCCTATTTTAAGCCAGCTTCGAATAGCCATGATTCGAACAGGAGCTAGTGCATCAGAAGACTCTCCAGAACTAGTAAAACTAGAGGAGATGGAAGGAGATCTGGTTCATTCTTCAGAAACTGAAATCCATTCAGAAGGAAGAGATTGTCAAGAATGGAATATGCCCAGAGTTGATTGGTCTGAGGTATACCAGAAGTCTTGGGTACCATATCGAGAAATGACCAAGATCTTTGAAGATGAAGAGACAGCTGAAGTCTATAAAACAGATAGAGGATTATTTTCAATGCCTTTGCTAAAACCAGAAAGGGTTAACAAGGCAATCCAGAAAAATGCAAAGTATGTGCATTTCGGAATAATCCAGATAGGAGTAGATCCTCTTGTCAGAAAAGGACAAGATCTACCAGTCCTAATTGCAGTTGTAGATGGCAGTTTAGCCAATTTCTCTAATGCATTATTAGGAGGAGCACGTGCAAATCTGCATGCAGGAGCAGCATGGGTAAAGGTAATACCAGACTTGCATGTTGTTCTTATGGACTTTAGTATTAGTAGAACTCTAGAAGTAAAGATCAACACGAGGAACTGGCAGAAGACATTGGGATGTCCACCCGACAGGAGATGTGTCAGAGTAATTACTCGTCTCTATGTGAAGTTCTATAATACTGGAAGGCCAGCCCTAAGGAAGGGTGTGGAAAGATTTACACATCTTTTTCAAGATGAAGGAACATCAATTAGAGCAATGACACCACAGGTGATAAACCCCAAGAGGCTAACTTGGCCTAGAGAATGGGTTTCACCAAATCCAGAGGAAGAAAGGAGGAAGAAGCTACTTATTCCAGATGTTATTAGACAAGTTGGAAATAGACTTGTTATCTCTGAGGTCAGAGAAGATGAAGATGATCTTAGATCAGAAGGATCAAGATCAGATAGATCAGATTTAAAGATAGAAGGCTTCAAATCAGAAATACTGGAGAACCATTTGGAAGATCCAAGGATCTCAATTGGAAAAGATGAAGGTACTTCAGTAGAAGAACCTAGAACATCAATTTCCAGAAGGATAGTTGGACAAAGGACTGTTCGACTACCTATCTATGAGGATGAAGAAACTCATGTAGGATATATGGGATCTTCATTACTCAGTGAAATGATAGAGGAATGGGCTACATTAGTAAAATTAAGTATTAATGAAACAACATGTATTGCCCTAGTTGATACAGGATGTACATTCTCTTGTACAAGAATTCGATTTTCAGGAGTAACCTGGGAATCTTCAGAGTTGCTAGTTACAGTTGGTAATAATGCAACAGTTCTAATTCAAGAAGTAGCCAAGGATGTTTAGATTGAACTCAATGGTAGGATATATATATAGAGCAGATGCTTTGTTTTATTCCTCAATTGCCAGATGACTTCTTGATTGGAAATAGGTTCTTTAGAAGGTATCAACCAGTAACGATATTTTCAGAAGGAATTATCCTTGACAACTATTTGAATCCAACCACATCTGGAAAAACCAGAATGGTCCCAGATAAGAAAGTATCTACTGTTAAAGTGGAAGTCTATCTAGATAAAGATATAGAATACCACAGAAAGATTGAGCAGTGGAAAGAACTAGTTGGATTAAAAGTCCTGAGGATTAATGAAGAAGAGGCATTGGCCAAGATAAAAGAATACTTATCAAAAAATTGGTCAGAAAATCTCCTGAAACTATGGAAGAAGGCAATGCCAGAAGCTACCATCACCCTAAAGGATCCTAGTACAATGATCAGAAGTAAGGGAATTGCCTATCCAGATGAGATGGTTAAAGAATTTGAGAAACAGATTCCAGAATTAATCAATCTTGGACTGATCAGGCACAGTGAAAGTCCTCACAGGAGTGCGGCATTCATGGTAATGAATCATGCAGAAAAAAAGCATGGTAAGGCTAGAATGGTTATAGATTATCGTGATCTCAACTGTCCTACAAAGGATGATGGCTACAATCGTCCTAACCAAGAAGCTTTGAGAAGCAGGATTAGGAATGAAAGGCCAATGGTATATTCTAAGTTTGATCTCAAGTCAGGATATTGGCAGATAAAGATCAAAGAAGAAGCTATACCATTGACAGCATTTACAATGCTAGTTGGCTTGTTTGAATGGCTAGTGATGCCATTTGGACTCAAGAATGCACCCGGAATATTCCAGAGAATAATCGATAAGGCATTCAATAGATTATCACAGTTTGTGGCAGTCTATATAGATGATGTACTCGTATTTAGTAAAAATACAGAAGAGCATATAAAACATTTGCAGCAGGTGGCTGAAGTGTTTAGAGAAGAAGGGATGATACTTTCAGAAAGAAAGATCATTTGGATGCAACCAAAGATAGAATTCCTGGGATTGCAGATCCAAGGAAGTAGAGAAAAGCTTCAACCGCATATTGCAGAAAAGCTAAAAACTTTCCCTGATGAGCTTACAGATCGTAAGCAAATACAGGTGTTTCTCGGTATACTAAGTTATGCCAGAGCATACATCAAAGAATTAGCAAAAATCTCAGTTCCAATACAGAAAAAGGTATCCAGTAAGGTACCTTGGGATTGGACAGAAAAGGATTCTGATGTAATCAGAATTCTGAAGCAGAAAGCACAGAACCTCCCAGAATTGGAGTATCCAGATGGGAGTGAAGATCCGCTTATCTTAGAAACAGATGCATCAGACTCAGCCTGGGGATGTATCTTAAAGATAAGTAAAAACCATAATGATAGTATCAGCAGATACTTGAGTGGATGTTTTAACAAGGCAGAGAAGAATTATCCTGTCCATGAAAGAGAATTGCTTGCTGTCCTTAAAGGAATTAGGGATAACGAGCTTTTCTTGGGAAAACCTTTTACTATAAGAACAGATAGTTCTTAAATAAAGAATTTTATGAGAATTAAATTAAAAAGGTTTACCCAGGCAGGACTTGTACGGTGGAGGAATGAATTGCAATATTATAACTTTAATATAGAAAATATTAAAGGGAAAGACAATATCATTCCAGATGCTCTAACTTTCTATTTTGAATCTTGTAGGTGCAATGGCAGAAAGTAGAAAATCAAGAAGATGCCCTGTTTTCATAGATAATCATTCTGTGGCAGAGTGCCCGGTTATCAGAGCAATGAATGAAAGGGTTGATCGACTTGAACAAAGGAAGGGGATTCTATCAGAGAATAACCTTCAGAAGAGGGGATCTTCATCCAGAAAGGTTGAAAGATCAGAAAGCACAGGTTCCTCAGCTAGAAAAGCTGAAAAACCAGGAAATGCATCGAAGAGACCTCTAGACAGTAAGTCTAAGGATAAAATCCATATTGAATGCTTTGTATGTGGTCAGAAAGGCCATTACAGCACTCAATGTGTGGATAATCCAAGGAACAGAAAGGCTTGGAAGAACCAGAAGGTTGAGACGAATGAAATCTCTAGAGGAAGAGAGAAAACCATTAAGAGTTGGGCTGATCATGTAGATGGAGAACTTGAGAAGCATCAAAGGTCTCAGAAAGAACCTCAACGACAGAATGTTCAGGAAGAACAAGATCAAGAAAGTCTGGATGATGAGCTAGATGAAGAGCCCAATCCAGCAAAGGAGATATGAAAATATTTGCAAAGGATTCCAAATATTTCAAGAAATAAGTCCACAGCTGTTTATAATCTGATCCAGAAAAGTAAAGATGATCGGATATTCAAAAGAGGTCTGAACCATGTTTTGGACATGCTTGAAGAATCTGAAGATCTTATGGAGGATTATAAAAAGATTGATCGAGATATGATCAGTATGACTATCACTGAAGAGATCAGGCTGAAGGTCCAAGTTTCAGGAATCCTTGACAAAATTAGGAGAATCAAGGAAACAGGAATGGAAGAATATCCAGTTTTGAAGAGGTTTTGGAGAATGTCAGGAACAGGGATTCCAAAACTCCATATACCAGATACGGCATTAGAACCAGAAGAGTTCATTGAATGCCAGAAAGCTTTCAGCATGGGAGCAGTACAGTTTTTGGGATTTAAGAAAATAAATTCCACATTCAATTGGGTACCCAGGATGGCCAGAATAGTTCTGAACAATGCATATCCAAGTTTTTTATGGTGGGTTGCACATATTGAACCTATCAGATTAGCGGACAGAGTGGTTATGCTATGGAACTTGTACCCACGGCACTGGACTAAAGGACCTGTCCAGAAAGCATTCGAAGACTCGCAGTTTAGCGATGAAGATTGGCTAGAGTTCAGCTTGAACAAAAGTCATTATGAACGTATCCAAATTGCCTGGAGCATTTATCTAATTGAATCAAAATCAACAAGTAAAGATTGTATATTCTTTTCAGGAGACAATGTGTTGGTCTCTATCAACTCTAGAGACATGCAGCATGCAGAGATGACACATCTGACAGACTTCACGGTGGAGGCAGACATGATTCTTGAAGAACTCACGACGTGGAAGGGACATAAAGAAGATATCTTTATTGTCAGAGATCAAATCCAACGCGCCATCAAAGAATTGATCAAAATGAAGGAGTCAGAGAGAGAAGTCGCAGTTGGAGAGATGATTGATGCTCTATACGACTTGGAAGGATTCTAGGACCTGATCCAGACACGCGTCATACCCGGCATGGACGAGCGGATCACATCGAACATGTCATTTATATAATTTGTATTTATTGTAAAAGTCTGCGGTGGAAGTTTCGCAGTAGTGCGGTCCACCTTTTTCTTTTGCTTCTGCTTTTACTTCTGCTTTTGCGTGTCCTGTATCGAGTCATCTTCTCGGGCAAGTTGAGCCCAGAGGCCTATATAAGGGACCTCCGACCCATTTGTTCGGAGAGGTGATTTGAAATAGAAATCAGAACGATTTCGGAAATTCTCTCTCTACCTTCTCTCTAAGCCTTTGTGTTCTTCGTGCGAAGCGATTCCCAAAACGATCCTGCGAAGTCGTCGACAGGTAGTCTCCTTATCCTCTTCGTGGATAATGTTTTGCTGCTGTTTGTGATTTTTTACAGCCTTTCTGGACTCCCAAACCGGGATCGCGTCGGAGACCTCGTCGGAGACTTCACCCACTAGTGGAAGTTATCAGAGCGCTGCTTTCACAGATTTTCCAGTAAGGAAATTCTGTATATCATGGTTAAAGGTCTTTATTATGAGCAGAAACGGCTAGAAGGAAGGGTACGATATTACGAGAACAAAGCCAATCATATTTGGCTTAGAAAGTATCGTCAAATTCCAGAAGCCAGATTTGCTTTTGAGAACGAACCCGAAGTAATCGAGTTAGGGCAGAAAGCCCAGGAAACTCGTGATAAGCTTGAAGGATTAAAGGCCGAAATTAGGCGTACAAAGTCTCAACTTCGACAGGACAAGTGGTTAGTCGAAAACCTAGAAAGAACTCTAGGAGATCCAGAAGGCGAAGTATTTTTCTTTGAACAATAAAATATGGCCGGAAGAGGATCTGGTGTTGGACCAAATATCCGAGATATTTGGCAGAGGCTTGAAGGGAGAGCTTCAGGAGAAGCTTCCAATCAGACCAGTGTCACTGTCTCTGATACAAATCCACACCGAGATACAGAGAGAGCAAGTTTATCAGGACGATATACTGCAGAAGATTACGCATGGCCTTTAGCAGGAGAAGCTCAAGAATATCAGGAAGAAGTTTCGAGTATTCCTCAAAGTATCCAGGAATACCAGAGACAGATCCATGATATTATTACTCGGGAAAAATGAGAACTTGGGGATATAGAGCGTGTCTCCAAAAACCTAAATGAAAAACTCAAAAAAGTTGAAGACCTACAAGCCAAACTCGAAGAGAAGAGGAAAAAGAAAGAGAGTAAGTTATCTCCCACCGAAAGACTCGGTGTAAAACCTTGGGAAGCCAAGACAGTATGGAAAACAATCTCCCAGAAACCAATTCTTTGGGAACGACAGAAAGGATCGTTCAAGGATTTGTTTCAGAAGATCAATAGGGAAGCCAATCCCTCATATCCCAGCCATATTCAGGAAGAATATAGGCCAAAGAAAGCACATCCAGAAGGTGTTCCTCAACATGGGACGATCCTAAAGCTAGACTGTGAAAAGGATCCAGGAGCCGCCATAGATGAATGGGCTCTAGACCTTAGATATTATATGCTATCAGTTGGTTTACAGTCGTGGACCATAGATAGTGCACTTAATTTCGCAGGAGCTACCTTAAGAGGCAATGTAGGGAAATTTTGGGATATGCTGCTGAGACACTCAGAAGTGAGAACAGCTATCCGGGAATATGTTACATTCCCAATTGAAGTTATACCAGTAGTTGCTGATTTCCTTAAACAAGAGTTTGCAGGAAATTCACTGGTAGATCGGGATGGAGCATTGATAGAAAAAGCTAGAACATCATTAACCAAAATCCAAATTTGTGACATGTGTTACTTTCAAGAATATCTTTGTGAGTTTTAGCATTGGTATTATCTTCTTGGACCAGGAGATCAAGCATATGCTCTAGATGTATTTATCCAGAAGCTTCCAGGCAGTTGGCCTGAAACTGTTCAACAAGCGTTGAAGACTCGTCTTTCTCAGAGTGAAGATTTGCAAGACACTCTAGGAGTTCGAGCAGAAACAATAAGGCAGGTGATAAGACTCTATTGTATGCAGAGGAATGTCTTACAAGATGTAAGAAATATGCCATATATGAGTTCTTCTTGTTGCCCAAAGGTAGAAGGTGTTGCAGGAAGATATGGGTGCGGTCCAACCAGGAAGGAGCTTGGTAACACCCCACAAAGAACATTTAAAACATAGTGCCAGGATGGCCAGTGTGAAAGAAAGAAACCATTCAAAAAGGTCTGGAAAAGATTTGGAAAAAGAAAATCATCAAGTAGATTTTCAGGCAGAAAGCCAGAAAAATCTAAGAGATTTGTTAGACCAAATAGAATCCAGAAGGATATGAGAGAAAACATTAAGGCCAAATATGGGAAGTATCCCAGATGCCCTCATGGAAAATCTCTATCCAGTTGTGATTGTTGTTGGTTTTGAGGCAAGAAAGGTCACAGAGCTGACAGTTGCCCAGATGCAGATAAACGAAGGGGTAGTCTCAAAACAATAATGATGGAAGATTCATCTGAAATATTGTTTGAGCCAATCTGGGGAGAAGATATAGACTCAGATGATGAGAGTTTATATTCTTTATATTCAGAGTACTCAGAAGAGGAAGACTCTACCTCAGATGAAGAAGAAGTAAGTAACCCTATTTTAAGCCAGCATCGAATAGCCATGATTCGAACAGGAGCTAGTGCATCAGAAGACTCTCCAGAACTAGTAAAACTAGAGGAGATGGAAGGAGATCTGGTTCATTCTTCAGAAACTGAAATACCTTCAGAAGGAAGAGATTGTCAAGAATGGAAGATGCCCAGAGTTGATTGGTCTGAGGTATACCAGAAGTCTTGGGTACCATATCGAGAAATGACCAAGATCTTTGAAGATGAAGAGACAACTGAAGTCTTTAAAACAGATAGAGGATTATTTTCAATGCCTTTGCTAAAACCAGAAAGGGTTAACAAGGCAATCCAGAAAAATGCAAAGTATGTGCATTTTGGAATAATCCAGATAGGAGTAGATCCTCTTTTCAGAAAAGGACAAGATCTAATAGTCCTAATTGCAGTTGTAGATGGCAGTTTAGCCAATTTCTCCAATGCATTATTAGGAGGAGCACGTGCAAATCTGCATGCAGGAGCAGCATGGGTAAAGGTAATACCAGACTTGCATGTTGTTCTTATGGACAGAAGTATTAGTAGAACTCTAGAAGTAAAGATCAACACGAGGAACAGGCAGAAGACATTGGGATTTCCACCCGACAGGAGATGTGTCAGAGTAATTACTCGTCTCTATGTGAAGTTCTATAATACTGGAAGGCCATCCCTAAGGAAGGGTGTGGAAATATTTAAACATCTTTTTCAAGATGAAGGAACACCAATTAGAGCAATGACACCACATGTGATAAACCCCAAGAGGCTAACTTGGCCTAGAGAATGGGTTTCACCAAATCCAGAGGAAGAAAGGAGGCAGAAGCTACTTATTCCAGATGTTATTAGACAAGTTGGAAATAGACTTGTTATCTCTGAGGTTAGAGAAGATGAAGATGGTCTTAGATCAGAAGGATCAAGATCAGACATATCAGATTTAAAGATAGAAGACTTCAAATCAGAAATACTGGAGAACCATTTGGAAGATCCAAGGATCTCAATTGGAAAAGATGAAGGTACTTCAGTAGAAGCACCTAGAACATCAATTTCCAGAAGGATAGTTGGACAAAGGACTGTTCGACTACCTATCTATGAGGATGAAGAAACTCATGTAGGATATATGGGATCTTCATTACTCAGTGCAAAGATAGAGGAATGGGCTACATTAGTAAAATTAAGTATTAATGAAACAACATGTATTGCCCTAGTTGATACAGGATGTACATTCTCTTGTACAAGAATTCGATTTTCAGGAGTAACCTGGGAATCTTCAGAGTTGCTAGTTACAGTTGGTAATAATGCAACAGTTCTGATTCAAGAAGTATCCAAGGATGTTCAGATTGAACTCAATGGTAGGATATATATAGAGCAGATGCTTTGTTTTATTCCTCAATTGCCAGATGACTTCTTGATTGGAAATAGGTTCCTTAGAAGGTATCAACCAGTAACGATATTTTCAGAAGGAATTATCCTTGACAACTATTTGATTCCAACCGCATCTGGAAAAACCAGAATGGTCCCAGATAGGAAAGTATCTACTGTTAAAGTGGAATTCTATCTAGATAAAGATAGAGAATACCATAGAAAGATTGAGCAGTGGAAAGAACTAGTTGGATTAAAAGTCCTGAGGATTAATGAAGAAGAGGCATTGGCCAAGATAAAAGAATACTTATCAGAAAATTGGTCAGAAAATCCCTTGAAACTATGGCAGAAGGCAATGCCAGAAGCTACCATCACCCTAAAGGATCCTAGTACAGTGATCAGAAGTAAGGGAATTGCCTATCCAGATGAGATGGTTAAAGAATTTGAGAAACAGATTCCAGAATTAATCAATCTTGGACTGATCAGGCACAGTGAAAGTCCTCACAGGAGTGCGGCATTCATGGTGATGAATCATGCAGAAAAACAGCGTGGTAAGGCTAGAATGGTTATAGATTATCGTGATCTCAACTGTGCTACAAAGGATGATGGCTACAATCTTTCTAACCAAGAAGCTTTGAGAAGCAGGATTAGGAATGAAAGGCCAATGGTATATTCTAAGTTTGATCTCAAGTCAGGATATTGGCAGATAAAGATCAAAGAAGAAGCTATACCATTGACAGCATTTACAACGCCAGTTGGCTTGTTTGAATGGCTAGTGATGCCATTTGGACTCAAGAATGCACCAGGAATATTCCAGAGAAGAATGGATAAGGCATTCAATAGATTATCACAGTTTGTGGCAGTCTATATAGATGATGTACTCGTATTTAGTAAAAATACAGAAGAGCATATAAAAGATTTGCAGCAGGTGGCTGAAGTGTTTAGAGAAGAAGGGATGATACTTTCAGAAAGAAAGATCATTTGGATGCAACCAAAGATAGAATTCTCGGGATTGCATATCCAAGGAAGTGGAGAAAAGCTTCAACCGCATATTTCAGAAAATCTACAAACTTTCCCTGATGAGCTTACAGATCGTAAGCAAATACAGGTGTTTCTCGGTATACTAAGTTATGCCAAAGCATACATCAAAGATTTAACAAAAATCTCAGTTCCAATACAGAAAAAGGTATCCAGTAAGGTACCTTGGGATTGGACAGAAAAGGATTCTGAAGTAATCAGAATTCTGAAGCAGAAAGCACAGAACCTCCCAGAATTGGAGTATCCAGATGGGAGTGAAGATCAGCTTATCTTAGAAACAGATGCATCAGACTCAGCATGGGGATGTATCTTAAAGATAAGTAAAAACCATAATGATAGTATCAGCAGATACTGGAGTGGATGTTTTAACAAGGCAGAGAAGAATTATCCTGTCCATGAAAGAGAATTGCTTGCTGTCCTTAAAGGAATTAGGGATAACGAGCTTTTCTTGGGAAAACCTTTTACTATAAGAACAGATAGTTCTTATATAAAGAATTTTATGAGAATTAAATTAAAAAGGTTTACCCAGGCACGACTTGTACAGTGGAGGAATGAATTGCAATATTATAACTTTAATATAGAAAATATTAAAGGGAAAGACAATATCATTCCAGATGCACTAACTCGCTATTTTGACTCTTGTAGGTGCAATGGCAGAAAGTAGCAAATCAAGAAGATGCCCTGTTTGCATAGATAATCATTCTGTGGCAGAGTGCCCGATTATCAGAGCAATGAATGAAAGGGTTGATCGACTTGAACAAAGGAAGGGGATTCTAGCAGAGAATAACCTTCAGAAGAGGGGATCTTCATCCAGGAAGGTTGAAAGATCAGAAAGCACAGGTTCCTCAGCAAGAAAAGCTGAAAAACCAGGAAATGCATCGAAGAGACCTCTATACAGTAAGTCTAAGGATAAAAGCCATATTTAATGCTTTGTATGTGGTCAAAAAGGCCATTACAACACTCAATGTGTGGATAATCCGAGGAACAGAAAGGCTCGGAAGAACCAGAAGGTTGAGACGAATGAAATCTCTAGAGGAAGAGAGAAAACCATTAAGAGTTGGGCTGATCATGTAGATGAAGAACTTAAGAAGCATCAAAGGTCTCAGAAAGAACCTCAATGACAGAATGTTCAGGAAGAACAAGATCAAGAAAGTCTAGATGATGAGACAGATGAAGAGCCCAATCCAGCAAAGGAGATATGGAAATATTTGCAAAGGATTCCAAATATTTCAAGAAATTTGTCCACAGCTGTTTATAATCTGATCCAGAAAAGTAAAGATGATCGGATATTCAAAAGAGGTCTGAACCATGTTTTGGACATGCTTGAAGAATCTGAAGATCTTATGGAGGATTATAAAAAGATTGATCGAGATATGATCAGTATGATTATCACTGAAGAGATCAGGCTGAAGGTCCATGTTTTAGGACTCCTTGAAAAAATTAGGAGAATCAAGGAAACAGGAATGGAAGAATATCCAGTTTTGAAGAGGTTTTGGAGAATGTCAGGAATAGGGATTCCAAAACTCCATATACCAGATACGGCATTAGAACCAGAAGAGTTCATTGAATGCCAGAAAGCTTTCAGCATGGGAGCAGTACAGTTTTTGGGATTTAAGAAAATAAATTCCACATTCAATTGGGTACCCAGGATGGTCAGAACAGTTCTGAACAATGCATATCCATGTTTGTTATGGTGGGTTGCACATATTGAACCTATCAGATTAGCGGACAGAGTGGTTATGCTATGGAACTTGTACCCAGGGCACTGGACTAAAGGACCTGTCCAGAAAGCATTCGAAGACTCGCAGTTTAGCGATGAAGATTGGCTAGAGTTCAGCTTGAACAAAAGTCATTATGAACGTATCCAAATTGCCTGGAGCATTTATCTAACTGAATCAATATCAACAAGTAAAGATTGTATATTCTTTTCAGGAGACAATGTGTTGGTCTCTATCAACTCTAGAGACATGCAACATGCAGAGATGACACATCTGACAGACTTCGCGGTGGAGGCAGACACGATTCTTGAAGAACTCAAGACATGGAAGGGACATAAAGAAGATATCTTTATTGTCAGAGATCAAATCCAACGCGCCATCAAAGAATTTATCAAAATGAAGGAGTCAGAGAGAGAAGTCTTAGTTGGAGAGATGATTGATGCTCTATACGACTTGGAAGGATTCTAGGCGCTGATCCAGACACGCGTCATACCCGGCATGGACGAGTGGATCACATCGAACATGTCATTTATATAATTTGTATTTATTGTAAAAGTGTGCGGTGGAAGTTTCACAGTAGTGCGGTACACCTTTTGCTTTTTCTTCTGCTTTTACTTCTGCTTTTGCGTGTCCTGTATCGAGTCAGCTTCTCGGGCAAGTTGAGCCCAGAGGCCTATATAAGGGACCTCTGACCCATTTGTTCGGAGAGGTGATTTGAAATTGAAATCAGAATGATTTCAGAAATTCTCTCTCTACCTTCTCTCTAAGCCTTGCGGCCTTTTTCACTCCAAAACAAAAAAAACAAAAAGGAAAGTAGAAGGAGGAAATATATATTGCATCGATTTAAATGTCAAAAACATTGTGGAAAAAATCAAGTTAAGATGCCCATAATGGTATTTTAATAAAAAAATAATTTTAGAAGACATATATTAACAGCTAAACAATCATTGGACCACATGGTACGTGGCAAATAAAGATTGCAGCTATAAGGGGGCACGGACATAGAACCAAACAAATATATGTTGCATTAAGGGGGTAGGGACATAGAACCAGATAAATATATGGAATATACAAATGAAAATAATGGTCCCTTTGAAATTATTGCACCAAATTAAACAATTTCATCATTTAAAATTCATACCATGATATTTTTTAAGTGAAGAATATTAATTTTAATCCAAAACAACTATTTACTCTTTGAACACTTCCGTTTTACAAAACCAATTTACAAATAATTTACATCAGTTCAGGGATGAGGACAAATACAAAGAAAATCTACTAATGTCTGCAAAGTACTCATGGGAGACTATACCCTAAGACCTGCCCAGACCCCTCAAAAAGGTAACCACTAGGGGACTCAATTTCAGAATAAAACCGAATAAAAAATAATCAAATGGTTATACTAAAAAGAGTTTTTGTTGGTAAAAATATAATTTGGTTGGAAACCAAAAAAATTTGGGTAGTTTTGGTTATTAATTTTAATAACCGAAAACCGAAAAAATAACTGAATTTATAATTTTTTATTTAATTTAATTTGATATTTTAAATGAGCTATGAGATTCAATATAAGCATAAAAAATAAAATAATTTTTTGTATAAATTTATGTTAGTTTTAGAATAATTTTTTTTTATAAAACTCATGGATTTATTTACAATCTCAAGTTTTTGTTCAACGTGGTTAAGAGTGATGATTGTTTCTTTACATATTAGTTAACTGAAAACTGAAATAAAAATAACTGAATATATAGAGTGAATTAATAAACAATATAAAAAAATAATAAAAACAGTTATTGGATTTAGTTATTATAATGATAATTGGAAAACCATGTGATTATGGATTTTAAGTTTTAGTTACACCGAAGCCTAAATTACCCACCCCAAACTGTATCACCAAAGGTGCATATAGAAAAATCCTACTGCACATGAAATAAAAATAAAAATAGGCAACAATACAAAAACGTCTGTGTGGATTGATTTCAAATAAAGTTACTAAAATTGGTTATAAAAACATGAAACCTATTCAGGTTTTTGCTCAAAATCACAGGGCTTCAAAAGAGTAAATACTGGGGATATGCTCCAAGCCGGTATACATCTGATGTATTTCATGCCATATCATATGGTACAATCAATACTATACATGTGACTTTTAAAATCACGCAAATTGTAAAAAAAACGTTTTTAATCATAGTGAGGATAAAGGCGATACTTTACCCATGCTAAAAAAAACGTTGATAAAGAATACCCTTTATCAACGCTTTATTTAGGGCTGATAAAGCCCTACCTGGTATGGTGTTTATATAACAACATACCTAGAAGAAGCAAACCTGCAATTTAAACACAACACGCCCAGAATCAAACTGGAATTTAAACAACACACCAGAAGAAAACCTACTATATACATTTAATTGACATCATGAATACAAAACTGTCAGCCCATGGTATATACAAAAATAAACACATTATATTTACATGTCAAACAAAATGTTTTATATAATTACATATACAATTGTCCAACAAACATTCTAAAACATTAATATTTCATTTTTCGACGTCCGTGATCCCCTCTAAAAAATCTCCGCCCATGTATCAGTTGCCAAACAAATCATCGCAACCCGAGAAAAAGATTTCATCTATATAATAAAACAAATATTATGTTAGTAATACTATAAAGAAATAAATTAAACATTAATATGAAATAACACATTAATAAAATGTCAATATTTAATAAAAAATGACACATGTAGAGTTATACTGGCAGCACCATACATCCTATTGAGGTGGGGTTGATTCCTACACGTTACAAATGAGTTATGGATCATTACCCTAAAATATCAAAGCAATCCGAATGCGTTTGCTCAGTTTTGAGTATCTCACTTGTTCTTTTACTAAAATTAATGTCAATTTTAAATAATGACACATCTGAAGTTATAATGGCTACACTATTCCTCTTATTGAGGTACAATTGAATCCTACACATCACAAATGACTTATAGATCATTGTCATAGAGTATCAAAACAATCCGAATATGTTTCCTCGGTTTTCACTATGTCAGTTGCGTTTTCTTACTAAAATGTAATTTCAAAAACACGCATTATGAGTCATACCAGTTGCACCATGCGTCGGTTTGACATGATATTGCTTCATACACGTCACAAATTACTTATGAATCACGTTGCTAAATTATCAAGACAATCGAAGTGTGTTTTCCTAAGTTTCAATGAGTGACACGTTTTGAACTAAAATGTCAATTTTAAACTCATAACGGACACTTTGAGTCATATCTGTCACACTGTGCGTCGAATTGAGGTGCAGTTGACTCCTACACGTCATAAATGACTCATGGATTGTTGTCCTAAAGTATCAAAACAATCTGAAGGCGTTTGCTCAGTTTTCAGTATGTCACTTGTTGTTTTTGCTCAATTTAATGCCAGTTTTTAAATAAAAAGAGACACTTTGAGTAATACCAGTCACACCGTGCGTCGTATCGAGGTGTGCTTGATTCCTACACTTCCCAAATCACTAATAGATCATTTTTCTAAAATATTAAAACAATCTGAACGTGTTTGCTCGGTTTTTAATATGTCACATGTTGTTTTTACTTAAATTAATGCCAATTTTAAATAAAAAGAGGCACTTTTAGTCATATCGGTCACACCGTGCATCAGATTGAGATGAGGTTGACTCCTACACATCACAAATGACTCATGGATCATTATCGTAAAACATCAAAACAATCCGAATGTGTTTTCTCGGTTTTTAGTATGTCACTTGTTCTTTTCGCTCAATTTAATGTTAGTTTTAAATAAAAAGAGTCACTTTGAGTAATATCGTCCACACCGTGCATCGTATTGAGGTGAAACTGATCCCTACATGTCACAAATCACTAATATATTGTTTTCCTAAAATATCAAAACAACCATAATGCATTTTCTCAGTTTTCAGTATGTCACTTGTTGTTTTTTACTTAAATTAATGTCAATTTTAAATAAAAAGAGACACTATTAGTCATACCGGTCACACCGTGTGTCAAATTAAGGTGAGGTTGACTCCTACATGTCACATATGACTCATGGATCATTGTTCTAAAACATCAAAATAATCCTAATGCGTTTGGTCAGTTTTCAGTATATCACTTGTTCTTACTTAAATTGATTCCAGTTTTAAATAAAAAGAGATACTTTGAGTTATACCAGCCACACCGTGCATCATATTTAGGTGAGACTGATTCCTACACATCAAAAATAAGTAATAGATCATTTTCATAGAGTCTCAAAACAATCCGAATATGTTTTATCGGTTTTCAATATGTCACTTGTTGTTTTTACTTAAATTAATGTCAATTTTAAATAAAAAAGAGACACTTTTAGTCATACCAGTCACACCATGCTTCGGATTGAGGTGTAGTTGACTCCTACATGTGACAAATGACTCATGGATCATTTTTCTGAAGTATCAAAACAATCTGAATGCGTTTTCTTGGTTTTCAGCATGTCACTTGTTTTTACTTAAATTGATGTCAATTTTAAATAAAAAGAGACACTTTTAGTTATACTAGCCGAACCATGTGTCATATTGAGGTGCGACTGATTCCTACAAATCACAAATGACTTATAGATAATTTTTCTAGAGTATCGATACAATCCGAATGCATTTTCTCAATTTTCAGTATGTCACTTGTTTTTACTTAAATTAATGTCAATTTTAAATAAAAAGAGACACTTTTAGTCATACCAGTCACACCGTGCATCAGATTGAGGTGCAGTTGACTCCTAAACGTTACAAATGAATCATGGATCTTTTTCTTAAAGTATCAAAATAATACGAATGTGTTTTCATGGTTTTCAATATGTCACTTGTTCTTTTTTCTCAATTTAATGTCAGTTTTAAATAAAAAGAGACATTTTGAGTAATACCGACCACACTGTGCATCGTATTGAGGTGTGACTGATCCCTACACGTCACAAATCACTAATAGATCATTTTTATAAAATATAAAAACAATATGAATATGTTTTTTGGTTTTCAGTTTTTCACTTTTTGTTTTTACTTAAATTAATGTCAATTTTAAATAAAAAGAGACACTTTTAGTCATACCGGTCACACTGTGTGTCGGATTGATGTGCGGTTTACTCCTACATGTCACAAATGAATTATGGATCATTTTCCTAAAGTATTAAAGAAATCCGAATGCATTTTATTGGTTTTTAGTATATCACTTATTTTACTTAAATTGATGTCAGTTTTAAGGATAACATGAGCATAAAGATGTAAGAAGGTGATATTAACATTAGAAATTCATACCTTGTATATCATAGATCATAATCATGAGTCATGGATCAAAGCATGGTAGTTCAGAAGACATAAATATTAAAGTATCAACGAATATTATAAACTATAAACATACACTTCGAGTTATATCTTCAGGCTATTTGTGTACATTCTTTCATCAGGTATTCTGCCCATTCATTTATGAGAACATCTATATCATCTTGTGAATACGAGTCTTTTCGACAGTAATAATAATACAGAAAAATATAAATACAAAAATTATTAATAATTATTTTAAATGAAATATTAATTATATTTGAAAATACCTCTTCAGGGATTCTGGTTTGTTCATGGAATATGATCTCTCTCATTAATTTACAAACATAATAACCGCAATCTTTTCCATTGGTTTTTTTCAAGAATTACAGAAACATTGAGGAGAATAAGTAATTTTTTTTAATATGTGTCTTGATAGTGAAATCTTATTATATATACCTAGATATTTATTCACTCGTAGTACTTGTCTTCATCCTTATCCTTAGCCCTTGGCCTCATTTCTTTTTTCAGACGATATTGATACAACACCCTATCATAACGGAATCCCGCAACTACAAAATAAGGCTATAGCCATGGTTTAGAACCATGGATATAGGCCCAAAAACCATGGCTATATGTTATAGCCATGGTTTGATGAACCGTGGCTGGTATTTTCATGGCTATAGTGTAAAGGCTATAGCCATGGTTTGAAACTGCGACTATAGACCTATATCCACAGTTCAAACCATGGAAACAGACTTACAACAATGGTTTTCAAACCATGGTAGAAGCTTAGGCCACACAAGTCCTATAGCCACGATTCCAAACTGTGGAAAAAGCCTCCCTATTCTATAAAAAAACAGCACAGTTCACCTGGTGCTGGCTGTTGAGAGGATGGTATAATGCTGCTGGACATGATGATAGGTGATGTGTAACACTGCTGGACATGATAACAAGACTGTATAATGCTACTGGACACAATACAAGGTGATGTGAAGCGGGTCTGTGCAGTGGGGGTGTGTATATAATGCTCGATTTCCAAATACAAGTCCAATTTGGGACTCGTATCTCTCATGCTACAACATAGTAAAATAAACCATGGTGTAGAGGTAATTAATGGGAGTATTGGTGGCGCTGGAATATTTTAGGTTTCCATAATACATACGAGATATTTATGTTGAAGACCCACTATAAGCGTAGATATTCATGCAATAGACACACCTTATTTCATAGAGGTTATGAATTTAGAATAAGTAAAAATTTTATGGATCACCATTCTTACATGAGTCTATGCCATATTAATTTTCCCAAGTTGTATTCATTTTAGTGTGTAACAAGATCATATCATAGATCACGGGTGGTTTACGAAGAATATCATGTTGATATGATAGAGATATTAGATGCAAGGTGGATTTTGTGGATCTAGTCAAACACATGTTTCTATGACGTTGTATTATTTACCATGTTCTCACCCAACCTAATATAGTGATGTTTCACCTTAGTAGAAAGTACCATGTTGTAGTGATTTCAGAAAGGGTAATTTCATGCCGTAGAATAGAATAACATTCCAAATCCAAGTAGTTTCAATAAAATTGTAGTTTCTAATAGTGACTAAAAGAAGATGAGTTATTTCATCAATTTACAAGTGATTAATTGATTTTAATTTGCACATTAATATCCCATTAACTACATGGTATACTTGGATACAACATAGTTAATGAAAATTCAATCCCAACAATTAAATTGAAATTAAATAGAGGTATTATCTTTAAATATTCTATTAGCAGTTTCATAAGACAAAAAATAGATAGAGATATAAAGAGGGTGAATATTTAGGATCAAGAATTTAGATTAAGAAAAATGTGTCTTTCCAATGAGTGGTAGGATGTCATGAAGAATTGGCATCCTTTTAACATTGAGCTAAAAATTAGAATAACGAGTTTGATTGATATTCTCAAAACCAAGTGAAGATGTTCTAGGGGAATTAAGGAACATGTAAGGTGTTTCATTGAGGTTTCTTCACAGAGGTGATAGAGAAACCATATGAGATTTCAAAAGAGTATCTATTCATACTAGAATACAGAAGACAAGATAGTCTTTTGGGTGAAGAGACCTATATGTTCATGAACTGTTAAGGATATAAATACCATTAGATGTTATCCAACAAATTAATTCTCTAGGAAGTTACCCTTGGGATGTATTGAAATGTATTCTTACTTTGTAAGGAATTGAGTATGGCCATAAGAGTTCCTGATCCCAAACCATTAAAGATATATGAGATCTTAGTGATTTTAGTGAATAGTATATCACCATTGCATGCTCCCCCCTACATCACCATTGCATTCTCTCCCCTGCAGACCCCTCTGCACCCCCTGCATAACCCCCTACACACCCCCTGCACACCCCCTGCACCCCCTGCACCCTCCCCATACCCCTTGTAACAAAACCCATCACACCCCTACCCTACCCCCTCCCCTACACACCCCTTTTGCCCCCTGTACCCTCCCCTTTCCCCTTGGAATAGAACCCAACACGCCCCCCTCCCCTTGCCCCGAGAACCCCTTCCCACCCCTTCCCACCCCCTACCCACCCCCTTGCACACCCCCTTCCCACCCCATGCACCCCCTGCCCACCCCTCCCCCTTGCACACCCCTCTTCCCACCTCCCCTACCTCCATCATACCCCCTACCCACCCACTGCACACCCCATGCATCCCTGCACACCCCATGCACCCCTACATACCCCCAACACACCCCTTGCACCACCCTTGTACCCCCTTTACCCTTGCAACTTAACCCAACACACCCCTCCCCCTGCCCCCAGCACACCCCCTGCCCACCCCCTGCCCACTCCATGCACCCCTTCCCACCCCTCCCTCTTCCCCCAACACACCCCCTGCCCACCCCCAGCCACCCCCTACCCACCCCCTGCCCACCCCATGCACCCCTGCACACCCCATGTACCCCTACACATCCCATGCACACCCCTTGTACCCCCCTGTACCCTCCCCCACCCCTTGCAATAGAACCCAACACACCCCTCCCTCCTGCCCCCAACACACCCCCTTGCACACCCCATGCACTCCCTACACACCCCCTGCACTAAAGTCATTTGACATCATAACACTGGGCTATTAGGGGAGAACAAATCCTCAAGTGTTAGGCCTAAATTCTTAGATGGCATTGGGAATGTAATAAATGTTGTATTCACAGTAGGATTAGAGAATGTGGATCTAGATATAATTGTTTATCCTATGAGAACATGAATCAAGCTATGTGTTATCCTTATATTAGTGTCCTTTCTACACATTTGGGTACACATGAGAAAATATAATGGTTTTCCCTAGTTTAAGACTATAAGAGAATACATTACATAAAATAGTAATCCCATACACTTGGAACTCATAGATAGACATTTCCTTGACAAAGCTACTGGTTATTAAAAAACAAGTTTTTAAAATAATCAAGCAATTATGGAAACAACTTTTTAAAAAAATCAAGAAATTATAGAATTAAAATTAAAGGGTTAGGAAAAGGCAACCTACCTCAACCTCAAGGTGCACTGTATATGAAACTTTACATATATAAGGACACCTAACCCCTATGTACATATTTTCATGGCCAAATATGCATAAGAGAGTCCTTAGATATATGTTTATACTTGCATATACCCCTTTATAATTACACATGGATTCATTTTTCATATATATAGGAACAACTAGACCCAATATATATATTCATACTTCCATGAGTGAATATATATAAAGGGGGAAATTATATATTTATATTCCTTCCGATGCATACACATGTAAGCCTTCGTCAACAACAACTCAAATCCACCTCAATGAGATTCAAAACACACTATAAAGATATAAGGAACCCAAAAATCACTAAATCCCTAATTAAAATTGAGCCAAATAATAAAAACGGAATAAACCTTACCCAAATCCGATGTTAAACTCACTGTCTTCAATAGTGGTAGATAGAATCGACCTCATCCTAAGAAACCATATGTAAAGAAATAGTGGGAAAAGAAATGACATATAACTACTTCTTATATGTATGTGATTAGAGTGTCAAGTGTCCATGATAAATGATACATGAATCCATAACCAACAATGAAAAAATAATATTCAGATTGATATGTACATCCCAATACGAAATAACATGATCATTAATAAAGGCTTTTTGTTCGAATTATCTCATCATATGAGTTAAAAAATCCTTCTTTAATTTATAATGTAATGAAAATTCATTTTTTTTTTCAATTTCCATCATATAGTGGGACATTCAAAGTTATACACTTGGTAGAAAATTCATATGCATTGTCACACCAAGTCAAATGTTGGGAATAAATTAAACTTCTATCAGCACTTAAATGTGAGAAATAGGGATGAGACATTGTTCTTAACCTAGAAAATCCATTACTTGAGACATTGTTTTCAACTCAGTCTTCAATAATGAAGCCCCAAAAAATATTATATAATGAGTAATAATGAATTAAAAAAAATCTCATAATGTTTCTTGGCATTTAAAATAATGAAAATTAGGTCTTCTCTTTCTCACAACAAGTATCACCTCATTGGTCTGCTTTTTATTTTCTTAATCTTCTTCTTCAATACACAATGAATCCTTCCTTCACAACATAATATTATATTTCTTTTTTATTTTTATTCAAGATATTTAGTTAACTCAACACACTCTTCTTCTTCCTTAAGAGGTTATCTATCGGTTCTCTCTTTGTTATATTAAAGAGTTACAGGTGCTCTTGGATCACTAACTTCTATATCGAAACTCACTTCTTTTATCGATCGGTGTATATTATTCTAGAAAATTCCAGTTTTCTTGAGAGGCTCACTTGATATTCATATTCATGTGCCTCACAAATTTTCTAGGTTCAATTTTCATATTACCATAAATAGATATATCTTATCATATACATATAAAGAAATAAATCACCCCATGATCATACATATCACTTATAAAGGGAAACACATGGTTTTTTATCCACTTCTCATAAACTACATGTCTCTAGTTTATTTATAAAAATTTCCCTTTTATTTTTCTTATCAATTACCATGGATGAATAAATCTCACTTTGACTCCAGTATGCTTGAGTTTTCTTCTCTTCAAAAAATAAATCCATAGTAGCTTCACATAAAAAACTATTCACAGGTTGTATAAAAATATAACAGTAGCTTGTAGTGAGGATCTCCTTATTCATTTCTTGAGAGCTTCCCATAAAAACATATATATATCTCAGCATGAGTTTGTAAACAAAAATAATAACTTATCCTATATTTTATCACATTTCCAACTTTATTCACAAATATTTTGTGATGTTTGTGACCATAAATCATATAACTTGAATTAACACAATGCATTTCCAGATTTTAGGAAATTTGGAATTTTCATCTCAGGCTAGAGTAAATTCCTAGCCTTGCATCTCAATTAGATTTGATCTTATTTGAATCAATTATGATGATCAAATTATAATTCACTCATTCATCTCAAATCACAATGATTTAAGATATGATGAATAACTCAATCATCGAATCAACTTCATCGATATTATTCTTAAAAAATCATGATGTTTTTTTTATTTTTTATCAAGAATATCTTTCACTTGATCTTATTCAAACTCAAGCTATTATAATTTCTAATCATAGCTTCATGGTGTTTTAAAATCGATCAAACATCATAAGAATCATCTTATATGGTTTCCTCTTAAGAATATATATTATAAAAACATTTTTTTCATATAGTATAATCCTAAAAATTCTTCAAAGTTTTGAATTCTTATACATAACAGAAGTCTTATATAACACTAGTAGAATTCATGTTCATAAACTAGAAAGTATTACATGGGCTCTATCCAGGTCATAAATTATAGTTTAAAGTCATACTTATTGAATCATATTCATACAGTAAAAGTCTTATGGGACTTCAAAGTTATATAAAACATGATAAAATTCTTATATGGGGACTTATAGAGTCATACAATAGGACTTCCAAAGTCATACACTTGGTAGGAAAGTCACACACACTAACTCACTATGTAATATACTAGCCATGAAGTCATATGATTGGACTTATAAATAAATACACTAGATCAAAGCATCATTTTGGAACTTGAAAAGTCTTATGCTCATAGTAGACTTTATGCCCTTTTCATTTTTCTACTTCTCTTCCATAAATTCTAGACATCTTCAGACAACTCTAGAACTTCTTCAAATCAACCTTGGTCATTCTCAAAGCTTTATAATCATCTTATAATTGCTCTAAATAATTAATAGAATTATAAAAAAAATTAAAACTCATTTATTAAGTATTTAAGTCCCTTAGTAGCATGTAAATACTCAATTAGAGTATTTCAATGAGCTCCACTATCCTTGAATTTTTAATCTTCACTTCATCAATATAAAAACTTCATAGGTTAGAAACCAACTTTCATAAGGGAGGTGTAATCCAAACATGAAAACCACTGGATATGAATCACTTCGATGAATGTGTTCTTATCAATATGAATTAAATAAGTGGAGAGGGAGGGGCTAGTGAAGGGTAGGGGGAGGGGAGGGGTTGGTGTAGGGAAGGGGGGGAGGGGGAGTGGGGATGGTGTAGGGAAGGGGGGGATGGTGCAGGGTAGGGGAGGGTGAGGGGCTGGTGCAGGGGTGCAGGCTAGTGTAGGGGGAGGGGGAGGGGTTGTTGTAGAGAAGGGGGGAGGGGGAGGGGATGGTGCAAGACAGGGGGGAGGGGGAGGGGGATGGTGTAGTGGGGGGGGGGGGGGGGGGCAGGTGCAGTGCAGGGCAGCGGCGGAGGGGTTGGTGTAGGGATGCAAGCTGGTATAGGGGGGAGAAGGAGGGGCTAGTGCAGTGCAGGGGGGAGGTGGAGGGGTTGGTGCAGGGAACAGGGAGGGGAAGGGGGATTGGTCCATCAGTTTCCATAAAAAAACAAACAAGTTTAAGCACAAAAAACTAAACAATCATAACACTCTAAAAGTGATTTGTAGATTTTTGGGTCTTACTGGATACTATTGGAATTCTATCAGTGTATATGAAAATATTGTCAAACCTTTGACCGATTTAAATAATAAGGATGGTTTTATATAGACTCTAGAAGTTGATCATGCATTTGAGAATCTTAAAAGAGGCCTGATTTTAATTTACTACTATATTTACAAGATTATCAATAGTATTTCAAAATAGAATGTGATGCATCTGGAAGAGGGGACGACGTTATGATTTTATAAAAGGGATGTATAATTGCTTATTTCAGCAAGGCCTTGGTTGAGAAAGATCTCTCAACATATTCTTATGAAAAAGATGTTATGGATTTAGTTTTGGCTATATGTCATCAACGACCGTATTTTATGGGAAAACAATTCATATTCTATACAGACTATAAAGTGCTCAAACATTTTCTTAGTGAGAATTTCCAAGATGGTGGTAAAAAATTCTAAAAAGTGAGGTTAGTTGGCTTAGATTTTGAAGTTTTCTATAAACCTGGGAAGCTTAATCATGTTGTAGAATCCCCGTCATTTATGGAAACTAAAGTGTTGGAAGACCCATTAATGAATAAGCTACCTGGGATAGAAGTTTCTGAGCCATTCTAGATGAATGTATATACTATTAAGTCATAAATTCAATAAGATACAAAACCTTCAAACATAATTGAATCCCTTTTTTAGAAACTAGACTCTAAACCTAGATACTTTTTTTGAGAGGGGTTATTGTTCTATAGGTAGGTTGGGTTTTTCTATATGATAAATATTCATTTTCAAGTTCCTTAACCACTACCATTCCTCAGATGTAAGAGGTCACACTGGTTTCCATAATAAATACAAAAGGGTGGAATCCAAACTCTTTTGGAAGGCTATGGCACATCATATTCTACAATATGTTTGAGAATGTGATACATGCTAGTGAAAAAAGTACCAGGATATGTCGCTAGTTAGCCTCTTGCGACCATTGTCGATTCTAAATTTGGTGTGAGACCAAATTTATATGGATTTTATTTAAATTTTACCTTGATCACACGACTATAATGTGATATTAGCCATCATATACAGACTATAAGAATTCACATTTTCTACTAATGTAACATTTAAACATTGTAAAGGTTGTTCGAGCTCCCAATGTGATTGTACCTAATTATAAGGAATTTTAATCATTAATAAAGTCTTTCCATATTTAAAATTTTTAAAATGTATGTGTATTGTGGGTTTTTTTATTTCAATTATCATCTCATTTGTTAGTGTCTATATTAACCCAACGTGTTACTTTTGGTCGTCATTTTTCTAATAATGCATTATTGGGAATCGATACTTTCTTAGTAGATGGATAACTAAATGATGCGTGGTTCACTATCTATTTAGGATGAAAATAAAGTGTGAACTTTAAAAACTGATTTTATAATTATGATGTCTTGAAAACTTAAAAAGGAATACTTTTTAAATTTCTCTATAGTATCTGTAATCTGAAAAATGCATGGTTGTCTGAGAATACTAATCTTTTAATCTTATGGAGTTAGATCACATGATTCTAAAATAAGTTTTCAAAATCACAGTTATCAAATTAGACAAAAAAAAATGAATGACAACAAATTAGAACATATCATAACATCAAACAACTGCAATAACAAATTATCATGAATAGACCATAACATCAACTGGAATAAAAAATTATCAAATAATCTAGAACAATATAAATTTAAACATTATTAGAATAAAAAATTCCCTTTAACTAAATTGAAACAACCTCATAACACTTCCATTTGAACTTTTCAAGAGTACTAATAAAATTACAACATATTTGTAATAATAATATATAAACCAAAATGATTCAATCAAAATAGAGGGGATCAATGAAAAATAATCCACACCTGAACATCGAGGATTAACACTACCATTTCTAGTAACATTACATGAAAACACATAGAGGCTTGTAAATCCATAGTATGAAATAATGAACCAACTATAAAATTACTCATCATGTAATTGTAGTGTTGATACTCACTTAAAAAGAGTACAGACTGAGCTTCCACTATGACACTGGTGGTAGCAAACCAATTAAAAATTATTTTTCATAGTAACCCACTGTCTGTAAAATGAAAATCCACAATTGATATTCGAGACTTGAAATTAAGCTATCAAGTTAAAGAAACATTAAATGAAATAATGAAAATGCATAACTTCAGGATTCAATAATATATGTGTTTCTGACGCTTTCCACCGAGGCTCGTGCATCTGTCACGTAGAGGACACGTTGCTGTTGCCCCGCATTCCCACTTTCCAAAGGTGGGTGGCATTCAATCGTTATTTAGGGATGTCAGCTCCTTGATCGAAACTAGGATGATGGGATATTAGTTCCTCCTTCCGTGGATTCCTCCTTGGAACATGTCACCTAGTCTGGGTCTCCCTCATAGATTTAAGACGAGGTCGTGAAACTCTTCCCGGTGCCATATCTCCATGGACACCGGTTAATAACACTGCTTCCATCAAGATGCTCCAAGGGGTCTGGACGGGGAAACAACCTTTGGTTAGGGGACTGGTCACGCTGAGGCATCATTGGCGTGTCTTAACACTGGGGAATTGGCATGCCTATCTTCTATCCCTTATTATAGGGCTTCTCCAGGGCACGGGAGCCTGAGGCATCCCACATAGAATGCGGGGAATTATATTCCATAGGCATGTATCTGAGGTCTTCCTCAGCTTCCCATTTTTAACACAGGGTATACCGCAAGTTTAACGTCCAGCGGAGACAAATCATACTGATCAGAACACTGAGAGTGGATCAGATTAAAGAACCCCCTGGAGGGAACACCGATGTTGGGGCCAACATGTGGGCGGCTTCCTGAATTCTGTGGAGTGGAATAAGGTGGCATGATCCCACTGGGATGTGGCGGCCCAGGTATGAATTAGGATGGGTGATGAAGTGAAGGGGCTTGAACCTCATGGAGGCTTCCTACGTACCATTCCTTGACATGTATCAAAGTCCTCATAGTTCGGGATGATGAGGTGGGACACTTGAAAGGGAGACCTGTGAGAATGAACACATAAATGGGTCCCAGAGGGGACAAAACCTCTGGTTTAGAGCATGAGCTTCCCGAGGTGCATGGGTTCGAGGTAGAGGTCAGGATGAGACATGGGTGCTGGGCTTGAACCTCATGGAGTATTCATATGTATCCCCATGGTGGGGAATCAAAGTCCGCATAGTTCAATGGAATACAGTTTAATGTCATGCGGGATGGGGCATTTGGGGCTTATGTTTTGAGACGGCCGAAGGATATGGGGTCGGTGAAGAGGGACCTGGGGTCTAGATGGATGGGGCTTACGCTCTGAGACGATGCATGGTGGTGGGGCTTACGCTCTGAGGCAGCCTAGAGTAATGGATTGGGGCTTACACTTTGAGGAGGTCCATAATGGTGGATAGATGGGGCTTACACTCTGAGGCGGCCCACAATGGTAGATAGATGAGCCTTATGCTCTGAGGCGGCCCACAATGGTGGATAGATGGGGCTTAGACTCTCAGGCAGTCCACAATGGTGGATGGATGGGGCTTACGCACTAAGGCATCCCACAATGGTGGAGAGATGGGGCTTACGCTCTAGGGCGGCCCACAATGGTGGATGGATGGGGCTTACGCTCTGAGGCGGCCCACAATGGTGGATGGATGGGGCTTACACTCTAAGGAGGCCCACAATGGTGGATAGATAGGGATTACACTGTAAGGCATCCCACAATGGTGGATGGATGGGGCTTACGCTCTGTGGTGGCCCACAATGGTGGATAGATGGGGCTTACGCTCTAAGGCGGCCCACAATGGTGGATGGATGGGGCTTACGCTCTGGCTGCCCACAATGGTGGATGGATGAGGCTTACGCTCTTAGGAAGCCCACAATGGTTGATGGATGGACGTGAAGGGGTCAGAACGACCGGGTGGTGGGCTTGAACCTCGTGGAGGCTTCCTACGTATCCCCGTGGCAGGGAATCAAATTCCATGTAGTTCGAGTGGTGCTGGCGAATCGACGTGAAAATGGACCGGGGGTCCGGTGGGTATTGGGCTTGAACCTCGGGGAGGCTTCATACGTACCATGCCTTAGCACAAATCAAAGTCCTTGTAGTTCGAGTGCACAGTTTAACGTCATGAGGGACGGGGGAATACAGTTTAACGTCATGTTGGATGGGGTTTGGTGTCATAGTCAATGCTTACTCTAAGCCCACAAGAGTCATGATCGGTGTGAGAAACAAGAGGCGGCAGAGACCGGACGATCACGTCGCGAAGGGTGCGTCCGTGGGAAGCGAAGAGGGGCTTACGCGTTGGGCGGCCCATGGTGCCTGGACTTACTCCAGGATGGATTCCCAAGGGCGACAAAGCGCATAGGGAGAGGGATTTTGGGACCGAATAAAGGAGGAGTCACACTTCCCATCATGCCCCCCACTGGCCCTGGCGGTGGGGAAGTACGGAGGTGCATGGGTGCTACCTTCCGCAAGAGGGGCTAGGGGATTACACCAAGGAGTCTGCCCTTCCCCGCAGACAAATTACACTTCGACAAGGAGGATATCATCCCATGTGGTGGGTGATCCCATCCCTGTGGAGATGAGCGGCGTTAAGAATGTCCGAGCTGGGGGGACCCTGCGTGCGAGGCACAGGGCCGGATCACAGTTTAACGTCATGTGTTGAGGACGAGGTTCTTGACAGTTTAACATCCTACATCTCGGATGAGGTGGGTTTACTCCACACCCCCAGGACTTACATGACCGGTACTCTCTTCTCCTTGTGGGAGGGAAGGTAGAGAAAATTCCGTTCTGAGTGGGTGTCACGGAGCGAACCATCGAGGGGTCCACGTTAGCTTGGATATGTGAAGAATCAATAGCTGTTAGTGTTCCTATGTGAAGAAGCATGAGGCAGAGCAACACAATGGGAAAAACCGCCCAAGGGACCTTGAGGTTACTTCGTATGAGTCTGGAAGGTTGTACGGGAAAACAGTGCATGGTGTGTATGCCCGGTGTGTGTGACCAGGGCATCGAGAAGGAGGAAATTGGGCGCCTACGCAGGGAGGCACCCGGGGAGCACCAAAGTGAGGGGTCCTGGGGGTTGCGCACAAAGAAATGGTTGGCGCGCAAAACACCGGGATGGTGCGTAATCGGGACAGAGGGCTTGCGCGCGACTAGTAGGATCGCGCACAAGGGATATTAATTCTGCACGAGTGGCAAAGGCCGCACCCAGCGAAAGGGATTGCACGCAATTGGACCGTTTTGCGTGCAATGGGAGGAATTGCGTGCAAGGGAAGGACCCTAAAGGGTATGGAATTCTGTTTTAAGCTAGTGGGATTACGCACAAAGGCGGATCCCGGGGTGAGGTTGCGTGAAAAGGATTAGTACCTGAAGGCCATCTTGCACACGTGGAAGTCCAATTTTGCACACGAGAGACGGTTCGAATTCCTCAATCCCAAAATGGAAGATATGTCCTTCTATTTATAGGCATCCGATGGTGCAGAATTCAGGGTGGCGTGCAAAATTTGCGCGCCGGAGGCGGTGACGCGGAATGTCAACTACGTGGGCGCGAAAGTATTTTTTTCCGGCACCAGGGACCCTTCATGAATCCCGGACCCTTTCCATGCGGCCCTACTTTTCCACGCGCATACCCCTTTTTTCCACGCAACAATTCCGGGCCCTCCAGACCGAGCCTCCGGGTGCGATATGACTTCGCTTCATAATTTCGAAACTTCCTTCAGTAATTACGGACTTTTCGGCGTCTACAAATGCCCCCCCCCCCCCTCAGAATTGGGTCGGCGAGGGGTCGCAACGATCAGATTCTGAGGGAAACGCTGAAACGCCGAAGTGTTGGGCTTCGTGGGCCCCCTGCACGCAAAAAATGGTGGGGGTGCGCAAAACGCCGGCTGGCATGGAATCAGCTTTCCACGCTGCACGGAACCCCAGCTTTTCCTATAAAAGGGGCCTTGGGTCCCATGCTCCGTACGCAAATTTCTCGCGCGATAGGCTCAGAGCTCTCGTGTGCGAAATTGCTTCTGCGCCTGCACATAAAACCCGCTTTGGCAGCGCGTAATTGCTCTGAGTTTTGGCTGTATTTATGCGCAACCCTGGGATTTTCCATGCCGACTTCTTCAATTTCATGCCCAAGTTCTGAATTTTGCACAACAAATTTAGATTCCATGCAACAATATCGAAGCACTTGGCTAGAAGAAGATGACCGCAAACCAAGTAGATGAGGGGGAATCTGCCACTCGTAGAGCTGAAATGCTGGCGAATGAGGAGGTTTATGCCACCAGGGTAGTTGTCTCGAACAACCATACTCTATTCAATCTGCTAACCCCCACCCCGAAGAAGTACCCTTTGTCCAACAACCTTCTGCTATGGAACTTTGACATTTTGGAGGAGGTTCCTCTGCCGGGCTTTGAAGTCGATACACTGCGGTCATGGGTGACCTGGGAGGATAACCTTCCCCGATACAATATCACTAACAATGGTCATCCTTCTAGAGAAAATAGGCACATGGATGTATATCTCGTAAACCTGAGGACTAGAACCATTGTTGGGGGTGATCCCATTGCGGAGAGTTCCCTGTCCCTCTACAACAGCATGTTCCGTTAGAGCATCATAGACGATACTAAGGGCTGGCTGCAAGATTGGGATTTGTGGTCCGGAGGCAACTTCATCAGTGAATGGGCCTGGGCGTACTGTGTTTTCCATACGTGTGACCAATTTGGGGCTGAGTTGTGGCACATTGGTCTGTTCGAGGCGGTGTGGACGTCGTAGTTCCACTTCTACCGCCAATCTAAGCTCAGGTCGGAGCTGTTCACCCGGTGGTCCCCTGACCCCAACACATTCCATATTCACCATGGGGAAGTTGGCATTAGCCTATGGGATGTCCACTACATCAGAGGTATCCCACTGGAGGGATATCAATATGGCGAGTTCCTTCCCCCAATGAACACCTGGGAGGACAGATCACAGACCCCCATGCTGACATGGCACCTACTAGAGCTGGCCAAAGAGAGTCTGGAGGTCAAGGACTTCCTGAAGGACATTGCCTACAAGGACTGGTTTAGCCTGTTCCTGGAGAAGGACCCGACGGTCAAGATGCCGGGATGGGGAAAACGGTGCCCAACCGCGGCTCAGAGGAGCAAGAATGGATCATACTGGAGGATCCTGGAGGTATGGAAATACCAATCATTGGGCTACCATGTTAATGAGGCCTGAGACCCGAATGTTCGATATGCCGGGTTCCTCGCCACCTTCCTGAGTGGGTGGCTCCTACCAGTGTGGGACACAAGGATGGGCGTCTGTCCAGCAACTCTAGTGATGGCGGGCACCATGGCCGCCAATAAAAGGTTTAATCTGGGGGTCTCCGTGCTGGCTAGGCTGTACGCCATTCTGGGACGCATCTCAATAGGGGGGTCGCCTCAGAGGGTATGTGGCCCCTTCCAGATCTTCCATGGCTGGGTGGCAGCTCATCTTGGCGAGTACACTTTCCCAAACTCCATTTGTCCTCCGAGAAATGACTTGTGACCATCTCTGCTGAACATTATCGGGGTCACGCCGATGACACTAAACGAGGAGGGAGTAAGGATCAGAATTGGTAACCATGCCAACTTCAACTTCAGCCCATCCCCCACCTTGACCGGCCAAATGGTAGACAACATGCAAGGCTCACTAATGTTGCAGGAATACTTCCAGAGCATCCGAGGCGGGGTGCTTGTGGCTCAGATTGACGAGAAGATCATCTGCGAGCCTTATGTGCCTTCCCGATTTTCCAGGCAGTTCGGGTGCCTCCAGCGAATGCCAAATAGGGTATTCACGGACATCTGGGAGGAGAGTAATCCCTTCATCCTTCACCAGATGTAGTCAATGTTCACAATTTATGGCTTTGGTGACTTCATTACCCTTCCTCCCACCAGGGCCGACGTTGGCCTATCAACTGAGTATGCAGAACACTGGGCCATCGCATACCCCGACGGGATTTTGCGCAAGCGAGTTCGGCAAATCGAGACTAACCATGTGGAACTCGGGTGATGAAAGAGAAGGCAAGGTTCCTCTAGAAGGATGAGACCAGGGGCGCACCAGGAAGCAAGTCCTACTCAGGCCGGGACCTCAGCAGCGGGGACATCACATGGTGTTGCTGCAACCTTGTTGCCTGGAGGAGGGTCATACGGTGCAGCCAGAGAACTGACCGGGAAGCACATAAGATACCTGCTCCAACCTTCCCATGATGCAATCTTCCCAGCACTATGGTCAGCCTGGTTAACCCTGCGGTAGTTGGTGAGCATCAAAGCTATCTAGTAGACGATAATGCGGGAGGAGTCCAGCTACCAGAAGTCGGGCTTGTCCGGATTTCTGACAGAGTAAACTTCCATCGGCGAAATGGATATCTAACGGACATGGACACATACGCATGACAATGGGGTCGGCGCGTGGAGCCACCTTTTCTGGTGAAAGTGATGCTCGACCAAGAACATGATCTGGAAATGATGCCGCTGGGAGAAGGTGACAGTGATGAGTCGGAGGACGATGAGATCAGAGAGGAAGTGGGAGGAGAAGAGGAAGGTGAAAGAGAAGGTGAGGGTGAAGATGAAGGAGAAGGTGAAGGAGAACCCTAAGGTGAGGGATCACAGGGGGTGCCCTACCAAGGGAGTCTCCAGGAGAGCGGTGAGATTGTCGGCTCTGACATAGTCATAACCAAGATACTTGAGGTATGCTTCAACCCTCATCCATCCTTGTATTCTCTTCCCTTTGCAACACATATCATGTATTCATTATCTTACTCAGTAGCACATTGGCACCAATCAAGCATCTCCAGTTGAAGGAGGGGAGGAAGCATCAATAGGGCTAGGCGGGACACCGACGCCCATTGTTGTGCTAACGAGTGCTGAGGGATCTCCTGTGACGACAACTCTTACAGCGAACAGAGCACCAGAGGTGGATGCCTTGGATTCCTTTAAGTCCCTTGCTTCGATGCCGATAATCAGTGCTGAAGAACTCAATTGACCAGGGTGCTTTATTTCTGTGCAGTGATCGCGTCATTGGGGGCTCGTCGGGCCACCGAGCTCGGGCCATCCGTGAGTGAATTAGTGGAGGACGTATCGCCTACTCTAGAACATACTTTCCAAACTGAGTCAGCCCCGAAAATTGGTGAGCAGGGGGCGATGGACATCAGTGGTGATGACATTGGAGTGAGGACAGAAGCTGACAAAGGCACTGATGTTGTCGGGGCGAGAGAGGAAGGTTGCCTAGACGTCGATGATCCTATTCCTTAGGAAGGCATCGCTGAGGCAGATCCTGCTACTGACCTGCTGGCTGTCTTCCCTATATACCGGCCCGCTGATCCTGAAGAAATAGATGATTCAGATTCAGAAGTAGCCAAGGAGAGCTGGATGACATGGTTTAAAGGGTGGAAGTGCATCCAGCATTTTCTCAGGCAACCTCAGATGGATTGGCTGAGTCAGATGGGATCGCTCCAAACCTGGATGCGTTTCCTGTGTGCCAGAGGGGATGATGCTCAACGCCTTCATATGAAGGTCTGTGATTACATGGCTGAGAAGATACATGAGAGCATCCAGAGCACCGACATTGCCCAGTGTCGGGAAGAATCGGTGAGCACCCGAGCGTTCCTGAGGGCGGAGCAGGAAGTCCGATGCCTCGAAGAGTAGGAGAAAGAGAAGGAGGACTTCATTGCAACATGCTCTGAGCTCATGGAGCAACTGATGGCCCAGCTGGCTGACGCCCAAGAACAACTGATGGAGGCGAATCACCAGATGACCGTGCATCAAACTGAATAGGCGCGGGCACAAGCTAGGATTGGCGAACTGTGCTCTGCGGCTGCTGATGAAGAGAGAGTCTTCAGGGGGCGGGAAGTAGTCCCAGAGGCCACTAGCTAGAGGGTAGCAGCATTGGAAAGATCTCTCCAATTGGCTGACCCTTGAGGGTCCTTTTTTGGCCATCTCATGAACTTTTTTCTTCCAATGTATGGACAAATCCATTTATCTGTACCTTTGGTTTAACATGCTCATCCCTAACCCCGAAATAAATAACAATGCATCCCCAAGATCATGTGGGTCATACCCAATGTGAGAAACAAAGGATGCTCGTATTATCATTTCGTTCAATCGTGGGGGCGTCAACCAAGCTTCATGCATTCAAAATCGAGCCCGGATTTCCGAGGAGAATAGGGAGGCCCAGTTGAAGGGGGGGGGACCTCAAACGGATAGATGTATCGTCTTCTCAATGTAATCTAACGCACGAGCAGGGCAATGCCAGGGGCATTGAAATCATCCTGAATAGAGGAGGATGGAAAATGTGAATCACGTTACCCCACATTCAGAACACAGTGAGGGCGGTGCGACAATGATGGATAACTTCTAATCATGTTCTAAACACAATACCCATGTTTCGTTAGCCTGAAATGGGGATGAAAAATGAGGTTTTACTGCTGACCATGTTCACAACACAGGACCTAACTCAAATATCATCCATCAGTATTCTGGAATGTTGGCCTAGGACAGCAGGTGGACCATAGGTCAAGCATCCATACCATTAGGGGGTCCCTTCAAACGTGATAAGATTTTCAGAACATTGGCCCAGGATAGCAGGTGGACCATAGGTCAAGCATCCATACCATTAGGGGGTCCCTTAAAACGTGATCAACTTTCCGGAACGTTGGCCCAGGACAACAGGCGGACCATAGGTCGAGCATTGATACCGTTAGGGGGTCCCTTCAAATGTGAAAGAGGATGAGGATCCGAATAAAGGGGCATGCAAAGCGTGGAAAGTGAAGTGGTGGTTTGTTCAAACAAAATCCAACACTCTTGAAACTACGCCACTGCAATGAAAGCACATTAAGTGAGCGCATTAATCTGGTCATGGACCATTGCTACTCTAATACAGGACCTCTGGCGAGGAAACTGTTGCTTCCCAATGCCATTATGGGGCATCCTGAACTTGTTCAAGGCAAATGCTGCACTTACGCAACTCACCAGAGTGTCAGGTGAGAAAAGGAAGGGAATCACGACTCCCTGGGCTGGACCCAAGACAAAATGTTCGGGCATTCCTACGTATCCCATAAGGATGGGAACTAAGCCACACATAGTTCTAGAAAGAATCTTTGTTTAAGGTCTTAGAACTTGGACCAGGGACCTGCAAGGAAGGCGGGAAGCACATGACAAGGTGATTATGAAACCTGACATGAATGAGGATATAATCCAAACTTAACATGTGTTCCCTGTGGAAGTGTTCTGGTCAAGGGACCAAACACGAAGGTTAGGCTGGGCCCGTGGGGAAGTGCCCAAGCACTCCTACATATCCCATAAGGATGGGAATCAAGCCATACGTAGTTCTTGAAGGGTGGCATGGCACGGTATGGTACCTACGCAAAGGATGAAAGGGGCATGCAGGTCTATCCCTCACACCATAAAGAAGCGGCATTTGATGTATCTTGTTTTTCCTTGAAGGTGAATGAGATTTTTCTTTTTGAAGCGACAGGCCTAGGGTGAAAATTCCTGGAATCACCACAATAATCAAGCCATATACAGTCATTGACAAATGGTATGGTAAATGACCGATACCCAATGTGATGTCCTCTATAGAGAGGTCATCGCAATGCAGTGCCGTTTTTCATCGTGTGGCCGGGACGATATCATCACAGTTTACGGTCATGCGGTAGGACCAACCAGCACAGTTTAAGGTCATATGGATTAGACCTGCGGAAATGTGCATGATGTGATAAAGAATACCCGACGTGGATGATGACATAATTCCATACCATCACCATGCGCGTTTCGGGGAGAGGAGCCTCGAGCCAAGGGGCCAGCGAGGGTTTAAAGATCAAGGGGTAGGAGACACTAGCCTCCAGCTGAGCTGGGCCCGAAACGCAATGTCTGGGCGACCCCTCATTTCCCGTAGGGATGAGGGTCAAGCTATGCATGGTTCTTAGAGAATACCCAAGCCCATAATCTTAGTGCTTGAATCATGAGAGCCCTGAGAGACGCCGTAACACATCTTTGTCTGCTTGATGTGTGGAAGTGAACTGAGGGTTAGTGCAAGGAGTGTTGATATTCCACCTTGACACGATGAGGTGGAACATAATGTGAATCATGAAACCAATATTCAGGGCCTGAAGGAGTCGGCATGAAGACAGAGGATTACTGCTGACCATGTTCACAACACAAAATCTTATCACATTAGCCTAAAATGGGGATAAACAAATGAGCGTCGACCACTGACCATGTTCACAACACAGGACTTGTATCAATTTTTTGTCTGAAACCCTCAGGGGTGTTGTCCTGTAACGGTAGGAGAGCCCTTAGGCGTTGTATCTAGAATGATCTTGGGGGTCCCTCTGGGTGTGAAAGATAATGGGGGCCCAAATGAAGGGGAGCACGAAGCATAACAAGTGGACGAAACTTGCCTAAGTTGTATCTAACACTCCAGGTCCTAGACCAGAGTACTCTGAACACATTATAGTATCACTGAAAAGGGTCGGAGGGATCAGTTTGAGAGCATCCAAAAGATTTCGGATTCCCAGGAGAAGGGGGCATAGCACCAAAAACCCTGTACCACACCTATATATCCCCCTCATGGAGAGGGATAGGTCAAGAGGCCGAGGTGACCAGGAGATTGTGGGACCACTTAAGAGACGAGGCTGGACCTGAAACCTAGGTGTTCAGGAAGTCCTACGTATCCCATAAAGATGGGAATCAAGCCACACATAGTTCTTGAAGATGTAGTTTAACGTCATGCGGGAGGAGTATGCAGTTTAAGCTCGTGCTGGACTAGTATCCAGTTTAAGGTCATGGTGGACCTGAATCCAGTTTAAGGTCATGGTGGACCCTTGGGCAGTTTTAGGGTCATGCGAGACCATCTAGTTTAAGGTCATGGAAGACCATCCAGTTTAAAATCATGGAGGACCAAACAGTTTAGGGTCATGTCTGACCAAACAATTTAGGGTCATGTCAGACCAAACAGTTTAGGAAAAATACTGTTTGAGGAACCTGGCGTTGGTGGGTGGAGTTATACGCTCACCATCCATAGTCACCTGTGATTATGCACCATTGGAATAAACCTTATGGACAATGAAAGGTCCCTCCCATTTGGTCTCCAACTTGGGTGGTTTCCTTCTAGGGATCATTGACGCCCTGAGGGCCAGTACCAGGTCACCTTGTAGGAAGGAGCGGAGGCAAACCTTCTTGTTGAAAGCTCAATCCATCCTGCTCTGGTGCCTTTCTAGGTTGTTCAAAGATGAAGCCTATTCTCATCCAGTGCTTCCAATTCAGCTAGACAGATTTAGGAAACTCTATCCGGTGCTTACTGGTCGTAGACCGCTGTGCGCAATGAGGGAAACTGAATTTAGATGGCCAGGACGACCTCAGTTCCGTACATAAGGGAATACGGGGTCACCTGGGTGGAATTACGAGCCATCGTCCGATAATCCCAGAGGGCATTGGGGAGCTTATCCAGCCAACTCTTCTTATTTTGACCAACCATATTTTTCAGAATGTTAGAGAGGGTTTTGTTAAACGCCTCGATCTGTCCATTTGCCTGCGCATGATAGCAGGAGGTATGGTTAGAGCGAATATTGTACATGGAATACAATTTCTTCAGCTCGGCTGCCCGTAAGTTGGTGTCATTATCAGTGAGGATAGCGCGAGGTACTCCAAATCGGTAAATGATATTGGAACCCATGAAGTCGGCGATAGAACGGGCTTTGACTTCCTTGAGCGGAATTGCCTCTGCCCACTTGGAAAAGAAATCCGTAGTGGCCCGAATGAACCGAAATTGGCAAGCCGTTGCCGGTGGGTAAGGCCCTACGATATCCAACCCCCAGACTGCAAAGGGCCACGAATACTTGGTAGTGTGGAGAGGCTCCGGTGGACAATACACAAAGTTAGCATGAACTTCACACGCATGGCACCTCTTGGCGAACTCGATGCAGTCATGGATCATGGAGGGCCAAAAATACCCTAACCTCCATATCTGTTGAGACAACTTTGACTCGGACTGATGGGCACCATAGGAACCAGCATGAACCTCTTGCAGGACCTGTGGAATCTCGACTCCTTAAAGGAAACAGAGGAGAACACCATCAAATCCATATTTATAAAGGATCTGCTCAAGTATGGCACCACTCCGAAGGGTAAAATATAGCGTGTAGCATCGGATTCGCTTGCACTCTGACCGGTCTGACGGAAGATTACCGTGCCATAGGTATTCAACCAAGGGTGTCCTCCAATCTGGAACTATTTCGATCACCACATTTGAAGTACCCGGGGATCCTGATGCAGGGGCTCTAGTGGTGAGATGGTTTACCCGCGGGCCGTGATCATCCTCTGGGGTAATAGAAGTAATGAATCTCTAGTGTGCCACGTGGATAATCAACTCATCCTATTCAGTCTCTGCAAGCGACGCAACCAGGCTGACCAAAGTATCTGCTTGACCGTTCTGTGACCGAGGGACATGAATGACCTCTGACCGGGAAGGGAACTGGGCCATTAGATGGAGGGTGCACTCCAACAATGGCACACATTCTGGATTTCTAACAACATAGTCACCATTGTCCTACTTGATGACCAGATCGGAATCCCCTTTCACATGAAAATGGGGTACGTCGATCTCAAGGTCCATCTCAAGACCAGTAATGAGAGCCTGATACTCTGCCTCGTTGTTGTTGCAGCAGTCTAACAACAGGAATGAGTATGGAAGAACGACTTGCTCTGGGGTGATGAAGATGATACCCATGCCCACTCTGTTGAGCCTAGGATCATTGAGTCTCCTACCGGTGGGGCTCCGTGAGGCACCATCGAAGTGCATCTGCCAACATGGGATGGCATGATCGAATGAGATGATTGACTCATCAGGAAAACCTAGGTCCAGTGGCTGATCCGCGGAGGTTGGGTGGGAAACTAGAAAGTCTGCCAACGCTTTTCCTTTGATAGCCTTCTGAGGCACAAACCTGATGTTGAACTGCTGGAGGATCACCGCCCACCGTGCTAGTCGACCGGTCAACATAAGTCGGTTCATAAAGTACTTCAGTGGGTCTACCCGAGAGACTAGCTGTACCTCGTGGTGCTGCAAGTAGTGTCGTAATTTTTTTACGGCAAATATGAGAACCAGGAAGCTCTTCTGATTTCCGTATCAAGGAGCATGAGGTTGAGGTAGTAGAGGATGTTCTCTGTTCCCTCGTGGTTCTTCTGGGCGAGAAGTGCGCCAAGGGACCATTCCAAGGCGGTCACGTAAAGGACTAGCAGCTTCCCGAAAACAGGTGGCATCATGATCGGAGGCTGGAGCAGATACTGCTTGATTTATTCAATGGTGGTATAGAACTCCTCATCCCATTCATAGGTGGTACCTTTCTTCATGAGCCGAGAAAAGGGCTTACACTTACCAGCCATATTTGCAATGAATCGGCATATGTAGGCTAAGTGGCCTTGGAGACCTCGAAGCTCCTAAATATTGCTCGGGGGAGGCATCTGGCTGATGGCCTTGATCTTCTCTAGGTCGATCTCAATGCCTTGGTATCTGATAGAAAATCCAAGGAACTTGCCAGAGGTGACCCCGGAAGCACACTTCAACAGGTTCATCTTCAGGTGGCGGGAACAGAGAAAGCCGAACACTTTCTCAAGGTCCTTGAGATGGTCTTGGCGCTGGCAAGATTCAACCACCATATCATCCACATAGCATTCCACCAATGTTCCCAGAATTTTCTTGAATATGCGATGCATGGCCCGCTGATAGGTTGCACCTACATTATTCAGGCCAAAGGGCATAAACCTGTAACAGAAAGTACCTTGGGGTGCCCTGAAGGCAGTGGAATCTTCATCCTAGGGGTCCATCAGGATCAGATTATACCCAGAGTACCCATCCATGAAGGGGAGGGCTTGGAACCTGGCCGTGGCATTAATCAACAAATCTATCACTAGGAGGGGAAAATTGTCCTTCGGATAGTGGCGGTTGATATCGTAGAAGTCGATACAGACCCTAATCTTCCCGTTCTTCTTCCTGACTGGAACAATGTTCCCTAGACACTTGGGATACTGGACTTCCTTAATGAAGCTGGCTTTGATAAGCTTGTCAACTCCGACCTCGAACATGGAACCATGAGAAGGGTGCATCTTTCTGGGAGGATTCTTGAACCCGCAATGGTTTACCGGGAGACCAAGGAAGTGGATGGCTACCTGAGGATCTAGTCCTAACATCTCATCGTAACTCTAAGAGAACACATCACGGTGCTGTTTGAGGAATTCCACATACCGCTGCCACTCCTCGGGGGGCATGGAGGCACTGACCAATGTGGGTCTCGGATTTGCCTCGCTACCAAGGTTCACCTGTACCAACTCATCAACCGTGGTAGAGACGCCTTCTTCAAAGGTGGGGGGAGCATCCTCTAGGTCCTCCTCTTTGCTTGTGGAGGGATCTTCTGCGGGGGTAGTTTTCTCTGGGCCACCAGACTCTGATGGGGGGCTGTTGCTAGCTTTATCGGTAGTGGTCATCACATTAGGAGATTCATGCGCCACTGAGACCATAGCGATGAAGGTAGTTGATCCAATCCCATCCAGTCTTTGGCCCAAGGGGCCACGCTTGATGAAATCAAATCAGTAGTGGTGTGTTGACTTGATTCGGTTGATTCCAGCCCAGTAGAAGAGACACGTATGTTGTACTGCCGTTTCCATGAGCATGACGTCCCGATATCGTACAAGGGTAGGAGGTTCCGGGATCGCCCGAGCCTGGTTGGTGTAGGAGCATGAGGTGATTTTCCACCATCACTGTTGGGAGTTGGGCGAATGGTTCCTTCTTGTCATGGAAATGAAAAAACACTGCCCCATGTTGAGGTTGGTGGCTTCCAACTGATGGATTGGGAAGACGTAAGCGTCATTCAAACCTGCCCAAGGGTCGGTCGTAGCAGTGACGGGCTCAACTCCACTTGCCTGGACTTGATAATCCTTGCTCTTGTAATAGTCAGTGTCCAAGTAGCGGGCTTCACAAGAGGTGAAAGGGGATGAATCTCCTTGGAGCACGCCTACTAGACCATTAAGGTAGTATTTGAGGCATTGGTGATACGAAGAAGGGACCGCTGCATGCAGGTGGATCCATGGCCTTCCCATCAATGCATTGTATGCAGTTTCCTGGGAGACAACCATGAATTCAGTGCTGGAAATTAGGACACCGAACTGGGTCTTCAAACGAATCTTGCCGACCGGGGATTGCTCAGTCCTGTCGTATCCCTAGATTCTGAGGTCGGAGGGAGTTAGATCAGCCTCAGACAAACCCATATTCCACAGTGTTTGAGTCGATATTAGTTTAATCTCAAAAACCATGTCAAAAAGACAGCGGCGGACTTCCACACCATTGAACTGGCCAATGATGTATAGTGGACGAATGTGCCCGTGTATAGGAGGGTCTTCGTCTTCTCCAGAGAACAAGATAACTTCCTGGTATTCAGAGTTCTCAATTGCCTCGGCATGGAAGGATTCTATAGCCTCTACCTCCGTCTCGAACTGGAGGGGGATCCTTAGGGCCTCGGTGAGTGCCTCACGCATTTTAGACAACAGGAAAAGATCCTCAAGGATAGAAAGCCTCGCTGGAATGCTGGCAAGGTGATTCAGAGCATCATACTTATGGGCCAAACATGAGCCTCTACTTACAGGAGGATGCTCTGCAATTGGAGGCACGTCGAGCCCTGCTGGCTGGACCAGCAGCTGACTGGTATTAGGCACATCTCGTTGTTCACTAGTTGAAGCCCGGAGAGTGGCTTCTGGATGAGGGTCGGAAGGCTGGGGTCGGCTGGTGGAAGGGCAAAGCTGGTCGCGGCAAGGCCGATGTGGTTCCTCCTGATCCATTAACACAAACGGTGGTGGAGGCAAACCTGTTTGTTGGGAAAAAATCCCTCAAGGCATCATTGAAGTATTTTTGAGGTGATTGTGTTTGTTGACAAAGTGAACATCTGTGTTGTAATTGCTGAAAATGAAAACCATGACATACAAATTTGTTGACAAAGTGGGTTTCATAGTGGAATGTCGAGTTCAAGAGCTGTGGTCAACGATCCATGTTTGATTCAAGAACTTCAATAATGGAATGGATGATCTGGAGGCGGTACAAAAGAATAGATACAAGGTGGCGCCATTTTCCAATGTTTGCCAAATTTTTGCGCCTGAAAATAGACAAATGAAGAAAAGTGTTTTTGGAAAAGGGACTTACGCACCAAGGACTTGGAGTATAGGAAACTTGCGCTCCATATGTTTTTCAATATCAGAAGATCAAAATATGGCAAAGGAAACAGGTTCGCGCCAGTTTGGGAGTTGGTTGCGCAAGTGTCTAGTAGGACAGAAGACTTGCGCGTTGAGACTGGGTCGCGCAGGTGACTTGCGTGCCGTCACGCAGGGTGGTCAATTTGCCTATAAATACTGGACCACCCCTCTTCATCCTTTACCGGAGTTCAACACTTTGAAGATTCAGAGATCCCGTCGTGCAGGTGTGGTGGTCGCGCAAGTGGTGGTGTGTCGCGCAAGTGGGACTTGCGCGCCAGTGTAGGATGTTGCGCGCCAAGTGTTAGTTGCACACCAATATTGGTTTGGGCATAAAAGTAAGTGAGTCGCGCAGGTTTTGGGTTGAAGAAGGTTGTGTCGTGCAAGTGTCTGAGGTAGACTTGCGCGCCAGTTGTGACTTTCATGCCGATACTTGCACGCTGAGATAGACTTGCACGCCATGTAAGGTTGATTTCCTGGCCGTACTTTCGGGCCGTGTGGAAGTTGAAAGATTTCCCGATACCTTCAGTGCAAAGATATATTCATCTACGGGTGAAATTTGGACTTCAAAAGAGCCTCTACATACAGAGGAAGATGTATTCTTTCATGCAAGTGAAGAGACCTATATGTCTATAAACTGTGAGTGGATCCTTTCCGGAGCAGTGAGCAAAGGAAGAGGAAGAAGGTGATCCTCTCCACCGGTAGTGAGCCAGAGAGAGATAAACTGGGAGTGACCCTTGCGAAAGCAGTGAGATAACCCTAAACTTTGTAAAGGAAGTGATCCTGGGCATAGAAGTGATCTAGCCCGAACTTTGTATCCACATCTAGTGAAGAATAATGGAATTTGGTATGACTGACAACTTGTCGGCATATGCTCCTTAGACGTAGCCCAGTGAGGGTGAACCAAGTAAAAATCTCTGTGTCTGCCTATTTGCTTCCCTGCATTGCATTCAAAGCATCATCATTAGATAAAGAAGTAAATAAGTGATCATAGTTTACACAAAAGAGAAAAAAAAGTGACCCTTGTAATAAAGAGGTCAAGATCCAGTGGGGTAGGAAGAACTTTGAAAAAGAATATCCATACCCTGATTCACCCCCCCTCTCAGGGTATATAGGCCCCTATTGGTCCTAACAATTAGTATCAGAGGGAAGGTTGCTTTTATTAGATTTGTTTGCTCCGAATTGGTGTAGTCGATCTGTGTGTTTAAAGAATCAGTCTGCCCTTATCTCGGTGAGCCAGGGAAAATGAAAAAACATCAAAGAAGAATAAGAAGTCAGGTGGTATTCCTCAGTGTGGAAGTGTGTATGAAAAAAGTGTGATTAAGTTAAAAGAATCAAACATATTACTGAAAGAAGGCATGGATGAATCTGACAGGTAAAAGATTGATTCACTCAATCATGATGTAGGAATGAGTGAAGTAATCAAACATCAAAGTGATACCGAAACAACTAATGATGAAGAAGTTGCAAGAAGGAGGCCAGTAGTAAATGTTGTCAACATGACAAAGATATTGGACCAGAAGTTAGATGAAGAAGTCAAATCTAAAGATATTCGGATCAAAGTATTGGAGATTGAGGTCAACAAGCTAAGAGGCTTAAATCAAAGGCTTATTTATGTGGTTACTGACCTAGAGGAGAAGAATGATTCTCAAAGTGATAAACTAGAAGAAATGGCAAGAATGAAAGGAAAAAAAAGGCTGGTGGTTGTGAAGAAAATCAAAATTCTAATGAAGTTCAAAATATGAAATCCAGAATTGATGATCTAGCTACACAACTGTCTGAGCTAGTTTAGAAGAATCAAATTCTACAACAAGAGAATGTATGTGGTTCAAATTCTATTGAAGAAGAAAAATTGAAAGTGAAGGAGAAAAGTGACATGGTGGAAAAGATCACACAATAACTAGAAGATGAGATGAATAGAGGAAAGAATCTCAGAAGATAACTCAATTCCCAAATTGAATCAAGGGATATGAAGATTCAAAAGTTGGAAGAAGAGCTAGAATCAGTGAAGAAGGAAGTGGAGAAATCCAATGATAAAGGAAATCCCAAAATGAAGGATTCCTTACACTTGCTATTTTATTATCCTTCGACAGGTGATGACGAAATGAAAAGAAAATTTTCTATTTCTGAAAAGAGGTAGGAACAAATTTTCTCATCTCAAATACCATAAAGTCTGGGAACAACTGGTATCAGATTTGATGAATCCCCTACCGTGCAAGATAGAAAGAGAGATATGAACAGTTCCAGATGTGAAAGAAATCCTATAGGTGCTAGAGATAGGCCTAAGAGGACAGTTACAAAAAGTAGTGATGACATGTGCTATTTCTGCGAGATTCACGGCCACACATCAATCTTCTGTTTAGAGGCTCATGAATACATATCAGGCTGTGAAAATAGAAACTTTTCTGAATATGAGAATAAGAAGAAGCGTCCTGAGAAATCAGAGAGTAGAGTCTCTCAAAGGAAATCATTCATAAAATGATATTACTGTAGAAGAATGGGACACACCATGAATATGTCTCAGGAAGCTCAGAAGCTCAATGTCAGAGGAAGAAATCTAGATACATCAACATCTCGACATAAAAATGATGAAATGAAGTATGTATTTGATGGAAGATGTTTCATATGTTCTGATCATGGGCATTTTTCCAGACAGTGCAACAAGAAGAAAGCAGGGAAGGAAAAAGAACCCAGGAAGAGAATTTCAACTCCAGTGATGCATAATGAAAAATTATACACTGGAAGACAAAGTGTTAAGGTGAAGAATAGGTTTAGAGTCCTAGGAGAATCACATAGAGCTGAACGAAAGGTGTATCTTTCACCTCCTCTGTCACACTCACAATCTCCCTCTAAGAAAGAACATGAACATATCTCGAAGAAAAAGGGAGGAAACACTACAGCTGTGAATAAGAAGAGTGCACATTCAATGGATGACTCACCACCAGTGAAAAAGAGTGTGGTGATTTAGACATCTGATAAAATAAAGATGAACAAAGAATGTATTGAAAAATTTGCATGTCGTGTCTCACAGCGAAAAGTGGAGGAAGGTGCAGGTTCCTTGCAATGGTGGAAGAAGCAAGGGAAGATGACAAGTAGAGAGATTATAGGGAAATGGAATTTTGGTGTTACATTAAAGGTGGAGATATGTACTAGTGGTCTTAAGCCCCAAATTGTGAAAAATGACAACCCTGTAGAATCTACATATCAAATAAAGGCTCCGAATATGGGTAATGAATGCTTAGTCATATGGCCAGAGCAGTTGAAATTGTCTAGGTAGCTAGATGAAGCTAGGAAGGAGTGTGATATTCTACAAGAAAGAATCAAAGGGTTGACCCATCAGGATCAACCACAATCCTCTTCTTGATGATTCTGGAAGAGCCCATCTCCCTATGTATATAAATGCAATTAACTAATGAATCATGTGTTTCAGGTTTAAGGGAGATACGATCCAACGGGAAGTGGCATATAAAGATACAAAGTGGAGAAGTGATGTACCCCAGATTTTTAATCAGTTCAAATCAGGTACAACAATTGAATAAGAAAGGGAGAAACAGAGCACAATAGGAAGTGATTGTGTTATTAACTTTATCTCTTGTTTCCTACACCGATTTTAAACTCAGTAGGCTTAGAGATTTTTTTAATGGATCAACTCTGAGTGGAAGACGAGAACAAATGATTCAGGAGGAAAAGAATAGTTATGGGTCTAAACTATTGGGCCTAACAACTATAAGAGTTGCATAACACAGAGGGAGCATTCTATATCCTAATCAGATGCATGATCTCAATATGATATGAAGGATAAATGTTTATGCTCATGAAGAATGATTGGTGGAAAAGCAGCAACACACAGGTTTTCATGATTATCTATTTTGTTCTAAAAATGTGGTATCAGCTGACTGCTTTCAGGATACCAAGAAGATGTGAGAGAAAATCAAAGGTGTGTCAATAAAAATCTGAGATAAGTGTTCAAATAAATGACATCAGTAAACAATGAAATTGGGAAAAGTAGATGAAAGAAATGAAGCCACTGAAAAATGAGTCAGTGAACAATTTCCTGACGAAAGTGTTGAGGAGGAAAGCAACACAGGGGGAGAAGAAGTGGCTGATGCTGATTCAGAAGAAGACACTAATGATGAAAAAGAAAGTGTCAAGTATGTGTCTACAAGGAAGTCAAAGAGCTGATCTGAAACTGATATACAGAATACCATTGCTGATCAGGCAGCTCCAGTTCAAACTAGAATAATGAAGTCACTACAGCAGACATCATTCCTATCTCAGGTAGAGCCGAAATGCTTTCCTCATGCAGCCGAAGTTGAAAACTGGGTTCAGGCTTTGAATGGAGAGCTTGGACAAATTGAGAAGAACCAGACATGAGAGATTGTTTCGAGGCCAGTAGATAAGAATTTCATCAGAACTAAATGGTCATATCGCAACAAGATGAATGAAGATGGCACAGTGATTTGGAACAAAGCACGACTGGTGTGCAAAGGATACTCTCAAATAGAGGGTATTGCCGTTGATGATACATTAGAACCGGTGGCAAGGCTGGAAACAATCATATTATTCATAGCCATTGCAGTGCAAAAGAAGTTCAAAGTGTTCCAGATGGATGTCAAATCAGAATTCTTGAATGGAATTCTAGAGGAAGAAGTGTATGTCGAGCAGACAGATGGTTTTCTCATTCACGAGGAGGAGAACAAGGTTTGTCAGCTGAAGAAGGGATTATATGGGCTAAAATAAGCACTGAGAGCATGGTACTCAAGGCTATATCAGTATTTGAAGAAGATTGGTTTTTAGCATGATGGATTTGATTACAATCTCTATTTCAACAACAATAGTAATCAAAGGATGATGAGGCTGGTCTATGAAGAAGACATAATATTTGGTGGATCAGATGAAGAATAGTGACACAAGGAAGGAATGGAACATTCATTTCTCAATCCAAATATGCCAAGGAGGTGTTAAGAAGGTTTGGCATGGAAAATTCCAAGGTGATGTAAACTCTGGTTGCTACCCGGATTAAATTATCAAAAGATGAGGATGGCAAGGCAGTTAATATCACAGAATATAGGAAAATTATTGGAAGTTTGTTGTACTTGACTATGACAAGGCCTGATATTGTTTTTGACACATGCCAAGCATCAAGATATCAGAGTAATCCCAAGGAAAGTGACATGCTCGCAGTGAAAAGAATACTTAGGTATATCAAGGGCATGGTGGACTTCGGCTTGACATATAACGACAAATCTCAGACAGAGTTATTGGGATGTACTGATGCAGACTGGTCCGGTTCAGCAGATGACAGAAAATCAACATCTGGAGGTGCATTCTATCTTGGCGGCCTATGTATTGCTTGGTTAAGCAAGAAGAAGGATTTCATTTCATTAAGCACCACAGAAGCTGAGTATATTGCGGCCACTCAAGCATTCATAGTGTTATTGTGGATGAAGCAGCAGCTTGAAGATATGAGAGTTGAAGTGAAGTCTGTGATCGGAATCCAGTGTGATAACTCAAGTGCTATAAATCTCAGAAAAAATCCCATCCATCACTCAAGGACAAAGCACATTGAGATAAAGTATCATTTTATCAAGGAGAAGGTTGAGTAGGGAATCATGAAGTTGGAGTATGTGCCTACAGAGCTACAGGTTGCAGACATTCTGACAAAGGCCTTACCCGAGGAAGCTTTTGAGAGGCATCAACTGGATCTGGGAGTTCAGTTGATTCCCCTCACTTGAAATAGTGTGTATGTGGAACACCCCCTCTCCCCGTGGTATGATGTGTTTTTCCATAATGTGCTGATATATGTTCTATAATGTGTTACAGACTACAAAGGAGTTACCTTTGGGTTTGTTGACAAAGGGGGAGAAAATAGTGATTGTTCAAGGGGGATACAGTGTGGCTATTTTCAAAATCATGACAGATATGGGGAGAATCTGACCAGTGGAGCAGCCAGATAGGGGGATAAATGAGAAAGGGGGATATTTTTAAATCTGATGATGCTAGAAGTGATCGATCAAAGCATAGATATCACGAAAGCTGAGGATCGTGATAAAAATAAAAGAGTGGTGTTGTAAAGTGGTAAGAATATTTCCAAACCAAACATTTGTCTTCCAAAAAGTCCTTCAACAATTGGTACCAGTTTAGTACAAATTGGTATCAGTTTTGTGTCAATAGTGGGAGTCATAGATGAAGTGATTCATTGATGAACTTTTCATTTACTCTTGTTTCTCACGCCAACCATTGCCCATGTGGGCTTAGGGTATTTCTTGAGTGAATCCTTGATCGCTATCAGAATCGCAAAAGTTGAATGGTGGCTGAATAATTAGTGATGCATATTTTTTTTATAGAAGAGTTGTCAACAAACCCAAAGGGGGAGATTGTTGGGGAAAAATCCCTCAAGGCATCATTGAAGTATTTTTGAGGTGATTGTGTTTGTTGACAAAGTGAACATCTGTGTTGTAATTTTTGACAATGCAAACCATGACATACAAATTTGTTGACAAAGTGGGTTTCATTGTGGAATGTCGAGTTTAAGAGTTGTGGTCAACGATCTATGTTTGATTCAAGAATGTCGATAATGGAATGGACGATCTAGAGGCGGTACAAAAGAACATATACAAGGTGGCACCGTTTTCCAGTGTTTGCCAAATTTTTGGGCCTGAAAATCGACAAATGAAGAAAAGTCTTTTTGGTAAAGGGACTTGCGCGCCGAGGACTTGGAGTATAGGAAACTTGTGTTCCATATGTTTTTCAAGATCAGAAGATCAAAATATGGAAAAGGAAACAGGTTCGCTCAAGTTTGTGAGTTGGTCGCGCAAGTGTCTAGTAGGACAGAAGACTTGTGCGCCGAGACTGGGTCGCGTAGGTGACTTGCGTGCCGTCTCACAGGGTGGCCAATTTTCCTACAAATACTGGACCAACCCTCTTCATCCTTTACCAGAGTTCAACACTTTGAAGATTCAGAGCTCCCGTCGCACAGGTGTGGTGGTAACACAAGTGGTGGTGTGTCGTGCAAGTGGGACTTGCGCGCTAGTATAGGAAGTTGCGCGCCAAGTCTTAGTTGCGCACCAATATTGGTTTGGGCGTAAACGTAAGTGAGTCGCACAGGTTTTGGGTTGAAGAAGGTTGTCTCACGCAAGTGTCTCAGGTAGACTTGCATGCCAGTTGTGACTTGCGCACCGTTACTTGCGTGTTGAGATAGACTTGCGTGCCATGTAAGGTTGATTTCCCGGCCGTACTTTCGGGCCATGTAGAAGCTGGAAGATTTCCCGATACCTTAGGTGAAAAGATATATTCATCTACAGGTGAAAGTTGGACTTCAACAGAGCATCTACATACAGAGGAAGATGCATTCTTTCATGCAAGTGAAGAGACCTACAAGTCTATAAACTGTGAGTGGATCCTTTCCAGAGTAGTGATCAATAGAAGAGGAAGAAGATGATTCTCTCCACCGGCAGTGAGCCAGAGAGAGAGAGACAGGGAGTGAACCTTGGGAAAGCAGTGAGCTGACCCTAAACATTGTAAAGGCAGTGAGCATGGACATATAAGTGATCTAGCCTGAACTTTGTATCCACATCTAGTGAAGAATAGTGGAATTTGGTACGACCGGCAACTTGTCGGCGTATGCTCCTTGGACGTAGACTAGTGAGGGTGAACCAAGTAAAAATCTCTGTGTCTGCCTGTTTTCTTCCCTGCATTGTATTCAAAGCATCATCATTAGATAAAGAAGTAAATAAGTGATCATAGTTTACACACAAGAGAAAACAAAGTGACCCTTGTAATAAAGAGGTCAAGATCCAGTGGGGTAGGAAGAACTTTGAAAAAGAATATCCATACCCTGATTCACCCCCCCTCTCAGGGTATATAGGCCCCTATTGGTCCTAACATGTCGAAACCGGATGAAGGGGCCGCGTGTGCTGAGCTCTGCACTAGGCCTTCTGTCTAGTCTCAGCGGCGTGCATGACCTGGATGGAGGTGCCAACTGTCATTCCCCGATGATCCATGTAACCACGGCTCCGATGACATCGGTGATGGCTGGGGACATTGGGACGGTCTACCTAGCGTTCCCCATCGCCGGGAGTCAAATAGGGATTTACCAACTCTACGGTGTTAACCGAAGCGTACCTCGGACTGTCACTTGAGGGTTCATCCACTACCGGGTGGAGTCTTGGATGGATCCCCATTTATGGGGTCATAAAGTCTCCAAGAGTGCAGGACGACGATGGAATTGGTGGGGCACGTTGTTTCTTCTTATGCTAACGCTGCTTGCTCTACTGGGAAGAGACCGGCTGAGATGACGATGTCGAAGTAGTAACCGCAACTTTTTAGGACTCTGGCTAATTCAAGCATATACAGATGATGCCATGGGCACGGGCAACTGCCTTTCAGGCCATGCAGTCATTATACTTCTAGGACCCATGGTCGGAAACCTGCTGCCATTCACCTTCGTCGCCACTACTGCCATCTGATCTCACAAAGACACCTACCACTTGTGCCGAGGCTGGGCCCAACCTGACTATATTGTTGTCAATATGGTCTTGGATCCAGTCTTTGAACATGTAGCATCGCTTGATGGTGTTCCCCAGGATCCAGTGATAAGGGACGTAGATGGGCTGATCAATGAGATGCGCCTCTTCTGGCTTCTGGCACTCAGGCAGCCACACGATTCTCTACTCCAAGGCACTGCGGAAGTAACCAGGGACTTGAGCCTCATCAAATGAGTAGGTCCGATTCCTTCTTTCCGGAAGGGGGGATCTAGGAGGCTGAACCTAACGGGGGACCGGAGGAGCATGCCGAGGAGGCAGAACTTGATTATCTCACCTAGGCGGTGGCAGCGTGTTACGCAGAGGCGCTTGCCAATTTTGAGGCAGTCGCTGCTGGGCTGGAAGCTGTGCCTTTGGGGGCGGACCCCTATGGGGTTGAGGAGTTGGCCTCACTAGTAGCAATTATAGCTGCCTGGGGGCCTCTATCTAGGCCATAGTAGTGGTCTCGGCACTGGAAGCTCTTTTTGCTGGGATTACAGGAGGCAGCGGGCGTGCCTGATTAGCCTATTGCAGGGCTTCTTCGAGGCTCTAGGCCGTGTCTGAGAAGTCCCGGAACTCTCCAGGGTAATTCTGAGTGATCATAGAAGAAACCAACTCTGCCTTGACATTCCTTACACACATTTTCAGTAATTTCTCCTAATTTAGTGGCATGTCAAGGGGGTATGTGAGCCCCTTCCACCAGGCGATGAAGTTCGTGACTCGCTCGTCGGGCCTTTGCTTGCACCTGAAGAGGTATGCGATGTTCGTCTACTGGGTTGTAAAACTGAACTGGTAGAGGAATTTCCTATGAAGGTCCTCCCAGCTAGTCACAGATCCTACAGGGAGCTGGCTGTACCAGACGAATGCCAGCCCCTCCAATGTCTGAACAAAGCAACGAAGCTTGGCGGCCTCCTGCTGCGCTGGAGTCCCTATGATAGGCCCACACCTTGAGTTTAAGTGAGCCAGGTGCTGTGTCGGGTCTCCGATCCCATTAAAGGGGGAAAAAGTTGGGTTCCGAAATCCCAGAGGTGCTGGCATATCATCCACCCATGCTGGGTACAGCTTTCCGTCTGGTTGGATTGCCACCAGCCAAGTTTCCAAAGCCTCTAAGTGGGCGATGAGTGCTGCCATCAGATCATCTGGACACGGGTTCCTATCCTAACGGGGATCCCTAACCACAAGTGCATTTCCAGGCTCTTCAATTCAGTAGACAAGCTCAACAGCTCGTGGAGCGGCTGGTGGAGTGACCCCTGGGGCAGTGGGAGGAACCCGAGCGGGGTCTCTTTGGTGGTCACGCCACTTAGGAGGGTTTGGAGAAACATATCGTGCCCTTTTTCCATGGGCTCCGGCCTCTCCCCCATCAGCGAACATGGCATGATTGAGGTTTCCTGGGAGAATCCCACTGAGGGGTAGTTGTTCCTGCCCCTGCTGCCCTGGTCTAGGATCACCGTAGTCAGGTCGCCACTCTTCAATGCGTTTAGCCAGAAGATCATCGACCAACCTCTTCTACTCAGCAAGCTATTGGTGTAGCATGGGCTTCTCGGGATCTTCCTCTGCCTTCTGTACTAAGGCAGACGAGTCAGAGAGCTTGACAGCCCCAACGTGCTCTTTACACTTGCCGATATTCTGGATTACTATTAATGCCTCAGTGGGTGCGGGGAGACCTAGGAGGTTCCTCTACTGATGAGTAATACTCCCTGATGGGTCCAGTGGCATCTTTTCCTTAATGGGTAAGTCCCCATTAATAATTTCTAGACCTTTCCCCTCTCCCAAAAGATCGGCCATGTTGACCACCACTGCCCTCGGGGGCATGTCCTCAGAGCCGCCCAGTGAGTCAGGCTGCTGGAGAATCATACTGAAGAGAAGGGTAGTGTACTTCCCCCAGCCATGGACGTGCGAGTGGGGGGTGGCCTCCTCAACAACTTTTCGGAGTACTTGAAAACTCTGAATGCATTGTTGTTGGAGGGCCCTATAGTGGCCAAGTGACTCTGGGTGCCGGGCCGCGGGGAGCATGGCCATGTCGACCCGACGACATTGCTTGTTAATATCCTCAAGGTGTGCTTGGCTCCCAGGATAAGGCACTTGCTGGTGGAAAATATGGGAATGAGTCGCCCGGAGGGTCTGACGGAAACATTCAAACTCTCCCGGGGTGAGCGATTCTGGTGTATCAAAATCCGACACTACGACCGGCCAAAACTTCTTGGGGAAGTGGCTTGCTGCGAGGATGGTCCAGAAGCTCCATGACTCAGGTTCAGGATCCAGCCCTTGATGGCCCCGCTCATCAACTGGGAATGGCTGGTGGACTGGAAGCGGTGCCGAGGCAGGCCGCTGGGCCGGTGGGCTGGCCAACGTAGAATACGGCGAGCAGGCCGATTGGATGCCGAATCCCAGGTCATCCTCCAAGGGTTGTAGTGACCTGGGTGCCACGTCACAACAAGATGGACTGGCGAATGGGTCTCCTGTCACAGTGTCGGTGCTTGCGGGAGGCGTGCTATGTGACTACTCTTCCACCATTGTCCCCCAAAAAAGCTCTCCACCATCTCTGGATGAGGTGGAAGGTGCTTCCAGAGAGGCCGATGGTGACTGCAAGTTTGATCCCTTGGGGTACACCTAGTCCTCGTCTTCCTGGATATACCTTCGGAGGGAGGCGGGGATCATATGGATCTCACATTCGAGGAGTACGAGGCTGACGTGTCATGTACCTATCCCAGCCCTTGACTCAGAGGACTGAGGAGAGGGCTCCATCGCTGAGTCGTACTCTGCCTTGGAGTCTAAGAAACAGACTAGTCTTATTTCTGTCTGGCCTTCCTTGGCATTTCTCTTACAACGACAACATCCCGCCTTCCTGCACCCGGGTAGCTCCTCGGGGCAGGGCTGACTTTTGTCACGGAGTTCTCTGGCCACATTGGTACCAGGGCAGAGAGGATTGAAGGCCAGGGTGCGGGGAGCACTGGGGAAAATGTCGAAAGGGACCCGGGGAGGACCTCCATGTGGGTGAGTGACTGGATATACAACGACTCCATACTCGCGGCCTGTGGTAGGGGAAGTGACCGCGTACCCAGTGTAGTGAGCACTGGAGAGAGCCCCACCCAGAGTGTTGCTATCACAGGGAATCCCCTTACCTCCAAGAAGGCCTCCAGGCCAAGGTTGGAAGCAGGGAGGGCCCACACCTTCTAGAACGGTGGCATGGAGTAAGCCTTCACGCTGGATGGCAATACCACGAATTGGTTCGCAGCGGCCATTGCCTGTGCCGGCGACCAGGAGAGTCGACCAAACATGCTCATGGGGCGATTGGGGCCTCAATCCGGATCGGTCATATAACATCCATTGCTCAACGTTTTTGGGGGTTTGATAATAGGAGTCAATGGTGTCTTGGGCCACAATGGTTGGTGACGTCGATGCCCCGGGGCAGGCATTCTCTTCCACTCGTGCCTGACGCTGGCGTCAGGTCAAGTGGGTTGGAGCCGGTGGTGCGGGCACATGGATTTCCTACTCTTTAGCTCAGGGAGTCGGGCGGCAGCGCCGACGTGGCCTGGCGGGGGCCCTTTCCGTGAACCCTTGAAGCGGTTCTTTTATTGGGCCAACCCAGGCATCCCCTACCTCGTAGGTGTAGGGGTGGGAGGTGTCAAGGCGTTCCAGGGATAAGCTCCCAAAATAGTTGAATGTCGAGGTGGGGAGCAGCGGCTCCCTACGCGGCCCTCGGAGGTGGTGTTGGCGGTGAGGCGCAGCTGCGTCGAGGTCCAAACGGGCCATTTCCCTGGTGGGGATGACCCCCTTCTCCTCGTACCTACACACAAGGTCGTTGATCACCCTTCGTTGGATAAACTCTGATGGGGAGATGGGGCATGCACGCCCAGTAGTCATGGTGGTCAGAGCAGCTTTGGAAGATGCAGAACCGTATGAGGTGGCCTCGTCGGTACTGCCCCTACCCCTGCGCCAGTGGGCAGGTGGCGATCGAGCTCCAGATGCAGCGATCTGATTCCTGAAAGTAGGGAGATGAACCCATTAGTACTGATAGGGAAAAGAAATTGACAACCAGTAGCCCAGTTCCATTCCGTCTTTTGTGGTCGGTAAGAGGGATCCATGCTAACAACGTCATAGAATGGAGTTCTCAACATCCTGACCACCCCAACCCCTGGTGGGCTTCACTTCCTAGTGCTGGATGCCCAGACATGGTGACATGCTAATCTTCTGATGTACCAAACGCTACCAGTCTCCATATTGAATAGAATACATTCACATCGAGTTCACCATTTTCTGTTTCTGAGGATTTCCTCTGGGGCGCGCACATCCATCATGTAGAGGACACACTGCTGTTGCCCCGCATTCCCGCTTTCCAAAGGCAGGCGGCATTCACTCCTTATTCAGGGACGTCTACTCCTTGATCGAAACCGGGATGATGGGATCTCGGTTCCCCCTTCCATGGATTCCTCCTCGGAACTTGTCACCTAGTCCGGGTCTCCCTCATAGATTTAAGATGTGGTCATGAAACTCTTCCCGGTGCCATATCTCCATGGACACCAGTTAATTACGCTGCTTCCGTCGAGACGCTCCAAGGGGTCTGGTCGGGGATGAAACCTTCGGTTAGGGGAGTGGTCACGCTGAGGCATCTTTGGCATATCTTGACACTGGGGAATTGTCATTTCTGCCTTCTATCCCTTATTATAGGGCTTCTTGAGGGCTCGGGAGCCCGAGGCATCCCACATCTAACACGGGGAATTATATGCCATAGGCATGTATCAGAGGTTTTCCTCAGATACCCATGTTTTACACAGGGTATGCCGCAAGTTTAACGTCCAACGAAGATGGATCAGAATGATCGGAACACTGAGAGTGGATCAGATTAAAGAACCCCAAGGAGGGAACACCGATGCTGGGGCCGACACGTGGGCGGCTTCCCGAATTCTATGGAGTGGAATAAGGTGGCATGATCCCACCGAGATGTGGCGGCCCGAGTAAGAATTAGGATGGGTGATGAAGTGAAGGGGATTGAACCTCGTGGAGGCTTCCTACGTACCATGCCTTGACATGGATCAAAGTCCTCGTAGTTCGGGATGATGCGGTGGGACACCTGAAAGGGCGACCTGTGAGAACGAATGCATGGATGGGTCCTAGAGGGGACAAAACCTCCGGTTTAGGGCATGATCTTCCCGAGGCACGTGGGCTCGTGGGAGAGGTCAGGATGAGACATGGGTGTTGGGCTTGAACCTCATGGAGGATTCCTACGTATCCCCATGGCGGGGAATCAAAGTGCGCGTAGTTCGAAGAAATATAGTTTAATGTCATGCGGGATGAGGCATTTGGGGCTTACATTCTGAGACAACCCAAGGATATGGGGTTGGTGAAGAGGGACCTGGGTTCAGATGGATGGGGCTTACGCTCTGAGATGACCCATTGTGGTGGGGCTTATGCTCTGAGGCATCCCAAAGTAATGGATTTGGGATTACACTCTGAGGAGGCCCATAATGGTGGATATATGGGGCTCATGCTCTGAGGCGGCCCACAATGGTGGATAGATGGGGATTATGCTTGAGTCGGCCCACAATGGTGGATAGATAGGGCTTACACTCTAAGGCTTCCCACAATGGTGGATGGATGGGGCTTACGCTCTGAGGCAGCCCGCAATGGTGGATAGATGGGGCTTACGCTCTGAGGTGGCCCACAATGGTGGATAGATGGGGCTTACGCTCTAAGGCAGCCCACAATGGTGGATGGATGGGGCTTACGCTCTGAGGCATCCCACAATGGTGGATGGATGAGGCTTACGCTCTGAGGCGGCCCACAATGATGGATTGATGGGGAATACGCTATGAGGCGGACCACAATGGTGGATAGATGGGGCTTACACTCTAAGGCGGACCACAATGATGGATGGATGGGACTTACGCTCTGAGGTGGACCACAATGGTGGATAGATGGGGCTTACGCTCTAAGGCGGCCCACAATGGTGGATGGATGGGGCTTATGCTCTGAGGTGGCCCACATGGTGGATGGATTAGGCTTATGATCTGAGGCGGCCCATAATGGTTGATGGATGGACGTGAAGGGGTCAGAACGACCGGGTAGTGGGCTTGAACCTCATGGAGGCTTCATACGTATCCCCGTGGCGGGGAATCAATGTCTACATAGTTCGATGAAATACAGTTTAATGTCATGCAGGATGGGGCATTTGGGGATTACGTTCTGAGATGACCCAAGGATATGGGGTCGGTGAAGAGGGACATGGGGTCCAGATGGATAGGGCTTATGTTCTGAGATGGCCCATGGTGGTGGGGGTTACGCTCTGAGGCAGCCTAGAGTAATGTATTGGGGCTTACACTCTGAAGAGGCCCATAATGGTGGATAGATGGGTCTTACTCTCTAAGGTGGCCCACAATGGTCGATAGATAGGTCTTACATTCTGAGGCGGCCCACAATGGTGGATAGATGGGGCTTACACACTAACGCCGCCCACAATGGTGGATGGATGGGGCTTACGCTCTGAGGCAGCCCACAATGGTGGACAGATGGGGCTTACGCTCTATGGAGGCCCACAATGGTGGATGGATGGGGCTTACGCTATGAGGCGACCCATAATGGTGGATGGATGAGGCTTACGCTCTGAGGCGGCCCACAATGGTTGATGGATGGACGTGAAGGGGTCAGAACTACCGGGTGGTGGGCTTGAACCTCGTGGAGGATTCCTACGTATCCTCGTCACGGGGAATCAAAGTCCACGTAGTTCTAGTGGTGCTGGAGAACCGACATGAAAATGGACTGGGGGTCCGGTGGGTATTGGGCTTGAACCTCGGGGAGGCTTCCTACATACCATGCCTTATCAAAGATCAAAGTCCTCATAGTTTGGGTGTACAGTTTAATATCATGCAGAATAAGGGCATACAGTTTAATGTCATGTTGGACGGGGTTTGGTGTCATAGTCAATGCTTACTCTAAGCCTACGTGAGTCATGATCGGTGTGAGAAACAAGAGACAGAAGAGACCTGATGATCACGTCGTGAAGGGTGTATCTGTGGGAAGCGAAGAGGGGCTTACGCGTTGGGCGGCCCATGATGCCAGGACTTACTCGAGGATGGAGGCCCAAGGGCAACAAAGCGCAGAGGGAGATGGATTTTGGGATCGAAGAAAGGAGGAGTCCCACTTCCCATCATGCCCCCCGCTGGCCCTGGTAGTGGGGAAGTACGAAGGTGAATGGGTGCTACCTTCCGCAAGAGGGGCTAGGGGCTTACACCAAGGAGGCTGCCCTTCCCCACAAACAAACGCCAATCTGAGAAGGATGATATCATCCCGTGTGGTGGGTGATACCATCCCCGCTGAGATGAGTGGCATAAAGAATGTCCGAGTTGGGGGGACCCTGCGTGCGAGGCACGGGGCCGGATCACAGTTTAACATCATGTGTTGAGGATGAGGTACTTGGCAGTTTAACTTCCTGCAGCTCGGATGAGGTGGGTTTACTCCACACCCCTAGGACTTACATGACCGGTACCCTATGCTCCTTGTGGGAGGGAAGGTACCGACAATTATGTTCTGAGGGGGTGTCACGGAGCGAACCATCGAGGGGTGCACGTTAGCATGGCTATGAGAATAAGCAATATCCGTTAGTGTGCCTATGCGAAGAAGCATGAGGCAGAGAAACACAATGGGAAAAACCGCCCAAGGGACCTTGAGGTTACTTCATACGAGCTTGGAAGGTTGTACGGGAAGAAAAAACATGGTGTGTATGCCCGGTGTGTGTGCCCGGGGCATCCAGAAGGAGGACATCAGGCGCCTACATAGGGAGGCACCCAGGGAGCACCAAAGTGAGGGGTCCCGGGGGTTGCGCGCAAAGAAATGGTTGGCGTGCAAAACACCGGGATGGCATGTAATCGGGGCATAGGGCTTGCACGCGACTAGTAGGATCGCGCATAAGGGATATGAATTGTGCGCGAGTGGAAAAGGCCACACCCAAAGGTAAGGCCGCACCCAACGAAAGGGATTGCGCACAATTGGACCGTTTTGCATGCAACAGGAGGAATTTCGTGCAAGGGAAGAACCCTGAAGGGTATGGAATTATATTTTAATCCAGTGGGATTGCATGCAAAGGTGGATCCTAGGGTAAGGTTGTGCGAAAAGGATCAGTACTTGAAAGCCATATTGCGCACACGGAAGTCCAATTTTGTGCACGAGAGACGATTTGAATTCCTCAAACCCGAAATGGAAGGGCTCTCCTTCTATTTATAGGCATTCAGCGGCACAGAATTTAGGGTGGTGCGAAAATTTTTTGCGGTGGAGGCGGCGATGCAGAATGTCAACCACGCAGGAGTGAAAGTATTTGGCACCGGCACCATGGACCCTTCACGAATCCCAGACCCTTTTCGCGCGGCCCTACTTTTCTGTGCGCATACCCCTTTTTTCTGTGAAACAATTCTGGGCCCTCCGGACCGAGCCTCTGGGTCTGAATATGACTTCGCTTCATCATTTCAAAACTTCCTTCAGTAATTACGGACTTTTCAGCATCTACAATATGAATGTGAGTATTCAATATTTCAATTCTTCCTTAATAGAACCGTTCAATTTACCAATCCAGTGGAATAATAACCATGTTCTCAGGGAACATATTCTTCATGTAAAGTGAGGAATAGAGAGGGAGCCAATATTATTCATAAACCCCCATGTATTGAGTTCTTGGAAATAAGAAATCATTAGCAAACCATTTTTAAGATAGCATAACAAAGAAAATGTCTGGCTAAAAAATCATTTTTTAAGTGAAAAGAAAAATGAAAGAATATTAATTAAAAATAAATTTTAGTGTAGATATAGTTAGGAAATAAAAAATTAAATGAGAAAAGCATATATTTAGTAATATATTTCATTTGTATAAAATATTATATCAAGAACAAATGTGCTTATAAATATATTAAAATAATTGAAATTAAATATATATGAGGAATTTAAGATGAAATAAAAATTAGCAATGAGTTAAAAGTTTTTGGATGAACAGAAATCAACCATATCTACTGTGAGACATATAATAAAACCATATTAACATGAAAAAAATTTGCACATAGTCATGGGTATTGAAATTATCTAAAGGCCCGAGTGATTAAAATCAATATAGTAGACATTATATATTCATAGACCATCAAGTTTCTTCTAGGATAAAATATCAATTCAGCTGGTTAAGTGTAAAGTTTAGAGGTTGATGTGATTTGGATATGTAAATATTCTAAAATTGGTGTGGTCAAAAATTGGAAGGACAAATACAAGGTTCATGATTGGAGAGGATAGGTCACATTGAAAACATATAGAAATTAAAATTGGTGGGTATCCAACTATAAACAACAAAGATGAAACCGAACTTGAGTAGGAACATAAAAATCCCTAGATTTTTATAGTAATATAGTTTTCCAATTAACACATTTATAGTAGGGGAAAACCTTGAAAATCACCATTGATTGTAGAGGTGTGGCCGAATGATCATTGGAGATAGGTATAAATTTCTTGGGAGATCAGTTTCCGTGAAGGAGTAACCGTAACAATCTTTACAGAAAGTGTAGGGGTCGACTTACATAGATCCCACTCGTGGAAGGTCTTGGTTTGGAAGAAACACCGATTGGAGGAGGAATGAGAGATAAAGGGGTTGGAGGAGGATAGGAACGCGTGATGAAGTGGGTGGGAGGGATCACACAATGAAGGGGGTGGGACCGAATGTAGAATCTCATGAGGATCAACCGAGGGAGAATCAATCGGTCGACAACGAGGGAGAAGGGTTTCGAGGGTGGGAGATGAGTCGCGACAAAGGAGAAGTGTTCGAGGGTGGGTGATGAGTCATAATGAGCTATGACAAGGAGGATAAATCATTTAGGAGATGATGCCACAGACACCGTTTCTCTTTGGGTTTATCTATTCTAAATCCATGATTTTCAAATAACTGTGGATATATCTTAAACTATAGCCACAAAACAATTAAACCGTGGCTATAAGTCCATGTCTATAGATCATTTTTCTAGTAGTGTCCTCATTAAAATATAATATAAATTATATAACATTATTTTTAGTTCTAAAATGTTGGATGTAGTGTATTACAAATTGACAAACGCCGTCATGTGTAGATGGTTTGTTGGATATCTATGCATTGAATCCAAGAAATAAATATTTTGACTTTCTAAATTTACTACAATGAGAATCCAATACTACCTAAAAACAAAACAAGGAATAAGTAATGAAATAAATGAAAATATATTTGATATGATTAAATTTTAGAGTTACCCCTATATCATCGATATTAAATAGAGTCTATCATCCGATTTTTTTCATTAAAATGATTTGACCAGACCTTTCACAATTTTAGAATTCTTTTTGAACTTTATTTTCATTTGTTCTGTAGAGGATATGTGAGCATTAATGAGTCTAAATTTTATTTCAAGGGAATATAACTTCAATTGTTTTTTATATGTATGCCTTCCAAAACTATTAAATGTATTTAGTCATAATTAACATAGTATCTTAGCTTTTGTAAAATAAATTCATGAAAACATACCCTATGTATACATTTACAATTGAGGTGCCTATCCAATCATAATCAAGGATTTCAGTTGCACTCTCAAGATCAATGAAGTCTTGATCTTCCTCTCCATACATATTTTCTTCAAATTAAACTAAGTGGTTTCCACTATTTTTTAACTTTGTGTCCACATGATCCTTGAATGATATTAAATGTGGATATAGAACGAGCGAGGTAATGGTGCTTCTAGTAGATCTTTTTGATTGTTCTATCCTTTAGATGGTTTTGAGACGGTCTTTCATTTCATCCCCTTCTCTTTTTATGTCTATAATAACATTCATTGATTCAGACCTTTTTTCATTAATTGTTAAAGGTTTAGCTTGAAAAGTAAATTGGAAATAAATTCCTCTTTATCGACATGTTTTTTACAAGATATGATGACCATATAATGAATGTTCTAATAGCCTTTCAACTATATTAATATCATCCTTATGAATTGGAATAGGTATCTCAGTGCTTAGCTCATGGACTACGATGGTCGACACTTGCACATTCTCTATTGGAAGTGGTCTGGTGTGTAGTGTGTCATTTTGAATATTGAACACCATAACCCTCACCACAAGGTGATGGGTGGGTGTTGCTAGATATAAATTACAGTCATTATCACCCTATAGAATATCAATACAGGAAAGGTATCAGTGTCTTTTTGATTCACATTTCATAGAAACATTTATTAGAACATTGATCACCTCTGCTAAGACATATCTTTGAGGGGAATGGCTAGACTCATAGCTGGTGGGGGGGGGGGGGGGTCTCCACGTGGTGGCTGTTCTTGAGTTACTTCTTCTCTTTGCCTCTCCCTCATTAAAGTTTGCATCATCTCTCTCTACCATTGGAATTACCCTTCATGGGTAGATATTCTTTCTCTCATCTATTTTATTAATTCACTTTGATCGCCCTCTTGTTTTTTTTCTTAAAATATGTTCAGGGTGTCACCCCAAAACAGGCACCTCTGATGCATCCATATTGTTCTGGCCGCTAGTAGTATGTGTTCATCTGATATAGGTGTTGTTTATTCTTGTGACTATGTTAGATAAAAAGTATAGGAAAATAAGCGATCATTGTTAAGTAATAGAAATTTAAAGCAATTTTTTTATTATGTAAACTTACTCATGTTTACCACACTTTTTGTGTGTTTTCATCTATTAGTATCCCATATTTATTTACATGTGCCTCCTTCCAAAGCATATGGTGTGGGATGGAAGTGGATTTGGATTTCAAGCCATAAATCTATATATAAATAGGGTAACATAATTATGGTATTGTTTTATGTAATATAAAATTATTACGGTCAATTTAAAATATGTACCATTTTTTCAAGTGAAGCGTACCCCATCCTTACTTTACAGTAGGGGTGTGCTAGTTTTGCTTCATGTTCCTTACTTCTAGAACTCATTTACTATTTCATAAATAAAAAATTTTCAATCAAAGTGATGAATACACATATCATCAAATAACATATTACTAACCACAATGTTTTTAAAAAGATGCATTTGCACAATGTCCAGTAAATGTATCCCACACTTCTTGGGTTATTAGGTGTGCATAGATAACCGGTGAGTGGGTTTATTTTCCCTTAAACATCTTTAATATAATGTCTTGTTAGAATTGTAAAAAATCCTTTGTGAGTCCTTTTTTAAAGCATCAATACATAATTCTTATGGGATTCATCTATTATAAATAAACTTTGCAATGGATGATGAAGAGTAAGTCAATGTTTTATTATTTTATTTTTTAGTAAAATTAAGAAATGATATCATAATGTTACCATAATATCTTCCCACATTAGTGTCTTCAGCCCAGACACTACATGGTAACATGAATCTACGTCAATCAACACGCATTACCGAGTGAAGATTCCAATATAACTGCTGAACATGGCCTTGTTGGGGTTAACATGCCAACCCCTCGCATTCCATCCCACCACCTTGAATTTGATACCTTTTACTTTTGCCTTAATTATTTTTTCTAACACTTTCAAACCATGGTGCTCCTATTTTTTCTGGGATGCTAGTCCTTCATCGCCTACCATTTCCTCGGAATCAACATCATCAATATGTTCCTCTAGAATGGTAGCATCAGTATGCGCAGATGGTCATTGTACCTTTTCACTAGGAGAAATAGCAGGTTAAGAAAATTGTTCCTCAATAATGGGAGCGCCAACACATGTAGAAGGTCGCTCCTCTGCACTATGAGTAGTATAAGGTTGAGAAACCTAATTTTCCTCAAGAATGGGAACACCATCACATACAGAAGGTCTCTCATCTACACTATGAGCAGAAACAAGTTGAGAGACATACTGTTCCTTGGGAATGGAAGCACCAACATGTGCAGAAGGTCGCTTCTCTACACTGTGAGTAGCAGCAGGTTGAGAGACCTGCTGTTCCTTAGGAATGAGAGCACCAACACGTGTAGAAGGTCACTCCTCTACACTGAGAGTAATAGCAGGTTGAGAGACCTATTGTTCCTTGGTATTGGGCGCACCATAACATGCAGAAGTCATTATTTTCATAAGTGGTTTAACATTTAATTTAGAGTACATAAATGCACCAAAAAACAGATAATAACATGAGGTAACACGATGTATATTACAAAAAAATGTAACCTGATTACTGAACTCTTATTTTCTTTTTTAAAGTCTGAAGGGATTTTACTCCTCTATCGATGATCCAAATCACTTCATTATGGTATACTCTTACATAAAAAACACCAACTACATTGGGATTGCTAAAAAATGATTGTGAAGTCCCAATGAAAGGGTCATCCTTATTTAACTTTTCATCTGAACCTTCAGTGGTTTTGGTCGATAATATAACAATTGACCACTTTAGGTTCGTGTGATTTGGAATATAAAATACTTTTACTGCCTGTGATGCCATTATAAATGGTTTTTCTTTGTACCCATCCTTACTAAAATCAACTTTCACAAATACCAATTCATCTATTTTAATATCACTTCTGTTATCAACCCACTTGAATTGAAAAATCAGTACTTGGAATGTTATATAATCCAACTCTCATATTTGTTTGATGATTCCAAAGTATAAAATATTTGCGTATATTATATTTCTGTCCTTAATACTAGAAACATGTATTGCTTCCGCTATGAGTGTAACTCCACTATTTTTCATGATACTTTCTTCATCATGCTCATTTTTATAGAATGTATAACCAATAACTACATAACCATTGTAAGATAACACCTACACACTGGGTACTCCGACTGGCCATTAAAGCTATTCTGAAATTTAATCCATATTTTCATCTGAATCCCTTAAAATATGGTCCCAAAACCATCCTATAAACTGTTAATTATGTGTATTTGATATCTATATTTCAGACCTTGATGGATTCAAATACTTAAGAATTTCTCTGTGCATTTCAACATATGGGAAAACCTCCAAATTGTTATGAAAAATGTAAACGTGGGATTGATCCCGATATGTAATATTGACTGTGATGACATATCTTCTAGAAATTACTTCACTTGCAAGCTTCCCAGTGTGAATAGATTTTGGTAGACCAATTATTTCCACACTGGACAAGTATTCGGTATAGAATTCAATGAATTCATCAACAATATATCACTCCACAATACAACCCTCTGACAGAATTTGATTTTTTGATATAACCTTTCAAAATATTCACATACCATTCAATGGGGTACATCCATCTATAGTGTACATGACCACATAGTGAAATATCTCTCACCAAGTGAACCATCAAATGAACCATCATATCAAATAATGTTGGTGGGAAGAACATTTTCAATTCACATAATATGAAGAAAATTTCTCTTTCCAAACTCGACAATTTCTCCAGGTCTATAAATTTTCTCTATATATATTTGAAGAAGAAACAAAGCTTGGTTAATGTATGATGGAAATTCTTAGGAAAAATGAAACGTAAAGCTATAGGTATTAGATCATGCATCAAAACATGGAATTCATGTGATTTCAAACCCTTTAACTTTAAATTGGTCATTGAAATGATGTTTTTGATATTATATTAATACCCCTCTAGAACCTTTATGTCATTCAAGTATTTGAAAAACTGATATCTCTCATACTTAAAAAGAGTGTAAGTAGATGGAGGAAGAAAAGTTCATTTTTAACCCTTCACTGGTGGCAACTCTTCTCATATTCCCATGTCAACCATATCCGACCTAGCCTCAATTCCATCCTTTATTTTACCGGGTGCATTTAGCAACATGATGATGAAACTTCACACACATTTTTTTCAACATACATAACATCAAGAAAGTTTTTTATGTACAAAAACTTCTAGTATGGCAATTAAAAAAACAGATCACTTTTTCCAACTGGTTTTTGTAAGGTTTTCGAAAATGGTTTACCAAAAATAGTGTCCATATCTTTTACTTTCTCAAACAACTGATCACCTATTAGTGGAGATGGTTCTATACATTATTCTAAACTTCCATCGAATGATGTCATCTAATATCGATATTTATGTAATCGGGGTATAAATCTATGATCTCCTAGAAACACAGTTTTAGATTAATGTTTCAACCTAATTGAATGTGTACCTTGTTCATAGATGAGACACCCATGAGTTCCTTTAATGCTATATCTTTAAAAATTTCCATAATAAGAAAAGTCATTTATCATCCCATAAAACATGGATATCAACGTGAAATATTAATTTCTATAAGTATCATACAACATAATACCTGAATCCCAAAATAATTTGAAATCCTTGATCAATGAAGCCAAATAAACATTAATATCATTACCTGGTTGTTTTTGTCTTGATATAAGCATAGATATAATTTTTTGTTTTCATTTAATGCATAACCACTATGGATAGTTATAATTTACCAACATAAACAGACATGTACTGTGAGTGCTGCTTTGAAAACCAAAAGGATTAACTCCATCTGTATATCACTCAAGATAAAGGTTTCTCAGCTCATTTCCAAAATAAGGATACTCATGATCGATTCTCTTCTACTGAGGAGAGTCTATAGGGTGACATAGCTTCCCATATTTATTTCTTCTATCTGCATGCCACATCAATTTCCCTACAGTCTCCTCACTTCCATATAGGTGACTAAACCTTAGAATGATTGGAAAGTACCATACAACTTTCATAGGAAAAGATTCATCTTTCTTTTAATAATAACAACCAAACTTTGGGCATTATCTAAGTGATTTTTGGTTCTTATAAAACAATATAAAATCATTCGGGAAGAAATGTATTATTTCATAGATCATACCCATCGATAATAGCATTTATTTGGGGTCGTATGTTTGTATTTGGAACTCATTATCTTCTGGGAGCATGTCATTCAAGAGAGAAAGTAATTCCATAAAACTGGAATCACTCTATTTGTTTCCTGCTTTCAAATTATACAGCTTCATTATAGTTGAAAATTCTGCATATTTAGTGCAACCACCATAAAATGGAATCTTTTCACAAATCTTTAACTACTCAAATTTTTTTGGACAATCACAAATTTCATCTTCAATTGTCCTTGTCATTGTCTCAATATAATCTTCATCATCATTCACATCTATAATCACATCCTCAATATGGTCTTCTTCATTTTCAACACTTGTAATCATACCTGATGATCCATAAAATGATGTACTATCCTATCCACTAGCTACATTCGAATTTTCCCCATGTTTATTCTAAAATTTATAACTTCTATTTATTCTATGATAGATCAAGTGTTCTTCTAACTCTTTTGGACTAACTTGTCTTGAATAAAAATAGTATAAACATAGATAATGGATTTTAGAAGGCTAATATGCATGATCTTTTGCAAAATTGATGAACTCTTTCACTCCATATTCATACTCTTTTATAAAATTATTGGAATCCATCCATTATTTATTCATATCCATCCTATTTGATTCAGTGATATTAATATTTAAAAAAATAAATACACAAAACATTAATATAAAAATTAACAAAGGATAATAAAAGTTATAGACTTTAAGTTTCCTTTGAAAACTATTTATAAAACCACAGTCGAAATCCCATTAAAAAAACAACTATTTACAAAAATTCCTCTTTAAAATAAAATCCCCTTTTTAAAATAAACCAATCTGTTTCAAACACTATTTATCAAAAACCCAATTACTTTTTTAAATAATTCAAGTCAAATTCATGAACCAACAATCTTAATCCTTTAAAATGAACAACAACCCTCTATATTTTACAAATTTTCATTTGAAACTTCACACAACCCTTGTTAAAATGAAACCAGCAATACATAAACTTTCAAAACATTCACATCCCTTTATGAAATGAAATCCGGTGAGTTGAAAATCACTTGTCATTCACATCACTTATTGTTTGTTTTTCTGGTGTTTGATGATGGGAATGAGCGTTGCAGGTAGTGGAGATATTGCTTGGAGATAGAAAGTACCAAAATTTCCAAATCTAGGAAAGGATTTTGGATGTTTATCTTACAGGTTCTTAACTTCCTGGACCCATAAGCAACCACATTACCATCATGGATTGGAACTGTTCAAATCATAACTTCTAATACAACGCAATAAAAGCCATACTAATTACCCAGCTCATTAATGGTTATGATTGGTGTTTTAATAAATCTCCCATTAATATCTTATAAGGATATCTCATGAATATCTAAGCAAAGGAATAATACCAATTTTTTGGTCAAGGACTTATTAGAACTTCCAATCAGGAAGAATCTCGATTGACCCTCTGGTAATAAAAGTGAACCCCTAACAAAATCACCATAATAAAATTCTCATTTCATGTTCCGAAGATTCTTGTGCAATAATTTTTCATCTCAATGAGTATTCTAAAAACACCTTTATCACATGTTTCTTGTGCATGTTGTCCCACTTTCTTATAGCAAGTATCAACTATTCATCCAGTTTCACCAACTTCCAAAATTTTAGGGAAGTCTACCAATTGAACATGTAGCTTTGGATTGGTAGGGCTGTCAAAATATATGTTTCCATTATAACTAAATTTACCCCTTAATAAAAATATCAATGTATGCGCCTATAATGTAGGATTTTCATCCAAATAACATAATTTTTATGTGGTGTGCTTATTCCATTTATGTCATGTGTTTATTCATTATTGCTCATTTTCCTCTGGGGGAGGTATTTTCAAAACCATGAGGTTACTGGAACTAGAAGGCGGAGATATGATGTAGTGACTTAACTGTATCTTTACTTCTATGTTATGGCATATCAGGTTTGGGGATTTGTTCCAATTCAGATATGTTCTAGAATTTATTCCACTATGTGTAAGTTTTGAGGGTTTAACATTAGGATTGTTGATGTGTACCAAATCCAACTAGTGGTATCAAATTTTTTTTCTTATTCTACTATCAGTTACCAAAAAGTGGTATCAGAGCTTGGTTGCATAACATATGGTGATTATTTTATCAACAATTAATAGAAAGTATTAGTTTGAAGACTAATGGGTTTCCTATAGTGAAGTGGTTTTATAAGATTTAGTGGAATTGCATTAGTAACAAAGTGGTGGTTCCATTTAAATGGGTATGGTTTGGATTGATATTCAATGGTGGAGGATTTAGACTTTGGGGGATAATGGACTTGTTACTCTTAGAGAGTTCAAAAGTTACATTGATTTTGAATTAGTCATAAGTGAGGTCTTCGGTAGAATGGTAAACCATGCTATTAAAGCATTATAATTTTTTTTAAAAGGAATTTCCAAGAGAATCCAGATCCAAGAGAGAAGAAATACATATCTCAATGACGATGATCAATAAAGGTGGAAGTGTAGTAGAGGGAGGGATCAAGGAGTATGATTCTTTCATAGTCAAAGGAGGAACCACCTCCAAAATATGGTCTAAATCAAATATGGTTGTGGATAGAATAAAAGGAGATAAAAACTTCATTTTATCTAGAACATGCTGTCACTGAGTGGTGGGTCACTTCATATTCATTACAACTACCACAAAATAAATACTAAACAAGGGAAAATTCAGAGTACGACTCATTGATGTGATCAAATTATCACCTTTGTGTTGGGATCTTAAACAATGATTCAAGCATATGGGTAAAGCCTATTTTTAAAATCATGCTCACATAAAAACTATTTCATAACATGCTTTACATCACTTCAAAAATTCAAAGACTCATATATGGTACACAACAAGGAAGCCAACACACACTAAAAATCCATTTCCCTTGGAGAAATCCATTTTCAACACATTTTTGCCTTTATATATCTTTTGAAAAACAATTTTCACCTTTCACACAAAACACAATAAATTCTCAAGGAACACCACCACAAAGCACATAAGAAATGAAACCAAATTCTTTTCAAAAACCAACTTTCATCACATATGCATGTCAAACCATTTCCAAAACATGTTTTCCACCACATGAATAATCCAAGTAACACATATAAACAAATAAGAAAGCATATCAAAATCATCTAATAATGTAAAATCATAGAATAACCTACCTCACACTTGGAAACCTTCGGAAATCAGTGTGAAACCACAACCACACCTCAACAAGACCCTATTAAGGCAAGATCCAAACTCAAACATGAATATTTTCCCCAACAAACAGAAGATCAGACCAACATTATGTCAAACAACCTGCTAGAAAATAAGAACTCAAGAAGAGGGAAAGATAAACCCTAAAAGAGTAAGAAATCAAGAAAAACGAGACTTACTTGATGTTTCCTGCAAGAATTAGAGTCAAAACCACCCAAATATTGTGTTATAAGGGCTTTAAGAAAGCTTGGAGGGAGGTTCGTGGTGAAAATGGGTTCGCGGTGGAGGATCAGTTGTGGCAGAGGAGGGGTCGCGACGGAGGAGGGTTCGCGGCGAGGAGCGTTCGCGGTAGAGGAGCGTTCGCGGCGGAGGGGTTGCGATAGAGGAGTGGTCGCGATGGAGGAGAGGCCACGATGAATGAGGGGTTGGTGGTGCAGTGGTCAGCTTCCACCATAGCTTGAGGGGTGTGAGGAAGGAGGAGACTGTTATGGTTTCATTATAAAACCCGAAGGACCTTTTATCAGTGCTAGTTAAAAAGCACTGATAATCGTATGTTTTATCAGCGCTAAAATAAAAAGTGCTGATAAAACATGCCTCTATCAACACTAAAAAAGCGCTGATAAAAGGTGTCTTTATCAGCGATAAAAAAAAACTGATAAAAATATATATTTATAAAATTATAGATATAATAAATATATATTAATTTGTTTATAATTAAAACCATAAATATATATATTTTTATTTTTATTTATAAAATTATAATTTAAATAATTATAAAACTATAATAAATATACTTATTATATTTATCGTCTTATAAATATATATATTAAATATATTAATTATACATATATTTATAAGATTATAGATATATATTACTATATTTCTTTTAATTTTACAATTATTTAAATGAATAGATATCTATTTATAATTATAATTATAAATAAATAAATATTTATTTATTTAAATAATTATAAAATTATAACAAATATATATTTATAATATTTATAATTTTATTAATATATATATATTATAATTTTATAATTATTTAAACATATTTGTATTTATTTAAAATTATAATTATAAATATTTTTATTTATTTATAATTTTTTGTGTATATTTATAAATATATATATTTAATTATATATAACATTAAATATGAAAATAATAAATATATTTTTTATAAATTAATAATTATTTAAATAAATATATATTTATTTATATTTATAACTATAAATAAATATATATTTATTTTTAATTAAAAATTATAATAAATAAATATTTATTTACAGTTGTAATTATATATATATAATTATAAAATTATAACAAATATATTTATAATTTTATAAATATAAATAATTAATATATTTTTTATAATTTTTTAATTATTTAAATATATCTATATTTATCTAGGAATTATAATTATAACTATTTGTATTTATTTATAAATATTTGCATATGTTTGTAAATATATTTATTTTATTATATATATTTATAACATTATAAGTATAATAAATATATTTATTATAATTTTTAATTATTTACTCATATATATATATTTATAAAATTATTTATGTATTTTTTTTAATTTTATAATTATTTAAATATATATATATAGTTATAATTATAATTTCAAATAAATATATTAATTAAAAAGTATTTATATATAATTAAAATTCAATAATTATGTAAAGACACATAAATTTTAAGGAAATTTTTTTCTTAAATACTTTGGAATTTTAAGAGTCTGTGGCTTCTGACGGCACTTGATTTCGAGGCCCAATGTACCCGGAATCAATTGCTGAAGTTTAGCTCGGGTACGTTCAGTGAACGAACGAGCGGGTTTTTCTATCTTTTGAAATGGTTCTCGGAATTGAAATCTGAGGGCACCGATGAACTCGTACAGCCGGTAATTGCTTAAGGGGACCTTTATCGCAGTTGTGTTTTATGCGGGTTGTAAATTAAAAATTGTTGTTTAGTTAATAAGTTAAATAAAATTTTTGGGACAATTTTATGTCTTTGGAAGTTAATCCCTCCCATGGGAAGTTATTGATGGGGCCCACAACCACCCAACTTCCCATGTGTGGATATTTGAGATGTGGGGCCTACACGAGCCCCAACCTTTCACCTTCCCCTAAACTCCCTTAAACCCCCATCAATAAATTGGGAACCCCCTTAATTAATGAGACTCTTTCTCTCCCTCTCTCTTTCTCTTTAATTTTTCCAACATACCTTAGTTAATGAAATGAACCTCTTCATTTAATTAATTAAGTGATTTGAAATTTTTAATTGGAAGTGTTAATAAAATATTAGCCAAGCCTAATATTTTATTTTGGGGGGATCTTTGTTGTGTTGGAAAAACTTTGGGAGAGAGCTCTTGAGAAAAGAGAGAGAAGTATTCATCTCTTCAAAGAAGAATGGTTTTCTTCTCCGATGAAGAACACCCACCTTCAACGACGAATGACTCCGTAAATAACTCTCCACGTTTCTCCAATCTTCTACTTGCTCCGCATAAAGGGAGGAAATACAACCGTGGGGAACTTGCAACGACGACGGTTGTTTCTCGGCATTGACGGAGCGACATCGCTTTCCGCGTCTACGACGAACAAACCATATTTGAGGTAGGGGGATTATATAAAAATTATTAGTTGATTAAAACTGTACTTGTTCCTCATTGATTTTTCTTAAATGAATTTGGCCATGTGTTACCGCCTAACGCGGAGGGCATGGGCCGAACGAACACGGCCCGACAACCCTCCGCTGGAAATTGATCTTTTGGAATCGGCGACTGGAGGCGGAACACGTAAGAGGCCGACGACGCAAGGGCCGTCGTCACACACGCAAAGAAAAGCCACGGCCAAGCGGGCTGCAGCAGAGGATGCATGGCGCCGTCGCACCATGCTGGGAACATGGAGCCGCGGCCAGGGCAGGCCACGACAAAGGAAGCTGGAGCCATCGCGCCGGCTGTGCGGAAGGAACCGCAGCCCGCTTTGCCGCCCGCTTCGGCAGGAGAACCGGCCGGACCATCGACCGGCCGGGTGGAGGAGAGCTTCGGCGCCAGGAGGGCGCCGCACCGAACGAACCGCGGCCCACCCATGCGGGCCGCTTGTTCCAAGAAGGCCGGCCAGCATCGTCTGATCAGTTAGGGAGGGCGGCGCCGCTGGTTCGGGCAGCTGGGCCCCCCCTCGGGCCGCTTGGCCTTCGGGCCGAGCCGCTCAGCTAGCTGGCCGAGCCAGCTGGGTCGTGCCCATCCGGGCCGAGCCCTGCTGGGTTGGGCCACACCGGGCCAGGCCAGGCCGCGCCGCGTCGGGCTGGGCCGTGCCCCTTGGGCCGGGCCGCGCCCCTCGCAGATGTATATGTATGGGCATATACCTAAGTAAAGTCGGTTGATATTTTGTGATTTTATCTTTCCTCTGTGGTTTATCCTTTGTGGATTCTGGGAGACCTTCGGGGGTCTTGGGGTCTCTATTGAGTATCATATACTCACCCCTACACGGGCTATGCCCGCACTACGTTGTGTTGGATGCAGACGATAGACAACACTGATCGAGGTGGTGGCTTGTGGAGCTGGATGGTACCCGGAGGTGGACCACTTGGAGGGATGTACACGGGGCGGTCGGCCGGACCCAAGGAGCTGGGGAGACCATCTGTACCCACCCTTCAGGTGGGATATCCGGAGGACGAATCAGTGGTTTCCGCTTTACATTATTGATGTTGTACTTTCATTTCAGTTGTACTGTATCGTACTTTCCGTTGGGTTTGTATACTGGCCCGTTTACTTTTCAGCACTTACTTTTGTATTCAGTATTACTTTGTGCTTACTTCAGCTTTCGTACTCTATTGTGTTGTTTACTTTTATAAAGGCAATGCCTTCCCTTTTATCGGGATTTACACCTTTGGTTCTAGTCTCCAGCCCCGAGCCTATAGAAGGAGGGCTTGGGGTAGTCACAGCACGGGCCCCAAGGACGGGTCGTGACAAATTGATATTAGAGGAGTCGATTCTACCGCAGAACTCAGGACTCTGATAATTCTTCTCTGTGAAGCAATAGTGTTAAGAGTATTGAGTATGGTTATTAGTCCATGGAGTCCAGTGTTGGTTCGGCAGCCGACGTATCCATACACCAGGACCGTAACTTATGATTTCCAACTTAGTGCACGAAAACATTGATTGCATGTGTGTTTCAAAATTTTCTTTCTGATTACTTTGTGTCAGCTCACCTGGTATACTGTTTGACCGTGGCACACCTGTTTCTTTTCAGGATGGCCCCACAAAGGTATCTAGCTAGGGTTCCTAGTTACATGCGAGATTGGATCCCACCGAGCGACGAGGCCTCGGTGCAGGGCCCCATTACAGTGGAGGCACTAGCGGTACCACTACCCGTCGGGCCACCGATACCACCAGCCCCAACAGTAGAGAGTGCATGCCGCTTGAGTTTGTTGTACGAGTTTCAGTGACAGAGACTGCCTAGGTTCCAAGGAGAGATGGACCCTCAGACAACCGAGGGTTGGCTGGAGGCTATCGTCAAAGTCTTCAGATTGGTAGGGAACCAGCAGACCTTATGGTGATCCTTGTCGCTAGTCTCCTGCACGCAGTAGTAGGTAGATGGTGGAGCCTGATGCTCCAGGTGCATGGCGAGGCATCACTACTTTGGATGGACTTCGACAGCCTCTTCCGCTCGGAGTTTGTTCCAGCCACCCTCCGTGCGGTGCGCATCCAGGAGTTACTACATCTACGATAGGGCAGCATGACAGTAGCCCAGTACTCGGCGAGATTTACCGACCACTCGCGCTACTCCACGTACATTCTATGGGACCCATTTTTCTGGAACCAGACCTTTGAGCAGAGACTAAGGCATGAGATCAGGGCTTCGATGATCTCCCTCAATATTCTGACGCAGGCAGGAGTGCTGGAGCGAGCCCTTCTTGTGGAGAGCTTTCTTGCTGAGCCGACACCAGCAGCAAGACCCATCGCAGGGTGACACATACCAGAGTCTTCTATATCTGATAGTAGAATGATGTCACAGAGGTCCAAGCAGACCAGGACATCATGTGGGAGACCTTAGGATGCTGGTTTGGATGTGCGGGGCACACGAAGCAGAGCCATCCATACGAGGGGCAGGTAGTGCTATGCATGTGGCGGGCAGGGCCACATGGCTCGTGACTGCACGACCCGCCATGCAGACGAGCAGCAGACAGTTGAGAGACCTCCCAGGAAGAGGCAAAGGTTCGACCGTGGAAGTCCGTAAGGAGCAGGAGGAAGAGGCAGAGGAGCTGGCCGACCAGCAGGTGGTGGACGACGCTTTGAGGCTCTACCACCACCACCACCACTAGGAGGACCACCCCGACTACAGGGAGATGGCAGACAGGGGCAGGCTCATCTCCAGGCATTCGAGGCCTACGACCACGGTGCACCTAATATTATTCGAGGTATTATCTATGTCTAGTACACCCTTGATGCAGTTCTTATAGACATAGGAGCGAGTCATTATTTTATTGCCGCTACCCTTGTTTGGAGCTCAGAGATTCCGATGGAGCCGTTGTCTCGATCCTTACGATTAGAGACTCCTACGGGAGAAGACTCGATGATTATTCACTAGTGCCGGCAGTGTGAGCTTACTCTAGGAGGCGAGAGCTTCGGCTGGGATCTTCTTGTAATGGCATCGATGCCTTACAACGTTATCCTGGGTATGGACTGGTTATCTATAGTCCATGCCCAGATTGACTGTATTAGGTGCAAAGTGTGGTGTGTCCGCATAGATGGGAGCAGGTTCACCTTCACCGGCGAGAAGGGAGCCTTGGAAGTGCAGGATGGACTTACGTAGAGGAGAGGGCAGCCGATCACACATCAGTTGTGAAGTCTCATCCTAGGAGCGTTGATGTGTGGAGTCCGAGTTTTCCTGTTATGGTGGATCAGTATGCGGACGTTTTTCCTGAAGATGTTCCAGGACTAGCTCCTCGCAGAGAGGTAGAATTCTACATTGACCTGTACCCCGGGACAACACCAATATCTACTCTAGCATATCGGATGGCTCCCGTCGAGCTTCGTGAGCTATGGGTACAACTGGAAGACTTACAGGGAAAGGGATTCATCTGACCCAGTGTTTCACCCTAGGATTCTCTGATTTTATTTGCCAAGAAGGCGGATGGGAGATTACAACTATGTTTCAACTACTGTCGCCTAAATCAGGTTACTATAAATAACAAGTACCCACTCTCGAGTATTGACGAACTCTTTGATCAGCTCAAGGGAGCATGATGGTTCTCGAAGATAGACCTCAGGTCAGGCTATCACCAGCTCAGAGTTCAAGATGAGGATGTGTAGAAGTCGACCTTCAAACTTTGGTATGACCATTATGAGTTCTTGGTTATGCCCTTTGGCATGACCAATGATCCAGCAGTGTTCATGAGTCTCATGAACAAGATCTTCTAGCCTTACCTTGATCGGTTTTTCGTAGTCTTCATCGACGACATATTGATCTACTTGACCACTGAGGAGGAGCATGCCTACCATTTGTGGGTTGTACTGGATACACTTCGAGAGCACCAACTTTATGGTAAGCTCTCGAAGTTCCAGTTCTGGATTCGATAGGTTCACTTCTTGGGGCACGTCATCTCAGCGGTGGGAGTTGCGGTGGATCCTACGAAGACCGAGGAAGTACTTGCTTGGGAGCCACCCAGGAGCGTGATGGAGGTGCGGAGTTTTCTGGGACTGGCTAGGTACTATCGGAGATTTGTGCTAGACATCTCCAGAGTTTTAGCACCGCTTTCAGCTTTGACGAAGAAGGGGAAACCCTCTATATGGTCTGATAGATGTCAGTAGAGATTTCAGGAGCTGAGACAGATATTGACCAATGTGCCCATCTTGAGGCTACCAGAGGAGGGCGTAGGGTACATAGTTTACTGTGACGCATCAGGGACCGGACTCTGGTGTGTCCTGATGTAGGAGCGGGCAATGATCGCATATGGTTCACGACAGCTGAGGCAGCACGAGCCGAACTACGCTACCCATGACCTGGATTTAGCAGTAGTGGTCTTTGCCCTGAATATGTGGAGACACTATCTGATGGGTGAGCGCTTTATAGTCTACTCTGACCACCAGAGTCTCAGGAACATTTTCTGGCAGATGGACCTGAACCTGAGATAGCGGCGATGGCTCTAGTTCCTCCAGAACTATGACTTTGTAATAGCCTATACTCATGGGAAAGGGAATGTAGTAGCTGATGCTATCAGCAGGAGATCAGGCATACAGCTGCTAGGGGAGGCGATGGAGTAGCTAGCCACGTTGCAGATATCCATCATGGATATAGATGGGGAAGCCTTTCTATAGTCTCTTATAGTCACTCCTCCACTCCTTCAGTGGGTCAGAGAGGCACAACTTGGGTACGTTGACTGTGAGACGTGCCATGTTCAGATTTCCACAGGGCAGGCACCTGATGGATTTTCTGATGGAGGAGAGCACATCATCCTCTTCAGGGGACGTACCATGGTACCAGTTTCACTATAGGAGGAAGTGCTAAGGGAGTTTCACACTTCCCCTATATAGGTACATCCAAGAGTGGCGAAGATGTACTAGGACCTCAGACAATAGCACTGGTGGCTGGGTATGAAGAAGGCTTTAACAGAGTTTATTTCACGATGGCTCACTTTCCAGCAAGTGAAGGTGGAGCACCAGGTACCAGGAGGCTTGGTACAACCCTTAGAGGTTCCGGAGTGGAAGTGGGATGGGATATCCATGGATTTCATGATAGGGCTTCCACGTACTTACAGAGGACATGACTCCATCGGGGTGATCGTAGATCGACTCCCCAAGTCGGCCCACTTCCTACCGATCAGAGAGCCGAGCTCAGAAAAGATCTTGGGGCGCCTCTATGTTCAGGAGATCATACGACTTCATGGTGCTCCATCATCTATCATCTCCGATTGAGACGCTCGTTTTACTTCCTGGCTTTGGAAGGGGTTGTAGGAGGCATTTGGGATGTAGCTACGCCTGAGCACCGCCTTTCATCCTCAGAAGGATGGCCAGACGGATAGGACTATTCAGACTCTCGAGGAAATTCTCCGTGCATGTTTCCTTGACTTTGGTCATAGCTGGGAGGATCACCTACCCTTGGTGGAGTTTGTGTACAACAATAACTACCACTCCACCATCGGGATGGAACCATATGAGGCACTGTACGGCCGACCTTACGGATCACCTCTGTGCTGGACTGACCCTGGGGAGTCAACACTTGTAGGACCAGAGATGGTTTAGGCTACGATGGAGAAGGTGCAGATCATCCAGAAATAGATGAAGACTGCATAGAGCAGACAGAATTCCTATTATAATAGGAGACGGAGACCACTGGAGTTCGAGGATAGCGACCATGGCTTCCTACAGGTCTCACCACGACGTGGTCTACGGAGATTTGGTCGGGGCGGCAAGTTATATCCGCACTTCATCGAGCCTTTACAGGTCCTCAACAGAGTAGGCGAGGTGGCTTACCGCCTGGCCCTTCCACCTCAGTTGCACCGGGTGCACGACGTCTTCCACATATCTCAGCTGAGGAGATCCGTGCACGACCCAACCCCCATCATCGATCATAGGGAGCTGGACATCGATGACGGGGTGACATTCACGGAGGTCCCGGTGGAGATCGATGATCGACAGGAGTGGGTCCTACGTGGATGGTCGATTCCTCTGGTGCGTATTCATTGGCAGCACGAGAACCTCCAAGAGAGCACATGGGAGTGGGAGGCTCAGATGCGCGCTCAGTACCCTCAATTTGTTTCCCTAGTTTATGTTATAGCTTTATGGGGACGTAAAGCCCTGAGGTGGGAGTAATGTAAAGACCAATAAATTTTAAAGAAATTTTTTTCTTAAATACTTTGAAATTTTACGAGTCTGTGGCATCTGATGACACTTGATTTCGAGGCCTGGTGTACCCGGAATCAATTTCTGAAGTTTAGCTTGGGTATGTTCAGTGAACAAACGAGCGAGTTTTTCTATCTTTTGAACCGGTGCTCGGAATTGAAATCCGAGGGCACCGATGAACTCGCAACACCAGTAATTTATTAAGGAGACCTTTACCGCAGTTGTGTTTTATACGGGTTGTAAATTAAAAATTGGGGTTTAGTTAATAAGTTAAATAAAATTGTTGGGACAATTTTATGTCTTTGGAAGTTAATCCCTCCAATAGGAAGTTATTGGTGGGGCCCACAACCACCCAACATCCCGTGTGTGGATATTTGAGAGGTGGGGCCCACATGAGCCCTAATCTTTCACCTCCCACTAAACTCCCTTAAACTCCCTTCAATAAATTGGCAACCCCCTTAATTAATGAGACTCTTCCTCTCCCTCTCTCTCTCTCTTCCTCTTTAATTTTGCCAACATACATTAATTAATGAAATGAACATCTTCAATTAATTAATTAAGTGATTTGAAATTTTGAATTGGATGTGTTAATAAAATATTAGCCAAGCCTAATATTTTATTTTGGGGGGAGGTTTGTTGTGTTGGAAAGTCATTGGGAGAGAGCTCTTGAGCAAAGAGAGAGAAGTATTCATCTCTTCAATGAAGAATGGTTTTCTTCTCCGACGAAGAACACCCACCTTCAACGAAGAGCGATCCAAGTTTCTCTAATATTCTACCTCCTCCGCATCAAGGGAGAAAATAAAACTGTGGGGAACTCGCCAACGACGAAGGTTCTTTCCCGGCATGGATGGAGAGACATCAATTTCCGCATCTAAGATGAACGAACCATATTCGAGGTAGGGGGATTATATACAACATTAGTTGACTAAAATTGTACTTGTTCCTCGTTGATTTTTCTGAATCGAATTTGGACATGTGTTACCGCCTAATGCGGAGGGTGCAGGCTGAATGAACACGGCTCGATGACCCTCTGCTGGAACTTGATCTGTTTGGAATCGGCAACTGGAGGCGGAACACGAAAGAGGCCGGCGATGCAAGGGCTGTCGTCGCACACGCAAAGAAAAGCCGCGGCCAAGCGGGCCATGGAGGAGGAAGCACGGCGCCGTCGCGCCGTTCCGGGAATGTAGAGACGTGGTCAGGGCAGGCCACGACGGAGGAAGCCGACGCCGTCGGGCCTGCTGTGCGGAAGGAATCACGGGCTGCTTCGCGAGCCGCTTCGGCAGGAGAACCGTCCGGCCCATCGGCCGCCCGGGCGGAGGAGAGCTGCGGTTCTAGGAGGGTGCCGTGCCGGACGAACCACGACCCGCCCTTGCGGGACACTTGTGCCATGTAGGCCATACGACATCGTTTGACCGGTTAGGGAGGGCGGCGCCGCCGGTTCGTGCAGCCGGGGGGGCGCGCCCCCCTCGGGCTGGGCCACGCCCCTTCGGGCCGGGCCGCACATTTCATCGGGCCGGTCTGACCCTCCTACTAGGCGGACCCGCCAAAACAGTATTGACCTGACCTGCCAGCCTACCGGGCTTAACGCGCCGGGCTCGTTTCCACTTAAAGGTGAATAACTTAAAGACCGCGCGTCCGATCGACGCGCCGTCTGCGGCACTAGGACCCTCGCGATGAGGCAGTCCTTTTGCGATACTCTAAGTGACTTTTGGATGACTTGGATAATGGCCAGGTTTGAAACAAGCATATTTCTAACCGGGCCCCTCGAACGAAAAAGCCAATATCTCTCAGACCAGATGTCCGATTGATGCGTCGTCTGTCGTGTTGAGTTCCTTTTGACAAGACAGAACTTCGGGATACATCAACTCGGGACTTCGTGACAGTTGATGTATCGGCCCCCTTTACTCGAGGAGTAGACCCTCTCGGAATCGAGTACATTGTGTGCGAGAACCCTAGAGCTGGTTGCTACTACGACGACTACCATGCTGGGATCCTCCGTGGGTTTGACGACGATGACGACTGTACTTGGATATTCTGTGGGTTCGGCAACAAGGACGACTGTACTTGGATCCTCTGTTGGTTCGACAGCGATGATGGCTATTCTTGGATCCTAAGTGGGTTCGGCTATGATGGTTACTGTACTTGGATCCTACGTGGGTTCAGCAGCGAAGAATTCTTTACTAGGACCCTATGTGTGTTCGGTAGAGGAGATGATTCAGAGGCTACATATAATCATCTCCACCCTTTATCGTGAGTAGTATACCTGTGTGAGCTGAGTCTTGACTTTACCAACAGTGTGATTGACTTCTTTCCTGTGTGGAATGGGTTGTGCTTGGGCTCAAGAGTTAGAGCCAGACTGGAATTGATGACTTAGGTATATGTATGGGCATATACCTAAGTAAAGTCGGTTGATATTTCATGATTGTATGTTTCCTTTGCGGTTTATCCTTTGTGGATTATGGGAGACCTTTGGGGGTCTTAGGGTCCCTACTGAGTATTGTATACTCACCCCAACACGGGCTATGCCCACACTATGTTATGTTGGATGCAGATGACAGACAAAACTGATCAAGGTGGAGGCTTGTGGAGCTGGATGGTACCCATAGGTGGACCACTTGGCGGGACGTACACGGGGCGGACGGCCAGACCCAAGGAGCTGGGGAGACCATCTGTACCAACCCTTCAGGTGGGATATCCGGAGGATGACTCAGTGGTTGCCCCTTTAACTTACTGTGATTCTACATTCTTTTTAGTTGTACTATACCGTACTTTCCGTTGGGATTGTATACTGGCCCGTTTACTTTTCAGCACTTACTTTTGTTCTCAGTATTACTTTGTGCTTACTTCAGCTTGCGTACTCTATTGTGTTATTTACTTTTATAAAGGCAATGCCTTCCCTTTTATTGGGATTTACGCCTTTGGTGCTAGTCTCCAGCACCTGGTTTATGGAAGGCGGGCTTGGGGTAGTCACAGCACGGGCCCCGAGGAGGGGTCGTGAAAAATTATAAATATAATAAATATATTTATTATTTAAATATATTTAATGTAATTTTATAAGTATTTTTTAGAACATAATAGTTCATATGGGTAAAATGAATTAATCATATACCTATTAAATTATACATAATAAAATCGAGCCATCACATATAGACAACATGAATAATAAGAAGGGTGGAATGTATAAATGAACATTCATGATGATACAGAGCATATATACACGTCAGTTATACTCATGCATGATCAATATATTTATTGACTAAATTCATTGAAAACATATATATATATATAATAATTAATTATAAATATACATATTTAAAAAGTATTTATATATATTAATTATAAATAAAATAAATATAACAAATATAAAAAATATAAAAAATATAATAAATATAATAAATATAATAAATATAATAAATATAATGAATATAATGAATATAATGAATATAATGAATATAATGAATATAATGAATATAATAAATATAATAAATATAATAAATATAATAAATATAATAAATATAATAAATATAATAAATATAATAAATATAATAAATATAATAAATATAATAAATATAATAATTATAATAAATATAATAAATATAATAAATATAATAAATATAATAAATATAATAAATATAATAAATATAATAAATATAATAAATATAATAAATATAATAAATATATTAAATATAATAAATATAATAAATATAATAAATATAATAAATATAATAAATATAATAAATATAATAAATATAATAAATATAAATCTAATAGATCTAATAAATCTAATATATCTAATAAAACTAATAAAACTAATAAATATAATAAATATATTTATTATTTAATGAAATTTATTATAATCTTATAATTATTTAAATATATATATATAAATATAATCTTATAAATACTTTTTTAAAACATTATATATATATTTGAATTATTAAAAAATATATATTAATTATAAACATGCTTTTTTTATTTAATGTATATAAATAAACATTATTTTTTAATATAAATACAATAATTTTATATAAATTAATAATATTTTTTATTCAAAACTTTTATGAGCGCTAAAACTAGCACTGATAAATTTACCCTTTTTAAGTGATTTTTTTAGTGCTGATAAAGCCCCCCTCTTTATCAGCACTTTCTACTTAGCACTGATAAAATGAAGAACTACCCTTGACCCGTTCTGTGGTAGTGAATATAGGTGTGTCTTAGAGCCTGACATAAATTGAAAATTCCATGTTTAAGGCCTTTGGGTTATATCATTTCTTAGGATATGTAAAAATTGTAACCTCAACCCCAACCTACTGTATTGTACGACATGACCATATCATAAGACAATGTTTTGAAGAATCGTATTATAAAATTTTTATAACATCCTACGATTAAGTATGAAATTCAAAAGTTACATGTTAACATTCGAGAATCTTTCATATAAGGATATCATTAATGGACAAAACACCACTACTATAGATAGACCTCTTAACAGTGTACAAAAAGGACTTTAACAACACTAAAAAAAGCTTGTTTTCCTCAGCGCCGTTAAATGGGGTTCCCTTTATTAGTGGTAAAAAAGCACTGATAAAGATCCAACTTGCTGTAGTGTGTGTTTTTTAATAACATCACACTTCACCAAATACATGTAACTTGTATGAAAATATATAATTTAATTGATGTAACTTTTACATCACTAATACAAAAAACACTTCTATATACATTTTAAACAATGTTTTGTATAATTACATTTACAATTACTATCCAAAAACATTTAAAAACATTAATATTTATCGTCTTTGGAGCCCGTGATCACCTCTAAAAAAAGTTTGACCATGGTATCAGTTGCTAAACAAATCACCCCACCCTGAGAAAAATAATCCCCTTATATAAGAAAACAAATTTAGTGATACTTTAAAGAAATAAATTAAATATTAATATGAAAGAATAAATTAATAAAATTATAATTTTAAATAAAAAGACACGTGGATTTATATATATCATATCATGCACCATATTGAGGTTTGGTTGATTCATAGACATCAAAAATGATTTATGGATCGTCATCCTAAAGCATCAAAACAACCTAAGACACACATGGGGTTATAAGAGTCACACCGTACGTCGGATTGAAGTATGTATAATTCCCACATGTCACAAATTACTTATGGATCATTGTCCTAAAGTATCTAAATATTCCAAATGCATTTGCTCAGTTTTGAGTATGTTAGTTGTGTTTTTTATTAAAATATCATTTCAAACAGGAAACATTCACTTTGAGTCATAATGGTCACATCATATGTCAGTTTGATGTGATACTACTTTATACGCATTAAAATTACTTATAAATCATTTTCCTAAATTAGAAAGTCAATCAGAGTGAATTTTATTGGTTTTCAATGAGTGATACACGTTTTGAACTAAATTATCAATTTTAAAATGATAACAGACACTTTAAGTCATACCCATCACAATGTGCATCGGATTGAGGTGACGTTGATTCCTACATGCCTCAAATGATTTATGGATCATTTTCCTAAAGTATAAAAACAATCTGAATGCGTTTTCTTGGTTTTCAGTATGCCACTTGTTCTTTTTATTAAAATTAATGTCAATTTTAAATAAAAAGACACACTTTGAGTCATATCGGTCACACCATGTGTCATATTGAGATGAATTTGATTCCTACACATCACAAATGACTTATGGATAATTTTCCTAAATTATCAAAATAATCCTAATACGTTTTCTCAGTTTTCAGTATGTCACTTGTTCTTTTTTACTAAAATTATTGTCAATTTTAAATAAAAAGACACACTTGGAGTTATACCGGTCACACCGTGTGTCATATTGAGATGTAGTTGATTCCTACACATCATAAATGACTTATGGATCATTTTTCTAAATTATCAAAACAATCCGAATGCGTTTTCTTGGTTTTCAGTATGTCACTTATTCTTTTTACTAAAATTAATGTCATTTTTAAATAAATAGACACACTTAGAATTATACTGGTCACACCATGTGTTGGATTGAGGAATTGATGATCCCTACATGTCATAAATGACTTATGGATTGTTTTCTTAAAGTATCAAAACAATCCAAATGTGTAACATCCTAGCCCAGGTGCCACGCACCAGTGCCTTGAGCCAGTCCACTACGTGACCTCAAGCACGCATCCCCATACGCCAGAGGCTGCTGACTAGAATCAAGTGTCTATAATCATTCATGGGGAGATTATACCCTCTTTGTCATCAGAGTAATACACCAGTGGAAATAAATAAACAATAACAACTGAATAAGAAAATGATATCTTGACCAAAACAAAGATAACCAATACTGGAAATACAACATCAAAACTAAATAGTAGATATGCCATTCCAGAATACATGTTAGTGAAAAAATGAAAAATCAATGTAAATACAATAAAGAATCCAAATCGGGTCCTGAACCACATTTGGTTACCGCATCCATGCTCCATCCCGTCTTAGCCACCTAACACAGAGCCCTTTCCCTTATCTTGTCCCACAACCATGAAATCTATTCAGGTATAGATCAGGCAGCCCAAGTAGGGAGTGGGTGCAACTTAATAGGCCACCACCAATGGTGACTAAAATAATATCCAGTCAATAACAAGCATATGTAGTTGTATAAATAAATATGTTTTGGGCATGTATTGTCTCAACAATACTCTATAAATCTTATTGATTTTAATGCTAAAAAATACCCTTTTTTGTTTTAATAATGATATTACTTTAAGTGAATCTCAAGAAATTAATATTCTTTGTAATATTTATTCTAGAAATATATTCAAGTTATTTATTCCTGAGGAATATTTATCAAAGCACTTGGAGTACATTTTAGTGTTTTCTGTAAACACTGTTCATACCCTATGTTGGTAAGCATAGCATAAGGAATGAACCCCACATTTAGAACAACACATAAGGAATGTTTCCTACATTTCAGAGAAACACATATGAATCATCAGACCTATGTAAGTAAGAAATATTACATTTGTGAGAAAGGAAAATATGGTTAAGGAATCCTACATAAGTTAGGAACCCTAGATTTGAGGAAACAAACGTGTGGTTCATCAAACTTACTTTTATGATCAACCCAATGTCTTCAAACCTACATTTGATATTTATTGTTTTATGAAGGAACCCTATGTTTGACTATTCAACGATAAATTTTCTATTCTATCCGAAATTTCTACAACGGTCTTGATAGTATTTGTAGGGTCCTGAAAAATATGCAAAGAGGAATGGGAATTCCACTTAATTTGAGAAAGGATTCTACCCAATTTTCCTCAGAGGATCGAGAAAAAACATGAAGAATACTCAAAAATTGATAAAAGACTGACTGACCCATGTACTGGTTCAACATCGATGGTACGCGGCTGGTTCAGTGATCCTCCCCCACCGCGGACCAACATCGTTCACGAAACGGAGGCAGGAACCCCTCCACGGGCACGAAGCAGGATGGGCGCCAGACCGATCCACCATCACGAACCGCCCCAGCCGCGAAACGTGCCAACTGGCCCAGACCGCATGTGCTGTCATTTGCGGAATAGAGGTGGGGCCTTACGCGGCCACAAAGCACCGATTTTGTTTCACATATGAGGTGCATTCAATGACCCCCCCCCGTGAGTTGCAGATTGACCAAGTCATCTATAAATTATATTTTTGGTCATGGGCCTCCGCAAAAGGTGCCGCATGACCACATATACATCTCTTTCCCCCCTCTATAAAAGGACATCAAGGGGGAGAAAAAAAGGGGTAAGGGATTTGGGTAGAAGGATTTAGAGATCGGGGGATCCATTGATCAGACTCCATCGTCGGGAAGGTTTAGAGATCGACTTCTGAATGAAGGATTCCAAAGGAAGGAGCTTAGGATTTCGTGAACAACAAAGTTCCGATTCGTGAACCAGAACAGGTATAAAACTATAAATGAATTGACAAGGAACTGAAAAATTCATAACAAATTGGTGAACCGTGAACTAAAAATAAAAACTGCGAGCCATGGCCCCTCTGCGGATGTACTCCCCACAGACAAGGGAGTTTATACCCCTTTTTTTTATCCGACACACCGCGTAGAACCCTCCTACACAGGCGAAGCCCTGACTGGCGAACCCCCGAACAACGACGCCCCTGACCGCCGATGCTCGTGCAGACTCCAACGCGTACCAACTTGTTACGCGGCCTGAACCCAAAGCCGCGTACCACCCCGATACGCGGGATGCCTATCATCCCGCGTACCACCCTGGTATGCGAACGACCTCTCCAGCTACGTAACACCCCCCTACGCAAAGGGTGACACTTCTCATTCACCCATGCAGCCCACCAACTCCTTCGGTGTTCCCATTCCCCGAGCCAGATAAAACCCTTCCAATCTAGCCCGATCCTTTGCAATCCCTTCATTGGCCTATTCATCATCTTCGAGCCAAGGCCTCTACCGAAGCCACCAGACCCATATGATGAAACCTTCAGGTGCATCAGCACACCACTTTGAGTTCACATACCCATGGTAGGCACGTACAAAGAGGTTTCCCTGGCTCTTGAGTGGATTCCCGAAGCATTCTTGGGTTTACATTCCCAAAGTAGTGCAGGGTCTGAGCTAGGGAGTCCCCTTTGTGCCTCTCCACTTATCAGGATTGAGGGACCATGATCACATTTCCTTTTGAAGAGCGCTAGTGTTGAGCACTTCCCCCCTCTCCTGGGAGTGGCTGGGCATCCCTCCTGGAGTAAGCCCCACACCATCCTCGCCGGAATCCAATGGCCCTTCCCCTCTCATCACGGAAGGTTCATTGCCCCACTGCATGACTCCTACCTTCCTCCAACATCAGGGAGAAGGAGATTCCAGTGGTCCCAGCCTTCTCCTATGCTCATCATCTTCCTCCCCTCCATCGGTAGGGAGAATGTGCGAGGCTTGCCAAGTCTGTTGCATTATCTTGTTTCTCACACCGAGCATGAATCATGTGGGATTAGAGATTTGTGATGGTCATGAAATCCGCACAATGATTCCCCTCAAAACGAACTACTTGGGTTTTAATCCCTATCTCCTAGGCAAGGTACATAGGAAGCCTCCCTGAGGTTCAATCCCAATTCAGGCCACTAACCATTTGTAAGTCCCATCATTCCCCTCAAAATGACCAATGTGGGTTTTGATCCCTGTCTCCTAAGCAGGGTACGTAGGATGCCTCCCCAAGGTTCAATCCCAATTCAAGCCACTAACCATGTGTAAGTCCCAATCATGTCCCTCAAAACAAACTACATGGGTTTTGACCCATGTTTCCTAAATAGGGTATGTAGGACGCCTCCCCGAGGTTGAATCCCAACAATAGGAAACTCTCACATAAGCCTGTATCACGGGTTTGATCCAAATGCTCAAGTCGTTATCTGTCCCTCTTGGATGAAAATATACTCCAGAGTTCCCAGTTATGAGGCTTTAAACTAGTGCAGTATCAATGAGTCCAAACTCCTCAGAGTCATTAATCCAATGAGGGATGGTAAACCTCTGGCCTAAATTATTCTGAATCCCTGCCTTCAGCTAAACATTGCCAACCAGGAGTAATCCCTGGATATTATGCTTGGGTATAAACCAAAGATTCCCAAACATATGAATACATCTTATATCTATAAGAGAGTCTCAGAACATGCAATAATTCCCCCTAAAAGGGTGCGATGAGCCCGACTTCCCATCCTCTCGACCAATGTGAGTTCTTAAGTGCCACTGGGCAAATCACCCAGCGAACGCCTGCCTTTGGAAAGAAGGTCCACGTATCATTGGATATGGAACCATTGGGAATTTCGAAACGAAAATAGTGCACCTGATATGAGTGATTAAGAAGAACCCAACCTTCTCTAATCAACCATTGGGAAGCACATGTTTTCCCCCTCGGTCGAAACAAAAATGGTGAACCCGACGTGAATCTTTAAACAATCATGATAGATTTAACCTAATCCCACTGTGTGCCCCCTTATACTCACAAGGAGGGCCAAGAAAGGTCATTAATTACGCATGGGATCATGAGATGCTGCTTCGACGAGCTTGCTATTTGTATTTGTTAAAATATTTTTCAGGTTCCAATCAGAACTCCCTTTGATCCAACGACATCACAGAGGAAATCACAGACACGTACTTCAAGAAACGCAATGACCAAACATACTCACCAATGAAGGACCCCGTCACCTACTTAGTTTCTTCAACGCTGGGTCTTGGATGTGTTGATCTGAGAGTACCACTTGTATGGTACTCTCCCGACGGTGGAGGCAGCCATGCACACCCTCCAATCCTCCAAGACCCACCAGTTGCGTACCCAGCAACGGCCGTGAAATAAGATCCAAACGGGTCTTGTTTCCGTATCAAACCGTTTCGGGAGTCTATCCCCGGAACGAGACAGCACGTACCTCCCTTATCTTAGGGAGGCAGATGAGGTTGACATTGAGGACTTCATCCCCACTGAACATGGGTTCCTCTCTAAGGCCCCTGCCAGAATACGTCATCGTGGTTACACCACGACTCAATATCCTCATGCTAAGGAGGATGTCACCATGAGGATCCAGGTCCATGCTTCCCAAGCTCCGGCCCCTCGAACCGCCCGATGAGGGCGGTAAATGTGCAACTGAGGACCGGTCATCAACCTTGTCCCTGAGGAGGAGCTCTGATGCCCAGTCACAGAGACATATTGCGAGCAGGAAAATACAATTTTCTACTCCTCCAAAGTCCGCCATCCAGACATGGCTGCATCATACGAGCAGACGCGCATCCCCGTCGAGCTCCATCAAGCCTGTCACTCACACAAGACGACACCTACCCAGCAGGCACCTCTCTTTTCCCCGGGTTATGAAGCCCACCAACCAGACGTGGTGGCAACCCAGCGCCTGTATGACCAACTCCTAGCAGATGCTCCTGACGCCTACCATCCCGATGTGGGGGGGATCAACAAATCCCACCATCCAGATGTGGTGGCAATTAATATGCGGGCACGCCTCCCTGCCAACAAAAGCCACTAACTCAATACGGTGGGGAATCAATATATGCAGGTCCATCTCCCTGCGGATGCAAGTAAAGTCTGCCATCCCGATGTGGTGGAAAATAGAGAGATAAACTAGCATATCCCGGCACAGGGGCAGACTCGTTCACCTACCCCGACACAGAAGAATTGTCAGTACCCACTGACCACCGGAGGACCGGATTGGGTTATTCCTACTCCGATACCAGAATGGGCCTTCATACCCATTCTAGCCAAAGATTTCTCTCTACATATCCTGGAAATGATGGAGGAGCAAGTATCGATCCCAGATCATATCTTGCAGACTTTCCAGAATGTGATTGCATCAGTGGAAACAACAAGGACTCGAGCCCATGAGCCCGTCTCCCCAATTGAGGTGACTCATCTAAGAGACGAGATAGCCATCTCGGAGAAGATCTGCATCCATGCTTCCACCTAGGAGGGTCGTCGGCCATATTCCGCGATACAAGGGCGATAAGATCGAGTAGACTCACTTGTTCCAACTGGGGGACACCTGTCCATCACCGTGGATGCTCCAGAGCAGGCATATATCCCTGCTAAAATTCAATATGTTTGTCAGAATATCCCAGCAGCATCACGGGACCCAATTAGAAAGGGACCCGAAGGTGAAGGCCGTTATCAATAGAAGACGGTCCCCGCTGCCCGCAAGAAAGCGTCCCGAACATGCTGAAGGCAGTTGGAAAATAAAGAGCAGGATCATGCCTCCGCTATGCTGGAAGCTGGGGTTCCCAATGCCGCTAAGCACATATATAAGGCTCATAACCCTGCCCACCCATTACCATATTATGGGAGTGGCAGTAGAAGTTGTGAAGGTCCTCCCCACAATGTCGCTACCAGCAGCTCTGAAGGTCCTCCCCAGAGCACTCGCGGGGGCCTCCCCCACGAGCATATAATGATCGATCATGAGAGCTTCTCTTTTGATGCGAGTCATGGAAGCCCTCCACATAACCAGAAGATCGAGCAGAAAAAAGGCCCTCCACTTGCTGCGGTCCACCCTGAAGGTCCTTTCCAGGGTATACACTACAAACACTCTCTGTCCAGTGGGACCACAGATTATTATAGCAGTCCTCGCTATCGTAGTCGCAACTGTGGAGAACCTCCCTAAAGTGATGTCTCATCACGACAAGAAGGCCCTCCCCTTGTTGTGGCCCACCCTGAAGGTCCTCCTCAGGGGTTACGTTGCAATGACAGTCTGTGAAGCCAGGAATAAGATCGCGATGGTATTGCTCACAACTTTGATAACAGAGGTCCTCCCCATAGAGACGTCAATAAATGAGAAGGACCTCCCCTCGTTGCGGTACATTCTAAAGGCCATCCCCAGGGTGTACCCCACCGAAATTCTCCCTGCGGCAGCTGTGATGGTAGTCCTCACCATCACGACCGCCATTGCGAAGGTCCTCCCCGCAATGGCCCCAAGCAACAAGAAGGTCCTCCCCTTGTCACAGTGTGTCTTGAAGTTCCTCCCCAGGATACACATCGAACATCAAACCATGATGGTCATCCTCACCATGATGGTATTTTTTGCAAAGGCCCTCCCCGTAACAATGCTACCCAGCCAAAAGGTCCTCCCCTTGCTGCGACATGCCTTGGAGGTCCTCCCCGGGGTATGCACTGCAAAAGTACTCTATGTAGTGAGGCGTCAAGAAGTTATGGTAGCCCTCTCCATTATGACACAGATAGCGTAGGCCCTCCCTGCCTAGATGCTGATCAACAAGAAGGCCCTCCCCTCATTGCGGTACATTCTAATGGCCCTCCCCAGGGTGTACCCCGTAGACATTCTCCATATGGTAGTTGTAATGGTACTCCTCGCCATTGCGACCGCCATTGTGATGGTCCTCCCTGCAGTGACATATCATATCGATAGGAAGGTCCTTCCACTTTCGAATCAAGCATAGAAAAGACCTCATATGCCGAGGCACTCAGAAGGACAGGATCAAGAATGTCAGATTCTCAGCTAGTGGACAATGACACCCTTATTAAATCAAGAGAAGGTTCGGGGCCACGTTCATCTTCTGAACCACCTCAGAATCGCCCACATGATAATTCAATACCTACCGGACCCACTGCCTCTGACCACACTATCAGTGAGCGTCTCATTTAGGCCGATCATGTAGAGGAATCACTAGCGGAGGAGTATGCTGACATGTTGCACCTGAGGAAACGACTGTCCATAGATGATGTACCAGTTATGTTTTGGCCCACGACCACCTCTCAATTCGACATACCCAGAAAATTGTCAGAAGAATGTGTGCATGAAATCTGATCCAATATATGGACAACCCTCTGCCAGATAAAATCAAGCTTCCTACCCTATGATGGGTATGTAGACCATGTTAAGACAATAAGAGACCTCCTGCGTCAGATTGACCTAGAAGATCTTCCTTCAGTGCGGCGACCGCGACCTGAGAGGCATAAAGGAAACCTTGAGTTAGCTTGCCTCCGTGCACTGCATTAGTTGTGCCACCTCATTAGTGACGCTCCGACGGGAGTCCATATCAGAGGATGGGGAGAACATGGAGCTCTGCATTTCACTCCACTCCCCTCCCAGAAGAACCCGTTCGGCATGATATCTTGCAACATCATCACATCGAGACAGCAATCGAGTGGGGTCCCTGTTCAGGAAAGGTGACACACCCAACAGAGATAGGCCTTGAGTAAGTCTCAGAAGTGTCAGGACCAATGGGAAAAATACAATCACGAACCCCTGAATCAGGCCACCGAAAGCATACAATAGGCCTCTCGCCTAAGAGTGGCCAATCAACAGTCATTGCTTGCCTCCCTAGAGGGGATTGATTCACAGGTGAACTCAGCATCATATCCAGTTCACCCATGAATGGGGGCACGCAAGACCGGGCATGTAGTGATAGTAGAAGCCACTACCAAAATCCAGGGTCAACCCTAGCCTGCAGGACTGGGGGCATTTTTGACAAAAAATGCCCCCGTAAGACCAATAAATATGGGAAGAGACTCAACATACAAGGAATGAAGCCAACCCCAACCCTCGGGGTTGGGGGAATTTTTACCACCTAAACAACATCCTCCCCCATGAGAATCAGTATTATCTCATCTAGGGAGGATAGTTAGAAGAGAAGGTTCCTGCCCTATCTCGTCCTTTTAATCATCATCCCCTTCAAGAGGGAGGCGTACCGTAAGGTCGCATAAAAGAACTCTCCGCGTCACCCTTCGTCAAGGAGTCCTAAAGCAATCCCATAATAGGAAGAGGAAGACCAGTAAAAGGATTGGGAGATCCTCTTCCTATTTGGAATATGACATATCCTCCACCCCACGATATGTATCCATCAACGCCATAGAGGTTAACCCCACGGGTGACCCCAAAGATGATGCAAATCCGGATGGATCGGGAGACGATGGTTCCGTACAGGATATGAGTCACAACAGACCATCAGGTTTGCACACTCGGAACCAGAGGGCCACCCTAAATATGGCCATCCCTCCAGCTAACCCTCCTCCACTTACCCTGCGAGCTTCTAACAAGGATGAGAACAAAGGACCTGTTAACCTTAACCCGCCTCCTTCTCTCAATAAAAACGAGCCACTTATGCTTGAAGAGATATTCGCTCGATAGGAAGAGGAAATGAAATAATTGAGGCGGTTTAATGCCAAGATACTCTTGAGGAACTATCTTATTGAAAGTGCTTCCCAAGAAGAGCCACACCTTGCACTCCCAGTGAGTGCACCTCCAAGAATATGGTTTGCCCTGGAAAACGAAGCGTGGTCAGGGCCCCCACCCAATGCAGCGCCCGACTCATCCAACTACCAGAACATGGATTCGGATGAATACCAAGGCTTCCCTCCAATCAGGAAGCAACCAGAGAAAGTACGTATGAACCCTCCAAAGGTGTCACAAGAGACATATACACCCTTGGTGTCGGCTGAGTCGGATCCTCAAGAAATGCCTCAGGCTACACCTGACCAAGACTGGGCCCAACAGGATGTAAACCAGGGTCTCACCAACACCATCGAGGCACTGACAGCTCGATTAGAAGCGATAGAAGGTCAACACGCTCTGGTATTGCCAAAGTGAAAGCCCTACCCAGATTGGGTGAGCAACACACCCACTCCACCCAATTTTGAGATCCCCATATTCTCTATTTTGAATGGATCTGGTGATCCAGAACAACATTTGATGCACTACATGTCTTATTGCAACCCTATGATGGGAACTACGGAACAACAAGAAGTAGTGAAACTCAGATGCTTCGTGCGGACCTTGCAAGGATCTGCCTTCATCTGGTATATGGGTCTGCCATCTTAGTCAATAAAAAGCTGGGAAGACCTTCGGCAGCAGTCCCTGTTCCACTTCAGCTCAATGTTGCCTAAAACAATGGTCAATGACCTCATGAATTGAAAACAAAGGGAGAACAAGAGGTTCTCAGATTTCAATGCCAGATGGAAGGGTTTGACCTACTCTCTGAATAGGACAATGCCCCAAGATGAGATGCTTTCCATATGCATAGATAACCTATGACATGAGCTGCGAACACCACTCATACCAGTGGAGTGCACCACTGGCTTCCAAAATCTCTCTGCCATTGCCCAGAGAATTGAAGACTCCCTGCAACGGACTAATCTGAAGTCCTGAATATCCTCACAGGCTCCTGCAAAGAGAGCAGTTAGAGCTGAAGCATCCTCTGTCATGCTCAAGCCAACCCCTACGCCTGCTCCACCGCCTAGGCCTCCACCAAATTGTCAAGGTCCCCCTGTATATCAGCGGCCGCCTTTACCCAAGCGGGATGATCATAGAGGATAGAAGTGGAACCAGTTCGAGGAACGAAGACACAAAGTATACTCATTCCGAGAGGACCAAGTCCGTAGCTACTTCATCACCTCCATGAATTGAAATTTGATTCACCTCCTAGAGCCAAGGAAACCCGAAGAAGTTAGCCGCGATGACCGTCCAGATTACTATTCCTACCATCAAATGTTGGGGCACAATATCCATGAATGTTTTATCTTCAAAGACCTCCTGTAAAGGATGGTAGACTCTGGGCAGGTCGAGCTTGGACCACCCCAGGCACATGTGATGTATATTTCTACCACTGACTCTGACAAAAGGGAGGGGTGGTAGGAAGTCACCAGAAATTAGGGGTATAAATTTGATGATTGGATGACTTGGAAGACTGTTAATCGAGCTCAGGGCATACTCTGAGCTCAACTACAGTAGCCTGTGTTAGCGCCAATAGCCCCTAATGCCACACAAATGACAATATCGCCCCCACAACCCTCCACGAGCCAGTCATCCAGGCGTAATTGAAAAGGTAGGAGACAAGCGAAAGAGGAGCAGTCCGTAACGAGGCCAAAGTTAGCTCTGACACTATTAGATTTTATGCCCTCAAACTTGGCACCACGAGAACCGACCCACCAAATGGTACCATCAGGGACAACCAACCAGGTTGACCTATCACAAGACAAGGAGCTAATCTTTGGTTCCATGAACATCGTCCATCTAATGGAATCATTACCTAATGAAGGGTATGGTTATGAACCTGAGTTCCCAACACAAGGGGTCAGGTGGAGGAATCGCAGAAGTAGGGGATACCAGGGGAGGCGCAGTTGCGGCCAAAACCAACCCTATGGTTTTACCCCGACCCACACCATTAATATCACGGAAACCCATGGGTGAAACCTTCAATGGACTTACCAGGAGAAAAAATATCCCTCCACCTACACAAGCAGCCACTTTGGCCCCGTCATTCTGCAGTACCCATCAGAGGAGGAACAAGTGTCTAGCCACCTAGTGCGCACAAACAGACTAGCCAGGCCGAGTCCCCAGAACATGGGAACACCGTCAAAATCCGACCCCACAACCGGTCCCTCCTCATCACATACTCCAGCTCCCAAAGTGCTTGCTAAAACTCTCCCGCAAACGGAGAAGCATCAGACGCTGGAGCAGAAATATGATATCCTTAAGTAGCTGGCGTCAGTACAAGCTAAACTGTCAATCCTGGATTCCCTAAGTTTGTCAGTAGATCATAGGGAGGTGCTTATAGAATCCTTTCTCAGACCCCAGGAGTTTCAAGACAAGGTAGCCGCTACCGAGATTTATCGGATGAAGACTAGACCGACTGAATTCAATGCGGTGATTTTCTTCACCGACCAGGATGAAGATTACATCATGAAAGGACACATCAAACCACTATATGGGTCTGGTGCACTAAATGATGTTGAGATCCAGAAAGTATTTATTGACAATGGCTCTGGAGTTAACCTCCTTCCCCTACGGACACTTCATATGTTGGGCTACAGTGAGGATGATCTAATACCCTCAACCAAAACTCTGTTGGGTTATGACAAGAGTGAACAGAATCCAATGGGATAAATTAAGCTAAAAACCCATTTTGGCGACCTTGTGGCCTACTCAGAATTCCTGGTGGTCCGGTAGAACACATAATTCAATGCCCTACTGGGAAGGTTGTGGATCCATAAGAACATGACCATTCCTTCATCCTACCATCGGTGTATTAAGTATTTCATCAATGGAAAAGGTGGAACATTTCATGCTGACAAATCCCCTTTAGATCTCTCCAAGTCACACTACATTAACATTGGGTTTTAGGAGAAAAAGAAGAAGAATCATTTGATTGATGGTATCGACTGGATCCCTGCTCCAAACGGCCTGGAAATGGTTCCTGATGACCCCCTCAAGCAGCTCGGTGAAGACTACATACTTCCCATCAACCATGTTGAGAGAAGGAGTTCAAGTCCAGACACATACTCCGTTATCCTCATGACTTCATCCCTAACGCCCGAGCATAGCAGTGAATAAACAATCGCTAACCCTCAATTTGGGGGAGAATACTTGAGCGAGGATTCCCACAATTCCTTGCCTCCAGACTCCCAAGAGCCCGTGCCGAGAAATCTCCCCCCATCGGATCAAGAAGATGAGAATGTGGGGTAAGAAGAGGAGGAAGATCTTAGGGATGCACCTCCCGCATTTGCGGAAGGTATCTCTACCACTATGGACGACCTTAGGGAAATAAACCTAGGTACCGAGGAAGACCCGATGCCCAATCTCATTAGTACAGCCATGTCTCTCAAGGAGCACAAAGTATATAACTATTTTCTGAGGCAAAATCGAGATGTTTTTGCCTGGAATTACACAAAAATTCCAGGACTCGATCCTGAAGTGGTGATGCACCACTTAGGTCTGCTAGAAGACCATCGGGGCTATAAACAAGCCGCCAGAAGGAAACACCCCACACATGCTTCCAAAATAGAGGCTGAAGTCGATAAGCTTATTAAAGAAGGCTTCATTCGGGAGGTCCAATACCCCATATGGATAGACAACATTATCCCCGTCAAGAAAAAGAATGGACAAATCCTCGTTTGCATTGATTTCAGAGATCTCAATCGGCATTGCCTGAAAGATGATTTCCCGATCCCGATCACCGAGTTATTAATCGACGCAACGACCGGGTATGAGGTTCTCTCCTTCATATATGGTTATTCTAGGTATAATCAAATCAGGATGGCCCGAGAAGACGAAGAATCCACTACCTTCAGGGCCCCTCAAGGAGTATTCTGTTACAGGGTCATGCCCTTTGGTCTCAAGAACGCTGGCTCCACATATCAATGCACCATGCATCGTATCTTTAAACCATTCCTGGGGAGATTAGTATAATTATATGTGGATGACTTGGTGGTCAAATCAAGACAAAGCTCAGATCACCTATTAGACCTTGAAACCATCTTCAACAAACTTCGACAACATAGCCTAAAGATGAACCCATTGAAATGCGCATTCGGGGTTACCTCAGGGAAATTTCTTGGCTTCGTCGTACGCCATCATGGCATCGAAGTCGACCCTGAAAAGACAAAGTATATCCTTGGTTTACCACCTCTCATCAATATCACTGAGTTGAGAGGATTCCAAGGACACCTGGCCTACATTAGGCGGTTCATAGCCAACCTGGCGGTTAAATGTTTTCCCTTCACCAGGTTAATAAAAAATGGGGGTTACGTACTAATGGACAGATGATTTCCAAGAGGCATTCAAAAACCTAAAGAAGTACCTCTTAAGACCACTGGTGCTCATGCCCCCGGTTGAAGGAAGTCCTCTTATCATATATGTGACGGCCCTAGAGCGGTCAATGGGAGCCTTCCTTGCATTGAAAAATGACGCTGACAGTGAAAACAGTCTCTATTACCTCAGCCAAACCATGATCGACGCTGAAACATGATACTCAAACATCGAGAAGAGTTGTTTGGCCTTGGCCTTCACAGTTCAAAAATTGCGACATTATCTACAGCATCATGAAGTCCATTTGGTCTCATGTAGTAACCCGCTCAAGTACATCCTCAGCCGCCCGATGTTGACCGAGCACCTATCCTGATGGGAAGTCATCCTGTAACAGTTTGACATCCAATTTGTGCCTCATAAATCCATCAAGGGCCAAGTATTAGTAGATTTTATGGTATAGCACCCCTCGATAGGGACCACCACACCAGATGTCGAGCTACCTGATGAAGACATCTTCTCGGTTCAAGAGGGTTTCCCAACATGGGAAATGTACTTCGACGGCGCATCCCAAATCCCGACAGGGAAGAGGATGGAGGATCTCAAATTTAATAAGGTGGGTTTGGGGATCATACTCATGTCCCCATAAAAGGCATTCTTTCCATATTCCTTCCTCTTGTTAGAAGGATGTACGAACAATGAGGTGAAGTATCAAGACCTCATTGCAGGCCTAGATCTCACACTCCAGGCACAAGTACAACACCTTAAGGTAAAAAGTGACTTGGAACTTGTCATCAAGCAAGTAAATGGTGACTATGCTATTAAAAAGGAGGAGTTGATTCCCCTGTTTAACCATGTACGAGGGTTAATGGTGGAATTCTCCACAGAAAAAACATCGACCTATATTCCCCGATCTCAGAATGCCCAGGCCGATGCATTAGATAATGCAGGAACATCCCTAGCTGACCCAGACCAGGACGAAACAATTATTAGTATTGCTCATAGTCAAATGGTCTTGCCGTTTGTTCAGACTAAGACAAAATAAATGAATGAATTCAGTCCTATCCCTAAGCCATATGCTCCTTCCACCAACTGGATGACCCCCATTGAAAACTACCTTCAAAGGGGAGAACTTCCATCAGACAGGGTTGAACGAGAGCAAATACGGAGAAGGGAAATCAACTTTGTCCTATGTGGCGGCACATGCCGACAAGAGGTCCTCTACAAATGAGGCCTCGATGGAGTCCTCCTCAGATTCATTGATGGAGAAGAAACCACTGTTATCATAAATTAAGTACATGCCAGAGTATATGGAGCACATCAGTCGGGGTCTAAGCTTTCCCATCAGGTTCGAAGGCTTGGATACTATTGGCCCACCGTGGCATGAGATTGCGAAAAATTTACCGCAAAATGCCACTCCTGCCATATTTATTCCAACTTCATTCACTAACCGCCAGAGTTAATTAATCAGGACAAGTACTCCTGGACGTTTTCCATATGGGGAATGGACGTCGTGGGACCATATCCTCCCGCCACGGCCAAAAAACTGAAGTATATCCTCATAGAAACCGACTTCTTTTCCAAATGGGTAGAAGTTGTACCCCTCAAGGAAGTCAGGGCAAGAAAAATTGTCAGCTTTGTGAAAGAAAATATCATCACCAGATTTGGAGTCCCTCATACCATAATAACAGATAACGACACCAATTTCTGCTCTTCTGAATTGGAGAAACTGTACCAAGAATATGGTATCAAGGCTAACCACTCATCCCGCTACCATGTAGTGGACAACAGACAGATAGAGGATTTCAACAAGACCCTATCCAACATTCTCTAGAAAATGGTGGGAAAAGACAAGAAATCATGGCTGGATAAACTCCTTCATGCATTTTGGGCTTATCGAACCACAATCCGAACCACTACTCAGGCTACTCCATACTCATTAGTATACAAAACAGAAGCAGTCCTACCCATTGAGCTCCAATTTCCCTCGATCTATGTTTCCATTTGTGATCAGTTATCCAATGATGAGAAATCAAAAAAAAAAGACTAGGTGAATTGGAATAGCTGGATGAGAAGCGGTTGCACACTTTGAACCATCTGGAAGTATATCATAACTGGATCACACGAGCCTTTAATAAAAAGGTTCACCTTCGGTCTTTCTTGGAAGGAGAATTGGTGTTGGTCCTCCGGACCCCAATGATACCTGGAAAAAAACCTCCAAAGTTGGAGCCCAAGTGGGAGGGACCATATGTTATACACAAGGTCTAATCCAACAGAGCATATGTTCTGATCTCTATGGACGGGAAGTTCACTACCGCTCTTACGAATGCGAGATTTTTGAAGAAGTATTTCGCATAACCAACAGTAGTTATCATCCGAGCTACAGGAAGTTAAACTGCCAAGCCCCACTGGTTCAAACTCTATAACCCTAAACTAAGAGTATTCCGTCCTCACCACATGACGTTAAACTGCACAGATTTTAGAGAACTACGTACAGCTTGATACCTGCTCTCATAGGATATGTAGTGATGCCAGGATTCTGTATCCTGACCTAGCCATCCCCAAATAGAGATAAAAGTGCCCTTTCCCCCCGTGTACGGACCAACTCTGCACGAGGTGTATTATCTTCTAATGTACTACGTACAGCTTGATTCATGCTCTCACAGGATACATAGTGATGCCATAATTCCACACTATGGCCCAGCCACCCCAAATGAAGGTAAAAATACCCCCTTCCCCCCCCCCCCCCCGTGTAGGGACCAGACCTGCACGTGGCGTATTCCTCGTCCTTACCACATGATGTTAAACTGCACAGACAATAAAGAAAAGAAAATTGCCCCTTTCCCCCATATGGACCAGACCTGCACGAGGTGTATTCCCAAAAAGAACTACGTGTGGCTTGATTCCTGCCCTCGTAGGATACGTAGTGATGCCGAGATCTTATCTCCTAGCCCAGTCGCTGATAGAAGAAAACACAGGTATATATACCCCTCATCCTTACTACATGACGTTAAACTGCACGGTCCAGTGTGCTTACCACATGACATTAAACTGCACAAAATCCCCTTTTCACGTCGGTTCATCTTCGTCCTCACTGCACGACGTTAAAACTGCACGGACTTCCTCCTCACCACACGATGTTAAAACTGCATGGACTTCATCCTCACCGCACGATGTTAAAATGCACAGACTTCGTTGCAACCCACCCAAGATATACAGAGAAACGGTATGGTAATACTCCTTGCACATTTGGATGCATCCTCTCCATACATTAAACTCTGAGACCCGGATAATTGTGGATCTTCATAACCACCCATGGACATCAGAAGTGGAAATTTATCAACCCGTTGACAACTTTGTATGACTATGCATGCCATTCCCTCAGCGGCTCTACATATTGATATCCCCTGGCCCATCTACCAAAGGCAAGATCTCCTCAGGCGATACTCTTCCTATCTCCGTATGCTTATCGGCCTCAGAGCCCCCATATCATATCTCCCTATCCAAAACTTTATGGAGTAGTGGTTTACAAGTTCATTTCCCTCTCACATCCAAAAGTTGCTAGGGTATACCTACCTAGTTAGCCTATGTATCCACCCGTGGTTCACATGACGATCTGCATCTATAAACGTCAAGCCATGGCAAGGATACTTTGACTCAACGGGAAATTGTGGTGAAGATGTTTCTTGTATGTTTGGACACCATTATCCCCATATGCCGAACTTTGTGGTATGAGCAATCCTGGATTTTCATAATCATCCATGGCCATCGGAAGTGGAATGTCATTGACCCGTGGACACCTTTGTATGAATATGCATACTATGCCCTCTGTGGATTTGCATATTGATCGCCCCTAGCCCATCTACCAAAGACAATATTTCCTCAGGAGATACCCTTCCCATCTCTGTACGCTTTCCGGCCTCAGAGCCCCACACCATATCTCCTAATCTGGGAAACACCAGAGATACAATTTACACCCTCATTCCCCCACACTTTTTCAGAGTATACCAGAGCATCCTAACTCAATTACCCTCTGGGTGATTGTATCAATAGTCACCCAATGGTCTAAAATCTATGACCGTTAAACTAAGAGTACTTCATCCTTATCGCAGGATGTTAAACTGCAAGGAGTAAAGGTACACCCCATGCGCAAGTTAATTCAGCGAAGTGAACTATTCGAGTTTTAACAGTAACCAAGGACGAACATCCTCGACATATCCAGATATTTCCTTACCAAATGACAGACTTCTTGGCCCTGAAAATCGCAGATCCTCATAATCATTCATGGCCATCGAAATTAAAGAGTCATCGAACCATGGACACCTTTGCATGACTATGCATACCATGCCCTCAGCGGCTCTGTATATTGAAAGCCCTTGGCCCATCTACCAAAGGCAAAATTTCCTTAGGCGATACTCTTCCTAGCCCCATATGCGTACCGGCCTCAGAGCCCCCATATCATCTCTCATGATCCAAGAAGCCCTGGAACCAAATTTTACACCATCAACCCCTCTCCATGTCTTGGACATTCCAAGATATTCGAGGCCAGTTACATTCTAATCAAGAGTAGCCTTTGCAACTACATCCTTACCGCATGATGATTAAAACTGCACGGAACATGTCTTTGCCGCTTGGCGTAAAGCTAAAAAGACCAAGCATGAAAAATCTATTGAAATGACTCCAACTACAAGCATTTTCACGGATTTGAAAATTCCCCCATCCTCGCTGCACGACTTTAAACTACACAATATCTTTAATAATTCTCCCCGTCTTTACCGCATGACGTTAAACTACATGGAATCTATCCTTACCGCATGGCGTTAAACTGCACAGAATTTAAAATGCCCTACATCCTTGCCACATGACGTTAAACTGCATGAATTTAGTAATAATAACAATGACCTTCATCCTTACCCCACGATGTTAAACTGGATGGTCGAACTCTTCACAGGTTCAATTAGGAATAGAGGTTTTCCCCCTTCCCTCAATGCACAGGATAGACCTGCACAAACCACCATCTCACACCGTCATGAGAAGGGATGACTTTACCCATTCTTGAGAAATTTATCCTAGATGTTTCTCTCATATCTAGACACCCTCTCCTCATAAATTACACTCTGTACCCAGAAAGAGCCGAACCCTTGCAAGCCACCCCTAGTGGTCCCGAATCTTAACTTCCCGGAAGTTGCTTGGCTATCAGGAGAATACAATCATTGACCTAAGGAAACCTTTGCAAGACTATGCATACCATGACATCAGCGGCTCTACATATTGATCGCCCCTGGCCCATATACCAAAGGCAATATTTCCTTAGGCAATACTTCTCTCCGTATGCCTCTTGGCCTCTGAGCCCCCATGTCCATCCCGGAATTTGGAAACCCTATGAGCTGCAGTTTACCAACCTTTATTTACAACCCTGCCTGAGTATGGTGGAATTTCTCTGGCGAGATTACCAAGAACCAGGAGAATCCATTCCATTTTAAAAAGAATTTCCCAGCTTCATGACATTAAACTGTGTCAAGCTCCTACCATCCTTTACGCGAACTAAATGCATAGGAAAGTGGCCTCCTGACCACACTCCTGATTAATAAAGATGTCCCAAAACCCTTTCAGACACCACATGCCTGTTCAAGCCACCCCTGGTGGTTTTCATAACTCTCTAAGCCACCCATGGTGGTTTCCATGATCCGGACTTCCATGAAGTTTTTAGGCCGTCAGAAATGGAAAATTATTGACTTAAGGACACCTTTGCACGACTATGCATACCATGCCCTTAGCGGCTCTGCATATTGATCACCCCTGGCCCGTCCAACAAAGGAAAGTCTTCCTTGGGAGATATTTTTCCTACCTCTGTATGCGGACACAACTCCTATGCCTCAAGACATGCCCTGCATGTTGCTCAAATTTATACATTTCCCCTCATGTGTGTCTGAAAAATATTAAGGCATCTTTTAACCAATCAAATCCCATTGGGGCCCTCGCCCCACCATATATGGTCAAATCTGTTCGACCTAAAACATCAATAATTATTGTCTTGTTGGTAGGACTTTAAACCGCTAACAAAAAGAGGCACAAAGCCCGTTAGGCCGAAAACCCAAAAAGGGAGACCTAAACAAAATCCGGGATATACCCATTGGGTCCACACTAAATGGGCCCAGGAAAGACTTACGGTATTTATGGAAAAGAAAAAAAGTTTGTAGGGTTTTTCTACAAAACCCTAGAAAAAGTCGAACTGTGCTCTCTGAGTCCCTTAGATCAGGAAAAATTTAGAGCATTGTCCAATCACTCATCGATTTTCTGGACCACTCTACATCAGAATAGCATGCTCTTCATTCCTATCGGACCCCATTCTGATAGGGGGAATTTGTAGGGTCCTGAAAAATCCGCAAAGAGGAATAGGAATTACACTTAATTTGAGAAAGGATTCTACCGAATTTCCCTCAGAGGATCAAACAAAAACATAAATAATACTCAAAAATTGACAAAGGACCGACCGGCCCGCGTACCGGTTCAACATCGATGGTACGCGGCCAGTTCAGTGAGTCACCCACTCCGCAGACCAGCGTCGTTCGCGAAACGGAGGTGGGAACCCCTCCGTGGGCGCAAAGCAAGACGGGCACCATGCCGGTCCACCATCATGAACCACCCCAGTTGCGAAATGCGCCAACCAGCCCAGACCGCACATGCTGTCGTTAGTGGAACAGAGGCGGGGCCCTGCGTGGCCGCAAAACACCGATTTTGGTTCACGAATGAGGTTCATTAAATGACACCCCACGAGTTTCGGATTGAGAAAGTCATCCATAAACCAGGTTTTCGATCATGGGCCTCCACAAAAGGTTCCACATGACCAAAAATAAATCTCTTTCCCCCCTCTATAAAAGGAAATTGAGGGGGAGAAGAAAAAGGGGAAGGGATTTGGGTAGAAGGATTCAGAGATCGGGGGATCGATTTATCAGACTCCATCGTTGAGAAGGTTTGGAGATCGACTTCTGAAGGAAATTTTCCAGAGGAAGGAGATTAGGATTTTGTGAACAACGAAGTTCTGATTTGCGAACCAGAATAGGTATAAAACTGGAAACGAATTGATAAGGAACCGAAAAACGCATAACAAATTGGTGAAACACAAACATAAAATAAAAAACAAGAGCCATGGCCCCTCCGCGGATGTACTCCCCATGGACCAGGGAGTTTATGCCCCTTTTTTCGATCCGACGCACCGTGTAGCACCCTCCTATGCGGGTGAATCCCTGACCGGTGATGCCCCTGACCGCCGCTTCTCATGCAGACTCAACCGCGTACCAACCTGGTACGGGGGTCAAACCCGAAGCCGCGTACCGCCCTGGTACGCAGGATGCCTATCTGTCTGCATACCACCATTGTACACAGACGACCTCTCCAGCCGTGTAGCACCCCCCTATGCAAAGGGTGACACTCCTCATGCACCCATGCGGCCCACCAACTCCTTAGGTGTTCCCATTCCCCGAGCCGGATAAAACCCTTCCAATCTAGCCCGATCCTTCGCAATCCCTTTATTGGCCTATTCATCGGCCCCGAGCCAAGGCCTCTACTGAATCCACCAGACCCATATGATGAAACCTTCAGGTGCATCAATGCACCACTTTGAGTTCACATACCCATAGTAGGCGAGGACAAAGAGGTTTCCCCAGCTCTTGAGCGGCTTCCGAAGCATTCCTAGGTTTACATTCCCATGGTAGTGCAGGGTCTGAGCCATAGAGTCCCCTTTGTGCCTCCCCACTTGCCAGGATTGAGGTACCCTGCTCTAATTTCCTTTTGACGAGCGCCAACGGTGAGAACTTCCCCCCTCTCCTTGGAGTGGCTAGGCATCCCTCCTAAAGTAATCCCCAAACCATCCTCGCTGGAAGCCAATAGCCCTTCCCCTCTCATCACAAAAGGTTCATTGCTCCATTGCACGACTCCTACCGTCCTCCAACATCAGGGAGAAGGAGAGTCCAGTGGTCCCTACCTTCTCCTCCACTCATCGTCTTCCTCCCCTTCCCTCTATTGGGATAATGTGTGAGGCTTGTCAAGTCTGTTGCATTCTCTTGTTTCTCACACTGAGCATGACTCACAGGGGCTTAGAGATTTATGATGGTCACAACGTCCACACAACGATGCCCCTCAAAATGAACTATGTGGGTTTTGATCCCTGTATCCTAATTAGGGTACATAGGAAGCCTCCCCGAGGTTCAATCCCAATTCGGGCCACTAACCATGTGTACGTCCCAATCATGCCCCTCAAAACGAACTATGTGGGTTTTGATCCCTATCTCCTAAGCAGGGTACATAGGAAGCCCCCCCTGAGGTTCAATCCCAATTTAGGCCACTAACCATGTGTAAGTCCCAATCATGCCCCTCAAAACTAACTACGTGGGTTTTGATCCCTGTTTCCTAAATAGGGTATGTAGGACGCCTCCCCAAGGTTCAATCCCAACAACAGGAAACTCTCACATAAGCCCATATCACAGGTTTGATCAAAACACTCAAGTCGTTATCTGTCCCCCCTAGATGAAAATAAACTCCAGAGTTCCCAGTTATGAGGATTTAAACCAGTGCCATCTCAATGAGTCCAGACTCCTTGGAGTCATTAATCCAATGAGGGACGGTAAACCATGGGCCTAAATGATTCTGAATCCCTGTGTTTAGATGACCATTTCCAACCAGGAGTAATCTGTGGATACTATGATTGGGTATAAACCAAAGATCCATGAACATATGAATACATATGAAATCTATAAGAGAGTCCCGGAACAGGAAATAATTCCCCCCAAAAGGGTGCGATGAGCCCGACTTCCCATCCTCTCAACCAATGTGAGTTCTTAAGTGCCACTGGCCAAATCACCCGGCGAACGCCTGCCTTTGGAAAGCAGGTCCACGTATCGTTGGATATGGAACCTTTGGGTGTTTCTAAATAAAAATGGTGCACCTGATATGAGTGATTAAGTAGAACCCAACCTTCTCTAATCAACCATCAGGCAGTATACATTTTCCCCCTTGATCAAAACAGTATTAAATATATTTTTAAAGTACATTTACGACCGACTCAATGGCTCATCATGATAAATTCAAAGAACCACATTCAATGGAGTAAATTAATCCTACTCCTAATGGAATTTACAACTCTTTTGAATTATTCATATTTGAATATCCATGATCTATCAGGCAAATTTTTTGGATCTAAAATACTGAAGCAAGCTATCTGTTATGTTTATTCTATTAGAATATCGTTTCAAACACATGATTCATGACTGTATACTTGTGAATATATTTTGATTACAAAAATGCTGTAAACATTGAATGAATCTGCTATTTACTCAAGAGGATACACTTTGAAGATTTATATTTTCAACCTCGTACTGCTGGAACTGTTGCTATTTATTTGTTGCTATTCTTATTGAAGATCATTTGAAACAAGGATCTCTTCAGAGCTATTTTATCTTGAAGACTTTTATATTTGAAGAAGGAGATCCATATTCTTTCAGTTTTTGCTGCAACTGTAATGTTCAACCCAAACCATCAACAAATCAAACTCTTTTAGTTTATTGGAGTTTCAACTACTAGTACTCAGTTTTGGTTAAGTTTCAGCTTCTTACAGTAATATATGGATAACCATTTACCTATAAAAGAACCAAAAGTTTATGTTTATCCTTATTATAAATGTGTCAACTACATGTACTCAGTTGTATATTTTAAGGTCTTGTGATAAGATGACCTTTCTAGTGAAAATCATTAAGCTCATAGAGAGAACATTGGTGGAGTGGACTCGGGGATCTTTATACCCCGAACGACTATAAAAATTGTTGTGTTCATCTTTACTGTTTATCCGCTGCTCATATTTCTTAAAAAAGAGAATGATGCATATCTGCCTAAATCGTAAAGAGATTTAAATTCTAAAATCTGTAAATATTATCAAAAAGGCAAAATTCACCACCTCTTGTGTATCTTTGTATTATTCTGACCTAATAATTGGTATCAAAGACATTTTTATGATAAAGTAGATAAATATCTTGTAATATTAAAAGAAGAAGGTCTATCCAAATCATATGTTAATGGCTGATCCAAAAGAAGGTAGGTATATGATTCGTGCTCCATATTTTAATGGTGAAAACTATGGAGGCGGGAAATCATGCATGATCATATACATAAATAATTTGGGATTCAAAGTTTATTGAAATATCATCACTCCTTATGAAATTCCTTGGAAACCAGAGACTTGGGATGCTGAAATAGAAGCCAAATATAAAATCAACTCAAAATCAATGGATGCTATAATATGTGGACATGGTCCTAATGAATTTAATCATGTATCACAATGTCCTACTATCTATGAAATATTTCACACAATCATTGTCACATATGGAGGAACAAATAACATCAGACATATGAGATATGCTACTGCAAAACCAATGTTTGAAACCTTTAGAATGTTCGACAGTGAAAGTATTGCAAAAATGAATGGATGGTTTATAAAAATTGTCAAAAATATTATTTCCTTGGGATATCCCATCAGTAAATATAATCAAGTGCTAAAAGTACTCATAGTACTACTCACAAAATGGAATGACATATCCGCAACTATTTGAAAATCATCAACTATAAAGAATTTGACTATGAAGGAATTAATAGAAACATTGATGATATATGAAGTAAAAATACAAGATGAATCTGAATATTAAAATATTGTGAAAAGGGAAAGTATTTCCCTAAAAGTCACATCCAAGAAGCATAAAAGGAAATCAAAACAAGATGTCAAAATTGACAAAGATTTAGACTATTCATACTCTGAAATGGAATTGGATCAGCTAGCTATAAAGTTTAGTAAATTCTAGAAAAAGAAAAGAGGATTCAGAAAATCCTTTAAGAAGGATAAAAAGGAAGCTAGAGAAGTAAGATGTTATGAATGAAAAAATATGGGTCACATCAGACCTGATTTCCTCTAATTGAAATATGAAATAAGAAGAATATAAAATAAATATTAGAAGAAATCTAATTACAAACATAAAGAAAAGAGAGCTATGAAAGCTACATGGAGTGTTTTTGAAGACTCTAATAACTCTTCCAAATCCAATTCATAAAAATAGCCACAAAATCACAAAACCAATATGTTCTTTATAGATAAGGAAGAAGAAAAGGTATAATCATATTACTCTTCCACCTTTGACTCTAATAGCTGCTCAAATAATAAATTAACTACTTACTATTCAATACTAAAAGAGAAATATGATTCTTTATTAAAGAAGCATAAATCATTAAAAAATATTTACAAAATTATTTTAGGTGAAAGAGACATAATTCTAAAACAATATCAAGAAATAATTGAAAATTCAATCCATCTGCATCAAACTATATTGACCATGAAAAAGGATAAATGAATTACAGGATGAAGTAGAATCTTATAAGAGTGATGAAAGTATTTTATCCAAATGAGAGAGAACTCTAAATGAGATTCTTGGAAAAAATGTTATTAAAAGAGAAAAGTATGGAATAGGAAGAAATGGTGAAAAATCAAAATTATACAAAAATTATTTTATGCCCAATTGAAAAAATGCTACCTACTTTTACTATGGAATAAAAGGTCATTACACAAACAAACTTTATTTAATAAATCCTCAAATAAGTGGTATTAAAAAGGATTTGATTTCCAAAAACTTTACTGATGCAAGTAATATAAATGTAAGAAAAATAAGGCAGATATGGATTCCCAGATCTTTATTTGCTAACACAGCTAGACCCAAGATAATATGGGTACAAAAAAACATATATTTAAATGATTTTACAGGTAAAAGGCCATAGAAAAAAAATGATATATGGTATATGGATAATGGATTCTCATTTCATATGATTGGAGACTCTTCCAACTTCCATACCATGAAAAAAATGTAAGGATACCTAGTTACTTTTGGTGAAAATGAAAAAGAAAATATTGTTGGAGTTGGAACAATTGGAGCTCCAAAGATAATTTCAATCAAAAAAGTACTGTATGCACAAGGGATAAAAAACAACCTGATAAGTATTTATCAAATTTCTGATAATTGATTTTATATTTATTTTTCTAACAATTCATGCCAATTTTCAAAGATAAATTTCATAAATTTAGATCACCAATAACTGAAAATGTTTAAACTTTGAATCTTAATTCCTTGTGTAAATAGAAATTGAATCATTTAACTACTAAGAAAAATGAGTCATGGATATAGAATAAAATACTTGTACATTGCAATATATATTCTTTACATAATTTATCTAAGAAGCAATTAATTTCTGATTTTCCCAATATTAAATTTTACAATGAAAGATTCTGTGATGTATAAAAAATTAGAAAACAACATAAATCATCTTTCAAATCTATTAAAAAAATTGATACATCTAAACCATTAAAACATATACACATGGATCTTTTTAGACCATCTAGGGTATAAATTTTGGATGGAAAATTATATTTTTATGTTTTATTTGATGATTTTTTTAAGATTTTCTTGGGTTTATTTTCTAAAACTCAAAATCAAGAAATTCATTGTTTTTAAAAGTTTTTGAAAACTGAAAAATAATTTAAAATAATTTCATTAAAAATTTATCATGGTTGAGAATTTTAGAATCAATAATTTAATTCTTTTTAGTCAAATATAGGTATTAAACACACATTCTCTACACCAAGAACACCTAAAAATATTGAATTATTGAAATAAGAAACAAAACTATTCAAGAAATGACAATGAATATGATAAATGAATACAACCTTCATACCTATTTTTGGGAAAAATATATAAGCACAAATTACTATATCATGAATAGAGTTTTAATAAGACCAATTATTAAAAATAAATCATATGATTTAGAATAATAGAAAATCTAAAGTAAATAATTTTAATGTTTTTGGATGAAAGGTATACATCTTGAAAACTAAGGATAAACTTGGTAAATTCGATCCAAAAGTTGATGAAGAAATTTTTCTAGGATATTATTCTACTTCTAAATACTATATAGTGTTTAATAAAAAATCAAAGATTGTTAAATAATCAGTTCATGTGAAGTTTGATGAAACTAACCCTTTCATTATAGAGAATGATCAAACAGATGACAAAACTAACTCTTTTGATAAAACGAGACTTGATTCCCTTAATGATGATTTTGAAAATATTATAAATAAAATTTAGTCTAGTTTAAGAGAACATGATATAGAAGAACCTAAAAGTGTTTTACCTAGATATCTATAACCTTAAATGCCCATCATTTAAAAATATTTATAGGTAGCCTAGACACAAGAGTTAAAACGAGAAGAAATATAGGAAACCTATCTGAATTTTATGCATTTCTATCCCAGTTAAAACCTAAGACTACTGAAGAATCTCTAAAAGATGAGAATTGTTTATTAGCCATGAAATAAGAACTAAACCAATTTAGTAGAAATAAAGTTTAGGAATTAGTAGAAAGGCTATCAAATTATCCAGTGATATGAACAAAATGAATCTTTAGAAATAAATAATATGATCAATGGATCATAACAAGAAATAAATATAGATTAGTAGCAAAAGGGTATAATCAGAAAGAATGAATAGATTATGATTAAACCTTCACACCTGTTTCTAGATTAGAAGCCATTATAATTATTTTATCTTATGTATCTCATATTAATTTTAAATTATAACAGATTGATATTAAATCTACCTTTTTAAATTGGAATTTAATGGAGGAATTTTATGTTGATTGAACTCCAGACTTTGAAAACCCTCATAAAACAAATTATTTTTTTAAACTTACCAAAGCACTTTAGGTCCTTAAACAGAAACCTAGAGCTTGGTATGAAATATTAAGTTGTTTTTTATTAGAAAATGAATTTTTTTTGGGAAAAATAGATCCTAATCTATTTAAGAAAACTAGTTTCACTAATATATTTTTAGAGAAAATTTATGTTGAAGATGTTATTTTTGGATCAACCAATAAAAATCTTTATAACTACTTTTCAAATCTAATAAAAAAAGAATTTGAAATGAGTATTATGAGAGAATTAAATTTCGTTTTGGGATTCCAAATTTATAAAAAATATTATGGAAATATTTTAAATCAATGTAAATATATTATTGATTTATTAAAGAAGTTTAGGCAAGAAAACAATAATAATTATAAAACTCCCATGTATACCTAAATAAAACTTGATTTGGATGAAGTTGGAAAACTATTTGACAATAAGTTATATAGAGCCATGATTGGTAGTTTATTATATATTATTGCTATAAAACCAGACATAATGTTTTCTATGTGTTTATGTTCTAGATTTCAGTAAAATCCAAAAGAATCCCATCATACTGTTGTTAAAATATTATTTAGATATTTAAAAGGAAATAATTTTCAATCTCTTATTTACCCTAAAAAATTATGATTTTAATTTAATTTCATATTCAGATTCCAAATTTGTAGATTAGATAAAAAATCACCTTAGGAACCTACCACTTTTTAGGGAAATATTTAGTATCATGGTTGAGTATGAAGCAATATTTAGTTGCTCATTCAACAATTGAGGTAGAATATATATCTACTAGAAGTTTCTTTTCACAAGTGTTGTGGATGAAATGCACTCTACTGGATTTTGGACTAAATTTTAATAATATACCTATTTTATGTGATAATACTAGTGCTATAAGTATTTCAAAAAAATCCTATAATTCACTCCAAGACTAAGAATATTGATATAAGGCATCATTTTATAAGAGTTCATGTACTTAAAAAGGATTTATCTTTATAATTTTTAGATACTGAATATAAATTAACTGATATTTTTACTAATCCACTTCCCAATTAAAGTTTTGAATTTATTAAGGGAGAGTTAAGAATATTTAATTTTAAATAAATTCTTATTAATTTATTTTAGTAATTTATCTGTTAATCATTTTTTAAGTCTATTAAGGTTTTATTCATTTAATTTCTATTTAAACTATATTTTACCTTTATTTTATTTAAATTATTTTAAAGTGGCCTTTTCTAAAATTAAAATTTAATGATTACCTCATACAATCGGCACGAGAAACAAGACCATGCCATCAAAACATCAGAAAACTTCTTCATCTTACCTTACCCTTATATTTCAAAACTTTTTATCTACTAAAGCCCTCATCTTTCTTCCGAAACCTAGAATTAGAATTCCCCCTGACCTTCAGATTCCCAAAAATGAGGAAGTCAAAGTGAACAAATAAATGTGCACCAAGAAATCCGAAGTGTCAGTGTGTTCTATTCTAGAAGATTCTTTAAGGAAAGGTTGTTTATTTAGAATGGATGTATCAAAGAAACCTTCTACTCAAAAATCTATTGCATTTCAAGGTTTTGGATTTCTATTTAATGAAGAAAATAAATATTTTCTTTTTGAGATATTTTTAAAGTAGTTTTATAAGAATGTTCAGTTTAGATTTGAGGAAACATAACATATAATATCTTCATGAGTAGATGATAAGTAGTTTTCAATCTACTTAGTAGACATTGCATATATTTTAAAATTCCACCACAAAGGGGTATTCCATTTTGATCTTTAATAAATTGGAAATTAGGACAAAAAATTTGAAGATATCATGTCTTTTCTTTTTAATTAAACAAATATCAGGAAGATGTTTTTAAAAGATCTTGAGGCTAAACAAAATGTTTTGGTAAAGTTTATTCAAATAACCATTATTCCAAGGACTAAATAATTAGAGAAGATTTTGTACCCTCACATGTATATCATGTTTATTATATTTAATAAATGTAGAAGTTACCGAATCTTGTATTTAAGGTGTTTTTTATCTGGAAAAAAGGGAATTATGTTATGATTCAACATATCAGGATACCGATTCTTTAGAAGAAGAATCCCATGAGGAACTTGTCATGAGGCCCATGATCAGAGAAGAATCCATCATGAGGATCTGGAGGTAGAAAATCCTAGACCTAGAGATGAAAATCCATCAATTCCTTTGGAAATAACAGATCAAACCGAGGACCAACAAGATGAAATTTAAGTTCAAGAATAACAAGTTTCCCATCAATCAGATCCTCAGAGAGAAATTTCTCAAGATGGAGAGAAAGTTCAGAAATTAGTAACTAAAATTATTAAAATTATTAAAAATCAGGATGTATCTGATATTTTTCAATCTATGGAAAGAATAATTTCTATATCTAGAGAAAGGACATAAATCCTTGATGGTATTTCTTTTTCAAGTGAAAAGACTTCAGTTAAGTCTTTAACCATTGTAGAAGAAGCTCCTCAGTCCAAAAACCCAGATGAAGGATCATATGATTATCTATCAAGTAATATAGAAGATCTTGTAATAAATATTAATAAGGTATAAGAGGATAACTCCAGTATTTGGTAAGGACTGTAATATATAATAAAATATTTTGATGATTTGAGAAACTCATCTGTTCCAAGGTTGGAATTAAAGTCTGTTCAGAATCAATTACAAGATTTCAGAGAAAATTCTATTTCCAAAATATATTTTGATGTGTTTAAGATAGAAGTTATTGATCAGTTTGGGAAAATAAAATCAAAATCTATTTCCAAAATTGATTTTTCAGATTTCATATGATATTTGGGAATCCAATTTGAACCAATAAAGGGGTGTATTAATAAGTTGAGAGACTCCACTTCTACACTAACAATATCACCATATCTGATCAGAATATTTCAACGAATCACGATAGCAATAGATGGTATGAATGAAAGGATTTAGTCTCTTCAATCTAATAATTCACCGTTGTCCATACTATTGGATAATCAGAAAGATATTTTTGAGAAGCTCACTTCAAGTGAACCTGACATTATATTACTTATCAATCAGCTTAGTAATAAGATTACTCAGTTTATATAGACAGAGAAAAATATGAATGAATTTTTGAAAGTCAATCTGATTGAGAGTTTGAAAGTGGGACAAGATTCAAGAATTTTTTTAAGGCAGATGGATGACAATATTATAGAAAGGTTACAAGGTTAGATAGTAGAGTTGAAAGAAGTTTCTCAGGCAGACTAGGCCTCTTCAGAACCAGAAACCTCTCCCTATCAAAACCCTCCATCTTCTTACAATCATCTTTTTTAAACCATTCCATATTTTTTATTTGTTCATATCCACTGCTAGAACGCATGTATTATTTTTCATTCATCTTGACTATAACATTCACTAACAGTTATGTGCTACATTTAATGTGTTTTAATTCATTTTCATATACTTTCTTTTTTATATGAAAAAAGAGGGAGAAAATTAGCTAAAAAAACATTATCAATTTATGAGTATTTATTTTTATTTAATTGAAATAATACTATGAAATCAAAATAATACTATGAAAAAATAATTTTCAATGCAACAAGTGTTTTCTTTAAATTATATTTCCTTAGTGTTTACAAAATCCTATATTTTTTTATAATTTAATTTATGGGTTTTGTGATCATCAAAAAGTGGGAGATTATTGGGTATGTATTATCTCAAAAATAATTTATAAATCTTATTGATTTTGATGCTCATAAATACCCCTGTCTTTTTTACTAATGATATTAATTTAAGTGAATTTCAGGAAATTAATATTCTTTGTAATATCTATTTTGAAAATATATTCAAGTTATTTATCTATAAAGGATATCTATTAAAGAATTCATAACGTGTTTTAGTGTTTTCTAGAAACACTATTCATACCCTATATTGGTAAGCATATCATAAGGAATGAACCCTACATTCAGAACAGTGAATAAGGAATGGACCCTATGTTTCAGAGCAGCAAATATGGATAATCAACCCTACATTATCAGAAAGTGTGGTTAATCAACCCTAAGTAAGTAAGGAACATTACGTTAGTGAGAAAGGAAAGTATGGTTAAGGAACCCTATGTAAGCAAGGGACCCTATATAAGTAAGGAAACCTATGTTTGAGGAAAAAATGTATGGTTCATAAACACTAATTTTATGATAAACCCTAAATAATCAACCCTATGTTTGTTATTTTTTCATTTTTTGAAGTAACCCTACATTTGATTATTCACTGAAAAAGTTTTAAATATATGATTCTATCTGATATTTCTGCAACAGTCTTGATAGTATTAAAGATCTATTCAAAGCTCGTTTATGATTGATTAAAAAGTTCATTATGATCGATTCAAAGAACTATATTCAATGAATTAAATTACTCCTACTCCTAACAAAATTTAATACACTTCTAAATAATTCATATTTGAATATCCACGATCTATTAGACAACTTTCTTGGATTTTAATAACTGAAGCAAGCTATCTATTTTATATATTCTATTATAATATATTTTCAAACACATGATTCATGACTGTATACTTGTAAATATATTTTGAATATATAACTAATGCAATGATCGAATGAATCTACTGTTTACTGAAGTGGATATGCTTTGAAGATTTACATTTTAACCTTGTACTGCTAGAACTACTACTGTTTATTTGTGGCTATTCTTATTGAAGATCATTTGCAACTAGGATCTATTAAAATAAATTCTATATTGAATACTTATATCTTTGAATAAGAATATCCATATTTTTTTAGTTTTTATTGCAACTATAAAGTTCAACCCGAACCATCAACAAATCAAAATCATTTGATTTATTAGAGTTTCAACTACTCATACTCAGTTGTGGTTAAGTGTTAGCTTCTTGCACTAATATGTGGATAATTGATTCCCTATAAAAGAACAAGAAGGATCTGTTTAGCCTTGTTATAAAGGTGTCAACTGCCTATACTTAGTTGTGGATTTGAAGGTTTTGTGATAAGAGGACCTTTCTAGTGAAAATCACCAAGGTCGTAGAGAGAGCATTGGTGGAGTACACTGGGGGATATTTGTGCCCTGGACCACTATAAAAGTTTTTGTGTTCATATTTTCTATCATCTATTACTCATATTTATTACTTAATATAATGTTTCATATCTACAAAAATCACAAATGGAGTTAAACTCTATAATCTGTAAAGATTATTGAAAAGATACAATTCACCCCCTCTTGTATATCTTTGTATTATTCCGAACTAACAATAAGTACAATGAATTAAAAAATTATCCCATTATTAATTTATTCTTTATTTAACCACATAAATTTCTCAGGTTTCTAAGGATACCCGAACCTCAATACTTGCTTCATCTCACACCAGAGACTACACTATCCTCAAGGGATATCATGTTTTAGAATTCTAGTGTTATAATTCTATATCTCATCTCAATATCATAATTACATTGTCACCATTCTAGATCTCTATTCCCATATTAATATAATTTTTACCATTCATTATTTCATTAATCAATTCAACAATTAATTAATCGTCTCGATCTCATTAATTAACTCAATAATTAATTAATATTATCAGTATCATTAATTTACTCAATAATTAATTAATCTTCTCAATCTTATTAATTAACTCAACAATTAATTAATCTTCTATACTTAATTATTAATTTAATAATTAGCTCATCACATAAAATCCTTTTATTAATTTCCCAATTAATTAATGAAAATATACCAATCCAATAATCCCATAATTAATTCATCAATCAATCATCCAATTTCTCAAGCTCATTATCCTATAATTAATTCATCAATTAATTATTCAAATTCATAATCTCAATGTAGTATAATTTATTCCTTAATTAATTAATCAAATTCATAATCTCAATATACTATAATTAATTCCTCAATTAATTATTCAAATTCACAATCTCAATATCCTATAATTAATTTTTCATTTAATTATTCAAATTCAAAATATCACATCCTATACCAAATGAATCCAGTAAAAAGAAAAAGATTCTAACCATTTACAAAACAAAATAAAAAGTAAACAGGGAAGTGGATATGGTCAGACAAAGGGTCCTTCCTATATCTGGAAAACATAGTTAAAGATAAAATTTAACAATTAATTATCTCTATTCTAAAATCACATTATTCAATCAATCCCCAATCCGTTAATTAATTAATTAACCACATTAATTAATTCAATTTAGGAGTTTCCAATTGCTAAATGAACCCTATAAATTATACAATTACATACACATAATTCAAATCATGACTATTGGATCTGAATAATAGACCACCTACCTCAATTCGTTGATTAATAATCTCCCAATGGAAATCCCCAAAATTTGAGTAGCACAACAACATATAATGAGATCTATATCTAAAACCCTAAATCAATATCGAAAAAATAAATATCCTTCAATTATAGATCTAGATATACAATACTATATCTAGATCTAATCTAAATAGGAAGAAAAACCCTTTCTAAGATGGTAGAGGAAAGAAAGAGGAATGAGAAACCAAATGGGATAAGATTCTCTAACCGGGAGGGGTGCATATCTTCGATCTAGGATTAAAATTTTGAATAATGGAGGTTAGTAAGGCTTGTAATCCATCCAAAAGGATCTTAAATCACTAAATAACATCTAGGGTTAAATGGGTGTCGAATAGGGTGAGTTTTTGGGGTTTGGGTGATTTAAAATCTAATTTTGGGTGAATTAAATTCCTGCACATGGTTTACTAGGAAAGGGAACACGATTTTCCCACATCGTGCACCTAAATCGTGTGCATATTCAATAGGGTCGAACAATTACTCCTAAAAGGGTGCATAGTTTGAAAAACCATGCACCAACCATGTAAATTCCCACTGTCCAGGTTGGTACAGTTTGCTGGGCTAGGATGCATGATTTCCCCCAATCGTTTGAAAACCGCGCACTACCATTTTTCTTCTTCTATTTTTCTAAAATTTTCACCCAAAAACAACCCAAAGTAAAACTAGAAGGAAAATTAATCAAACAAGGAAAAAAGAATACCTAAACTCGAGATTGTTACATCTCTAGAAAAGGTCAGGATGTTTCAATCTATCCACCTTATAACAGATCGTCCTTGAGCCGTAATCCAAGAATCTCTAAGTTTCTGAGTAAACAATATCGGTCCACTAAGACCTCATATATGATTCTCTCTCCCAAGGATCATCTTGAAAATTTCAATACTACAACAATATGTGAACTATCAGCATGGTCTTTCCCCTCAATACTTTCTCACTGCAATCCAAAACACGTATAGATGATCCACAAAGGACACATATCTCTCTAGCTCAAAATCATCCACATAAATGACATGAGAAGGTTTGGGGTGATACCAATGTAGTTGAGAAACATGAAAAACATCATTCATAAAAATGTATTTCTATGGAAGATCCAAACGGTACACCACCTACCCAATTCTCTCCATAACCTCAGACAGTCCAACGAACATGGGCTCCAGCTTGCCCTGTATCCATATCCTACAGTGAACCAACTTGGGAGATACTCAAAGGAATACATGATCACCCTATGTAAACTCTAGGGGACTCCTACATCTATTAGCATATGAATTAGGTCTACTCTGATCCGTATCCATTTGTTTCTGAATAAGCTATATCTACTCCAATGTCTCCTGTACGAGACTCAGTCCCAATAACTCTGATTCACCTACCTCCAACCAACATAGAGGCGATCTTCATGGAATACCATAAAGATCCTCATATGGTTCCATCCATATAGTATCCTGGTAATTGTTGTTATAGGCTAACTGTACTAAAGTTAGGTGATTTTACCAAGACCCACCGAAGTCTAGAACACACGCTCACAGCATATCCTCAAGCACCTGTATAGTATGATCCAATTTCCCATCTTTCTATGGGTGGAATTCCGTACTCAGTAAAAACTATATACCAAGTTCCTTCTATAATACTTTCCATAATTATGATGTTAAACATGAGTCATGATCTAAAACATTAGTCTGTGGCACCCCATGCAGACAGACTATCTATCAAACATAAAAGTATCCCAACTGCTATATTGAGAAGGTCTCCCATATAGGAAATAAATGTGTTACCTTCATCAGTTTTTCCATAATAAACCTAATATAATCATTCTTATGAGTCTTCCTTAGGATACCCACCAAACATTACATTGTAACATCATCCCACTTTCACTCCGAAATGGGAAACTACTATAGAAAACCTCCAAGTCGTTGATGCATTACCTTCACTTGTTGATAGGTGTATCATCGTTTCACAAACCCTGCTATCTCTTTCTTCATGCCTCACCCCCAAAACTATCATCATAGGTCATGGTACATTTTGGTCACACCTGGATGCACTACCCATTTCAAGGCATGAAATCCCCACACCAACTCCTCCTGCATTCTCGAAGGCACAAAAACTTGATTTTTGACATAGACGATCTCATACTCATATATCAACCAGTCTGAAGGTGTCTTACCACCTTCAAGGATTTATATCAAAGATAAACATTCCATGTCCTCATATTGCCTATCCCTCATCCATATAAAAATGTAGACACCACTGAAACTGATAGCAGAGTCATCTGATCCTGATTCTCCCGAACCATCACATGCATCTCCACTCGTAGAGTCACCATCTTCCACTCAACACTATAATCCTAAACAACATGAGTCTATGTTTTTCTAATTAAATCCTCATCAACAATATTAACTTTCCTATACATATATTCTAGTTCAAAATCAAATAAATGCATATACTCAACCCATATTTGCTGCCGAAGATTCAAATCTCACTGCGAGAAGATATACATTAAGCTCTTATGATTAGTAAACACTGTAATATTCTCTCCAAATAGATAATTATGACAATACTTCAAAGCATGTACCACCACAACCAACTCGTGTTCATGCATAGGGTAATTTCATTTACGTGGCCTCAACTACCAAGACCCATATTCCACATCTAGATCTCCCTGCATCAACACTTCTCCAAGCCCTATCCCAAAAGCATCACAAAACACTTTGTACTCCTCACCTATCTTAGGTAGGATCAAAATTGATGCTGATGTCAAGTGATTCTTCAAATCATGGAATTAATTTTCACATGATTCAAACTATTTTAACATTATCCCCTTCTTTTTCAAGCCCTGAAGAGGTTCTTCCAGTCAGGAAAAGTCTAGGATGAATCTTTAATAATATCCAGATAACCCCAAAAATATACGGATATCAAAAAAATTCTTGGGCTACTCCCAATAAACCACTATCTCTACCATATTTCGGTCTATCGACACACCATCCTTTGAGATTATGTGTCCCAAAAAGTATAACCAATCAATCTAAAACATAAACTTTGAGATCTTGGTGTATAGATGATGCTCTCTCAGTGTTGTCAAGATAATGTCAATATGTTGGGCATGATCATCCTAAGTCTTAGAGTACACCAAGTTATCATCCAAAAACACTACAACAAACTAGTCCATGTTCAAATGAAATATTAAATACATCAATTCCATACACACTACTGGTGCGTTCGTCAACCCAAACGACATTACGAAAAAATCATATAGGCCATAACTACTTTTTAAATAATTAATTGGTATATAATAAGGGTAAACTCTCAACTGATGATACCCTAATCTCAAGTCAATATTGAAAAAGACACAAGACCCTATAAAATGGTAAAAAAGATCACCGATTCATAGAAGAGGATATCAGTTCTCCACTGTCATCAGGTTCAACTTCCGGTAATCGACGCACAAGTATAAAATCACGTTAGCCTTCTTTGTAGACAATACTAGTGATCTCCAAGGTGAAATACTATGACAGATAAACTCATTATCCATCAAATCCTCCAACTGCATCTTGAGCTCTTGATACTCTATCAGTGCCATTATTTATGGTGGAATTGAAACTGGACCAGCCCCAGATATGAGATCAATAGTAAATTCCACATCTCTATTTGGTTGTAGTCCCAAGAAATATTCATGAAAAACATCCTAAAATCTATATACTATATGTGGAAATTCATAATGGTTTACACCTCTGTCATCAAATAAAAAACTAAAAACCCGAGCTGTGAGATCTCTCAGTTGCTGAGTAATTGGACCTACTCAACCTTCTCAGATATCCCACTTTACATAGTGAATATAGTTTTCACCCTTAGGAGACATAAAAATAATTCTCATAGGGTAACAATCAATATGGGTTCGGTTTACTACTAACCAGTCCATACCCATAAATTAGGCTAAATCCAAACATTTATAGTATATAGAGGTCCCACAAAAAATGAAACGCACCAACTTCAAGAGAATATTACTTGCACAAGAAGATGTCCCTGGACCACATTCCCAATGGTGTATCTATCATTAAAAACCCACTCATGAAATCCACCACCATGCTCAAAAAATTCACAAATTGTGTATAAATAAAGGAGTAAGAGGAACCGGTATCAAATAAGACACTAAATAATATAGAAACTACAAGAATAGTACATATCACTGTCGATGGTATAAATTTTCTATCCAAAAGTGTAGGATACAACACATGAAACTGTTCGACCCCTCTTCCCTATGATGCAGTCTAACTCCCCTGAGCCGCACCACTCTACTGATATGGGACCTCTTTCCTAAAAGTTCCATGTCCACTGCCTCTACCACCATGGCTAGTAGAACTCCAACTACTATCCTGATATGGTGTAGAAGATGCCCTTCCTACAATCTAATTTTTTATATATTCCCCATCATTACCTATATGTTGCTAGTTCCTGTATAACTTTTACAAATGTAACATATTTCCGTAATATCGACACTCCACTAGTGGTCGTGGAAATTGTCTATGATAGTGGCCTAGCCTATCTCACTACTGAAAAATCACTAGAGAAATGTCCAATGTAACTGATTTTCCACCTGGCCACTTTATTTTACACTATTTGGACTGAAGTTCTCATAATAATGCTTCCTACTCTTAGAATACATACCTCCTGATCATCCATCAGCAACCATATATCATGCACTAGAAGCCTCATTCAGGTCCCCCTTAGCTATGAGAGAATGATTCACCACTTCTGAAAACTTCTTCAGCATGAAGATGTTCACCTAGGACTTAATTTCACACTTAAGTCTTTCATGAAACCATTTTTCTAAAGTAGCCTCATACGCTTCCAATGATATAGAAAAATACTACATATATATAAAGCATCCAGCAAAGTCCATCATGGACATACTCCCCTAAGTCAACCTCATGAAATACGCTACTCTCTCCTACCTCAAAATCTCTGTATAGAAGTGATCCATGAACCTCTTTAGGAAGTCCTTCCATAACATACCATCTGCCTGTCCAGTCAGAGCCTGACCATTTAACCAGTGCTTCACTAATCTTCATAGCATATATGCAGCCATCTCGACCCTCTTCTCAATAGGAGTCTCTAAGTGGTCAAGTATAGTCTGGATAAACTCAATCTAGAACTCATATCCCTTTTTTCCACCCTCTATAGAAAAATTCATAAGGTGTTGCAACTGAAACTCCCTTGTCAATTCATATATTCTCTTCTCGACCCACCCTAGATCCCTTTCCATAAATTACATGAATCAACAACGTTATCCCAGAACTACTCTCCAACTTCCTCACCTGGCACCATCAGTTCCTTAGGTTCCACTAATGGAGGATCATCCATATCCATTTCCTCCTATCATACTATCAACAAGAATCATTGTAGAGGCATAACTATAAAATAAAAGCACACAACTTAGGATAATTCTATCAACATTAACATATTTATAGGAAAATAAAATAAGGCATAACAAGTCTTTTTTCCCCAAACCCCACTACACAGTCAAAACTGATGTGCTAACACTACCCTTAACCTTTATATATCTAGGTTAAGGTTAAAAAAGGGTACTCACTTTCATTATTCAAGTTTCTCATCTAGAAACCAAATTATTCTCATCTTTCATCATTTTCCACTTTAAATTTCACAATAGGAACCTTTTTAATTCAATTTAACAAGAAAGGAAAAATAGTTCAAGTTCAACAACATACCAAAAACCAATTTTTCATGCATGCCTAAAATGATACATCTCACACAATAATCCAAAGTTCCTAGTATGATACATGAAAACTCAACTTTCATTCCATACCGGGCCATGAGTCAATTATCATAAAATATCAAAAGTAAAAATCACATCACACCATTAGTGTGTCACCAATGAAAAAAATAATATTCAACTATAACAACAAACAATAATAACAACAATCCCATAGTGGGAATTTGGGTTCTCCCCCATACATGAGTTAGCTACTCCCATGCACGAGCTCATAACCAAGGCTTGACTCTTCCTAGTCTCATGTCTACCTTTCCCAAATAGTAATACAAAAGAAAAACAAAATAAAACTCCTCTAATACTACTTTATAACATCCTGGACCAGGTGCCATGCATCAGTTCCCTAAGTTGGCCCACTATGTGACCTCAAGCGTGCCTGCCCATACACTAGAGGCTACTGACTAGAAACAAGAGTATATTATCAGTCATGGGGAGACTATACCATCTTTTTCATAAGAGTAATACACCTGTAGAAATAAATAAACATTAAGAACTGAATAACCAAATGATATCATAACCAAAACAATACCAGTATAGCAAGATAACCAAAACTGGAAATACAATATCAAAACTAAATAGTAGATATTGCATTATAGAATAGGTGTCAGTGTCAAAATGAAAACTCAATGTAAAGACACAAATAATGCCCAAGAGGGCCCCAAACCACATCTGGTTCCCTTATTCATGCTCCATATCAAATAAACCACCTAACACAGGGCCCTTTCCCTTATCCTGTACTGCAACCATAAAATCTATTCGGGTATCGATTCGAAGCCTGATTAGGGTGTGAGTACAACTCAGTAGGCCCCCACCAATGATGTATAAAACAATATATAGTAAATAACAAGTGTATGAGTTTTTTTTAAAGAAATAAGTACAATGAATAACAATTATCACATTTTTAATTTATTCTTTATTTAACCACCTAAATTCCCCGAGTTTCTGAGGATACCCAAACCTTAATACCTACTTCGGGATATATTGGAGTCTACACTATCCCCAAGTGATATCATGTTCTAGAATTCCACTGTTACCATTATATATATCATATCAATATTATAATTCCATTTTTTTCATTCTAGATCTCAATTTCCATATGAAACCCATTGTTACCATTAATTAATTAATTAAATCAAAAATTAATTAATCATCTCGATATCATTAATTAAATCAAAAATTAATTAATATTATCAATCTAATTAACTAACTCAAAAATTAATTAATCTTATCAATCTTATTAATTAACTCAACAATTAATTAATCTTCTATAATTCATTACTAATTCAATAATTAGTTTACTACATCAAATATATTAATTAATTTCCCAATTAATTTATCAAAATATACCATCCCAATAATCCCATAATTAATTCATCAATTAATAATCCAATTTCTCAATCTCATTATCCTATATTTAATTCATCAATTAATTATTCAAATTCACAATCCCAATATCCTATAATTAATTCCTCAATTAATTATTCAAATTCCCAATCTCAATATCCTATAATTAATTCCTTAATTAATTATTCAAACTCACAATCTCAATATCTTATAATTAACTCTCCAATTAATTTTTCAAATTATAAATGTCAATATCCTATAATTAATTCATCAATTAATTATCTCGATTTAAAAATCCTAATAACTCAATAATTAATTTAAAAATTAATTATCCCTATTCCAAAATCACATTATTCAATCAATCCCTAATCCCTTAATTAATTAATTGATCACAGTAATTAATTCAATTTAGGAGTTTTGAATTTCTAAAAAAATCCCAACAACTATACAATTACATACACATAATAGAAATCATGACTATGGTATTTGAATAATAGAACACCTACCTCAATTATTTTATGAATGATTGCCCAATAAAAATCCCTAAAATCTGAGCAGCACAATGATATAGAATGAGATTCAAATCTAAAGCCCTAAATCAAGATCGAACAAATCATGATCCTTCAATTATAGATCTAGATATAAAATTATTGATCTAGATTTAATAAAAATAGGAAAAATAACCCTTTCTAGGATGGGATAATAAAGAAAGAGGAATGAGAAACCAAGTGGGATATGATTCTCCTACAGGGAGGGGTGAAGATCTTCGATGTGGGATTCAAACCATGAAGAATGAATTTCAGGAAGGATTGAATCCATATGGGAGGATTTTAAATCATAAAATAACATCTAGGGTCAAATTGGGGTCAAATTGGGTAAGTTTTGAGGGTTATTTGATTTAAAATCTAATTTTTAGGTGAATTAAATTCTCATGCATGGTTTGCTGGGAGAGGCGCGTGGTTCGCCCTAACAGCATGCCTAAACCATGCGCCTCTTTAATAGGGGTGCAAAGTTACTCCTAAAATGACACATAGTTTGAAAAATCATGTTCCAACCATGAAAATACCCACTCTCTAGGGTTTCATGGTTTTTTGGGTTGGGGTGCACAGTTTTCCCTAACAGTACGCCAATGGTGTACTGCCCTATTTCTTCCATTTTCCTCAAATTTTCACCCAAACACACCCAAAAGTAAAAAAATACAGAAAAGTAATTAAAAAAAGAAAAAAATAATACCTAAATTCAAGCTTGATACATCTTCAGAAAAGGTCAGCATCTTATAGAACACATTTTCTCGGTTTTGAGTTTATCACTTATATTTTTTATTAAAATGTCATTTGAAACTGGAAACACACACTTTGAGTCATAGCGGTAACATCATGTGTCAGTTTGAGATGAGACTGATTCCTATAAATTACAACTAGCTGATAAATAATTTTCCTAAATTATAAAGACAATTAGAGTGAATTTTCTCAGTTTTCAGAGAGTGACACGCATTTTGAACCAAAATGTCAATTTTAAACTGATAATGGGAACTTTGAGTCATACCAGTCACATTGTACATATTTTTAAGGAGCGGTTGATTCTTACACATAAAAAATGAATTATGGATAATTTTACTAAAGTATCAAAAAATATGAATGTGTTTTCTTGGTTTTTAGTATGTCACTTGTTTATTTACTAAAATTAATGTCAATTTTAAATAAAGAATAATTTGGAGTTATACCAGTAATACCGTACATCAGATTGAGGTGTGGTTGATTCCTACATATCATAAATGACTTATGCATTATTTTACTAAAGTATCAAAATAATTCAAATGGGTTTTTTGATTTTTAATGTGTCACTTTTTCTTTTTATTAAAATATCATTTGAAATTAGAAACATGCACTTTGAGTCATACCGATCACATTGTGTGTCGGTTTGACTTGAGGATGATTTATACATGTAAAAAATAACTTATGAATAATTTTACTAAATTATCAAGACAATTGAAGCATGTTTAGATGGTTTTTAGTGAGTGAAACATGTTTTGAACTAAAATATCAAATTTAAACTGATAATGAACACTTTGAGTCATACCAGTATCACCGTGCATTGAATTTAGGTACAGTTGATTCATACTTATCAAAAATTAATTATGGATCATTTTATTAAAGTATCAAAACAATTCTATTGAATTTTATTGGTTTTCAGTATGTCACTTGTTCTTTTTACTAAAATTATTGTCAATTTTAAATTAAAAGATACACTTAGAGTCAGACGTGTCTCACTGTGCATCAGGTCAAGGTGCAATTGATTCCTACACATCAAAAATCACATAAGGAATATTTTCCTAAAGTATAAAAAATAATATGAATGCGTTTGATATATTTTGAATTTTTTACTTTTTATTTTTACTAAAATTAATGTCAATTTTAAATAAAAACACACACTTGGAGTTATATCGATCTCATTGTGTATCTGATTGAGGTGAGGTTTATTTCTACACATCAAAAATGACTTATAGACCTTTTTTTAAAGTATCAAAATAATTTGAATTCATTTTCTTAGTTTTTAGTATATCACCTATTCTTTTTACTAAAATTAATTTCAATTTTAAATAAAAAGACACACTTGGAGTTATACTGGTCACACCGTGCATTAGATTGAGGTGGGGTTAATTCCTACATATCAGAAATTACTTATGGATCATAGTCTTAAAGTATCAAAACATTAAGAAAGAATTTTCTTGGTTTTCATAATTTCATTTTCTATTTTTACTAAAATTAATGTCAATTTTAAATTAAAAATCACACTCGTGATGTCTGTTTTGAACTAAAATATAAATTATAAATTAAAAATATATAGTTCATGTCATACTGAGAACACTGTATATCATATTGAGGTGTGACTGATTGAGTATGTGATATGTTTTTTGCTTTCAACTATATGTAAAAAGTCAGAAAAGAGAGAAAATGTTCCATTCTGATGGAAAAGAAACCACATAATCCCTGAAACTTTTATATTTGAGGCAACTTTTGGTTTCTTCTTCAATAAAAAAATAATATGTTATATATTTTATATCTTGTTGTAGATAGTTTAAAGAAAAATATGACTTCCCAAAAGATCTATAAAAAAGCTAAATAATTTTTAGATAAAAATTATAAGGAAATTAAATTATAAATAGAAGATAAAATGACGATAAAATTAATTAAATAAGTAGTAGGAATTCACCTTTTCATGTTGGTTGTATACATTCTTGAACCATTTCCTTGTTTTCATTATCTCAATTGTAGTGTCAAAGTCCAATCTCTCATGATCATGAGCAGCTTAGAATAAACCACCCCAAATCAAACAAAAGAATCCACCTGTATAAGAAAAAAATTCTTATGTGAGTAATACTAAAATTATAAATTAAACATAAATATTAAACAATAAATTACTTCTATAGACAATTATTTTACTATGAAAACATCATGATTACCTCTGTGATTGAGCATAGGAAGTACCGTTGCTCTTCTGGCAAAGGTAGTATAGGGAACTTGAAGGAAAGTGATAAATGCCAATACAACAGGGGTGAAATGGTTTTGAGGGATAAAAAGTATGTGGAATTTTTAGTGTATAAAGGCATGGATGATGAACATAAATCTTTCAAAATAAACGAACTTTACAAGGAATAATGAAAATTAAATCAATGTTTCATTTTATATATTTTTTTGTAAAATAAAGTAAGTATATCATAACATTACCTTTACATCTTCCCAAATGGTTTCTTTCATTATAGTCTATTATTTCATGGGATTGGTAAAATCATCATGTATAGAAGACATTTCCTGCATGAGTAGTCAAACATTTAATTTAGATTATGTTAATGCAATAGAGAATAGATAATTTTATGAAAAAAACATAGTATATTAAAAAACACTTTAACTGTCTTATTGAACTCGTTTTCTTTTCTTTAAAGGTAATATGAATTCAACTTTTCATGATGGTTTTATATATTCTTGACCTATTTCCTTATTGTAATTATTTCGATTATAACTTTAATTATAATCCCTCATGAGGTTATTTATTTATGATATCTATGAAAATTAACAAAATAAGTATCAGATAGAAATGATGAGGAAATTAACTAAAAAAAGTTGATAAAATGATGAGAAAATGCACTAAATGAGAAGTAGGAAGTCAAATATTTATGATATATGTGTACATTCTATCATCAGGTATGCTACCCATTCGTTTATAAACAAATTTATTTCATATTATAAATATGTGGATTTTTGATAGTCGTGGTAGTACCAGAAAAACATAAAAACATAAAGGATTAATAAATATTTTAATTGAAATAGTAATTATCTTCGAAAACACCTCTTTGAGCATGATAGTTTATTGATGGTATATGATATCTCTTTTAAATTTACAATCATAATAACTATAATATTTTCCATTTTTTTGTTTTAGAATCCAAAAATAAATTGAGGAAAATAATTAATTTTTTATATGTGTTTTGATAGCGAACTCTTATAATATATACCCTCATACTTGTCCACTTATAGAAGTCGACATGCTTCTTATGCGCATGGATTATCCTCATGACATGATTTTTATGACATTTAAACACCACCACATCGTAAAAAAAATTATCATTAAAACATAATATAAAATATATAACTTGAAGTTTAGTTCTAAAACATTGGATTTAGTGTATTGAAAATTGAAAAACATCATCACGTGTGGTTAGTGTTTTGGCTATCCATTTAAAAAATCCATAAAATAAATCATTGAAGTATTCAAATTGACCGTAATGAGTACCCAATGTTGCTTAAAAATAAAAAAAATGAATAAGTAATTAAAGGAATGATAATATTTTTTTTTAATTTATTAAATTATATAGTTTTACCCTTGCATTGTTGTTATTAAGAAGAGTCTATCATTTGTAAGTTTTCTTTCAAACGATTTGGTCAGTTTTTCCACTATTTCATCCATTTTTATTATATTTTTATTTGGTATATAGAAGTGACATGAGGAATAATGATTCTATATTTATGTTCATGGGGTAATCTCTTCAATTGGTATTGATATATACACACTCAAAAAATATGAAATGTATTTAGTTATAAGTAACATAGTATATTATCTATTGTAAAAAAAATCATGAAAACACACCTCATGTATACATTTACAATTGAGACTCCTGGCCATTCATACTTGAGGATTTAATTTACATTCCTAAGAGAAATGTAGTCTATAATATCCTTTCCATACATTTGTTATTCAAAATAAACTATGTGAGTACTACCACTATGTAACTTTGTATCTACTTGAACCTTAAATATTAGTAAATGCATATATTGAATGGGAAAGGGTAAAGGTTCTTTAGGAAGATATTATTAATGAGTTGGTTGACCCTTTAGATGGTCTTGATTAAACCTTTTGTCTCACCCCTTCCATTTTTTCATCTATAATAACATTCATTGGTTTAGAACTTCTTTCATTAATTGTTAAAGGTTTAGCATGAAAATAAATTGGAAATGAATACCTCCTTATTGACATGTTTTTACAAGATTTGACAGCCATGATGTGAATGTTAAAAAATATCGATCGATTGTATGAATATCCATGTCATCAAGTGGAATAGGTAGCTCACTGTTTGGATCATGAACTACGGTAATCCCCACTCTCACATGAACTGTAGGAAGTGGTATGTTTTGTAATCTATCTTGTTAGATATTGAAAATGGTATCCATCACAATAGAGATATGAGTGGGTGTTGATAAATATAAATCATAGTCATTTTTACCCTATAGAATATCAATACAATAAAGGTATCAGTGTATATCTAATTCACATTTCACAGAAACAATCATTAGGATATTGATTACCTCATCTAAGATATATCATTAAGGGTAGTGTCTCACCTCAAAGTTGGGGGGGTGGGGGTGGGGGGGGGGTGGGGAAGGATCTTCATGTAGTGGTTGTTCTTGAGTTTTTTCTTTTATTTTCTTTCCCCTGTAGCATTTTCTAACAACTTAGACTGCCAATGTAATTTTTCTTCAGGGGTAGATAATATTTATTTCATATCTTCCATTTATATATCTTTACCCTCCCGTTCTTTTATTTTCTCAAAATATGTTTGGGGTGTCACCCAACAACCCAAACCTCTACCATGACCATACTATTCTAGCTGCTTCAAGGCCACCGATAGTTGGTGTTCATCTAGTATAGGTGTTGATGATTCCTATGTCTATGTCAGATAGAAAATATAGTAAAATAAGTAATCATTGTTATATAATATCATTTTAAATCATTTTTTGTTAGGTCATAATTACACATGCTTCCCATACTTTTTATTTGTTTTCATCTAGTAGTATCCCATATTTATTTACATGCACCTACTTGCATAAAACATGACTTGGGATGAGAGTGGATTTAAATTTGGATTCCTTAATCTATATATAAAAATAGGAATATAATTATGTTGTTGTTTCATTTCACATAAAATTATTATGGTAGATTTAAGATACATATAAATTCTTTTTCAAGTAAAGCATACACCATCCTTTCTTTACAGTATGAGTACATTAGTTTTTATTCCCATTCCATATTTTTAGCATTCAGTTTCTATTTCATAAATAAAAAATTATCAATCAGAGTGATTAATACATGTATTTTCAAATAATTCATTAACAACCACAATATACCTGAAAAGATATCTCCCTATAATGGCTAGTAAACACATCCCACATTTCTTAGATTATTAGGTGTGCATACATAAGTGGTGGGTACAAGTTTATTTTCCCTTCATCATATTTAAGATGAAATTTCGTTAGAATTGTGTGAAATCCTTTGTGAGTCTTTCGAGAAATCATTAATACAAATTTCTTATGGGATTCATCTACTATAAATACACTCTTCAAGGGATGATGAAGAGTAAGTCAATGCTTCATTATTTTATTTTTTAGTAAAATAAAGAATGGATATCATAATGTTATCGTAATATCTTCCCAAATTAGTATCTTAAGCATGTGAACCACATGGTTCCACCAATATACATGAATCAGTACACACTACCAAGTGATAATCCTAATGAAACTAGTGAATGTGGAATTTTTGGGGTTGAAAAGATAGTTGTGTGCATTCCATCCAATCTCAAATTTGATGCCCTTTCTCTTCACCATAATATTTTTTGCTAACACCATCATGCTACGACACTCCGGTTTTTTCTGTGACATCATTTCTTCATCATCTACCATTTCCTTGGTTTCAACATCTTCAATATATTTTTCTTCTATATTAGTAGCATAAACATGTACAAAAGGTAATTGTTCCTCTTTACTGGGAACAACAATTGGTTGAGAAACCTGTTGTTTCTATGGATTGGTAGCATCGACATGTGCATAAGGACATTCTCCCTCTGCACTGGGAGAAGTAGTAGGTTGAGAAACCTATTGTTCCTCGAGATTGGGTGGATAAGCATGTGTAGAAGTCATTATATGTAAAAGTGGTTTAGTATTTAATTTATATTACTTTAATTCAACAACAAACAGATAATAACATGAGGTAGCATACCATATATTACAAAAAATATAACCTGATTATTGAACACACTTTTTTAAAGGTTGAAGGGTTTTGACCCCTCTATAGAGTATCCAAATCCCTTCATTGTGGTATCATATAATATAAAAAACCCCTTCTACATTGGGAATTCTACAAAATTATTGGTATTTCCCAATGAATGGGTTATCCTTAGTTGAATTTTCATCCGACCCTTCAATAGTTTTGGTCGCTAATAGAAAAATTTAACACTTTCAGTTTATGGGATCTTGAACATAAAATATTTTTAATGTCTTTTATTCCATTATAAATAGTTCATCTCTGTAACCTTCCTTATTGAAATACACTTTCATGAATCTCAATCCATTTATTTTAATAGTACTCATGTTATCAACCCACTTGCAATAAAAAACTAGCACTTGAAATGTTGTATAATCCAACTCCCATATTTGTTTACTTATACCAAATTAAGACATATTACCATAAATTAGATTTATATGCTTATTACTAGAAACATGCATTGCTTTAGCCACAATTGTAACTCCATTTTTTTACTGTATTTCCTTCATCATGTTCATTTTTATAGAAAGTATAACAATTAATTTCATAACCATTATAAGATAATACATACACACTTGATCTTCTAGATAGTAATTGACATCATTATGAAATTGAATCCGGATTTTCATATGAATCCTTAAAAACATGGTCTTGAAACCATCCTATAAAATATTTATTATGTGTATTTGATGTCCAACTTTCATACCTTAATGGATTCAAATACCTAAGAATTTATATTTGGGTTTCAACATATAGGACAACCTATAAACTATTATAACAAATATAAAGTTAGTCCTTCTCCTGATCAAAAATATTGGTTGTAAATACATCTATTCCAGAAATTCTTTTACCCACAAGTTTCCCAGTGTGATGAGATTTGAATAGACCAATGCTTTCCACACTAGACAGGTATTCGTTAGAGAATTCAATTACTTCCTTAAAAATATATCGATCTCCAATACAACCCTCTGAACTAATTCTATTTTTGGAATACCCTTTAAAACTATTAATATACCATTCAATGGGGCACATCTATCTATAATATTCAGGACCACATAGTTGAATCTCATTCACTAAGTGAACCATCATATAAAAGAATGATGGTAGGAAGAATATTTCCAATTCACATAATAATAAGGAAATTCCCTCTTCCATAGTTGGAAATTTCTCTAGGTTTATAAATTTTCTACATATATCTTTGAAAGGGAAAAAAATCTTGGTTAATGTATGAAATACATTCTAGGAAAAAATTCAATGTAAATATAAAAGAATTAGATATTTCATCAAAACATGGCAGTCATGTGATTTTATACCCTTTAACTTTAAATTGGTTATTGATAAGATATTGTTAAAATTTTATGAATATCACTATGGAACATTTACATCATTCAATAAGTTTCAAAACTAATATCTCTTCTACCAAGAAAGATTGTAAGCAGCTAGAGGAAGAAAAGTTTATTTTTTCCCTTCACTGGTGCCAACTCTTCCCATATTCTCATGTCAATCATGTCTGACATAGCCTTAATTCCATCCTTTATTTTTCTGGGTGTATTTAATAATGTGCCAATGATATTATCACATGATTTTTTCCCAAATTCATAACATAAAGAAAATATCTATCTTATAAAAAATTCTAGTATGGTAATAAAATATCTGATCTCTTTTTCCAATTGGTTTTTGTTTGTTTTTTCAAAAAAAGGTTTACCAAAATCTATTTCAATATCTTTTACTTTCTCAAATAGTTGATAAACTATTAGTGGATATGGTGTTGTGTGTTTTTCTAAAATTCCATCAAATGATGTCATCCAAGATCAGAACTTATTTCATTGGGATAGAAATCTGTAATGTCCTAAAAACATAGTCTTCAATGTATGTTTCGGCCTAATTGACTATGTATGTTGTTCAAAATGGGACACCCTTGAGTTCCTTATATCCTAAAAAATTTCTATAGGTAGGAAAGTCATTTATTGACCCATATAACATGGATCTCAACATGAAATGTTCATTTCTAGAAGCATTATATAACATGAAACATGAATCCCACAATAATTTCAAATATTTGATCAATGGAGCCAAATAAACATCAATATCATTACCTAGTTGGTTTGAACCTGATATAATCATAGATAACATAAAGTATTTTATTTCATGCATAACCATGGTGGAAATTTATAATTTACCAACATAACCAGCCATGTACTATAAGTTCTATTTTGAAAACCAAAAGGATTCACTCCATTTGTAGATAATACAGGACAAAGGATTCTCAGCTCATTTCCAAATTCAGGATACTCATGATAAATTATATTTCACTAAGGCGAGTCTGTCAGGTGATGAATTTTCCCATCCTTATTTCTTGAGTCTATATGCCACATAAATTTCCTTGAAGTCTCATTACATCCATATAGGCATTTAAACCTTGTAATGATTGGAAAGTACTATAAAAATTTCATAGGACCAATTCATCTTTTTCGTATTGATAATCTCCACACTTTGTAATTATTTAAGTGATTTGTGGTCCTTAAAAAATATTATACATTCATTTGGATAAGAATGTATTACTTCAGTGATCATACCCATCGAACATAGAATTTGTTTAACATCATATATTTGGATAGGGTTCTCCTTATCTTTTGGGACCATATCATTCAAGATAGTAAGTAGTTCAATAAAACTGGAATCACTCTATCCATTTCCAAATTTTAAATTATATAGCATCAGTATGACTAAAAATGCTGTATATTTTGTGCATCCAGCATAAAATGATATCTTTTCACAAATATTTAACTTCTCAAACACTTTTGGAAAATCTAGAAGTTCATCTTTAAGTGTCATTATCATTTCCTCAATATGATCTTCATCATCATTCACACTTGTAATCACTTCCTTGATACAAAATTCTTTATTATCCACACTTGTAATCATATTATATGATCTATAAAACACCGTGATATCCTAGTCACTAGATACATTATCTTTTCCCCATATTTATTCCAACAGTTATAACTTTGATCTATTATGTGATATATCAAGTGTTCTTCCATCTCCTTTGGGCTAATTAATGTGGGTCATGATTTGGGTTAACCCATAAGAATGATTCAATTTGATCTCATGACTTAGTCGGGTGTATTATATATCCTATTTTGGACATGAATCAGAGTTCTCATAGTTCAATGGTGGGGGCTTACACTTAAGAGGTGGACCATTTTATTTTGTAGATTGGTCTTATACTGTAATGGGTTCCTTGATGAATGGGGGGTCATGATTGGGGTCAACCCTTTGGAAGGATTACCATTTTAACTCGAGCCTTTAACTGGAATCCGACCTATCTGGTTTGGGGAAGTAATTAGAGTACACATAGTTCAACATTTGGATAGTTTGGATTCCAAGATCATCGTTACCCTCTAAGCCCACATGAGTCATTCATGGTGTGAGAAACAAGAGGAAGTGGTAGATCTAGAAAATGAAACGATTTCCCCTATCTACTGATGAAAAAGTAGGAGAACAAGGGTGGAAGAGTCTGGGATGAGAGCACCACCTCCTACCATCAACGAGGGTTTACTTTGAGAGGGATACCCTTATACCAGTTCATGGAAAGGGTATAAACGTTGTTCCTCATCAAAAGTAAATGAAAGTGTGTTCTCCTTAATTTATCACTAGACCTAATGGAAGGGAAAAGATATTGAAGACACTTAATCCCTAGATTGGGGAGGTTCTCATTGATATCCCATGGTTGGACCCAGATTACAATGGTAATGTAAACTTAGGTTCATTCTGGAAGTCTGCACCATTATAGGGATTACCCAAATGACTCAGCTCACCATGTGTATGTAAGCTCATAAGGGCTCACTTATGTTCCCGATGGTTCTATCATATGGTTTAGGTGGCTTTGGAATGGGCTTTGTTTTAATTCCACTGGACTGGTTTGTGTAGGGTATATGGGTGATGTGATATAAACCAATGTGTGTGATTGGAACTGGAGAATGGAATGCCTGAGAATACCCCATTCTGCATACCATTTTCTCATATGGGATGGGGTTTCCCATAAATAGCATGTTGCTATGTGGGTGGGGGAGTCAGCTGCATATCATTATGGTACGTTGGACTGTATGTGGTCTGTATAGCGTTTTTCTGTGAGAAATAAATTTCCACCCACCTAGCACTTTTCTATGCGGGGCTGAGTTCCAGCTACGTATCGTGGTGGTACATGAGATAGAGTTCTGACAGCGTACCATATTGGTGTGCGAGATTGAGTTCCATCCACATAGCAATTTTCTATGTGGTTTAGGGTTACTCATGCGTATTAATTTTCTATATAGGGAGAAAATTTTGAAGTGGAACTGGTCCTGCACTTCATGGGAAATTCATCTGCCATGGAAGGTGGGTTTGCAGTCTGACAATTATTATTACATTTTCTTCTTTCATGGAATGCGGTGGGATTTACCTATGGGGAATCATCAAAAGAGTCCATATTTTTTGGTGGTCTTCCTCTTAGATCCCTTCAATAATCTGAAATCCATTCTCTCGATGTGTTAAGATATTTTCCAACCTCCTCCTTCAGTCCCCCTTGGGGTCCTTTTGTAGAAGAACAAAATAGCTAGTTCGATGGGTTGTATAAAATCTTTTGTAGAATCCCAAAGGAGAATCGCCCAAACTATGAACGACTCAGTCAATAGAGTCACGTGGGGTCTCATTCCACAGATTTAGAAATCACCACCTTAGTCACACAAATGACATAATTTGTGGGATTCCATTCACTTTACCTCACCTGTGATCCATTTATTTCCACTAAAAATCGTACACTAGGTGAGATTTCCACCTTTATTTCATGAACAACATCATTCGTGGGGGAACCAACACTATCATTTTTTATGCGAACCATTTTGTTCATAGATGTTTTATGGTGTAGACCATAATGGGGAGTCGGGGTCTGTGAAGAATATTTTCCCTTCGCAGTCTAGCCTTTTCCCTTTTCAATTTTTCTTTTTTAAATATTTTTTCTTCAAATATAAAATTAGTCCATTTCTATTCGTTTTCTGAATTTATGAGAATATTTGATTTCACTTTTCCAAATTTTCAAATTTAAAATTGGTGCGTCTGGATTCTTCGGGTAGCTCGTGTGCGACAGCAGTTTCGACAGGACCCTCGTGGGTTCGTTGCAGTGAGGATGTCCTCTGGTGACTGTTTTGACATACGGGATGCAATTGTTTTTATCGTTGATGATTTTATGTATGTTGTTGTTTTAATCTTCGTATATGTTTCTCATGATGGTTGTGCAACTTGTGATATTGTGACCTGTGACCCGTGTTCAAGGGTCTAAGCAACCGAAACTTCTTTAAAGGGTTGCATCAGATGAGGTTCAGAGCGGGAAGTTTTCACAAGACCTTCACTTTTGGATTTGGATGTTTGAGAGGGTATGACGTTTGTCATCGGTACCAGGCCCGTGCAGTTTTTCATGGGACAGCTTTCCGAACAGTGATGAGAATGTGGAAGCTGGACTTATCATTTTTTGATGCTGGGGAGGAGCTTTTTTTTGTCGTCTTGTTCTGGTTATTGCTGAATCTTTGATTGTTGGGGTTCAGTTTAAGTCCTTATGTTATTGATGTCACTTTGGGTTCTCCCTCAACAATTAAAAGGGATTTTGATAATAAAAAATTAATTTCTAGTCAATAAATTTCCCCCATCAGCATGGACTCTGATAAGTACAAAAAGGATCCTATCCCGATGGAGAAAGTAGTACTGACCTATGTCAATGTGCGGTATAAGAGTATACCTATTTGAGGGGACCACACCTATATAAAGGGCCCCAGCTCATTTCCATTTTACTATTTTTTTTGAAAACGTCAGTGATCTCATGGATCGTTCACTATCTTTAAAATACCATAAACTCTTCATGGTCTCCTTCATCTATGAAATGGATTTTGAATCCCTAAACTAATATTTGAACCTTCAATTGGTAAGCTTGAATTTATTCATAGCGAGGGATAGTATGAGACTTTCCTGTTACATGAACCATCAGTTCGATTCCAAACTCTTTATGGGCCAACACCTTATAGGATTCGACAATATATCAATTCATGGATGATTCTTTCTGTAGACTAATGGTTCCTGGATGCTAATCCCCACTGACCATTTTTATGCGGGGCCTTCATTATGTGGAATTTCCTTCAATACTTTTTCAATTTTTCTGAGGCAAACATTTGATTAATTGAATTTTTATGTAGCGAAGATATGAAGTCTAACTCTTCAATGACTACTCCCACCACCCCTACACCCCTTTTAGTGGATGATAACATGTAGAAAGGGATGGTAGATTCTGTTCAATATCCAATCCTGATTTCCCCGTTACATCTGTATCTAGCTCACCTCCTCAGTGTTGGTATGAAGGAATATCCAATTTCATATAGGCTTCTCATTTCTGTATTTTTTCTGCTATCTAATATAGAGATTCTAGAACCAAAATAGACTGACCAATGTGTATCTTGGATAATCAATAGAACCATTCCTAAGGACCTAATTTCTTCGAAAACAATATTCATATAGAAGGATATCATTGTTAGGACTTTATTTAACTATACCCCTATATCATCAGAGGATGGACAAAGAGGGTTATATGACAAGGTCCACTTATACCATAGTATTTCACAAATGTATATGGAAAATGAGAAACATTATTCTTTATCAAAGTGGGACCTTCGTTCCAGAGGTTCATTTGGTTTGGAATGGGGTGGCCTTTTGGGTTCAACAAAGCTGTGAGGAATTATTGGGTTGGATTGCATACTGTGGGGATATATGAGGATGTATGTGTATCCCAAACCTACATTCATTGAACTAGCTCCCCCATTTTTTAGTTTTTATATCGATGTAACTCATATACTAACACCTTTCATCTAGTCCATGTGGAGGATGGTATTATCCTTGGGGTTTTTGGGTTGATTTTTATATTTCCCATCATCGAGGATATGTATAAAGAATTAAATCATCCCTCATCTACATGGGATGATGTGGAGAGTAATACTCCTCTAGTTAAGTATATTATAGATAAATCCAAATCCCTTTTGAAAAATACTGACCCTTTCCCAAAGCAAGACACCCCTTTTTTGACTGGATTAATGCCTTTGCTATGGGAAATGGTCAGGAGCCCCATGCACACAGACCCAGGTCCAATCAAATTAAGTTACCTAATGGAGAGAAGGTTCTTACTCGCTTGTCATAGGGGAGGGTTAGTTCCAAAAATGGGGATGTGAACTTATTCCCTATGTTGAATACAATTTTCAGCTGACGGCCTTCATGGCTGTGTTTCAGAGTGGATGGCTCTTACCGATGTGTGACTCGGGCAACGTAAGAGTCACCAACTTCATCATGATGGCTCAATTGGCCAATGGAGAATGCATCAACCTATAAATTCTGGTATTGATGAAAATCTATCACTTTTTAGGCCAGATTAGTGAGGGGATAATGCATCACCAGGTGGTAGGGCCTTTCCAATTCCATTGGGCTTGAAAGAGCCCATATAGGGGGTATGCATTCATAAATTCTCTATATATTCTAGATGTTTTATTTTGGCCATATCATCAGATTACTAAAGAGGTCATGCCAGCGGGATGGTCTATGCAGGATAAGCAGGAAGAGAAGAATGAAAGGAATGAATGAGAATTAACGACTCAAATTGAAATTCATGACCACTTTACTTATAGTCTTTATTCCTCCCCTAATAGTACTTTAGTGAATGATGAATCAGATGACATTATTAAATTAGGATTCATCTATTCTTTGAGAGAGGGTATCATGGTTCCCTGTATTTATGGGGAGATTAACTATGAGGGATATGTGCCTTGTGGATTTGGATGTCAATTAAACTATGTTTATATGTTATGTCCTCCTTCCCTTAATGATGCACATTATGAAAAAAAAAATTATGATAGCCTGATAGATTTGGATGATGTTTACCCCGGAATACACATAGTGAAAGATTAGGCTTTTGAATCCCATGGATTCTTAACCTTCCCTCACAAAGTTTTATGCTAACACCTAGATTTTATCATACCCAAACAACCAGTTAACATAGACAGTTCCCATTTTCATGGCTTCTCAATAATCTGAAATGAAATGGATGGAAAATAAACCAATCAATCCCTCCCAAACAGGGAAATTTCCTCCGAAATCTCTCATTTATGTTCCTATGAGGATGTTTTTAAAATAACGGGGATAGACATATCAAGATATCATTTCTATTATTTAGGGTTGACTACCCATACCTTTTGATTATTCCTTTCCTATTGTTTGGATGCAGTGGAGTTTTCTAAAGGGTGGAAAATATTTTTGTGATCATCTCCCCATACATTTTTGTGGTTTCTTCAAGAGAGGGAGACAACTCTTACCTGTTTTAGTTATGTGTTTACATCAACTGAAATTTCCTATCTTAATGACCTTGAAAGGGTAAATCATTACCTTCAAGATTTGGAATCCCTGATTCACACTCAGTAAAATCATGGTAGATACACTTAGTGCGTAATTTCCATGAAGAGACTAGAAGCTGATGAGGATGAAGAAGATGATGATGATCACACCTTCGGGGTTGATAATATTACTAATTTACTTGATGTGACTGGAGTGGGGGAAATTCCATGCCTATGTATAGAGTCTCATAAGAACCCAACACCTAAGAGTTCAAGGGATATGAAGGCACCCAGGAAGCATTTTCCGTTTATGGATCCAACCAAAATTCATTGTGTAGATCCTACAACACTGTATATCTCTATTACAACTACTGATCTGAAATCTTGGAGGGCCCGGGATGACTTTAGGGAAAGTGATTCAAATAAGGACATATAGGAGTTTCTTAAAAAAATAACTCTTTTATATTCTATGTTAAGGATCTGTCATTGATACTTCATGGACATCTATTAAGGAACATATGGATGAAGTATCTATGTATATGGATGAGATGGGAACCTTCCTTCATTATTCCAATGACAGACCTTACTGGTCTGATCGGGTGGCATGGATGGGGATAATCTCATAAATGGATGATACAGAAGGAGAGGTAGTTATATTTACCAACTTAAAACTTAATTTCTCTTGGTGTACAAATTCTAAAATTTATACCTTACAAATTTTGGGATTTGGGGAGGCCTAGGAGGCAGTGCTTTCTCTGGTTATACCCCTAGAGGTACTGTAGTTGGGGAACATTCCCCTTTAGATGTGGTGGTTGATATGGAGGGATCCCAAGAGCTAGAGAGCATATGGAGGATGTCATTTAGAAACCCACTAGGGTATTACCACCCCTGGTTTTTCCTATTTCTCCTACTATAGGTTCATTCCCCTAGAAGACCAAAAAATGTTGACATGACTCAAATCTGTTGATACATATAATATCATGTATCATAAGAACCATTCAATTTATTTTAACTAGTTAAGATACTAAATGTTTCCATTTATTTTAAAATCATAATATATTCATTTCATTTTACATCCAATAAGTAACAAGGAATAAAACATTTGAACATCTGTGGTGAATGTCCATTTTGATGGATAGGTGATACATGAGGTACCACTGGAAACCGCGGTTGAGCAGGTCAAATAAGATGAGATAAAATATGATGTAGAGGACATTCCTTCCCCACTTGGGTATTTAGTCCATGATCAAATATCCCCCATTTCAATGGGGAGCGAATCATTCAGGTAAGAAGCTTTAACTGCAAGCAGAGATCCTGCTCTATTAGTGAAAACTAGGACAACATTACTTGTAGTGGTGGAGATTGATGGGGAACCTCAATTTGTGGATGACATGAGGGAGATCCTGAGTCCTGAGAGAGTTACCTATCTGAACCAACTAGATTCTAATAGCATAAAAGGGGTATCCATAGGAGTTGATTCCTCCATTGAGCATAGGGATCTAGTTCCTTCGATGGATACAACCATAAAAGAGGGGTTTTTATCAAATCAGATAAATCCTAAGTTTTCCATAATTCCTTTCTCCATGATCGTCACTACTGAAGGCATAGTCTCAGTGACCCGCCTTTTGGGGTATACTAGTCCAGCCGAGCCTGGTTCTACTCCATGTTCATCTTTGAGTGATCTTGATGTCTATTCATAGATTGAGGGTGCAACACCCACTTTTTCAGATTGTGATTCAATAATGAGTGTTGAAGACATTGGTACTTTGGAAAGTGAAGGATAGTTTTATACCTCCTAAAACATTTCTTTTTTTCCTTCTCATGATTCAAACATCTTCTTTATATTTCCCTTAATTTCAGGATCACAGCCATGAGAACACGTGACTACGACATATGCTTCGATCCCACCTCCGGTTGATTCTATCGGGGAAGTGGAGGTAGAGGGTTCAAATCACACTAATTCCATTAAATAGATACCTTCTCTGGTGATAATAATCCCTAAGTACATTCTACCCTCTATGATTTCTTTTTAAGAGGATGAGGAGGGATCAGTCAGCCTCTGTGCTATTCACCAGAATGTGTGTGGGATCATTTGAAGGCTGATTTCGACCCCTTGCATACATGTCAACCAACCTTTCCAAATTACACCATATGTTTTTAGTTCTTGTGCATGGGGGGTCCAATTATCATGGTATCAATGAAATAGTGAAGCAGGTGGTTGCTTCCTGAGAGTAAGCTGGTGTGCTCAAGTCTCTTCTTTCCACTACATATTCCATGGATCATCTTACCACATCCATACCAATCATTCTGAATGAGGCCTCCTAGAAATATGGGGAAGACTCAAGGCTATAGAGCCAACTCATGAAGAATATGTCCTTGTCATAGTAGTTTTATTAGGAGTTTGAGTAGTAGAGAAAATAACTGGAGTGACTTAAGAAGGAATGGGCCCGTGTCATGGTTTTAGTTAATGAGGGGTAGCAGCTAGTGGAAGAGGGGAAAATGATAGAATTAACACAGTGATGGTGGTAGAGGCATTGAGGGCTAGTGTGGAGGATGAGGCAGTATCTTTTTAGGGGCTATGATAAGAAATTTATGAATATAATTAGGCATTAATATAATTATGCAACTCACTGGAATTTCTTCTCTAATTACTATGCCCTACATATCCGGAGAGGCTCAAGATTGTAGATTTCATTTTTATTTTCATTGGATGGTATGAAAACCTTTTTATCTCTAGTTAATTTTCTTTAAATTTTTCCTAAAATGTAAATCAATTATGATTAACTACAATTGAAACAATAATCTCAACCAAAAGCCAATTTGGGTCACAATCTGGGATATTGGAATCAAAGCATGCCCTAAATTTTTCTTGAGCCAAGGGACTCAATGAGCACAACATAACTATTTCTTGGGTCACTTAGAAGACCCAAAAATATTTATGAATTTTTATATTATTACCTAAATTGTTTCCTAATCTCATTATGATGTGGTCAAAACATTTATAACATGACTTTTTCTTAGGCTACCCTTACGAGTTTTCAACCTAATGAGTTTTGTATCTCTTTTTATTTTTGATTGCTCAATATTTTTCCTAAACCGTATACAACATACATTTAGTGAGCCGATACTCCACATTTTTCCAGGGTTCCCTTTTCAGGTTTCATTTTGGTGAGTTTGGTCTCTTTTTCATGCTAAATATAAAGTATTTCAAACCAAACTATCACTATTGATGATTTAAGTTAGACAACTTTGGCTATGACTGATGTATTAGGTCAAACAGCTTAGACCATGACTGGTGTTCTAGGTTGAAAATCTTAGACCATGAATTGAAGGGATATGCCCCAATTATGATTTATAGAGTAAGGATGTCCCAATACCTTTCAGACATTGATTAGAGATTTTTCTTGACTCTGATTGGATTCTAGATATAAGACTTGAATATGAGAAAAGATATGGGACATGAGATCTATGGGGTACAAAGAAGCAGTAAAATCCTCTACTGAGGACCAATTTTCCTTCAACTAACATGCATCTTTTTTTTAGAAACATATGTAGAGCCCCCAGGGCATTCTATACATAGTCAAAAAAATGTGTTTGTAGGACATTGTGCTTTTATTTCCGATCAACATGTAATTTAATGGTAATTTGGACATCTCAAAACCACCTAGGGTGGCTTGTCAAAGGAGTGGTGTCTGAATAGTATGTGGAAATTTTTATCAGTGATGATCATAAATGAAAGACCACCCCTACACGTATTCGGCATGTGTAATGGAGGATTAAAGGATGATATAGTTTAACATCATGAAACTATGATATTTAAGACTTATGATTTAAAATCATTTTTTTCTGACTAAGGGGATAAACCACCGATCATTTTTCACAGTAGTATGACTAGAAATGTTATTTTGTTTTGAGGCATAAATGGTGAGAAAAGGTGTAAACTATAGTCGATGTGGTTTCCAAATATAGGGAGAGTGTTGGGATGTAAAAATAATAGAGGCATATGGAGGTATGAAAATCCTCTAATGATAATAAATTTTCCTTTCATTGACTGACCCTTTTTTTGGAAATGTATGCAGAGCCACTAGGGTAGTGTGTGTATAGTCAAACAAAGGAGTCCACAGAAAACTAACAATACATTTATAATTCCCATGGATATTTATGTGGATTCATACCTTTCTATAATGGGAGTATGGTTTTTGAAAAGTAGTGTTCATGAACAAGAAAGAGGGAATTTCAAGTTGGAATTTCATGGATGTTGGTAGTGACATTCTCCCCATATAGGTGTAAGAAGGAACCATACATAGGTCTTGACCATTATCGGGTAATATGGAAAATTTCACTTCATGGTTGGACCTGAGATATAAGGATCAAGTGTCCCTACATATCATATGATAATAGTAATCAACCTAAATGTATTTATCTTAAGTTTTATCCCTATGCTGATCTGATTCACACATAGGATCATGGGAGAAATACCCTTTGATCTGTCGTGACCCAAGTGTGAACATTAGGCATCATGGACCATGAATGTTTAATGCCGTGTGATTAGGATATTGATATAAAATCCCCAATTAACTAGAGGATAACTAGGTTTGGATGTCCTGACATATTGAAGATGTGAGGAGGAGGGAAAGTGTAAACCATGTATCTGAGGGCTCATGGACCGGGAGAAATGATATGGTGCTTAAGAAACATTGAGCACATAGAAGCAAGAAAAGATTCTCTGGAGGAAAATTTTCCTCTGGTTGTTATGAATTTATTTTGTAACATATACAGATCCACCAGGGCATTCTATGAATAGTCAAACAAATGTGTCCATAGGAAACTGGCCTTACATTTCAGATGTCCATATATGATTATGAAGTCCAAAATCCATCAAAGAATAGATTTTGATGGATATAAGAGAAGTTTCTAAACATATAAGAAACATTCAGGCTAGGATTACCCCTTGAATTTGGAACCTCCCTACATAGATATTACTAATATAAAGGTTGGGTCATTCTGATTCTTTTTTTAGAGTTGGACATGGGTTTGAAGATTCGAATGTCCTGGAATTAAACTCCATGTATAAACAAGGTCTGTATGCATAGAGGGGAGATTCATAGCCATATGTTTTCATTTTAGGGATTCCTGGGACAATAATTTCTTATCCTGACATCACTACATATGTTGTGTGGATAGAAATAAATATAGATGTAGTTCATGAAATACCTGGAAGTTTAACATCATGTGGCCAGGACCATTATCTCACAATTGTAAAGGGAAGAATACTGACTTTCCTTTTAGGGTAATGCCTTGAGGTCCAACCATTGTGGATTGATTCCAAATGGTTTTAGGGGGAATCCCTTAACCAGATCTCTAAGTACAATTAAGCTATTATTGATGTGTGAAGGAATGGGCATTAAGGGTTATATCCCCCACCTAGGGATGGTTTAATCAAAGAGAGTTGAACTTTATACATGGAGTGATGATGTGTAGTTTATAGTCTTATTGTAAGTAAAATTTATCATATAGTTTAATATAATATGATTTGGACAATCCCTATATAGTTTAGCATCATGTGGAAAGGGTTTGGATGCCATGCAGTTTCTTAACATGCAGTAAGGACGATGATGACCTGACGTGAAGTGGGGGAATTTCATTGCTCATGAGATTGCCCCACAAATGGATTATATTAGGATTTCCTTATTTTGATTTATCTGGGGACATCTAAATGTGTTTCAGGACTAGGTCTTTACTATATGATCCAAGTGTCACTATGTATCCCATTTGAGTAGGAATCATGATGAATATAGTTATTTTTTGATCAGAGCTTCCCCGAGTGTAGGTTTGGCCTATACACATGGGGGAGGAATTTTTCAATTTGGGGTGGCTTGAACTAGGATGAATTTTTGGGAGCCTCTAAATATCCTAAATGGGAAGGAATCAATCTATATGTAGTATTGGATATACTATTTTGTTTAAATTTCATGAAACAAGGACGTGGGTGACTCAGCATGAATAAATATGGATGCTATGGATCCCTATAGATTTATATCTTATGGTTAGGATGTTGGATAAATAGTTTATCATCACGTTTAAGGGAAAAATTTCCATATAAATCATGAGTAAATATGGGATGATTGGTCCATGATATTCAAGAATACCCTAGATGTGAGCAATTGGGAAAGTGAAAACTATGAATCTGGGATCTCTTAGATCGGGAGAAATGATATGGGGATATGAAGCTATTGGGAATACAAAAGTAAGAAAAGCCTCTCCTAAGGACTAATTTTCCATTGGTTGACATGAATTTTTATTATACAACATATGTAGATCCATCAGGGCATTGTGTGCATAGTCAAACAAATGTGTCCACAAGACACTAACCATCCATTTCCTATGAACATGGATGATTATGAGGATCCACAATTTCTAAGGTTATGGAGTTTAGTTGATAAAAATGAGACATACAAGTATGTAGGGAATATTCAAACCATGATTAGTTTTGAAATATGGATTCCCATAAATAGGTCTGACTCATATGTGAAGGGCATGATCTTTGAAAAATCCTTGTTGTAAGAAACAATATTTGGACTCTACCACATAAATATGAATTTCTGTGATGGAAATTGGGTACATTTTTCTTTCCATTTTAATTTTATGTGAATGGGACCAAGATATTAAATTTGTGCAACAATAAATACCCTATTATAATAGGAATCAAGCCTCACATAGTTCTAGACATTGGTCTCCTTACCTAGGCTTGGTCCTTACATAGGTAGATGGACATTGTTTTTACGACATCCATACTAGGATGTAGGATCTGGGCATCACTACATATCCTATGACAATATGAATCAAGACACTTGTAGTTATAAATGTATAATGTAGTTTAATGTCCTACGATTTCGAATTTGGCTGGCCCCAGTTGCCCGGTGGGCCTTTATGGTTTTTTATTTTGTTACCTCTTCGAATAAAAATTTACTCTTCAAGGTCAAGGTTCCCCAATGTAGAAGGGAGGACCCGATCACGGCTTTTAAAGTCAAGCCACTAGGACCCTGGAAATCAGGATGGATATTGATACGCCTTGACCATGTAATGAATTCCCATCTAATCCCCTAACCCCACATGAGCGATTCCCAATGTGAGAATCAATGGGAATAAAAGTTGTATTCAGACACATAGCGGTAACATAGAAAAGAGTGGGTTCATTTTACTTTTTATTAGTCATTTGTTGCAGATAGTCCCAGATTTGGATATCCAGGTGCTACAACCTCTCCTCATGAGGATGAGAATAAGACACAGTTCTATGAATTCCCCTTGCGCTGGTCTGACCCATATGCATGAGCATATTTTTTTCCGAATGGTGAATGGGATATGATGTGGAATTTGGGAATCACTACGTATCCTATAAGGGATGGAATCAATCCATACATAGTTCTCTGGGAATCATATTAATATAAGTCCGACCCATGCATAAAGAGGGGGAATTTCTAAATCATTTTTCTAAGGTAATGGGCATGTCTTGTTCCTTTATCCTCTATTGGTGTGGGTGAATTATTATTACCATTCCTATGATCACATGATCCAAGCACAATGTGATAAAGAAGGAATATCAAATATTTCTTTCACAATATAGAGGCAATGGAGGGTACATATAAGTCATTTGTTTAATGTGGTGGGTGGACCAAGACATAGTGTCAAGGAATATCTACGTATGCCATTGAAAAATGGGAATCAAGTCATACATATTTTTCTAAATTCCCCATGAGGTGGTCTAACCCATACTTTTGGGGGAATTATTAATGATGGTGACTAGAACAAGATGTGGAATCCTAGCGTCACTATGAATCATGTTAGGATTGGAATCAAGCCACATGTAGTTCTTGGGGAAAATAGTTTCCATATCTAGCTCTCACATAGGAACAAGGGAAATTTTCCTCTCTCCCACATAGAACTCACACATGTGAGATGAATAATAGGTTATGTGAAATAATAAGTATACAGTTTAACATCATGTGTCTAGGAAGATTTACCATGCAATTTAATGTTACATTGTGATGATTTTGATGTAAAGAAGTTTAACATCGTACATCATGGACACATATGAAACTATAGAGGTTAATTTCTTAAAGCTAAGATAAACCCTATATGATTACACATAATATTTATTTAGGAACCTTTAATTTTTGGGAGATGTGGTAATCTATAAATCCATTGAAATAAGTGAATATTCTCCATTGGAGTAGACCTTATATATACCATATGGTCCTTCCCACTTTAGTTCCAATATTTGAGGTTCTTTTCCGAGTGTCATCAGAATTATGAGGACTATCACCATTTTCCCTTCAAAGAAATACTGAAGTCAATCCTTTTTGTTGATTTCATGTGCAATATGTTATTGGTAAACTTCCAAATGGAGCACAATGTGCATTCATTTCTCATCCAATCACTCCTACTCATCAAGTTGTTTTTGGGATTTCTTGTATGTGGATAAATGATCACAGAAGGAAACATAGAGTGAGGTTAGTTTGAAATTAATAGGTAGAACTGCTTCTATACAATATACTAATGAATATGGGGTTTCTTGGGTGGTGGTATAAGGCATGGTTTGGTAATCCCACAGAACATGGAGGATCTTGTCCGTCCATGATTTGTTATCCTTATCTACAATCCTCTAAAGTATGTTGGATAAAGTCTTTTTGAAGCCCTCTAAATGTTTGTTGGATGCTGAAATGGCCGTGAGTACTAGGCTGTGTGAAGTAACTCCAGGGGATAGTGGATGAAATAGTCATGAACCTAATAGGAAGAGAAATATTTTATGAATGTGGAACAATCTTACATAATAGTGCACTGATAGTATTCATTCCTTTAAATTTTATGGGAGATCTAGGATCCTGATTGATGTGTGCCACAGGCTATAACATTCACTTCTTTCATAAAGACAATAGTTTCTTCTCCATCAATGCATCTGAGAAGGATCCCATCAAGTCCTATCTTGTAAAATTCCTTTTTCTTATTGGTTCCATCATACATAAAGAAATTGATTTCTTGTATCTTTATTTTCTCTCTTCTAGACCAATCTGGTGGGAGTTCTCCCTTTTGAATATAATTTGCGATGAGAGTGATCTAGACAATGGTGGACACATATAGCTTTGTGATAGGGATAATCACATTTATTTATTCTATCTTGTTCTAGATGAATGGTAAGACCATATTACTGTGGTTCATTTTGATGATCATATCATCCCAGTCTGGGTATGCCGGAGTTGTGGTTGCATTTGAGAATGCATTAGATTGCACATTTTGTGACCAGGGGAAATGATTTAATGTAGTTTTCAAAGTAAAGTCCACTATTAACCCTCAGATGTGGTCAAACAATGTGATTAAATTCTCCTTCATAATAGCATAGTCACCATTGAATTTCATGATGGCTAGCTCTGAGTCACCTTTTATCTTCAAGTGTTATGCTTGTACATGAAGTGCATGCTCTAGGCCTATGATAAGAGTCTAATACTCAGCTTCGTTGTTTTTTAAACCCTTTGAAAGTATGAATAAGTATGGAAAGGCTGTATTTTTCTGAGATATGATTAGGACTCCCACCCATACATTGTTGATTTTGGTTTCTTCCATCCTTTTTCTTGTTGGACTTCTGAATTCACCATCAAAATGTATCTCCCATGTTAGTGATTCTTTTTGAATAGATAACACTTCTTCATCTACTAGATCAGTACCCAATGGGGATATTTTTTCTAAAGGGTGTTCTTATAATAAATCTATTAGCACCTGGACATTGATGTATTTCTGAGGCATGAACTATATGTTGAATTGCATTAGGATGACCACCCACCCAGAAAATCATCCTGTCAATATTAGATGGATGAGAATATACTTGAGTGGGATACTTTGAGAGGACAAGTTGAACTCATGGTGATGTAGATAACATTGTAGCTTCTGGAGTTCAAATATTAAGGCTTGGAAGATCTTCTCAATATTTGAATAATGAGTCTCAACATCGATTATGGTCTAGATGAGATAAAAACTATTTTCACTACTAGTATCGTTCTTTTGTGTGAGGAAGGAACCAAGTGACTATTCTAAAGTAGTCACATACATAATGATTGGTCTTCCTAAAGATGTGATATTATAACTAATGAAATTAGAATATACTTATTGAGATTATTTAATTCTTCCTGACAATCGTTAGTCCATTGATATGACACTTCTTTTTTCATTAGCATGGTGAAAGGAAAATATTTTCATGCATTGATGGATATGAATCACCAAATATAGGTCATATGTCTTTCATTTCCTCTCAAATCAATGAGATTTCATGGAGGTGACATTCAAAGGATAGCCTTGGTCTTCTCAGGGTCGACTTTGATACCATGGTTATGTGATGAAGTCGAGGAATATTTATGAGGTGATGCATGAAGCACATTTTTGGGGGTACATTTTCAAACTATGCTATCTCAAAATATTGAGCATTGTTTTATGATCTATTAGTGGGTTTTTTCATTGTCATGATTTAACCACTAGATCATCAACGTATCATCTGATGAAACTTCCTTGGAAGGGTTAAAAAAGCGTTGCATGACACGTTGGTATGTGGCACATAAATATTTCAAACCAAAGGGAATTACATTGTATAAAAATACTTCCTATGGGGATCTGAAGGTGAAAAATTCATCATATTACTGGACCATTCGGATTTGATTATATCCTAAATATCCATCCATGAATAAGAGAGCCTCATATCTAGTGGTTTCATCGATAAACAATTTCATGGTTGGGACTGGGAAGTCATCTTTCGTATAGTGCTGATTGAGACCCCTAAAGTCAATGAAAACTCTAGATTTTCCATTATTCTTTTTGATGGGGATTTTTTTATAGACAGATGGGATATTGGACCACCAGAATGATGTTCTCCTTGAGGATATTGTCAACTTCAGCCTATAATTTGGAAGCATACATTGGATTTGTACTTTTGGAAGATTGATTATAACCATTATGGTCTTCCAGTAGGCCCAGGTAGTGAGTGGCCACCTCATGAACATGGCCTATCATTTTTGTATAGTTCAAGGACAAAACATCTCTATTATAATTTAGAATGTATTTTTATACCTCTTTCTCTTCATAAGACACAGTCGTGCTAATTAAATTTGGTCGCAGGTACCCTTTGGAACCTAGGTTTATCTCCTTGAGTTCATTGATGGTTGTAGAGACACACTCCATAAATGATTGAGGGAAATCCCTATGGTCTTATATATATCCTCTTATACATTCCAACCATCTTCCTCTTTATCCGATGGGGACACAATTGTTGATACTATCTCTTCCATATTGATAGAAGAGTTTCCATTTTGGAATTTGGAGGCTAGGATGACTTCTTCTAGCCCAATTGACATTGAGGAATATTATAGAGAGGATGAAGTGAGTGGTGGAAGGGTGATTTCTTAATTTTTCATGAAGAGGGAGAGGCAAGGAATTTATGGAGCTGTGACAATAGTTCAAGGGAGTTTTTAGTTGAGAATTTACCATCATCTTGAGTATCAGTGGATTTTTCAACACTTTCATGATAAGTAGCCATAATCGAAATCATAAGGACTATGGAACATGAATCTGAATCCAAACTTGGGAACTCGATTTTATTGATGAATAGTACGTATTCCTCTTAAATTTTCTTGAAGGGGTCAAAAGGAACCATTTCCAAACAATTTGGGGAGTTTACCTAATAAATTCTATCAAATGAGGATTTATTCCCTTTCATATCATATAACCTTGCATCAATATATTGTGACTCACATGAATCGAATAGGATTTATCAGCGTGCAATGTCCCACTCTTCCCATTAATGAAATATCTGATGCACTAATGGTATGATGAGGGAATCTCTACATGCTGATGAAACCATGTCCTTCCCAACATGACATTAAATTTAATATTTTTCAAGACTATAAGGAATTATGAGTTGGCTATGAGGTCACCAAATAGGGTTTTGAGCTTGATTTTCCCAAACAGATTCTGCTCACTCTTTTTATATCCCAACAGAATTGTGGTTCAGGGTATCAAGTAATCATTAGTGGATCCTAGCTGGAGAATTTTGAATAGTGGGATGAGAATAACTCCAGATCCATTTTGAATTAATACATTAATAACATAGAAATCATTTATCATACTAGCCACATAATAAGGGTTGATGTGTCCCTGTATAACAATTCCTTCTTCTTGATTCACAATGTGTATAATTATGTGTAATTTTTTAGGAAATGTGTAAGTATGATATACTTCAGCAACAGAAACTTCATATTTAAACTCCTTGGGAATTACAAAAGCATTTATTAGTGCTTCCCTAAGATCTGCTGACAGATTCGATGCTTCTAGAATTCATAGTTATGCTGGTACTGAGGCTAACTACTTCAGAATATAATATTAATGATCTAAATATTGGTACTTCCCAATTGGGGGGGGGGGTGATATTTCATATACACTTTAAGGGATTCAACACTGTATGAGGATGGTATGGTTCCTAAGATAAAATCTAGTGAGGCTTCTTTATTTTATAGATTTGGCTAAGCTGGTTTGGCTAAATTCCATGGATGACTAGAAATCTACTCTTCTTCTGATGGATACTCAAGGATGATCATGTTAGAGTGGATTCTATTGGAGGTAGTAGAATTTTATTATGCCTGTTGTGTCCATAGAAGGGTTTTTCCATGGGTTCTACAATGTTGATAGTTTTAGGAAAAGAGAAACCATAAGATTCATCCATCCCCCATATGCATCTTTAAGGGTATCATTATCTCCAATGACATATTTTTTTGAACACCTGATTGGGGTCGGGGAACTCAAGTTCATACCCATATTATTTGTCAGAGAAGGGGTACAATAAATGAATGAAATTAATGGAACCGCATATTCTTACTCATAAGATGTTGAGTCTTCTTGATTAACTTCTTATGATGATTCAGTTTGGTTGGGTGGTTCATGTGGTTCCATTTGGAAGGGTGGTGCCCATTGCATCAGATCTATTAACATGAAATCTAAGAGCATCAATCCCAACATTAGCTTTGGTGTAGGTTCATCTCCATTAATATGATCTTATCAACCCTTAGAGGATCATGGGGTTGATGATGTAATTTTTGTTGCATCAGGAGATATGAGGGGCACAATCGGTTTCTTCAACTATTATTGGAGGATTATATGGGATCATTTAACTATTTTCCTAGTCATCCAACTATAAATCTTATTCTATTATTTACTGGAAAATGTTCTCCACTCTCCTTCTTCATCCTGGTCAGTGGTGGAAACATATGCCACTTGTGTTGGCAGTGGTCCCATATTGACTTCCCCAAAATCAATCAATCCATGCATGATTTATTTGGAGAAAAAAATAATCATGAATGGTGTGTGACAATATTCGGTGGAAGGGGAAATAATCTTGATGGTCATTGATACCTACATCATCACCCCTCTTGAGCTCCTGTAGCTAGAGGAAGATACAATTTATGGTAGCAAAAAAGTAACCATGAACATGATCATCTCAGAATGAGTATACTTTATTCCTTTTCTCCTTGAATTTATTTCTTTTATCCCCCCTTCACACTTCTTGTTAAGGTAGGGAAACTGTTGATGTGCATGGGTGCCTACGTGGTTTGGTGTAAGCCTTGGAGGTGGGGCTGGTGCAGGGGGTGGCTTAGGAATATCAGAAGCCGCTTAAGCTCTTCCCACCATTTTTCCTTGGGATGGTGAGATTTCCCAAAAATTCAGATTAGTCCATGGTAAGGAATCCCCTATTCTCTGGAAAATGGTTGAGAAATCATAGAAACCACATGAATACTTCATCAGTATGAGTGGTGTTTGTATCTCATCACAGTGATTGTCTATTCACATGGAAAGCATCTCATCTTTGGGGAGAATCTAGTTAAGGGATTAAGTAAAACCTTTACATCTGAAAATTATTTCTAAAATGATTTATTTATCCCTCTATTTACAGTTCATAAGGTTGTTTACTGTTGTTTTTCGCAATGTGGAACTGAATTGGAAGAGAAATTTCCACCGAAGTTCCTCCTAGATTGTTATTGAATTAGCTGGAAAATTGGTATACCATATGATGCCTGAACCTTGCAGGTTTTGGATGATGCATCTGATTTTAAATGCTTCTTGTTACTATAGGGTCCCCATCCTAGGGTTATAATAATATGAGTAGTGCATCAGGTGTTTCTATAGGCCGCTTGAGCAATTGAACAATTGGAATATGGGGTTCATGAGGTTTGATGGTGGCTGGACATTGCTTACTCAATCGAAATATAGTTTCTAATTTAGTTGTATCGGGGCACATCTCCCTTCCATGGATTCCAATCAAGATTCCAATGAATCTATGGTATTCATGATCCTATAATGTGTGGATTGTTAGACCTGAGCTTGGTAAGGCACAACATGTGAAAAAATTAGTCTAACCAGGGATTCCAGTATTTGAGGTGGATACTCAAACAGGGGAATCATTGGGGATTTTCCTATTTTTTTTGGTTTTTTCCATAATATAGGGAAATCATTGTATCCTATTAGGATTTGGGTTTGGAATATTGATGGTCCTCGTGATACCTTTAAGGATTTTTCTGGACTTGCTTCATTTATCAAGAGAACCCCTTGTATAAGAGCCTCCTCTGATGGTAGAGTGTGCTCACACAATACCTGAGGAACATATTGGGTAGGACAGCTCTCTTGGAGTAGTTTGGTGTTGATTCAACTTAGCTGTATCATTTCATTATCCTTATTAGTAAATTTATATTCAAGCATAAGGGACATTTTCTCATGTGGAAGAGGAGTTGGGTCATGTAAAACCTTTCTCTTATTGTTCTGGTTGTTAGCGGTTTGAAATGTAGGTAATGATGGATTGGATGAGGGAGCACTCAAATTTAGGGTGGATCATTGGTTTTGTGTACCCACAATTTAAGGCTCAGGGTAGATCACCTCCAGGAGGGAACAATATTTTCTCGCACCATAATCATCTATATTTTTTTCAGTGACATCTATGGGATTGACATCCATGATCTCTATTGATGAATACCGCATTGTTGGTGGCATACCAGATGATGAATGGTAGGAGAGACTCTTGAATCCCCTATAGGATCATCTCCATTCATTTTGGGGTCCTCTTCAGATTTCATGATGAAGGGTAACTGAAGGGGAACCTTGACATGACAAAGTCATACATATCCTTTCAAGGGGACATGGATCATGAGATGAGACATAACATGTAACCTCACTATTCAAATTTCTCCAATATAAGGAAAAGATTGACATTCCTTGGTCATGTGGCTAAGGTAAAAATTCCCCCAGCTCTATCAGCTGGGGGTTCTCATGTTCCTTTGACATTGTACCACAACCTAGATTTTCTGGTCTTATGGGGGAATTTTGTGTTAGAAATACACCCATCCCTATGGGCTGGGGTTGATCATGTACTGTGGCAGTTGCTTTTACTATGTTCACTTTTTTGGTCTTGCACATTCCCAATCAAGCATGATCCGAATAATGTTATTGGTCTACAAGTTAAATTTTATCTTATGAGGACACAATAAATGATTGTTGATTGGATTCCATTAGGTGAGATGCCTTCTGAATTCTCTCAGTGTCCTAGTTTAGGATATTTTGAATGGATTTTTCTCTTCCGACCTAATTCTTTTGAGTCTTACTCAAGAATGGTTCTTGTCGATCATTCCATTATTCACATATACATATTTTATTAGGATACTGTCTTGGGGTGATGAAATTAATGAATACCATTTCTTGTTGGATTTTTTGGAATGAAGTGGGGTGAAGTGCAATGCTTCATTCTCTCCCCAACCCTGTACATGAACACCAGACAATGTGTCACTGATAAGGAAACACAACTTTTGCGGTGAGTGTAGGTAGACCAACTCAAAATCACTCTTCTACCTCTTTGATTGTGGCCGCCATGTAGATGGGATATCTTATACGTCAACATGGTAGAAAATCTCCCACAATATATTATCATGGCCCGCATACCCATAATATGGTATATACATTGATTTCAGTTGGGGGAGAGTTTTCTCAATGTTGAGACGAATGTAATGTATGAATTCACCAGAAAACTCTCTTGGTATATCAAATTGAGAGGATGTAGTGTGCCAGAACATAACCGATATGTCATCCCTGGATAGTTTTCTTCTCATGAGAAACATATTTTTTTTATGTTCCACCATTGATTCATCTAGATGGTGTTCCCAAATTGGATTATGTGTGATGATTTCATCTTGAGTGGTGGGGCTATTAGGGGTTTTATTAATATGTGAGTTGTGAAAAGGTGGATCAGAGGATGAGCATGGGGCCGAGCCATATTCTGGCTGATAAAGGGTGTCGCTTTTCACTGACCGAGTTTCTACTGTATTCGACCCCATCATTTCAATAAACTCAGAATATGATGGATTTCTTGTATTTGATCCGGTGAGAGCAGGACCTTTTTATCAGGGTGAATTTTGACTCCTGTGAGGGCCTTGGTATCTAATGTTGTGGTGGTGAGGACTACCATCATAGATTAGTGTCCAACCATAGGAGATTTTCTATGGAATATACACTGGGAAGGACCTTCAGGTTTGACTGTAGTAATAACAGGACCATCTTGATGTTTGTTGTCATTGCATTAAGGAACATTATGATGACTTCTGTCATGGTGAGACTACCATCATAACACGATATCCAGCTGTAGGGAGGATATCTATAATATGAATCTTAAGGAGGTCCTTTAAGATGTATTGTGGCAAGTGGAGGACCTTATTGTTTCTTGGTGACATTCTAGGGATAACCATTGTAGTTGAAGCCATCATGGTGAGGACTACCATCATAACTTGATGTCCGACTGTAGGGAATTTTTTTACAACTTATATCCTAGGTAAGACCATCTGATAAAGACCACAACATGGGGAGGTCCTTATTTTTGTATTATCTTCTAGTCTAGGGGAGGGATACCATGAAACTCATTAAGTGATAGGCTCTTACGATCACTCGTTTCTTGCACACGAAGTATGTCATAGTGGGTGCTCTGGGGAGGACATTTATAGCTACTAGTAACAACATTATGAAGAGGACCTTCACAACTAACACTACCACATCCATAATTTTTTAATGGATTGATATTATGTTTATCCACTATTGATAAATTTTTATGGCATCAATAATTCTAGCTACTTGTACAGTAGTATCATAAATATTCTCTTCATTTTCTAGCTGAATTGGGTGTATTTTATTTTTTGGCACTCTTTTTTTAGAAATTGGGGACACTTATTGTGGGTAATGGACTTTCTATATAGGTTCATTCTTGAGTGGTTACCATGATGATTTTAGGAAACAAAGATGGATATATTAAGTTCTGGAAGGGATATATGCCAGCCCTGGAGAAACCATCACGTTGGATAGATGTCCCCTAGTGGGAATGAGTATTTTTACCAATCCGATTTTCCTTATATCACGTAATGTGTCATATGACCCTCCTATACTAAAACAGGGATTCATGTATTCTCTAGAGTGAAAACTTTATTTCATGGATGAGTCACCCCTGTTTGGGAGATGGGGTAGTGGGCCCAACTTCTTTCTTTTTCCATAGACGTAATCAAATATTGACATGTCTGAAGGATGTAATCTCTAATCAATATTTTTTCCTCCATCATTTCCGGGATGTGTTGAGAATTTTCTTTGAATAGAATAGATATAAATTCCCATTATGATTTCATAGCAGGGTTTTGTTCCAGCTCTGGTCCTCCATGCAATTCCAGTGGGTAATGGAAGTTCTCTTGTGTCAGGGAATAAGAATGAGTTTTACCCTGGTTTATAGCTAGGATAAACCGGTTGTTTTCTCTTGTTTACACCCTATTTGGATGAGGGGATTTATATATGAAATTTTGAATTTTCATCTTCCATTTTGTCACTGTATATGTCTCATGGGCTTGTTATGAATCCGCAAGAATTTGGATCTTCTTATGTTTAACTGAAATAGAATTTGACTGGTGGGATTCCTTGTGGTATGGATAAATTTTGTATCTGCTAATTGATTTTCACCATATTTTACTGGTTGGAATGATATAAGAGAGTAGGAATTTGACTCTTTCCATGCGTGATTTCCACCATATTTGACTGGTGGGATTCATATTCAATGGTATGGATGTGCGGTTGCCTATAGTTTTATGCCCTATTTGGATGATTAGATTGGTATGAATTAGTAGAAATTTGACTCCACTAATAGTTTATTGACACTGCATTTTACAGGAGGGATTTTTCTGCATTGGAACTATTATGAAATTACCCATAGTTGGACACCCTATTTAGATGAATAGATTCTTGTGCATCGATATATATTTTCATCTACCTAAAATATTTTTCTCTATTTATGCATTGGGACCAGCAAACATTGGCGAGAATTTGTTGATACTTGTAATGTGACACCATATATTTTTGGTGGGCTTTAGAAGAGGGGGTAGGATTACAGACCTTCCCATAGCATTTCACCATGTTTTATAGTAAATCACCTCCTCAGTATTCAAGATGATGACATACCCCTAATTATATCTTTTCTACCCTTGGGGGGCTTCTGGAGGGTCTAGTGTCAATTGGAATTTAGTAAGGGCCCTCAATATGATATCCTCTTCAAAATAAGGATATTGGGTTTCATTTTAATGAAGGTGACATCTTTTGGAAGGGTCTCTTTCATAAGACCCCTGATCAGTTGGGATGAAGTCATTAATGTTTACATCATCTACATCCCTAGGACAAGTGATGTAATCATTGTAAAATTCTTATAATAGTCTACCAAATCGGTTGTGGATAGAAAATGGGGCCTCCAGGTTCTTGACCACTAGCCAACATTGCGTGCGGTACTAGTGGGGCTTTATGGCCTAGAGGGAATCCCTTTCTACCTCCCCAATGTGGAGAGTACTATTTTGATTTTACTCATTAATCAGTGCATTTAAACCCAACATTGAAGTTGTTGGATGGGTGGTGGTGTCCTATTCTTCACTATAGGATCATTTTACTATGTAGTTGTGAACATGCGTGTCTGAGGAAACTTGTGGGATGCCATTGGATTTATGTTTGATCAGTGAATTAGCTACTATATATCTAGAAAGTAAAAACAAAAAAACCTCATGAAAGTATCATCTCATGACCACACACATTATTGATAATATTGATCTACCATCTTAATTTTGGATGTGAAAGGGGATTGAGGTGGGTTGACCTACCACCATGGTTAAGGATTCACATTAGGATCACCTTTTTTGATTTTACCCAAGTCACATCATTGTACACAGGGACAAAAATGGCTCATCGGGGATTTGGGAGGTATATATTTTATTACATTACGAAGTAGGTGCCACAGTTGAGTGGTCTTGGAGGGTGATTGTAGGGGGTTATGTGTATGTGAAATCACTCCACGTTGGGTAAAATTTCCTTCTATGGTCTCTAATGTGTTTATTCACGGAGCCAAAAACACCCAATAGTCATATTATCCATGATCCATGGACCTTCTTTCCAATGGCAGGTGCTTGTTGGCTGATGCTTTGGACAATAACACTTATAGACTTGAATTAGTCAAGAGTTTGGGAAATAGAGATTGTCACACCCTTTTGGGGGGAATTATTTCCTATTCAATGAATCTTTTGTATATTTATTCAATGTTCATATGTTCGTGAATCCATAGTTATTTACCGAGCATGTTTCCACAGATTACCTTAAGGTTACAAGATAAATCATAATTACACGTGGTTTCAGGATCATCTATATGCATCCAAGGTTCTATATTAATGAATATATCCATATGTATTCAAGGTTATTCATCAATCTTAAAATTTTTAGAGGGATCAAGAATTCCATCATTATTTACTGAGACAATGATGGGTTAATCCACATGATAAGATTCTCTGGAGTTATTGTCATCCATGGGGGATGGGAATTGTCCTGATGTTGGGGTCAAACCCATAAGATGGATTCCTACATATCCTCATGAGAGGAATTAACAACCTTTTAGTTCAGTGCCACTTAATTGGACATATCCCTTTTTAAGGTTTTGTGATGAGGACCCATCCATGCATTTTAATGTCATGTAGTGAGGAATTCCTTGGGGAAGATTCATAATCAAGATTTAGTGTGGGATTAATGATGAAGAGGTCCATTAAAGGAGGGGGATGATTGGGGATTACCCTGAATTGGAGGACCATTGAGATAATTTTATTTGATTAGGGTTTACACCTACTAGGAGGCCGGATGAGATTATGACTTATACATGCGTTCTATGTATCTTGGTTAGATATGGAATCAGAATGCTTATAGTTCATTTTTGAGGCATACAACTAGGAGGAGGCCCATTTTAAGGTAGAGTTTGGACTTATAATTCAAAGGAGGACTTGAAGAATGGGAGTTCATGATTGATGTTACCCCTTGTAAAGGATTCCCTTCTATCTCATGCATTTTATAGGCTTCCCACTTATCCTATTTGGGGAATGAATTAGATTTCTCCTAGTTCAATGTTTGGGTATTTAACTAGGAGGTGGCCCATTTTGAGTTAGAGTTGGGACTTATACCGTAATGGTGTCCATGATGAATATGGGGTCATGATTGTGCCTAACCCTTGAGAAGGATTCCATTTGATCTCGAGTATTATACAAGCATCCTATGTATCTTATTTGGGACAAGAATCAGAGTTCTAGTAGTTGAAATTATGGATGGTGTGGATGTCATGAACATCATTACCCTCTAATCCCATGTGAGTCATGCTTGGTCTGAGAAACAATATTGAGTGGAAGATCCAACAAACCATATTATTTCCATTATATCCTAATGTAAAATGAGGAGAATGATGGAGAAAGTGTCTGGGATGGGAGTTCCACCTCCTACTATCAATGTGGGATTACTCTAGGAGGGATACACGTATATTGGTCCTGGGAAAGGGGAGAAGCATCATTCCTCATTAAAATGAAACTCAAGTTTGATATCATTAATTTATCACTAGACCTCATTTAATGGGAAATCCCATGATTAAACTTAATACATATAATGGGGAGGTTCACATCGGTATCCCAAGGTTGGACCATAGGTTACCATGGGAATGTAAAATTAGGGACATTCCCAAGGTCCGTGCCATTATGGGGATTACCCACATGACTCTGATACCATGGGTATGTAAACATAGAATGGTATGCTGATGCACTCGATGGTTCTATAATATAGGTCTATTGTCTTTAGAAGGGGATTTGGATAAATTCCATTGGACTAGTTTATGGTGGGGATATGGGTTATTCGACAGAAATAGATGTTAGGGAATGGAACTGGATGATGAAATTCTCGACAATACCCCATTTCGCATACCATTTTTTCATGTAGGGTAGGATTTCTCCCATATAGAGCATTGCTATGTGGGTGGAGGAGTCAGCCACATATTGTGATGTTACTTGGGCATAGTGATGGTCTGTATAGATGTTTTCTTCACAAAATCTTGTTCCACTCATGCAACACTTTGTCGTGTAGGTCTAAGTTATGGAAGTGTACCAGAGTGGTATGTGGGAAGAAGTTCTGACCACATAACAGGGTGGTACGTGGGCCTCAATGCCATCCACGTAGATATTTTCGACATGGTGCTGAGTTCCTCCCACATAGTATTTTGCTATGCAGGGTGCTGATTTTAAAGAAGGGGAATTAGTCTAGTACTTTGTGGGGAATTCGTCCGTGTAGGAAGTTAGGTTTGTGGTTTATAAATTATTATTACCATTTATTATTTTATGGTATGCAGTGGGCTTTAAATGTGGGGAATCATCAAAATAGTCCATCTTTTTCTGTACACCTCCTCACCAGTCCTTTAAAAACTCAGAAATTGTTTCCCTCAAAGTGTTAATGTTTTATCTGATCTCCTCCTTCATCCTACCTTGGGGTCCATTTATGGAAGTACGAAATAGCTAGGTGGGTCACAAGAAAATTCTTGTGGATTCCCAAGGAAGAATCACCTGACCCGTGGATGACTCGGTAAATAGAGGCCCATGGTGTTGAGGTTCACAAAGGTTGAAACCAAAATCTTGGTCCCATGAATGACATCATTCATGGGATGCCATTCACTTTACCTCACCTGCGAACCGTCGATATTTGTGGAAAATGTTATGCGAGGCGATTTACTCTGCCTTTATTTCAAAAACAACATCATTCGTGGGGGAAATCGTGCCTTTATTTTATTTCCCTAAACTTGTTGGTTCATATTCAGTTTATAGTGCAGGCTTCCATGTAGAGAGGCAGTCTGTGAAGGATATATTCTATTCATGCTCTGACCTTTTCCTTTACATATTTTTCACTTTTAAATATTTTTATTTAAGTCATAAATCAGTTCATTTCTCTTCCTTTGAAACATTTATGGGTGTATTTCAATTTGGTTTTCCAAATATCTAGGACCCAATACCATCCTTATTACCTTCCATGTAATGTTTTAATGAATCACATCGCTTCACGAGGTGGTAGTCTACCGTATGCACGGATGATAATTTCATATTCCGATAGAATGGAACCTTTGAAGTTATATTTAATATAATAATTTAATAAGTATAATAATATTTCAAATATAACATATCAATATATAATCTATTATTATATCCATCCATGATATGTGTTGATGTAAAATAAATAACATCAATTCATGAGGTAGTAGTCCACTATAAAAAGAAATGATGATTTCGTATCCCATTTGATGGAACATTATATGGTTGTAAGCCATGAAATTACTATAAAACCATCCCATTATATGTAATTTAACTGAGATATTATATCATTATTTTTAACATCAATTTAAGTAGGTAGTGGAAGAAATAATACAACATGCTTGATTTGGAGTGTTACCTCTTCCTTGAAAAACTTCTTTTGTTGTGAACCAAAAAGATTACCTGGTTAGTTTTATGAAAAACCCAATATTCTAGGATTTTAGTAAGGAATTAAAGAAGTTAATTAGATAACTCATGTATCAACAATTGGGTTTTTAATGTGTGAAATGGAGAATATATATATTGTGTCCTTTTATAAGTGAAGTGAGTTGTGCACTTTTAATATTTAAAAAAAACATGTACCAACATTTTTCATTTTAAAAAAAGATACAAAATGGTAAATTATAATTAATATAGTAAATAAGGTCTAAATATGGTTATAAAAATGTTTTATTAAATGTTTTCGGTTATTTTTAACCCTTATCTGGTTTGTTTCATCCCTGATAAACCTGTTTTTACCTTACCCATGTTAAATAATTTTTATTATTCAAATTATTCATTTTGGTAAACAATTTAGTGTAACATATTGGATAATACAGGTTCTTATGATTAAAAATATTGAATATATTTTTCAAAATTCCATTCATAAAAGTGGAAATGATTAATTTAAAATTAATCCCACAGACACAATGAGAAATTATATTTTCAATTAGAAAATGTTCAGATGTTTTAAAAATAATTTAAATTATAATTATATTTTATTTTTTTCCCAATTAATTAAATTAAAATAATTGATATATAATTGAATTAATTTTACTTTTACACTAATTTTTAAACAAAAATCATCGTTATAAATTCTTTATATAAAAATTTCATTATAAAAAAACCGATTTTTTATCTTTTAACTGAAAATTTAATATTTATAAAAATCCCCAAAACTCACCCTATGATAATTTTTACCTGATTATTTAAAAAATGAAATTTAATTATCAAATCATTTTCCAAAAATTCTAAAAAATGCTTTTATTATTCTGAAAAAAAGGAAATAAAAAACATTTATTTTTGAAAATTGAATGTTTGAATCATAATATGCACTATTAAAAATTAACTATTTTTTTATCAATATATTTTCCATATATAAAAAATTTATAATTAGTATTCAAAATTAAATTATTATTTTAATATCTCTATGATATATTTTTATGTTATAAAAATAATTTTTTAAATAATAATATTAAAATCAATATGTTCATTAAAGCACAATATTAGAGGTAACATAATCTAAAATCGGTGTTGTGAGTAACACATTCTATCAATAAAATTTAATTTTTTGGAAAAAATAAATTCATAAATACTCTAGGTGTTTCTATAGTAAGATAATTAATATAACCATATGGAATTAAAAAAATATTAATGTTTGTACCTCATTAAGAAATATGTTTTGTGTATATCCTTCTTATAAAACCTCTCTTAATCATATATTCAATAAAGGTAAATTGTTGTTAAATATTAATTTCTTCATTATTGATCCATAAAATCCTCAATATGGTGTATATCATAATTTTTTTTTTATTTTTTATGTTGCCAAAAATCATTTCAATGGAACATTAATACATCTTTCTTCAAAATGAAAAGTACAACTTCACCTAATGATGATTCACTAAGGTGTTTAATTCCTTATCATGATTCTCCAAGTGTTTCTACTTCATATACTACAACTAAATTGTGGGAATTATATAAGTATTCTATGAAATACGTATAACACTAGGTATGGGTTCATTTGAAAAATCCACCACTTGCTTTAGAAGAAATAAAGAAATACTTCTAGAATGACATCAACAAAATCCCATAAAATAGAAATATACCCAATTTTGTGCTTCCCCAAAACCTTAATCGAAAAATAGCCTTTATGGATATGAATTAAGACTTATAAGATATATTTAATTTCCATATTATGTTTTTATTCATCCTGAAACTGTTAAAATAATCACAGGTATGTTTAGAATATGGAATTTAAATTCAACTCCTCAAAAATTGATATGGGATCTATATAAAAGAAGAAAATTCATTCAATAAATGAAATCAAAATGAACTAAATTTAGAACCACAATATATTTTTTAATTATAATCCTAATAACTTTATTTTTAGGGGTTCTTGTTTTGAGATATGATCATAATTCCCTTAGTGTTTTTCTCTAATAACTATAAATCTAATCATTAAGTTGTAATTTGATACCCTTATGAAATATCATACATATAATACAGTGTGTATACTAAGAATAAAAAAAGTCATTAGTTTTTATATAGTGGATGTTATGTGTACCTTTAACCACATCATTCTCATAACACACATCAGCATCCCTTATTGCATGTGATGTAAATTTATCTTTGGAATTAATAGGCGGTTCACACCGATCACCATAAAAAACATTTGGAATCATGTATTAGTTGAATTAATTCCCATACTAATTACATATGATGAATTAGAGTGTGTTTGGTGAATTATTTGGCATCAGTTATTACTCAATTTTATTAAATGGAGTATTAATCGATATTCAACATTCAAATGCATTATGACCAGCTGTTTCACATTATAATCACATAATAGTTCCATATGTAAATTCCATGAAGTTTATTCATATTTTTCTACAATGTAGTTAGCTGGAAAATTATTACACCATTTAATTTTTTTAAGTTTTGATGAGATTTCATCTTTATTTTCTTATAAATACCTAAGTAATGGTGGGAATATTAATTTTTTTATTTCCAAATTGATTTCAAATAAAATTATTTATTCATAGATACTAATGTTTCATATAGATAACTCTTTTTTATTACTTGTAATGATGAAAATATGCTATCAATAAATTTTTTATTCAATGTTGATTATTATACAATATGAGTACCTGAAATTTCTTGTAAAATGTTCCTTATATGTTCCAATGGATTCATCAGCCTTTTTCTTAGTCTCAAGTAATTAATTATCCATTTATATATATAATATCAGTTCTGTAATCAGTAAAAGATAACCTCTTAGACTCATCCCATTCAAGAGAAACTATTTCTCCCTCTTGGATCATATTGTTAATGATATTTAACCATTGATATTATTTTCCTTCTAAAAAATAAAATTGTACACCATTGTTTTCTTTTTTTGAGAAAACAATAATAGAATGTACTTTCTATGTGGTAGTTGATTAAATTAAACACTAAAAGAATGTTTATTTTTCCTTATGAAGTGCTCAAGAGTACATTGTTCCCTAATTTTTTCATTTATTAGATCATTATGATTCACATCTTGGAAAATATGTGTAATGATTACGATAAGATTTACATTTGATCTCCCTTAGAATTTTATTTACTAGGATGAAAATAATTACATTATCTATCACATTCAAGATTTACCTAACTTATTCGAGATCTATCCATTAACTAAAAATATAATAGTCACACTAAGAACCCACATAACCCTGAAAAATAATTTATGTGATGTCTAACTCATAACAAAATACTTCTAATTGAGGTCACATATGGGTTAACCTACTCTATCTTTAGACATTGTCTATTCCAATATTTTATAATAGTTCATGAGGAAAATGAGTTCTAACCCAATAATATCTTATAGGAGTTTCATACAATATATGGAATAAGGTTATATTCAATGTGCTATAGAATAATGGTAGATATATAATTTGGATAACACTTTTGGGGATTATTACACCTATATTATTATATAAAAAATCCATATCCATGTGTATTATCTAGACATGGATGCATTACTGAGAAAACATCATAATATATATCAAACCAAAACATCATAATGGTATTCAATACATAGGATTATCAAAATGTTTTTCACTAATTATATATAGTCACACACAAAATTTATTTTCTAAACCCCACTATGATAACAACTATAGTGACCCATTATTTTTATACATAAATATTACATCATTTTGGATAAATCATCAATAAATAACATTATGATCAACACTAGATTCATAAAGGATAAGTTTCCTTGTTTAATTGACATGAAAGCGTATTATTTATTTACATTCTGAATCATATTTCATAACGTTCTTCTCACATTGTATTCTTATTGACATACCATATTTAATACAATTCTTCATATGAGGGGGAAATTAAACATATGAATTGGTGTTCTCATATTTTCAATAATACTAAATATGGGAGATATAAATCTATTATCATATACAATTATAAGATAAGAATATTCATATAATATTATGATCATAACATATTAAATTCATACATAATTGATCAGTTATCATAATCATGAACCATGAAATGAATCATTAGAATTTTAATGACATGAATCATAAGAGTGAGAAATCATTATTAAACATCCTTGAACTATGAGTTAAAATCATAAGAATAAATTCATATCATAATTGTGTAAAACCATCATGTGTATATGAACCATTTTATATGTTAAAAATAACATCTGAGACCATTAAATATTAGTGTATCCCACATCAACACCTATTTCCTATATCATATTGGATAGGAAATCAAAACCTTCTTCCTATAATGGACCAGACATCCATACTTGTTCAATATAGTGGATCGATCCCATAAACTCATTTCACCTAATTATCTCATGAGATAGAAATCATTACCCAGTTAATTGGAGGGATAAAAAATTATAAAACCACCTGTTTCATAATTGAAACCATAAATATGTGTGCAAAAAAACATAAAATGATCATAAATTCATCATAAAATTAGAGATGGAAATGAAATGGGATTCATGAATATTTCATAATTTTATTATAGATTAAGCCAAGGAAAATGAATAACTTTTATAATAATCCCATATAATATTTGATAACCAATTAATGAATTAATAAGGAATGTATCATTAGATCAAATATTAATTAATTTAAAATTAATATCAAGGGATGTAATAGTACGTGAAAATTCCCTTAAAATATCATTGGAATATTTCATAATTAAAATCTTATTTTAAAATTAAAATTAGTTATTTAAAATATAATAATTTTCATAAAAATAGAGAAAACATATTCTTTGAAATCAAATATGGGATCCTTTAAAGGAGTATTCATATATTTGACCAGTTATGATAGTGGGAAATTATGTTCATGGAATGTTTGTTAAAATAATGATTCCTTTAATATTTTTGGTAAGAAGTATAAAGTATATTTTTAGAAGAGGAAAATAAGACTCCATTGAAAAAAAATTAAAATGAATAAATGGGTAAATATTTTTTTGAAAATTCAATCGAAATTTGAAAAAGAAAATGATTGATTACATTTTATAGAAAACATGGACATAAAAGGAAAATATTCTCAGCCAAATAGGAAATAATGTCCATTTTTCTAAAAAATATTTTTAGGATCATATTAATAATAATAGTGAATCAAATATTACTATTACATGAAAATTGAATCAATGAATAAGGGAGAGTAAAATGAATGTTATTTTTCAGATAAGAATAATAAATATTCCTCAATGGAAATTCATGTATAAATAATCAAAAATAAAATAGCACTGAACTATAAATCCCTTTCCTCAATTTTCATATTTAATCATATGCATTGACCCCTCCTATATTATAAATATTGGTTTGTAATAAATTTATTCCTGAAAACTACTCACATATATCATACCATAAATGATTTACTTATATCATTATATCACACTATTATTAACTATTCTAAATTAAAATCACTATTCTATTTCATAACTGCTTTTTTTCTGTCATGTTTTGGATTCAAAGTAATAGTAATTGTATATTGATCATAGTTCCATAATCTATATAATTTTACTCATTTATTTACTAAAACATGTATTTGTTTTATTGTATTTGCAATCTGTTCATATAAAATGCTGATGAAAGATGCGTTACATCAATTCTTAGAGATGGTAGTCTGTATGTATGCAAGGGTGATGTTTCAATTTTTAACCAAATGTAAATGAATACAAGTAAATAATAATTCACCTTTCCAATATAATAATATCATATATTATTTATACATAGTAAATCCATCATCACAACAGTCAATGTGAGGTGGTAATGAAGAACGAAACCCATCTCTTTGGGGAGGTTGTATTCCAAACATACGCATGAGCTATGTTTTTGTTTCCCATATGATTGAAATGATTTGTATGATGGGTGTTCCATTATGATAAAAATAATTCATAATATTTATGATTTTAATGTAATTATTTTATAATATGTACCATTTTTCATGAAGACATATAAGAAGAAATAAATATTAATGTACCTAGTTAATAGGCATACTATTTCATTAAGAACCGTTATTTTCCTTTAATCAGAAACCATAAATTTAAGGCCTTTTAGAAATAAAATATTACCAAATACATTAGGAAATAATCATGGATGAAATTATTTGTAGTCAGTGGACATACAATAAGGAACCAAATCATTTGTATTAACTCCCCATAAACCCTTTTAATAATTACTAATGTATATATATATTTTACTATTTAATGTACACAAATTTTACCTAAAAAATAAAATTTATCCATTATATATGATGGTTTATGTTTTAAAAAAATTTCCATTAGGTATCCAAAATGTTTGATTTTTGTAAATTTTAATTAATATAACAAACTATTTTTTAATATAAAATATCATTAATGTGTTTTTTTAAAATTTTCATTTTATTTTATTTTATTTTAATCAATATAAAAATTTAATTCAAATACAATCCATTTAATAACATCTATAATAATATAGTTTCCTACTAAATTTAGGTAACATTATAATTCACTCACATTGTATTATTTTTTTACTTTTAAGATAATTAGATTAATTTTTCTGTTAATTAAATAAATATGTAATCATTGTTTTATATGAATTTATTGTAAATATTAAAGAACTATAACTTAGAAAAAATTATTTTATTTTAAAAAATTAATATATATTTCAAATAAACATTTATAATTAAATATAATAACTTTTTACCCACTTGAAAAAACATTTGTTAAATTAATGTCAAAATTGTGGCATTTTTTATTTATCGTTGTCTTATAATAGTTTAAAGGTCATAGATAAAGAAAAAAAGGAATCAAGAGGACATATATTAAAAAAAATATAATGTTAAAAATTCACCCATATAATATGATAATGGAAAGGTCTAGTGAAGTTATAATTATTTATATTAGTGTTTTTTGATAGTTTTACTCATTTTACCATTACTAAGGTGAAAAATATTTATCATGATTATTATTAATAATGAAAAAAAATCATTGTAATTACCAAATTTTAAAATCCTGATTCCAAATATGGAATCCTTTTTTCATGAATCAATTCTTATAAGTGGTAGTAATGAATTCTAATATATCTGTGAAAAAATCAACAAAACAATTTTAAGAAAAATGCATATTTGAACCTAAAAATAGATTAATTCTTATTCCATCCCATGTAAAAACATTTAGATAAATATTAAAATATCTCTTTGAATATATTTTCTTTTATTTTCAATAAAATCATTAACAAATAAATTTTAATATAGACTTTTTACAATTAAAAAATATTGTACACATTAAGACTATTTTCTAATAAAACATCCATATTTACCTATAATAACTATCATCATCATTTCTAAACATTGGAAAACCAATGAATTTATGTTATTAATATCTAAACATAAGTTATTTTTTATTTAGTTATCCCAATTCACGAACAAACATCTAATTGAAAATTTAATCTTTATGTAGATAAATACAACATAAAATATTGGATTATTGTTGTTTTGAGTTTATATCAGTTAATTTTAACCATTATTATATTGTTTTACCATTGATGGAAGAAATATTTTTTTAATGGTAATTTATTTTTATATATAAAAATTAAATTAACCTATTTAAAATAAATTTTCATCAAAATTTACAAAGGGACATCAATTTTACCAAAATAAATTAAAAAATATAATAAATTGAAATTTTATATCAAACCATTAGTTAAATTGATTTAACTTTTTTTACAAATAAGTATCCATTTAAAATAGAAATTATTCTTAAACAAATTTCAAATTATCTACTATTTATAATTTTTTTGATATGTTTTCTATAACATTAATACATTTATAATATTATATTATAATTGTTATATTTAGTATATTAAGAATCAAATATATAATTTGTAATAATAACCAATTCTTCAATAAATAGATCTTTCTATCATTACATGTTGTTAATCCTAATTAATTAATATTGATTTTTTTTGATAAAAAATAATAATATCTTATAAAATATTTCTTATATATGAAATTATTTTTTAATAATAAAAAATTTATTATTTTAATAATTACATATTTCAATCATCTTGAATTCTCATTAAAAAATGACTTAAGTTTATCACATATGATCTAAGGGTATGATAAGAAATAGGGTTAGTTACATGTGGTGATTCAAAAAATATGGATATCATAGTATTTTCAATTATCTTGATCATCTCCCACATAATATCTCTCTCAAGAACTATTTGATGATGTTGCATTTGTACTTGGTATGGGTATAACCCTAGAGACTCTACCTTCTTTATAAACTCATATAAATGGGATTAATAAGGTAGATATTCATGCTTGTTTTAATTGATTCTCATTTCCACATAAATGTAACAATTTAGTAGTAAATTTTTATACCCATTACATCAATGAATATGTTATAATAGTAATATATATTAAATTAATTTCATTAACACATCATGATATATTTTAGTCCAATGATTCATTTGAAACAGTCCATCAATAAATTAATATTTAATTAATAATAAATATATACTAAAATCATGGGATCCTACAGCACACTAGAAAAGGATTATGAGAAATTGAATGAATGTTACAGTTCATTAGAATTATATATATAATTAAAATCACTACACTGTGGTGTTACTCATAGTGAGAACTCATTTTATGCGAATAAAATTAAATTTATTATCCTAGGGTCATGAATTTTTGGTAATGGAACTGGCGTTTGAATATATTTTTCAAACTTTTAAACAATTATCCCCATATCCATTATTCAATTTATTGAAGATAGAATCCATTTTGGTCCCATAATATTTATCCCTCTCATTTCATTTTTATAGTATATTTAAGGGAGAGCTTTAGATGTAACAAATATTAATAAAAATACTAAGTATTCCATGGTCTTTCCTTATATAAAACTCCATCAAACAATAATGATCACCTAAAAATGGAATAGGACCATAACCATACCCACAAATTATATTTTTTTATTATTAAGAAAAAGCACTTTTAAGGAAAAATGGAAATTGGTCAAGATTAAAAAAGAAAATCACCCAACCAGATATGTAAGAAAATAAAAAATTAAATATCATGGAACTATTAGTAATTTTTTAATAATATATGAATAAAATATTAGTATTCCTTACACTACTCGACATTTCCATTCCATGATTCTGATGATCTTGATAAATGTCACTAAGGAGAAATAGATGGGTTCCTCTATACTATGTTTATTATTCAATCATTAAAGATTTTTTTTAATAAATAGTGGAGGAGGGTAAATTAATTTCTTTAATTCCACCTTTGATCAACCTTTTTGAAACTGAATCTTCAAATGATCCTCTATGTTTATATCCTTCTTTAGATTATTTTAGCTGTGATTTTATGTAATCAAAAATAAATAAAACATATAATATATTTTTATAGTTATTATTTTTTTAAAGAAACCTCTTCTACTTGAGTTGAAAAAAACCAATAAAAATTTAGTTATTTTATTTGTATTAATTTCGTTAGGTTCTCACAGTTCACTATAAGGGGGAAAAACTCTTTTATATGATACAAGAGACTTAATGAAGTCTCTCAAATACAATTCTATATCTAGGTGTCACCACCAACAATAAAATTTAATGAGGACTAATAGAATATGTAATGAATATAGTTTAGTGGCTGTGGAGAACACACTGTTTATATCATAACACAACTGAGATATGAAGAATATTTCACAAAGAAAAAGTATTCCCAATAGTGGTTCAAAAAAAAGTTTATAAATTTATATGTAGTGTTATAAATTATATATATAAACCATAATTTTATATTTATATTTATTTTCTTAAAATATCATAGTATAAAAAACCTTAATAGTAGGTCTTGAGTAATATTCTCAAAAACCAGAGACATAGTAAAGAAGCCATCCAATTTTATTTATTCTAGTCATAAAAAAGATTAATCTCTTTCTTATCCTTTTATAAAACATTTTCTGAGATAGAAATAACATATATATATATTAATTAATTTTTTATTAGAAAATATATTACCTTAATCTTCTCAATGAAATTAGGAGTAATAATAGAAATTTTAGAAAGAATTATTTTCTAAATATAATATCACTTAGTAATTATATTCAAACACTTCCTTAATTCACACCATTATTAATAAATCTTTTAAATTTTGATAAAACCATACTCATATAATTTATCAATATAAAAATAGTCATAAATATATTATGGAATCTAAATTTCAATCCAACTATATTTGTAACATCAACTTCAACAAATATTTCATAAACAATAATAACCCCCTCTAAAAATCATATATAATAATAAAAATATTCTCAATATATACAATAGTAAAATCAAGAGTACATTGAAATAAACAATGATATGATTCTTATAAATAGCTATTATGACTTATAGTATTATAAATATGAATGGTTATGTTTGAAAATAACACAATATATAATAATAATCTCATCCAATATATCAAGATACTTCATAATAACTTCTCATTTCCACAATGTATATATGAAACAATAAATTATTATATTTTTTATATGTAAGTGTAACCAAAATTAAAAAAATAAATTATATATCACAATATTAAATTCTACCAAATGTAATCTTGACAAAATATTTCATAGGATGTGTAAGAAAACATCTCTATATACTGTATTCTCAGCTTTGAAAATTTTAATTATGAATGACATAACATATAAATTCATGTATTTAAATTATAATTAACATGATAAGTATCATTAAAATTTGATAAAGTAATATAAATAGTAAAAAATGGATATTTTAAAAATAAAAAAAAAATTAAATGTCATCGTATATTGGTGTAAAAAATAATCAAACAATATCCATATTTTTGATGATCATAAAATCATCAAAATACATATTTATTAATTTTATATATGATGGAAATGTAAAATAATGAACATATGAATGAGAAATATTTATGGTTAATAGAATTATTTTCCCCCATAATTTTATTTCAAAATTAATATATATATTTAATAAAAAAACATTATATTGTATACAATATTAAATCAAAAAATTCTGAGATAGATTAACTGAAATGAACAATAATTAAGTAGGTAATTGTATTTAAAATGAATATTAAAAAAATATTTGATTAAAAAATATTACTAACAATAAAAACACATTATATTGTTCACAATATGAAATCAAAAACTTTAGAGATAGATTAACTGAAATTAACAAGAATTCAATAGGTAATTTTATTCAAAATAAATATTAAAAAAATATTTTATGGAAAAATATAAGTAACAATTTAATATTATTAAAAAATCATTTGGAATTAAGAGATATTTTACTATTATCAAATTATTTTTTATATATATTCTTATGGTAACGCTCTTAAAAATGTATTTTTGTGGATTTGGTAAATGTTTTAGTTTTAGATGAAAAACCAAATTTGTTTTATAAAACACTATTACCCTATGATTTTTCTATTGTGGATCACATATTTTAAAAATATTATCTATTTTCATAAGATTCCTTATTTTTTTCATTAAGGTATTAATGTCTTTTAAAAGCATTTTATATTTAGGGACTTATGTTTGTGAGGAATTATTAAATGTTTTAGGTGAAAAAATATTCTTGAGTGGAAATTTTTCAAAAGATGTTAGATAATTCTTAGTTGTTAGCATATCCCATTTTAATATCAAAAACTTTATTCCTTAGAATATAAAATAAATAATTAGAGTAGAAAATATGTCAATTTTAATTGAGATCGACATTTAGGCAGTTGATTTGGAGAGATTATACCTGGATTTACCTTCCATTGATATTACACATGGATTTGACTATTATTTAATATCTATAAATAATTTCAATATTATTGAAATTAATTAATACCTCATAAAAATGTCTCATAATATTAAAACATATTTCTTTCACTTCCATTATATCATTTCTAGTTATACAATCAATAAAAAATAGATTATTCTTCATCTCCTTCCAATAAGATTATTTATATAAACATTCTTTTAATAAATCATAATCATTTTGAATGATCCAACTAAATAAACTCATAATACATACAATATCATTAAATTATACTTGAAGGATTCCATTTTTTCACAAAACAATTTAGTATCACCTATATGATATCTGAATAACTCAATAGCATTAATATATTCATCTGAAGATGAATTAATAGTTGACCCTTTGTAAATAATATGTTTATTATATTTTTTATCTTGTTTTTTAATAAAAAAATATATTAGGATCTTATTTAATTTTCCTATTATTTTGACTAATAATGTTTTTGATATTGTTTGGACTAAACAAAAAATCAATACAATAATGAAATTCCTCATGAATACTCTACATATTTTAGTTTTTCTTCTAATAAATGACATTATTGTGACCTTATTGATCTTATCTATCACTAGAATTAATACCTCAATTTTTAGGAATTTATTTTTAAGAAAATTAGAAGGAATATAATTCAATTTATTTAAAAAAAATTATGATTTAAATATTCTTCTTATTTTTGAACTATAATTACATCAAAATTATTTAATTTAATCAATATAATGATCATGTTTCTTAGTAACATGTTATCTAAAATCATCACAAAAATTATTAAATTCAATAATTAACAATTTTTCTTCACTATTTAATGTTTAGGTATTTTACATTCTTACAACAAGAAATCAATCCATTTTAAATTATTGAATCCTTTTCTAAGAGACGACATACAATTTTGTGGCTATAAGTTTCAAAATAATTTTTTTAGTTTATTGAATTCAAAATTAGGCACTATATATCTCTATAATTTATTTATTTCATCTCTAATTGAATCTTAATTACCTTCCTGAACTAGTAATCTGGAAACTAGTATCCCTTAATGATCCTTCATCTACTCTAAAATCTCATTCAATCTAGTTTCATTTGTACATTGGTGAATATGTTTTATATTTCTCTAATATAATATTATTATTTTATATATATTTAATTTTATTATAAATAAATTTTAGAACCATTTCACATTTTAAATACTCAAAACCATTTTTTGAACTAAAATTTTCTTCCACATTTTCAATTATCGTTAAAAAAATTTCAAACTATTATTTGAATTTAAAATTTAATCTTTTTATAGATTAAATTTAGTGATATTTTTTTAAATGAGTATATTGTATATAAATTTTTCTTTTTCCCCATCATCATTTGGTAGAGTAATTTCCTACACTACAACAAAACCGCCGTTTAGCGGCGGTTTTGTAGCGACGGTTCCTAGAACTGCCGCTAAATCTTTTTTAAAAAAGGTTTCACAGCGGTTTATAATAAACCACCGTGAAACCTTTCTTTTTCAGAGCCCCGAACCTCCCCCCCCCCCACCTCGACCCTTCTCACCAAACGCCCCAAATTCGCCCGGCCCCCCGATTCCCCAGCGACCCCGGCCCCCCGTGACGCCGGCGACCCCAATGACCTCGCGACCCCGGTGACCCCACGACCTCGGTGACCCCGGCCCCCTGCGACCCTGACGACCCTGCGACCCCGGCGACCCTGCTTCCCCGGAGACCTATACGAACCCTAGGGTTTGATTTTTAATTTTTTTGTTGTTTTGATATTAGTTATTTCATTAATATTATTGTTTCTTATAATAAATTTTAATGTTGTATTTATTGTATTGTATGCAGATGTTTTCGTTTATGATTATTTGTTTTTCTACTTATTTCATGTGATTTTTTATATGTGTTTGTTAGTTTTTATTCTTAAGTGATTGTTTTTCTATCTGCTTGATTATTTGTGGTTGTTTGATACTATACTCATGGGTTGTGATGGATCATGGTTACAATACATACTTATATTATGGGTTATAATGTATTAAGGTATAACATGTACACATTTCCCTAGGTTGTGATGGATTTAACGCTATTTCATGTTTTTGGTTGTGATGGCTCGAGGTTATAACATGTGTCAGGTAATGATGTGGAAATTTAGTGGATGTTGGGATGGTTAACACTGGTTGAGAGTTTGACTTTCTTGTTATGCTGATGTGATGATGATGAGATGATTGACATAGGTTGAGAGTTGAGATTAACTATTTTCTAACTAATATGATGATGTGACAATGATGATTGACACATGTTAAGAAGTATCTAGCATGTTCAGTTCACTATCCACAAGGCCTTACTAAAAAATCAATAAATAATGATCTTTAATGGGTTGCTATGGAAAATAACAATCAACTTCTTTAACCTTTTCTAGTACTCATAAATAGTTTCTCTAATATATTTATTTATTCTATAAATCCTATTTTTAGAAGTGTTTTATTTGAACCGGGTATAAAGTTATGAAGAATGTCTCTTTAGAGATCATCCATGTTTGTGACCCCTCCATGTTATAGGTTGTATATATATATATATATATATTCCTTTTATGATCCCTCTAGAGACAATGTTGATTCCTTCAACATGATTTGAGCTCATGAAACACCTCTAGTATTAAAGGTAATAAATATAATATAAAAATTCATAAAATTATTATGGGGTTCATCACCATACAAACCATGAAACATTGGAATATGTTGAATTGTTCTACGCTCTAAATAAAATTCTAGTTGATTATTTAGAAATAATGGTTGATTATTCTGATAGTTAAAATTTAGTTCAGAAATATCTCTATGTATTCTAATTAATTGTACATGATTCTCCTCTATATTATGAATATTTAATGAATCTATAGAATAATTATATAGTTATTAAGGATATTAAATTAATATTAATATGATCTATATCCAAAATTATCGATGATCCTTAGCAGTCTAGAACATTCCAAGATAGTTTTATGAACCATTGGATCAAAACCAAAAGGGTTACTAGAACTAGATATAGTTATTCAATGGAACCATTTAAAATAAATAAAATAATATAAAATAATGAATATGGATTGACTACCCACAATATTGTAAAATTCTTTATGCATCTACCATTAATGTGTCAAGATATACAAATATAAACCTGAGAGAAATTTAATTAGTATTGTGAATCACTATTTATCACAAAGATAATTCTATGTGATTTTGTGTGTGTGTGTGGGGGGGGGGGGGGGTTGTGTGGTAGGTTAAAATAGAGAACCAAGTGTGTTAGTGTATGTAAATTAGAGTTGAATATATGATAATATAACAATTCCCTCACATTGGATATTCCCCGACCTAACATTCTGAATCATAACTCACTCAATTATAACACTCATGTTCTCTCACTAATTTTCTATGACCAAAACTTATTACCCTCACTTAGCACGTTTGATTCAAACAAACATATGCAATGATCACCTCACTCTATACACTTAAAAAAATATGTGATCAAAGAACATTGATCAGCCCTAATGTAATCATCACATCCTTCCACTAAATGGGAATTGAATAAGATCTTTTGAGAAGTGTGTGATAACCAAGGAAAGGGAAGGAAAATGAATTGAAATATATTAAATAAAGGAAATATCAAACTTCTCCGAGTAGATAAACATGTTCTAGTGAGATTGTAAAAGAAATAAATTCACCAAAATATATTGGAATTCAATAGTAGGGTGTGATAGAAATATTCATGGCTCGAATAAAAGTGTCTGATTGTCCCATTCATAGTGAAAACATAATATTTAAGGAGAATAATTATAATAAGAAACCGCCATTATTATGTGTTTCATTTAATTGTTTATGGTAAGGATGATTATTCAAAAACAGGTTTTTCTATACCATTGGATTCCTTGAGAGGGTTGGGGTTAATCAGGGCATCAAATAATTCTTTTTGGTTAAAAGATCTTATCACCAAATTGATAGAAACACATTAAACCTATCTAAATGAACAAACATTTACCAAACATAAGAATGTAGATGTAAAATGGAACTCAAAAAATTTAATTGGTTCAACACTAAGTGATAGTCCATATATCATTCATTGATGATGTGTTAGTCATACCAGATTCTTCTATTCTTCAATAAATTTTGTATATTATAAATGTTCATCCATGGTCACTCCATTCATGGTGAACCGTACTTAAAATTAAATTATTGATAATTAAATACCTCTATTGGATCACTTCCTCTACTCCCCCTCACACATTTTTAATCATCATAAGGTTTTCCCTAAACATTATTTATAATAGATTTATTTGATATTAGAGTTTTATATGAAGACTCTATAGAGAACTTAGGTTGGGGTTATTCCAAATTAACAATATGATTTGGTTTTCAGGGTAAAGTAGCTACCACATTGTTAGCACACTGTTTCTCTTTACCAAAGAAACTTCCCCTATCCCAAACACTAGAGGGTTCATATCTAACTCAGGGGCTCATCTTTATTATATTATGTTTTTGTAATGTTACACTATCGTATATATGAATCTATTTATCTATTTAGTAGTAAATATGTGTTTTAATTATTTTTATTATTGTGTAGGCACATTGTGATATACATTGATAAAAGCTGGATCACATTACTGAGGAACACACCTCAATATGTTAAGGGTTTGAATGAGTTTTTAGATTTTTAAATTTCTAATAGATCCCCTGAAGGGAGAATAAAATGTCCATGCCCTAAATGTAAATTTAGAATATGGTTGAAGAGAGATGTGGATTATGAACATTTAATACTGAAGCAATTCCCTAATCAATATTTTTGTTAGATTTGGCATAGAGAATCGAATGTTACAGAAATATTGAGCACTGATGTTAATCCACAGAATGAGGTCCCAAGTTCGTCAAAAATGGAAAATGAAATGAAAAACCTCATAAATGATGTATTCAGCACTGCAAGACACCTCTATCGGCATCAAAACATATCAGAACAACCAGAAGAGGGTGCTACAAATTGCAACGTGCCAAGTGATGTTTTTGAGACTGTAACACAGACAGATCAAGATTGTAACATATCATTGGATCCTCCTCTTGATTCTGTGGAGCCAAATGTAAGAGAAAACTTCACTGAGGAAAATGCATTTCATGAATTAGTTGACGATGGAAATCAAGATTTGTATAGTGGGTGTTTGAAATATTCAAAGCTTTCATTTCTGCTGAAGTTGTACCATATCAAATTTCTATGTGGAATTACAAATAAGGAAATGTCCATGATATTGGAATTGATTCGTGGTGCATTTCCTAAAGCAAAAATCCCAGAATCTTTTTATGATATGAAAAAAGTTATTAATAAGCTTTGTCTGAATTATTCAAAAATACATGCGTGTCCCAATGATTTTATGATTTATTGGGGAGAGGATTCAAGTAGACAGTATTTCAAGAAATGTTCTTCTTCTAGATGGCAAGAAAAGGGTGATATTGGAAGTCTGAATGAATATAATTTCATAGAGAAGAACAAAAGGAAGACACCTATAAAGGTTTTGTGTTACTTTAATTTAAAGCCTCTATTGCAAAGATTATGCATGTCATCGAAACCGCTGAATACATGAAGTGTCATTCTATAGATAACAACAATGATGGGTTAATGAGACATCCATGAGATTCTCAATCGTGGAAGACATTTGATTCATTACATCTCTATTTCTCAGCTGATCCTAGGAATGTTCAATTGGGATTGGCTGCCGATGGATTCAACCCATTTGGGACTTTGAGTACCAGTTATAGCATTTGGATAGTCGTTTTGATCCCTTATAATCTGCCTCCTTGGATGTGTAAGAATCAAACATCTTTTATCCTTTCGATGATTATTCCTGGAAAAAAAATTCCTGGAAATGATATTGATGTGTACTTGTAGCATTTGATTGACAAATTGTAGGAGTTATGGAGAAACGGTGTTGAGACATTTGATGCTTCTTCTAAAACAATGTTCAAAATGCATGCTGCTTTAATGTGGACCATTAGTGACTTCCCTGGGCTTGTGAATTTATCTGGTTGGAACACTTACATGGGTTTGGCTTGTCCCATTTATAATTTTGATTTTGATCCCAAATGGCTACCTCACAGTAGAAAATGGTGCGTCTTGTGTCATCGAAGATTTCTCGATGCATCTCATAGATTTCAGCTGAACAGATCAAAATTTAATGGTTCCATTGATCGTAGACCACCTCTAAAGTTGTCAAATGGATCTGAAATTTGACACATCTTGAAAATGTTGAAACAGAATTTGGGAAGGTTAATCATTTGAATGTGAGTGGAAAACGGATCCAAAGTGCATCATCAAGCGAAACCGGAACGCAACAATGGAAGAAAAAAAGTATATTCTTCAAACTTCCGTATTGGGAATTTAATTTGTTGCAGCATAATATTGAAGATATGATTATTGAGAAGAATTTATGTGAAAATTTGATATTCACATTGCTTAATGAGCATGGAAAGTCGAAGGATCATCTCAATGCTTGCAAAGACTTACAAGCAATGAACATAAAACGTGATCTCTGGACATATGAGAATGAAAAGTATCCTCCGACAATTTTTTCAATGAAAAATAGGGATAAAGATACATTCCTTCGAATGTTAAAGAATGTTAAGGTATCTGATGGGTATTCAAGTAACATCTTGAGGTGTGTTGACTTGAATAATCGTAAGTTACATGGATTGAAAAGTCACTATTCACATATTTTGTTACAGCAATTACTACCATTGGCATTGCGTACATTATTACCTGAAAAAATTACTACAGTTGTACTCCAGTTCTGCACATTTTTCAGAAAACTATGTGAGAAATATATACATCCATTTTAGCTTGACAACATCCAGGAGAGGTTTGTATTGACCCTTTGTGCAATAGAGATGATCTTTCCTCCGTCATTTTTTACTATAATGATGCATTTAATTGTGCATTTAGTTGAGGAAGCTAAATCAGGAGGCCCCGTTCATTATCGATGGATGTATCCAATTGAGAGTTACTTTATTTATATTTTTTCCAGTTAAGTAAACAATTTTTGGTACTTAATTAAATGCATAATTATGCTTATTTTATTTCACAGATATCTTGGGAATTTGAAATCATACGTGAGAAATAAAGCTCAACCAGACGGCTCTATTGCTGAAGGCTATTTGGCTAAGGAGTGTCTGACCTTTTGTTCTCGATACTTAGATGATATTGAGACAAGATTTAATCTAGTTGGACGTGTTGAAAACACATCGACTCAATCTGAAATACATCAGAAATCCAAAATATTTCCTGCTATTGGCCGATCAGTTGGGAGGACCTCAAATGTAACATTGACTGAATTGGAATTATTACAGGTACATAGATATGTGCCGGTAAATAGTGAAATTGAAGATCCATTTATTGAAGAGTTGAGGATACAAACAAAGAGACGAATGAGAGGACGAACACAAAATGAGAAAGATATAACAAAAGCTGTTAATAAAGAGCTTGTAGAATGGTTTGCATGATGTGTAAGTTCATAAATATTGCAATAAATATGAATATTATTTTGAAACATACATTTTGTAAGTCTAATAAATTATATTTCTTTTTTCAGATCATGAATACTAATACTCGAGCAGAGCTGTCAGAGGATCTAAAGTTTCTTTCTAGAGGTCCTCTAAAACAAGTTAGAAAGTTTGACGCTTATAATTTGAATGGCTTTAGATTTTGTTCTATCGATCGAGAAGTGGGTTTGAAAAAACAGAATAGTGGTATATTTATATTTTTTGAAGTGGAATATTATGGAAAGATGCATGTTATTATTGAATTAAACTACCACAGACATTTTTCAGTTGTTTTATTCAAATGCAAATGGGTCGATTATATCTGAGGTATTAAAACATAATCCTTGCAATTTACTTCTGTGAACTTCACTCGCTTGATGGATGTTGGTGATCGTGAAATGCATGATCCATATATCTTATCATCACAAGAAAAAATGGTATATTATGTGAATGATATTGCCGATGAAGGGTGGAGTGTAGTTTCTCACGTAATACAAATATATTTGTATGATATGGGTGATGAAGTGGAAACTTTGACCTCTGAAATTGAAGTTAAACAGCAATAGGAAGCAGGATTATTTGTCTATCATGATATTAAAAATATTAGTCTAGCAAGGATGAATGAAGTGGATGAAGAAATGGAGCAAGAAACCGACATGATTGAAGGGGAAAATGATTGTATGTACAATTATTTATTTATTCAGAAACCACTTGTTTCATTTCTGCGGTCATTCATTATCATTGTTATATATATTTTGTAACGACCCGAAATTTTGAATAAATCTTGTTTCCTAATTTTATGTGTTATTTTATTTTATTTTTTATACTCAACAAAAATGTTTCATTTGATAAAATGAGTATAATTAAAATGAGACCATTGGGTTTTGACTGTTATATGACCATTGGTCAATATGACCCCTGGAAACTAAACGTTTTGATTACTATCTCTAAATACAGGCAATCTTGGTTAATTATTATAGAAAGAAGATTCTATGGCCTCACCCAATAGTCTTGGACCGATCGAAGCCCATCTAACAGAACTTGGGAAGGAGGTAGCACCACTGGGCTTTGTTCTGGACCAAACCCAATCTGAACTTCATCGTGTGAAGCTAGAACGGAATCACCTTTGTGAGAAGTTCAAACTGATAGAAATTACTACTCATGCGATGTTAGCCGAGCCTCCCTCAGATTCTCTCACCTTAGCACACCTTACACTTAGGTCCTATTCTAGTGTGATAAGGGGATATGTAAGGAGACCGTAACTGTCTTTTGTAATCCTTTTTTTAAATAAAAATTGGGATTTCTTCTTATGATGAAGTTTATGAATTTTCAAATGACCGGATAAATATAGTATGCATATTTTTGATGAATTTTAGAAAAATTATATTTTAAAAATGTTTATGTAAAACTTAAATAATTAAAAATGTGTAATGATATTCAACAAATGGTCTTCTAAAATTATGCTCAGTACGAAATTTAGAGTCTAATAAGATAAACTTAATTTTTGATGAATAGTAAATTATGAATAGTAATTTTATGATTAGGATTAGTAATGTGTCCAAATGGATTAGTAATCTCACTTAATGAAAGTATTAATATAATCTCGGCACCTTGATTAAGTAATGTGATTCAATAAAATGGTTAAATAACGATTTCATAAATTATTATCCAAGTATTAGTTTTTTCAAGTGAATAGTTTTTTTTAATTAAAAATTAAATTAAAAATTTTTAAAAAATTATTTTTATAAAATGGATTTCATTTTTGAACTCAGAGCACTGATATTATGTTATGGTAATTTTTGGGGTTTTTTCTGAAAAAATGAATTTTCTGTGAATAGTGTATTTATTTAAAAAAATAAATTAAAAATATTTAGAAAATTATTTTTATAAAATGGAGTTCATTTTTGAAATCAGAGCATTGATATTTGGTTAAGGTGAAATTTTGGGATTATTCTGAGAAAGTTGAATTTTCGATGAATAGTGAAAATATAGTTTTTAAGTTACGGGTGTTTAATGATATCATTAAATGATGTATTAAGTATGTAATCAATATGGTCGACTTATGAATAGTAAGATAAGGTATGAGGTGTACCAAGTGGCCAATACCATGGGCAAATACCATGGGCAAGCCCATGGTTTTGCCAAAACTACTAATGAGGTGTCCCTTGGCCATTAATGCCTTGTCCTCTCACTTTCCCTATAAATTCCAAGCCATAATCTCATCCATTCGACTCCCCACTCTCCCCCAACGAAGTTCTGGTCTCATTACCTCCCAAGGAGTCCTCCCAAGGTGCCCCCAAGCCCTCAAGGTCCCAAACATTGAGTTTTAAGAGTTACGTTTTAAGGTAAGGGATCCGACCTCTCTCTTTCTTTTCAAGAAATCTCTTTTATGTCATTTCTTTTATGCTCCATGTTATTATGTTAAAGGATGTTCTTATATACTCCTATTACTTCCCTTTTCATGTTCATATAATGAGAGATCCCCTCTTACTCTCATTATTTCGTTTTATGAAGTTTTAAGTGGCGCCGTATGGCTGCTGAAATTTTTTGTAACGGATTCTTTCTCCCTTCTCATTTTTCAAGATCTATTTTCCATGTAAAGTTTTTCAAGTTCCTTTTTATTATGTTGGGGTATGATCTCTAAATTTATCATACTGATATTTTATGATCATATGATGAGATACCCGATTTTATCTCTTCAATTCAGTATTTTGATGTTTTAAGTGGCGCCATTAGGCTGCCGAATTTTTAAGTGGTTCTTCACCCTTCTCGTTTTGAAGTTCTACTTTCATGTCAATTATTTCAAGTTCCTTTTTGTTATGTTGGGGGCATGATCTCTATATCTATAATACTGATCTTTTATGACCATATGATGAGAGACCCCATTTTATCTCTTCAATTCAGTATTTTGAAGTTTTAAGTGGCGCCGTTAGGCTGCCGAATTTTTACGTGGTTCTTCACCCTTCTCGTTTTGAAGTTCTACTTTCATGTCAATTATTTCAAGTTCCTTTTTGTTATGTTGGGGTATGATATCTATATCTATCATACTTATCTTTTATGAAAATATTATGAGAGACCCCATTTGATCTCTTCAATTCAGTATTTTGATGTTTTAAGTGGCGCCGTTAGGCTGCCGAAATTTTAAGGGATTCTTTCACCCTTATCATTTTCAAGTTCTATTTTCTTGTCAAGTCTTTCAAGTTACTTTATGTTAGGGTATGATCTCTAAATCTATCATACTGATCTTTTATGTTCATATGATGAGAGACCCTATTTGATCTCTCCAATTCAGTATTTTGACAATTTAAGTGACGCTGTTAGGCTGCTGAATGTTTAAGGGATTCTTTCACCCTTCTCATTTTCAAGTTCTATTTTTTGTCAAGTCTTTCAAGTTACATTATATTGGGGAATGATCTCTATATCTATCATACTGATCTTGTATGTTCATATGATGATAGACCCTATTTGAACTCGTCAATTATTTTTTTTGAAGTTTAAGTGACGCTGTTAGGCTGTCGAATTTCGAAGGGGTTCTTTCACCCTTCTCTTTTTCAAGATCTATTTTCATGTCAAGTATTTCAAGTTCCTTTTTATTATGTTGGGATATGATATCTATAGCTATCATACTGATCATTTATGTTCATATTATGAGAGACCCTATTTTATCTCATCAATCCATTTTTGGATGTTTTAAGTGACGCCATTAGGCTGCCGAATTCTTATAAGAGAAATCCTATTTTTGTCTTCCTTTCATGTTCTTCGTTTCAAATGGTATATCATTAAAATTTCATTACCATGTTCTTAAATACTTTATATTTTGTTCCCCTAATGTTTTATGTATCATTTTTGAGTGGGTGACCCATGTCCCCTCTCTTTCCAACTTTTTATACAACCATGTATCATAGATGTTATAATGCACAGTTTTCGTCTCAAAATGCCTCCCTCTTTATCTCAAAATTATTTTATGTTATTAAGTGAATACTAAAAGCTCTTATTTCTACAGGGGTATTCACATATATATCAAAATGTTTTATTTTAAATTCTGGGATTTACATACATGAAACCCGCTTTCCCTTTTCTATGGGTTTAAAGTGACATAAAGATCATCTCTTTAAAGAAGTTTTCAAAACGTTATGATTATGAAATGAAATCCATTTATTTTATGCTATATGGGTTGTTTATGAAATTATTGATGATGATATATGTGGCTCACATGATAATAAAGACATTTCAAGGGTGCGCCCAGAGAGCGCTCCAATGCATTGGGTAAAGACATAATCTCTAGAGATGACTTTTTAGACTGATACCTTGGTGAATAACCTTGGTAATTTTTAATGACACCTTGGGAATGGACCTTGGTAAAATGAAATGATTGTCAATATTAAATGTTGCAGCCACATCTTCAAGTTATGAAAAATTTTATTTTTATTATGATATGCCTCATGATTTCTTTCTCATGCCTTAATGTTCTTTTCATGACCTTATTGAAGTATCTCAAGTTAACATGTAAAATGTTTCTCTTGTTTCCCTTACTAGTCCTTCTTCTCACCCTTTCTTTTGATGTATGTTCCCAGGTTATGAGATGCAGTAATGAACCTAGGATAAACATGAGGAGAATCCTTTCAAGTGTTTCATAATAATCTTTTATGTTTTCATGTTTTATGTTCCTGGTTTCCAAGACATTAAACCTTAAAGATCCTCAGTTTTGTAAAATGTAATGAAAGTTTATGTGATAAAAAGGTTGGATGCTATAGTTGGTATTAAAGGATGGTTTAGTTATTTGTGGATATTAGGATATGAAAAATCTAGGAAGAACCCTATATAAAAGTTTAAATATAGGAAATCTTCCTGCTATTTTGGTGAGTATTGAGTAAAGGGTTTCCAAGAAAATACATCCCTGTCTGGATACGAGCAGGTAGAGATGGCTCTAGCACAGATGTACATAGGGGTAAAACCCTAAAACACCGCTTTGAGCTAGACTCGAACGAGAACTGGTACACGACAACGGGCCTTGCTGCACTCTTGGTTACGACACTCCCAGGGGATATGCTTTGGTAAATTCATAAGCTTAGTATGAACCATTGTTAAAGGAACAAAGATAAAATAAAATAAAGATTCACATAATAATATATGATCATGGTGATGGAGCGGCCGAGAGAGGGAGATGAACGAGGGCACCGAACGCGGAATGAGGGTGATGAATGTAGACAAGATTCGTGAAGCTTCACAAATGTGGTCGCAGGGACTGATCATATTCGACCTCTCGATTTGGATGAATCTCCGCCTCCTGCTGATTCTTTTCACCCGAAGCAGTTCCGGCATAGGGGTCACGCGGCCATTTCTTTCTCGCTGGCAGACGTTCAGTTTCTTGCTTCTGATTTTCGATTTGTTCTTGTTGGTAAATTTTTTAAACGTCGTCCCTCTCTTATCTTCCTACGGAAATCATTTGAATCCATTGGATTTGTTGATTTTGAAATCGGCCTACTCAACTCAATGCATATCGCGATTCGACTTTCCTCTGCAAACGATTACTACCAGCTTTGGTCTAGGGGTTCTTGGAGTTTTGGGGGCTGCACGATGAATGTCCTAAAGTGGTCCCCATTGTTTGATTACTTTTCTGAATCACCGATTGCACCTGTTTGGTTAGGGATTCCAGGTCTACCGATGCATCTCTTCAAGAAAATTGCTCTTTTCCCTATTGTAAAGCTGATCGGTAATCCCATTAAGCTAGATTCTATGACTCAGAAGCACTCAAGGCCTTCGGTTGCGTGTGTGTGTGTTGAGGTTAATCTTTCGCAGCAACTACCTTCTATTATTTGGATCCAGAATGGGGATACAATTTTTTTTAGGAAGTGGTTTATGAATCTTTACCGAGCTACTGCTCTAATTGTTTGCATATTGGACACTCCCTTGGAGATTGTGGTTCTGGGAAAGACCCCATGAACAGTCAGAAGCTTGAGAAACCATTGCTGAATGAAGGGAAATCAGTCTGGATTGAGAAGGATTAAAGGCTTCATGTTGAACAGAATGAACGTTCTAATTATAAGGACCCACTGGTGTCCTCATCTATTCTGGTTTCCTGCTTAGAAAAACCTACTTGCGATAAGGATTCTGTTCTTTCTGATTTTGTGGATGCGGTCAATAATGCTAAGCTTTGCACTAACAACCCGGGGGTTGTTCCAACCTCTAATGAGCCAGCACAAGAGTCTCACTCTGTTTTTGGTGATTCCAATAATGATGTTAGTGAGCATGCAGATAAAATTGAGGAGGAATACCTACGCTCGAGTGCCAAAAAAGGTAAGAAATCTTTTGTTGATCCTGATGGTTTTATCGCTCCACACCCTAAGAAGACTCGAAAGAGAATTGATTATTCTAAGTTAGAACGGACCATTGTCACTAGATCTTCTGGGCCTCGTGTGGAGGAAAATAACATCCCTACACAGCCGGTTGTCAGCAAGAGTACTTATACATTAGAATCCTTTAATGAAGGGGACTCCTCCACAGATGAAGAGTACTCCTACTCTTGGATTGAGGATCGGGCTGATAGAATTAAGCTTAGAAATTGCACTCGAGTTATTAAGGAAGGATACACGGAGGATTTCTACACTTGGATTGAGGAGCAAGCAAGGTTGTCTTATAGAATATATTGTAATAAAGAAATATCTGTTGGCGACTATCTCATTATCAGGGAGCGTATGTTTGATAGGGTGGAATTTGAGCTTGATCATAACCCTAATTTTGATTATCTCTAGCTTCGGTGGGAATAACGCTTTTTCATTGATGGTCTCCTTATTGGTCTAGCACATTATATTTCTAGATTTTGGGGCTTGTCCAATGTCATTGCAGGAATGATTTGGAGGAACATCTCAGAAGATGATGGGGCTGTTGAATGTTTGGAATTTTGGGAGGTTGTTGCAGATGCACTAGCAGTACAGGCCTAGTGTAGAGCAGCAAACTAAGTATCATCAGCTACAATAGCAGTTCTTTACACAGAAAAATCAGGTTTGATTTCCTCTAGTGAAGCAGCGACTGCAACATAAGTGGTGGAAGGATGACTATTGCATGTCTCTCTTTTGATGACCTTGATGAAGGAAGTGAATCCTTGGAACTATAAATGTTTGGATGATGCTGAACAAAACCAAAATGGATGGCAGTTGCAAATTCTTGTCTAACTATCATTTTGTAATATTTTGATTCCCAGTTGGTGCAAAAACACCGCACCTCATGTATTCACCTTGTTATTGCCTTTTCTTTTAATAAATTTCTGGGGTATGGGTTGGGCAACCAACTCATGCTCGAATCTTTATGGTATATGATCATGGATAACCTAGATGGGAACCTTGGGGATCACAAGTTAGGGTATACTTTTCTTCTACAAGTTATCCTTATATGCTTTCAGTTCCTTTTCATGATTATTGGATAATTACTTAAGCCCCTAATTATGCTTTCTCTTCTTAGTTAATGGTGGGAAATGGAAGAACATGTCCCAACAACCAATGTGATAGGAAATGCGATGATTGTCGTATTAATATGACATGGATGATTAGGGGATTAAAATATGATTATTATTTTCGAAGACGTTCACTATTTTGGGGACCCTATATGATTGAGGTAAATAGATTACTACGGTATTTTCATTAAGGAGTAAGGTTGACTTATATTTTGAAGAATCGATGAATTTAAGGTTGACTTATAGTAATTAAGGTTACTTATGGGAATGATTAACCTATCTTGGTTAAAATATGTTTAGGTTAGATTCTTTTTTTATAAGATGTTAGGAGTGGTTGATGTTGTTTGGAGATGAACAATGAAGTTTATTTTGGAAGACTATGTTATCAAATCCTTCTTGTATTTGGGTTTCAATCTTAGTTTGGTTTATTTTGAGGAATTTTAAGGACCGTTATTTATGGAATGGACTATGATGAACTTTGGGTAGTACCATGGAACTTTGAAGATTTAAAAGTAGTTTCTATTCCTATGGGATTATTTCTTTTTGAAGAGTTGTTTTACCATACCCTTTTTGTTTTTGGGATAATGTTTAAAGATAGAAGAAATAGATAGTTAATCTTTTGTGGATTATGTGAATCTCTAGAAGATGATTCTTGTGTTTTGATGAGACCAAGTAGTTTTGAATGCTCATAGTTTGGAGAAAAGATTCGTTTTTGGTAGAAACTTATTAAAAGATGAAACTCTACATGAAGATAGGTATATTTTCTTATGTTTTTGTTTATTGTTGTAAATGAATTCCTCAAAATTATGAAAAGGAACTTAAAACAAAAATTTTTTTAGTTTACATTTTCTACTGGGTAATCAAAGACCGTTTACACACATCATAAGTTTGGGATTTTCTTATGGTTAACTTTCTCCTAATCATGTTTTCTATCACTCTCCCTCAGAACTTGACCCTTTGTTTTCTCCTCCATGTCCATGTTTCCGTACATGGAATCCTAGTGTGGGCTAACTCGGGTGACCTTTGTACTTACCTTTTTTTCTTTTAAAGTAATGGTTTTACTGACTCCTTTTCCGATGTGGGACTTTCAATGAAATTTCAAAACCTAATTTGAAAAATTGCGAGGACGCAATTTCTTAAGGGGGAAGATTGTAACGACCTGAAATTTTGAATAAATCTTGTTTCCTAATTTTTTGTGTTATTTTATTTTGTTTTTTATACTCAACAAAAATGTTTCATTTGATAACATGAGTATAATTAAAATGAGACCATTTGGTTTTGACTGTTATATGACCATTGGTCAATATGACCCCTGGAAACTAAACGTTTTGATTACTGTGTCTAAATACAAGTAATCTTGGTTAATTATTATAGAAAGAAGATTCAATGGCCTCACACAATAGTCTTGGACCGATCGAAGCCCATCTAACAGAACTTGGGAAGGAGGTAGCACCACTGGGATTTGCTCTGGACCAAACCCAATCCGAACTTCATCATGTGAAGCTAGAACGGAATCGCCTTTGTGAGAAGTTCAAACTGATAGAAATTACTACTCGTGTGATGTTAGCCGAGCCTCCCTCATATTCTCTCACCTTAGCACACCTTACACTTAGGTCCTATGATGGTGTGATAAGGGGCTATGTAAGGAGACCATAACTGCCTTGTTTAATCCTTTGTTTTAAATAAAAATTGGGATTTCTTCTTATGATGAAGTTTATGAATTTTCAAATGACAGGATAAATATAGTATGCATATTTTTGATGAATTTTAGTAAAAGGATATTTTAAAAATGTTTATGTAAACCATAAATAATTAAAAATGTGTAATGATATTCAAAAAATGGTCTTCTAAAATTATGCTCAGTACGAAATTTAGAGTCTAATAAGATCAACTTAATTTTTCATGAATAGTAAATTATGAATAGTGATTTTATGATTAGGATTAGTAATGTGTCCAAATGGATTAGTAATCTCACTTAAAGAAAGTATTAATATAATCTAGGCACCTTGATTAAGTAATGTGATTCAATAAAATGGTTAAATAACGATTTCATAAATTATTATTCAAGTATTAGATTTTTTGAGTGAATAGTGTTTTTTAATTAAAAATTAAATTAAAAATATTTAATTTTTTTTATAAAATGGATTTCATTTTTGAACTCAGAGCACCGATATTATGTTATGGCAATTTTTGCGGTTTTTTCTGAAAAAATGAATTTTCGGTGAATAGTATATTTATTTAAAAAATAAATTAAAAATATTTAGAAAATTATTTTTATAAAATGGAGTTCATTTTTGAAATCAGAGCATTGATATTTGGTTACGGTGAAATTTTGGGATTATTCTGAGAAAGTTGAATTTTCGATGAATAGTGAAAATACAGTTTTTAAGTTACGGGTGTTTAATGACATCATTAAATGATGTATTAAGTATGTAATCAATATGGTCGACTTATGAATATGAAGATAAGGTATGAGGTGTCCCAAGTGGCCAATACCATGGGCAAATACCATGGGCAAACCCATGGATTTGCCAAAACTACTAATGAGGTGTCCCTTGGCCATTAATGCCCTGTCCCCTCACTTTCTCTATAAATACCAAGCCATCCTCTCACCCATTAGACTCCCCACTCTCCCCCAACGAATTTCTGGTCTCATTACCTCCCAAGGAGTCCTCCCAAGGTGCCCCTAAGCCCTCAAGGTCCCAAACTTTGAGTTTTAAGAGTTACGTTTTAAGGTAAGGGATCCGACCTCTCTCTTTCTTTTCAAGAAATCTCTTTTATGTCATTTCTTTTATGGTCCATGTTATTATGTTAAAGGATGTTCTTTTATACTACTCGTAATTCCCTTTTCATGTTAATATAATGATATATCCCCTCTTCCTCTCATTATTTCGTTTTATGAAGTTTTAAGTGGCGCCGTTTGGCTGCTGAAAGTTTTTGTAACGGATTCTTTCTCCCTTCTCATTTTTCAAGATCAATTTTCCATGTAAAGTATTTCAAGTTCCTTTTTATTATGTTGGGGTATGATATCTACATTTATCATACTGATATTTTATGATCATATGATGAGAGACCCCATTTGATCTCTTCAATTCAGTATTTTGAAGTTTTATGTAGCGCCGTTAGGCTGCCGAATTTTTAAGTGGTTCTTCACTCTTCTCGTTTTGAAGTTCTACTTTCATGTCAATTATTTAAAGTTCCTTTTTGTTATGTTGGGGTATGATATCTATATCTATCATACTGATCTTTTATGACCATATGATGAGAGACCCCATTTGATCTCTTCAATTCAGTATTTTGAAGTTTTAAGTGGCGCTGTTAGGCTGTCGAATTTTTAAGTGGTTCTTCACCCTTCTCGTTTTGAAGTTCTACTTTCATGTCAATTATTTCAAGTTCCTTTTTGTTATGTTGGGGTATGATATATATATCTATCATACTTATCTTTTATGACCATATGATGAGAGACCCCATTTGATCTCTTCAATTCAGTATTTTGAAGTTTTAAGTGGCGCCGTTAGGCTGCCGAATTTTTAAGGGATTATTTCACCCTTATCATTTTCAAGTTCTATTTTCTTGTCAAATCTTTAAAGTTAATTTATGTTGGGGGTATAATCTATAAATATATAATACTGATATTTTATTTTCATATGATGAGAGACCCTATTTGATCTCTCCAATTCAGTATTTTGACATTTTAAGTGACGCCGTTAGGCTGCTGAATGTTTAAGGGATTCTTTCACCCTTCTCATTTTCAAGTTCTATTTTCTTGTAAAGTCTTTCAAGTTAAATTATATTTGGGTATGATATCTATATCTATCATACTGATATTGTATTATCATGTGATGAGAGACCCTATTTGATCTCGTCAATTATTTTTTTTTGAAGTTTAAGTGACGTCGTTAGGCTGTCGAATTTCTAAGGGGTTCTTTCACCCTTCTCATTTTCAAGATCTATTTTCATGTAAAGTCTTTCAAGTTCCTTTTTATTATCTTGGGATATGATCTCTATATCTATCATACTGATCATTTATGTTCATATGATTAGAGACACTATTTGATCTCATCAATCCATTTTTGGATGTTTTAAGTGACGCCGTTAGACTGCTGAATTCTCATAAGAGAAATCTTATTTTTGTCTTCCTTTAATGTTCTTCATTTCAAATGGTATATCATTAAAATTTCATTAACATGTTCTTAAATACTTTATATTTTGTTCCCCTACTGTTTTATGTATCATTTTTGAGTGGGTGACCCATGTCCCCTCTCTTTCCAACTTTTTCTACAACCATGTATCATAGACGTTTTGCTGCATAGTTTTCGTCTCAAAATGCCTCCCTCTTTATCTCAAAATTATTTTATGTTATTAAGTGAATAATCAAAGATCTTATTTCTACAGGGGTATTCACATATATATCAAAATTTTCCATTTTAAATTCTGGTATTTACATACATGAAACCCGCTTTCCCTATTATGTGGGTTTAAAGTGACATAAAGATCATGTTTTTAAAGCAGTTTTCAAAAAGTTATGATTATGAAATGAAACCCATTTATTTTATGCTATATGGGTTGTTTATGAAATGATTGATGATTATATATGTTGATCACATGATAATAAAGACATGTCAAGGGTGCGCCCAGATAGCGCTCCGATGCATTCGGTAAAGACTTAATCTCTAGAGATGACTTTTTAGACTGATACCTTGGTGAATAACCTTGGTAATTTTTAATGACACCTTGGGGATGGACCTTGGTGAAACGAAATGATTTTCAATATTAAATGTTGCCTCTACATATTCAAGTTATGAAAAATGTTAATTTTATTATAATATGACTCATGATTTCTTTCTCATGCCTTAATGTTCTTTTCATGACCATATTGAAGTATCTCAAGTTCACATGTAAAATGTTTCTCTTGTTTCCCTTACTAGGCCTTATGCTCACCCTTTCTTTTGATGTATGTCCCCAGGTTATGAGATGCAGTAATGAACCTAGGATGAACATGAGGAGAAGCCTTTCAAGTGTTTAAGAAGAATCTTTTATGTTTTCCTGTTTTAAGTTCCTAGTTTCCAAGACATTAAACCTTAAAGATCCTCTGTTTTTTAAAATGTAATGAAAGTTTATGTGATAAAAAGGCGGGATGCTATATATTTTGTCTGTTATTATTGGGAATCTATTATCATTTTTAATTTTTTTTCTACATAATTTTTTGAAATATATATTTTGAACTTAATTTTATTTGATTAAATGACAGGAATTCCAAGGAGGAAGCGGTACACTATTTCATTTAGTTCTACGACAGATGAGCAGATACGCCCCAGGTGGTAGTGCATCGACTGGTGGTATGCAGGTAAATCACAAAAAATCAAATTTATTTAGTTTTCTAACTTTCATTGGTTTTAAGTTTTAATATAAATATGCAACCGTATTTAATTTTCAATATAATGTTCTTACATGTGACAGAGGAAAGTGGAGATGAAGGTGGAGAGGGTGATGATGCATCATCGGACCCTGAATAGTTGTATTATTGATATGTTGGACAAATATGGGAATACTTGGTTTGTAGATGTAACATTTGTGGCATATTGTTGCCAACACACATTTTCATGTCCTAAAATTTCCTTGATTTCTCATGTTTATTTTTATGCATTTTATTGATTTCTGATGTTTTTTTATGTCTTAATTTCTCGAGTGTGGTATACATCATTTAATTTAGGCCTGTGTTTGAATTGGTAGTTGCCACCACACATTTTCATGTCCTAACTTTCCCCCATACTATCACACATCAATCACTTCTACATCCTCCCTCAATAGTAGAAGTAATAATAGGCTCATTAAACACTAAATACTGTGTTATTCAAGAGGTTTACTGGATGCAATGAATCATCTATGCCTCAATGTGCATTGTGTGCATCAACTAAGAGGGTTACCAACTATATGAATGGAGGACCCATGTCCTATCACTATGATAGGGTTACATAATCCAAAAAATAAATAGAGGACTCATTCCTTGGATCCATTATGCTACTAGGAGGGTTATCGACCCGATGGATTCTCCAAATGTCCACCCACACCTATCATAATCCCTACAAATCTATAAAGCACCATATACTTGTATGTTATCAATATAAACCCCAGAATATGAATTTATGTGTAACATCATGTTCTATATAGAAAAATTATTAGAATGGACTACTCATATGTCCCAAACAAACACTCTAGTGAGAAGATATATAAATTACTAGAATATATCTAGCACACAGGACCCAATGGATTTTTTTGCAAAAAAGGTACCTCCGTTAGTTATTCACCCATACGTCTATCATATATGATTGATTCCAGTTGTACTAAGTTTCCACCCCAAATATGTCATGATAATAGATTAGAAACAAAATAAGAATCAAAGGGTCTCATCCATCCCAACAAGTGATTCACACGTGTCCTAAGTAATGAAAAATGTGTCATGACCAATTAGAGATTCTAATGAATCTTGTTAAATATCATGAATCAAGACTGAATATAAGTATAAATAAAACCATGGTCAACCGAACACCCATTCCCATCATTATCATATTAGCTCCGTCAGGCATCCACATTGGTTCAGGTTCTATAGTGACACCTGTAACCATCTATAAAGAAACACATGCACCTATTCAAGGTTGGTCTATCTACTGGGAACCAACATGGGTCCTCTAGGTCTATATGTATGTAGAGGAATCTCTCTTGAGATCCTTTTTCATGGACCACTATCTCAATCTAGTACTTTTCATTCGATAAAATCACAATTTCTAGTAGTGTCAATATATAAAATAACATCTTGGCCTCAATGTGGAAACCAAATAATGGGTTTTACAGGAAAAGGGTTTGGTCAATACAAACAATTACTATGATTGCATAACTTGATGGTATACCCAAGACACATTCCAAACTAGATTGGCCATGGTTTCTAAGTCAAACATTACTTAATTGTTTGAGGTGTCTCAAGGGTCTTAGATAGTCCACATTGGATGGTCATCTTATGTCACAAAACACCTCCATAAAAAGGTATACGAGGCTCATACTCTAGGGAAAAGACATCTCAAAAGGCCCCCCCCCCCCAATGAAGGGGTCAGGAAGTCAGTTGAGATCTCTAATTTCAATGCCTCATCCTTTAGAGATCGAGGAATTAGGCCAGTAAAAAATATTTTATTTGTTCCCTAGCACATAGTTTAGTTTTCTCATGGTCTTCAATCACCCCTCTACCTACTCCAAAATCTAGAACATAGTAAATATAAATAGTCATAAACATCACAAGAGACACTGCCTACTACCCACTCAAAAGCTGGGTCAAGGTCAAGTTCTTTGATTCCCAATTTAAATTTCATTTAATTGCATATTTATATCATAATTATATTTGAATGGTTGAACCAAATGGGTCATAAATTCTTACCCATATGGTCCCATTCACCTCATGGACTAAAATATGGAATCCACTTAATCCATACCATAACACGTTCTATTTCATGCGACCAATGGTCCATGACTCATTATTCCATGTGAATACCTGAAATCCATAATAGAAAGGAACATTAATCTATAACTGAATCACCAAACAGTGGAATCAAATCAATTGTAATAGGAAAAATCTAGGGGAACATGTTTCATTACAAGAAATTTTTATTTGTCTGGTTTGTGGGATTGATAATCCTAGGTACCACCTATTACCTTATTTAATTACCTTACAAATACCTAAATATTTATCTCACAATATTAATAAAATAATAAAATGAATTCTAGGATGCCATGTTATAACATCCAAGCTTGGATTCCACTATGTGGTGCCCCGATCTTCTGGGTCACATGGCCTTAGACACACCTCCCCATATCCCAGAGACTACCGACTAGAATTGAGGACCTATGGTGACTTTGTGCAGAGAATATTACATCATGTTAGAGTGTACAATAGTATTAATAAACAATGTCATCAATCGTGGAAGCATTTTATCATCCAAATAGAGGTAAAACAAAAAAGATAGTAATAAATAAACAGTATCAAAGGAAATATCATAAAACAATGATATGTCATTTCATGCCTCTATAATGTAAGATAATAGGTATACAAAATTCTACTACAGTACATGTTTGAAAATACCCAAAATACCAAAATGTACTATCCCACCTAGAATCAAGACCCTGCATGATCACGTTCTCTCTTGCTCCTACAAAATAAAAATGTCATGAATTGTATTGTTGAAACTTTACAATGTCCCTACGTGCATCCAAGAAGTATATAAAGGTACCCAATGAACCAAAAATGGTGTGACATAACACTTAGTTGGACCTAAAAATGGAATCTATAAAAATTCCAATTTGTGTGATATAAACAAAATTTGTGTTCAATATATCACACATATTAATGTACTGAATGAAACTTTCACAAGGAATAAGTGATACTATCCATTCAGACAAGGATCCCTATAATAAATAGTCACGATACTATGTATAAGTAAATCTATAAATAGAAATAAACTAGAATAACACTATCATGTCTACCCACTATAGGAAAATAACAAAGCGAGGCTATCTGTATTGTACAAGAAAACATCTGTCACAGCCACACCATATAATCTAGTGTAAAAAACTACCATATCCACACAATGTTATCTGGTGAATAATACCCATCACAGCCACACCAGATAATCACGTGTGTATCACATTGAAAATGGTCATTTTGTGTAATCATAATTGTTAGACCATAAAGGTTTGGATCTAAGGTCTATAAGTCCAAGGAATCCACGTCGAGTCATAGGAGCATCTCGATGGAAACTTAGTAACATGGGTGGGGTCCAAGGAGCATGTTAATGAGCCATGTCCAGTTCAAGCCCAAGAAATCCATATACAATGGGTATCAAGGCCCAAATCATCCTATATAATCAAGACCAAAGGAGAAAACAAAATCAAGGCATCGACTACCACAAAAATGTTCCATGGGAGTAAAGTCCATGGCTTATACAATATCATGATCCAAGGTATTCCAACCATGGAACTTGACCTTGACCTAGGTTTTGGTGTGTGATTGTTATGTTGTTATTTTTGATATTGAGGAAGTGATTATGGGAATGTGATGTAGTGAAGGAGGAGGGCTAGTGATGATGATACATGATGTGGGTTATGCATGGTAGGAGGGCTATAATGTATCTAAGTTCTTTTATATTTTTGGTTTGATTTGTTTTTCAGGGAAGTGGTGTAGCAGAAGCAGAATTTTTTTTTCTGGATAGCTTTTAACGGTGGTTTAAACCGCCGCGACATTTATAGGGGCGGCAGTTTAAACCGCTGCTAAACTGTGAAAACCGCCGCTAAACGTAAATTTTTTCTTACATTTAGCAACTGTTTTAACCACCGCGACATAGCCGATTCGTTGCTACCTCGTTCCATGGAGGTTCTAGTGACTTCGGCGACAGTTTTATAGCCACTGATTTTGAGTTTATTCATAGCGGTTATAACTGCCATGAATAAATTGATATCCCGGGATCGTAAAAACCACCGCTAAATTCAGGAAAACTGCCGCTAAATGAGGAATCTAAGATGCTTCCCTAAAACCACCGCCAAATGAAAAAAACCACCGCAAATAGATTTCCCACACCTTATTAGGCGGCGGTTTCTATTAAGCGCTGCCAAACCATGTCGCGACGGTTTAAACCACCGCGAAATGCCAAAAAAACCACCGCTAAATGGCAGTTCTGTTATAGTTCTCATTCATCATTACTTTATATTTTAGACACCTTAAACTTCTAAACAATCATTATTATCTTTTTCATCATGATTTTCTTTACCATCATAATATTAATTTTTAATCACAAAAATCTCAATGTATTTTTTTCCCACACAAAAGTTCGCTCAATAACTCTTCCCTAAAACATATATAAAAAATATTTCACTCAAATTTTAATATCCATAGAATAATTGGAATATATATCAAAATTTTTACTAACATTTTCATTTATATTTCCATTTTCAACATTCAATTTAATAACCTATGTTTATTCAAATAGAATAAACTAAATCATAGTTGATAATAAATAAATTTTAAAAAATTTATTATTTGGACATCCATGTTTGGCCACTTCATCTTCAACTTGTGTAGTATAACGTTCATCGTCAACAGTAGTAATGATTTCTTCCTCAGATCTTATAAAACCATCCTCAAAAAAATCACGAGTCACTTTATCAACTACTTAATTATATTTATCCATGTTATAGAAAAATATGAAGAGATAAAGCATATAAATAAACTTAATCATTCCCAAAATAACAACTCTTATATTTTTGTGATGACCAAACAAAATATCTTCCACATCCTAAATTTCCATATCTATCTTCATGAAAAATAATGTCTTCAATCTTCCGTGAGGATATATGTTTAAATGTTACCAAACCATTCTGTATTAGTGAATATATATTAGTATATATATTTTAATTCTAATATCTAATTGAAAAATAAGTATATCAGATAAATATCTTGAATAATAAATTTGTTAAAATATCAACTATATTAGTTGATCCTGAATGAATGTTACAATAACTATCTCCTCTAGTTATGAAATTTTTATCTATATTTTTTAATAATATAGTTATTCAAAAATAAATTATAATTTTCAGTTTATTGGAATAATATAAAAATCACTGAATTATTATTTACTAATAAATAAATTTATTAAATGGGGAAAGTGAAACTATTCATCAAAATCCATAGTGGTAAAATTAAAACAATTCCTATACAATTTTTTCTTTCTAATTTCTCCAATACCTCATACACAAGAATAAAATAATAATATAAATATATATTACATCCCATTTTAAAATAAATAATATATTCATTTAATAAAAAATAGTATCCCATTCTTGAAATCATAAAACATTCATTAATAAAAAATTAATATATTAATTTTGGGTTAAATTATTTACGCCACCATGTATAAACCTCATTTCTAAACCACTAGTATTAAATTTCATTCAATCCCATGAGATGAACTAGTATTTTTTTATATCATTACCTTATTTATTTTTAATATTTTATTCATTTCATGGTTGTTGTTTTTTTCATTTTTTGGGTTGATCTCCTAGTGAATGTTCTGAGGTTTGATATTTTCAGTATAAATTTTGATTTCTAAATAGTTATCATGCATAGTTCCGATGGAATCCATGTGACCTCTTAATCATAGGACATTTTCCTATTCGTTTTTCTCTTCCATGAGATTCCTTGAATGGTTAACACATTGATGGGAATTTTTTTTTGTCAACAGAGTATCTCTGTGACCATCACGAGGTGTGGAAGACATGGAGAACAACTTACGTAGAATTAAAGGAAACTATGTGATAGGTGTACGAGAGTGTCTATATTCTTGAAAAATGGGTTTTATGGATAGAACATAGTTTCTAGACTACGTGGATAAACTATATGAGTGTGATTTTCTATCTCTATAAGGAATCCTAGTTGGTATATGATCGCCAAAACCATGCAGTATAGTTATGCATAGTTATTTTTCCATTATTGTAGGGTGAAAATGTTCTACTGTTCGGTAAACCCTGTATCCAAAAACTATGATATTTTATGATTCTTTAAACATTTAATTTCATATTTTACACTCCTAAAACTCAAACCTCAATCAATCCTTTCCCACAACCGATTCAGATATAGCATGTGATGGGGCTCCCAAACCCCTCTTTCTTTTCTCCTTCTCAATGTTTTCAGGAATCTCTGTAACATCTATATGAGAGATATTCTCTCTCAATATTTCAATGGAAATCATTATGGTGATCTCAATACAATCTTTTTATATGAAGAGACTCAATATTCTACATATGTGGTAGGAAACAAAGATCTATTCACCCTCTTTTCCCATGAAATAGGAATGGGAAGTTTATAGTGATATTTGAAAGGAGTGTTAGTTGTGGTGGATTCAAGTTTGTCTCGCTCGTTGAGATTGGGCCAAAGAATAAATTTGGATGAATTGCGATTGGGGAGGGTTAGCTTGATCTCCTTACGAAGTTAGAGAGAATGAGGTTGACTGAGGTGAAATGGGAGAAGAACCCATGAGTGGGGAAATGGGGGTCCATGTTCGATGAAAATAAGAATAATAATTATAAGAAGATATGTGGAGGTGGAAATTGTGCAACATTGAGGTGAAAGAAACATCAACCTGATGATGTGGTTGGTAGGATCTGTAGAAAGTGAGGAATGAATTTAATCCCTATAGTGGTGTGGCTGGGTTTCTGACGATGGTTACTTCGTGTTGGAGCTGAACCACATATGGTTTGGGGAATCGATGGGGCATGGCAGGTGACTTGGGTTGTAGGTTGTGGTTTAAGATATTGTTTAATGGTGGGAATAGGCTCGGTTGTTGAGGTGATGATGTCAGGGAATCCCCGATGGTGACCGTGTTGTTGAGGAGTTGGTGGGATTGATAGCTAACGTGACTAGCGGTAGTGATTAATAGGTGATTGGGTTGTAGTATTGAGATCTCATTCATTGGTGACCAATTTACAGCATGATTTAGGTTGATGTCATGGGGTGAGGGTCAAGGGAAATGTTGTATGCTTCTTGTGAAGACACTAAGGTCGGTGTATTAGTTGTGGTGAAGTTGGTGCCAGATCAATGGGGTTGAATTTGGCTTCCAACAGGCTAGATGGATGGTGACTATTGGGATTTATGTTTGGTGACAGGTTGGAGACTATTTGGAGGGGGTTTTGGGCCTTGGCTCTGGACAACTGTAAATGGTATGGGACACCGTCTGGTGCAAGGTTCTTGGTTATCATGGGATGTTAGTGGAATGGGATACCAATGGTGATCTCAAGCTGATGATGTGAAGACTGATACCTCATGAGATGAGCATCAGGGGTAAGCACGACTGTAAGAGTGATTACAGTGAATAACATGGTGGAATCCTTGAGTGATCATTGTTGATAGTCTATAGATATTGGTATTTCATTCAAGGTAGCATCCTTAGGTGAATCTTTGTTGGTTGTCCTCATCAATGCGGTAGGGTAAGCAAGATCTTCATGGTTGGCAGCTATTGTATGACACCATGATGAAACAATAAATGTGGGTTTTTCTGGGCCTTTAGGACTTTTGATTTTATATTTTTTGGTTTTATCAAATGTGGACCTCTAGACAAGCTTTGAAATTATTTTTGACTTTAATTTCACAAAACATTTTACGGGGTCATATATTTGGATGACCAAATCAATTATCACAACTATTCTACTATAATATGTACTTCCCATTAAACAATATTAATTTGTCAATATCTTGAGTTTCACACAAAGGTGAGTTTAAATGGATCGCGAGATACTATAAATATACCATTATAAACTAGCTTATATATTGGTGGTAATAAATATGAATATATAATTTATAAAAAAATATAATGCTGCAACTAAATATGAATTTATTGGTAAGTTATTTGAAAATAATCACATAAAGTTTTGTAAAATTACATTATTCTTCAAAAATACATTTTCTTCTAAAATGTGTTTATTTTATTTTTATGACTGGATATTATTTTTTATAAGTTCTAAAAAAATATTTTGAAAAAACAAGTTTTATTTTTTAGTTCTTAATGAAAAAGTAATCATAAAATTGTATTTTAATAATTTTTATAAAACATTTATTTTTTAAGGAATAATGAAAATATAGCTTTTTATTGAAAAGTATATTTTATTTTAAAGTCTTCACAATATAAAATATTTATTTGGATTAATTTTATATTTTAATTATTCAGTTATAATTGAAATATATCCAATTATGGATTTTAGAAATAATTTTATACATAAATTTATTATAAAAATATTTTATGTTTTAAATAATGCTTTTTTTGAGAAAAGTATTTTTCATTGTGGTTCACAGGTTTTTTTAAATTAAATTCTAAAACTTATCTAAGTTTAATTATAAATGTTGGTTAGAAAATTTATATTCATAAGTTTCAAATTTATTTAATAGGTCCCTTTTTTCCAATATGAATAGTAACCTTGTTAAACATTATTACCATGGTAAAGGGAAAATTGGGTAATTTAGGTTAACAATAAAAAGATAAAGACTATAAAAAGTCAAAAAAACATTCCCAAATTTTATTGGATGAAACCAATTATACCCTAAACACATAAGTATCTAAATTATGTAGTTTAAAGGCCACTTTTCCAAAAATATTATGTACATAATATTTAAATCAACGAATGTTAAAAAATGTCACCTAATTTGTCTTAAATATCCCTTATCTATCACATTGATAAAAATATGTTAGCAACGAGTATAAATTTAAATTTAACTAAATAAGAATATCATCATTATAAAAATTTAGTATTTACATTTTGGGATACTTAAATGAGATTAGGAAATTCATAATATTTTATATAATAAAAATTCAAAGATATGACATTCATATTACAAATAATATATCATTATTAATATAGGTTTTCTATATTGGTATATTCAACTCTAAATATTATTCAAGAATCTATATTATCTATCTTCCTTATGGTACTTTATTTTTACTCTTGAGTAAAGAAATATGTATATTAAATAATCACACAAAGATAGTGTAGTAATAATTTTGTTAATAGAAATTTGAAATAAATATTATTAAAAATAGTAAAGAAAATATAATTTCATCTTGTAATATAATACATGTCCTTTTGGTGGAATTTTTATTATGATCAAATTTATTATAAATTTATATGTTTTGAAATTCAAAAAGATCACATCACATCAATTATAAAAGGGAACATAATCCCTCACTTCTTCATATCATATTGAGTATCAAAGATTTATTATCCACCACATATTTCTCTTATAAACTTCCCTAGACACATTCTACAGGTTTTAGTATTCTCAAAAGACAAAACCTAGTGTCCCTATGTGGATATTTAATGAAATTTGTCCAAGGAAGTGGTAATCATCTTTAACTACGCATTCAATATTATTTCTTCTTCAAAATCCTATTCATATATTGTTTCCATTATAAATTAATAATTATAGTTTAAAATATATTTTGATATGCTATTATTATTATTATTATTAAGGAAAAACCATATTCCTCATTTTATACGACCTCCAATAAAAGCACCACACATGTGTATGTACGGCTTACCATCTCAACATCCTGGTGTTATATTTTTTCATCACCACTTTACTTAGTGTAGGATCGAAATAACGATGTAGATGCTCAATATACAAGAGGGGGTGGGTGTGAATTGTATACTTTCAAAATTTCGTTAAACAAGGAAAGATCTAAGTTTAACAAAGTTAAACTAAAAAAATTCACAACACATATAACACCAATTGTAGGATTTCTATAGGGTATGAAGTTACAAACTTCTAGTTCTATACACTTGCTTAAATCTAGAAAGTGATTCCGAAAAACTGGTTCCGGAAATATGGATCTGGAAATTGAAACTTAACCAAAGATTACAATATGAGATCCTACCTTAAAGCGTATAGAATCTAAATTAATCAGAGTACAAGTGTATGGAAATATAATAAGGTTATACTTTCCTTACAATACAAAATTTAGTGAAAAAACTTGTAACAAAAACAAGTATCAAGATATAAATCTTTTAACCCAAAGAGAAGGGTATCCAACAACTTTGGATAAAGGTCCCTTGATTTATACTTTCAAGCAAGTCTATCTTACCCACACCTGGGTAAGACCTTGATAAGAAGATTGGAGTATCTGTCTTGCTATCCCCACAAGCCCTCAAATTCAAGGTAGTTGGAACCTTTGTCTTCCTCAGCAAGGAATCCCTCAAACTTCAAGGCATTCGGCACCTCTGTCTTCCTATCCCCGGAAGCCCTCGATTGTAATCCCCAACAATCGGAGTCGCACGAAGCAAGTACGCAAAAGGAAAAGTTTGAACAAGTCATTCAAACTTTCTGCATGAATATTGAGAGTTAATAAGATCCTCTCTCCCTAGAAATCACTTCAATAGCATGTAAGCACATATGTCAAAGTTGTCAAAGTTCTTTTCAAATGATCTCCTATTTATAGGTGAAGCTCCAATGGTCGGCTCCCTCCTCCAACGGTCATATTTTCCTTAAATTGCGGAGGGACCTACACACATTTCACTCAACCAATGGTTAGTTAGAAATAGAATGGACGAATTATTTTTATAAAAAAACATGTGTAAATGAAGGCACGCCATCGTTTTATAATGAAACTAGTGTAAGCATAAGCAAAAATGAAAATTGGAATGTAAGAAAATAAAAGTTCGGAGTCTAACCAAAATGGAATTAGGATTCTATAGTAAAAAGATATTCAGATTCTATTTTACAGGAATTCAGAACCTGAATTCTGTAGAAATCCGGAGTCTGAATTTCTAAGGAAATTCGGAGTCTGGTATCACCAGAGTTCAGAATCTGAACTTACAAAGTTTGGATTCGAACTTGTAGAAGTTCAGAGTCGAACTAGTAAAAGGTCGGATTCTAACTTATGGAAGTTCAGAGTCAAACTCATAGAAGTTTGGAGTCAAACTCATAGAAGTTTGGAGTCAAACTCATAGAAGTTCAGAGTCCAGAATTCAGAGTTGAAATTTGTTAGAGTTCATATACAGAATTTGGAATGGAACTATATTAGAGTTCGTATCCTGAATTTGGAGTGGAACATTATTAGAGTTCGTATCCAGAATTCAGAGTGAAACTTCATTACAGTTCATATCTAGAATTCGGAGTGGAAATTCATTACAGTTCATATCTAGAATTCGGATCCTAAAACAGAATTCTTTATATCTAAGCATTATATGATTTCAAGGTTTTGATATGAATCTGATTTTTACACTTAAGAAAAATATTGATATGTGTAAGGAAATCTAGGTTAGGGTAAATTTCTTTAAAGAAGGAAATTTTAGTTATAGAAGTATAATATAGATTTGCTTAAGTATAAGGTGTTTGTGATTTTCAAAACAAGAATGAATGGAAAAGTCATAAGGAAAACCTTATTGACTCAACAATCTCCCCCTTTTTGGAAATCACAAACAACCTTACGAAAAAGAATATAAGGACTTCGAAAAATTTCATTTGAATTTGTAATTAAAACTTATCTACCTTTGTTCATGGATGATGATGAATACAACTAACTCCCCCTTAGGCATTGAACCTCTAAGGATTGTATTCTGAATTTCCGGAGTGGAGTTTTCATTATCATGGGAATGAAAAACTTCGTAATGAGAAACCCCCCTTACTTTAAGGATACCTTCACTTAGAAATTTTTCCTTCTCCATTTTAAATTTTTCCTTCTTTCCTTTTGAGTAGTTCTTTTTCTTTCTCCCCCTTTGTGATTTTCAAAAATAATTTAAGGTAATTGAAAAGAAATAGAGTACCTGAAACATTATTATATAACAACACAAGATAAAACCAACCAAAAATTTCATTAGAGTTGAAATAATTTTTACAAGGAAAGACAGATGCAACAAAAGATCGGATTGAGTCTATTTGTCTTCCTTTTCCTTCAGGATTAGCTTCTTCAACAAGGTTTTCAGCTTATTCAAATCTTTTTGATCCTCCTCAACTTGCTTCTCCAAAGCTTTTATCCTTTTATCTTGAGATTTCAAAACTTTTTCCTGAGCCTTCATGGCCTCTTCTTGCATCTTCACTAACTCATCTTGCATTAAAAGTCTTTCATGGAGCTCAATCCGAAGATCGATATCCCTTTTAAAATTTTGAGCAAGAGTGTTAACCTTATCATTCAAGTCCTTCACTTGTTGATTACGAGAATTTTGCTCAAGGATTAGCTTCTCCTAAATATTCTTTATCTTTGCATCCTCGGTATCAAAAGAATCTTTTACCTCATTCTGAAAATTTTCAAACTCAACCAGGTCATCATCCACCGTCTTTGACCAAAGAGTGATTTTGCTGCAACATTTTCGATGAACATCATAATTGATGACATAATTTCTATGGTCATCTTCAATCTTCACACACTTATCCATCACCAAGGATAAGGATTCCGATTTTTGATTTAAACTATGTTGAATCATTTGGCACCTTGAGTCTATAGTGGGAAAAATCGGAATGGTGTCCACCAACTTTTTCAAAGATTCAATAATAAAGACATGACTGTGTGTTGATGACTCTGAATTCGATAATTTTCTTGGAGATTGTTCTTCTTCAATTTGCACCAACTTACTTTTAGAATAACTACCAAATTATTTCTTCTTGATGATATCTTTTGTTGGTGTATCCATGAGCACTTTATTTCCATTATCAGTTTTTGGAATGGGTTCCTCATTAGGAGATTCTTCCTCGGATTCAGATACTTGAACAATCATTTCTTCATCTGGTTTCTCCTTCCCTGTTCCTTCTTCAAGATAATGCTTCTCATAACTTACTTCCTCATCAGATAATTCATTTTCTTTCTCTTATTCCTCAACTTCATCTCTCTTAGCTTCTTTGTCATCGCCCTTTCCCGGAGTGACTAATTTTTCAGATTCAGCCTTTTCTTGATAATCTTTTACTTTTTTGATCAAGCCATCCAGATCATCACTTACTTATTCTACTTCTTCTTCTTCTTCAACAACCTCTTCCTCTACTTCTTATTCTTCTTAAACAACCTCTTCCTCTACTTCTTCAACAATCTGTTTTCCTTTGGACGTTTTTAGAGTGGAGTACTTCCTCCCAGGAGTATCTGGTAATGGTTGGACATCAAAGGTTTCCGGAATAGGAATCTTCTCAGAGGCTACTTCAGTATCTCTCAACAGATATTGTACAAGATCGGATTTAGACATATTTTTCTTCATCTTCTTAACTTTTCTTGTTTTTCTAACTCATCCGTAACTTTTTCTCTTAAGGCCTTAGCCTCAGTAGGGTCCAATCCGAACTATGGATCCCTTTATTTTCTCTTATCCTTGTCTTCTCTCCATTTAGCAGCTACCACATCTGGATATGCTTTCTGTTTTTTCGTCTTGGGAGGTGCGGACTGGGTTTCTTTAGCTTTGGGGGTTTTGTCTTCAACAACCACTTCCTTAAGCTTCCTCTTCTTAGTAACTTTCTTCATTGGCTCTGCTTTTTCCACATTTTCTGGAATGGTTTCAACCTCTCCCTCTAGAAAACTATAAAATTATCCTATTTCCTTAGAAAAATCCATATTTATTCTTTTCAGCGTATCATCACTGACAAGCATAAGCTTGCAATTCCTAACTTTAGACTTACATGCAACCTTGAAAGAATCTAAGCACCAAACTATCGGCTTTGATAGTAGGGTAGGGTATATGATGATTTGAGATCTCAAGTTTCCTTCATTGATATTCATGATCTTCACAAGGACATGTCTCATCAGATTTATTTTTCTTAGATTCACCAAGAAGTATAAGAAATATATGTCACTTTTCTTCAGGGTATCTTTATCACCCTTTCTCGGAACCAAGAATCCTTGTACCCAGAGTTGAATAATCCGATTATTAGGATATAGGTTATAAATCTTTGCAGTCTTGACATCAGCAAGTCCAAGACATTGTACGACCATAAACTTAACAAAACTACCTTGGGCATCTGGGAGTTTGTGTAAACAAAATTCAGCTTCTCCTTCGTATGCTATCCCCACAAATCTTGCCGCCTTGGTGTAAGTAATTTTGTAAGTCTTGCGATAATACTTGAAAGAAAATTTTCTATTCCATCTTCCTCATAAAACTTGCTGATTCATAGAATTCTATAAGTAACTCTAGATAGAAAACATCTTGATCACTTTTCTTGGATACACATGCATATTCTAAACCATTCAGCTTGATGTTCTTAGAGATGATAGAATAGTACATGTAAAAGTTCAGATGGACCAGTCTTTCTCTGTACACTTTCCATTTTGAAATTGGCTTTGAGGTAGACATACATTGGGAAATAGCTTCAATAGACATTTGGAATGGAGAGTTCTGGAAGATTCGGAATGGGCTTAAGAAAGATCGGAACGGCCTTAAGAAGAGAGGTAGAGCTTCGAGACGTGAGAGATTTGAAAAACAGATGTGGGACTACTCTCGGGGGTCCCCTTTATATAGGCGATGGAGTTGACCTTTTAACTTACAAAAAACATCTAACGGTTGAAAAACCCTTTGATCTGATCTGGCGGTTGAAAACATACCCGCAAGGAAATCTTGAATCTGATCTTTTGATGTTTTTAAGAAAAACAATCAGACTAAAATCCGAGAAATTTTAAAAGAAAAGAAACTACCAGCAACAAAAAAAATTGACTATGAAAACTTGAGTAAGGAATTCATACCTTTCGGATTGGCCATGAATTTTTTTTCGTAATAGGTGGTATTATTCATGAAGAAAAATTTGACTATGAAAATCTATCTATGAAAAAACATAAAGTTGAAAAGACTTTGAGTACCAAAACATCATTACGAAAAGTATGAGTACGAAAAATTTCAGTTCCAAAAATTTCCATTACAAAAATTTTAGTTCCAAAAAGTTTGAAAAACTGACTACAAAAATTTTGATTACAAAAGCTTAAAAGAAAAAAGAAAATTACTACGCAAATTTTGATTATGATAAAAAGAAAATGTACTCCCCCTATGACAAGGAGTTTATTACTATAAGGACAATGGTTCAAAAAGAAGTTAATGAAGGAAGATTACCTTACAGTTATCATTCCTAAGTTCTGTTTAATATATTCAAATCTATCAGAGGGTAAAGATATATTAAAAATGTCACCAAGTTGATCTTGTGTTCCGATAAAATGAAGAATAATATCTCCTTTTAGTGTGTGATACCTAAGAAAGTGATGCCTAATATCTATGTGTTTTGCACAAGAGTGATGTGCAAGGTTATTACTAAGGGAAGTGGAACTTGTGTTATCACACAAAATTTGAGTCTTAGTAAAACTCAAGCCATAGTCTGTGAGTGTGTGTTGCATCCACAACACTTGAGCACAACAACTTCCAGCTACTATATATTCAGATTGAGCAGTGAAGAGTGCTACTGAGTGTTGCTTCTTGCATGACCAAGAAACTAATGAATCTCCTAAGAAATGACAAGTTCTGAATATACTCTTTCTATCCATTCTACACCCACCAAAGTCAGCATCTAAAAAGATTTTTTAAAAAAAATCATTTCCAGAAATATAAAAGAGTCCCAAATCCATGTTTCCCTTTAAGTAGTGAAAAATTATTTTCACTACCTTTAAGTGATGTTCCTTAGGATTGGATTGATATCTTGCACATAAGAATACTGAAAAAATTAAGTCTAGACGAATAGCTTTCAAGTATAGCAAGATTCCTATCATACCTCTAAAAGATGTTTGATCTACTGGTTTCCCAACATCATCAAGATCAAGTGTGTTTGAGGTACCAATGGGAGTACTAATACTTTTAGTGTTGTCAAATCCATACTTTTTAAGAAGATATTTAATATACTTATGTTGAGATATATAGGTTCCTTCTGGTTTTTGAGAAATTTGAAAACCAAGGAAAAATGTTAACTCACCCATCATACTCATTTCAAACTCAAATTTCATTAGACTTGCAAAGGAATCAGTTAAATATTGCTAAGTTAAACCAAATATAATGTCATCAACATAAATTTGAACAATCAAAACATTTTTCATATCTTTATTTATAAAAAGTGTTGGATCTGCATTTACCTTAACATAGTTATTTTGAAGCAAAAATCCTGTAAGTCTATCATACCAAGATCATGGGGCTTGTTTAAGGCCATACAAAGCTTTGGTAAGTCTAAAAAAATGATCAGGATATTTTGTGTCTTCAATGCCAGGAGGTTGTTCAACAAAAACTTCTTCTTGAACATAACCGTTAAGAAAATAACATTTCACATCCATTTGAAAAATTTTAAAATTGAAGAATTCTGCAAAGGCAAGTAAGATACGAATAGATTTAAGTCTAGCTACTGTAGCATAGGTTTGTTCATAGTCTATTCCCTCTTGTTTATTATAGCCTTTAGCAACTAGTCTAGCTTTATTTCTAACAATGACTCCATTTTCATCACACTTATTTCTGAAGACCCATTTTACTTCAATAACGGAAGTTTCCTTAGGTCTTTCAACCAAGGACTAGACTTTATTCCTTTTGAATTAATTTAGTTTATCTTGCATGGCTTTGATCCAATCATCATCACCTAAAGCTTCATCAATGCTTTTTGGTTCTAATTGGGAAAGAAATTCTATATGTTCTACTTCATTTCTTAAGGAACTTCTAGTCCTTACAGGTTGATTGACATCACCAATGATGATATCACTGGGATAATTCTTTAGAAACACCTGAATTGGGTTTTGTAAAACCTGTTCATCAACACAGGGTAGAAAGTCTTCTGGGGTAAATGTTTCAGAAGTATCTTCTTGAACATTTTCCTTATCAGAAGGATCTTCTAACAAAGGTTGATAACCAGTTTTTGAAAACACATCCGAAGATGTAGGTTGGGATGGTTTAAAAACAAAAGGACCAGATTCAACAAATTTTACATGCACTGTTTCCTCAATAGTACAAATGTTTTTATTGAAGACTCTATAATCATTAGAAGTTGTGGAGTAGCCTAAGAAAATTCCTTCATCATATTTTGGTGCGAATTTGTGTAGATTATCTTTAGTATTCAGGATGAATACCTTGCAACCAAAAACTTTGAAGTAGGAAAGTCTAGGTTTTCTACCATTCCATAACTCATAAGGAGTTTTATTAAGAAAAGGTCTAATCAAAACTCGATTTATAGTATGAAAAGATGTACTTACAGCTTCAGCCCATAAATGTCTATCTATAGAATATTCACTCAACATGGTTCTAGTTATCTCTTAAAGAATTATATTTCTTCTTTCAACTACACCATTTTTTTGAGGATTTCTAGGTGCTGAAAAGTTTTGATTAATACCTTTTCTGCTACAAAAAGTTTCAAAATCAGAATTTTGAAACTCTCCTCCATGATCACTATGAATAGTTTTTAGTGGAAGGTTTTTCTCATTTTTAACTTGGTCTCTAAAACATTTGAAATAAGAAAAAACATCAGACTTATTTTCTAGAAAATATACTCATGTAAATCTAGTGTAATCATCAACTAGAACAAACACATAGTATTTGCCTCTAATGCTTCCAGTTTGTGTTGGACCAAAAAGATCCATGTGCACAAACTGTAATGCATCAGTTGTTGAGACTTCACCAATTGATTTAAAACTAGATTTACGTTGCTTTCCATATTGAGAAGGATCACAAACTTTAGAAGAATCAAATCTAAGTTCCGGTAAATCCTTAACCAGTTTCTTTTTAGATAGTTTACATAAGTTTCGAAGGTTACTGTGACCTAGTCTTCTATTCCATAACCAAGAATGATCTTCCATTGCACTAAGGCAAGGTAATTCTTGGATCCTAAGGTCTTCTAAGTTCAAAGTGTAATCATTTTCTTGCCTGTTAGAAAAGAGAAACGCTTCCATAGAATTGTGTACTAAGCACTTATCATTCCTAAAATTTACAAGGTATCCTTCATCACATAATTGACTAATGATAATGAGGTTGTGCTTAAGACCCTTAAAAAATAAAACATTTGAAATCAAAGTTTTACCAAGAAGAATAATATTACCTATACCAACAATTTCTCCCTGAGCATTATCTCAGAAAGTTACTTTTCCTCCTTTCATCTTGATAATCTTTTCAAAATAGTTTTTGTTACCAGTCATATGCTAGGAACATACACTATCCATGTACCAAGTATTGTTGTTGGTACTTCCTTTATCTTCCTGAAAATAAGAAAAGAATTTGACTTTAGGAATCCAAACTTGTTTGGATCTGAGATTTTTAGATAATTTTTTTTGGGTATCCACATTTATTTAAAGAAAAAATCTTTATGAAACCCAATAGATTGAACTCTATTAAAAGAACAGTTTTTCTTCCAATGCCCACCACTTGGACACTTAGTGAAAAAAGGGTCTCTAGAAGGAACAAAATAGTTGTTTTTGAAAACTGGTTTTTGGTGAGTATAACCTACTCCAGTAGTGTTTACTTGAGGTTTAATTTTAGAATACATATTGTCAAAATTTTCCTTCCCAGAGGCAAATTTTTCAAGAATATTCTTAAGAGAAAATATTTCAGATTTTAGTCTAATGACTAAATTCCTATCCCCATGAATCATTTCCTTAGAGTTGGATTTTTCCTCAAAAACATTTATTTTTAAAATAGAATTCTTAAGATATTTATAAAGTTCTTTCTTATTATAATTTTCTATCTCAAGGTCTTTAGAAAGTTTTTCTAAAAGCTATTCTTTATCTTTAATATTTGTAGAAAGATCTGAAATCCCTTTTGTAAGAATTTCTTCCCTAGTATTTGTCTTGTCTAATTTCTTATAAATTTTAAAATTTTTTGCTTCAAGTAACTTGGAAAATCTAGATACTTCTTTATATGAAGGTTCTTCATTTTCTGATAATGAAGTATCTTCATTAGAAGTACTATTTTCAGAATAGGAATTCTTATCAAGAGATAAATTTGTTAAAGCCTCGGCAGAGCATACCTTAGCCATAAGACATGTATGTGGAAAAGAAGTATTAGCAAAGAATCCCATATTCTTCTGAGCTGATGAATCATATTATGAAGATTCACTTTCTGAAGATTCTCCACATCTAGCACTCCAAGTAATATTAGCTTTCAGACTTTTCTTAGCTTTAGCTTTGTAAAAATTCTTCTTATTCCTTTCACAATGCCTCTCTTTTCTTTCTTTCTTTTTAAGCACAGGGAAATCAGGTCTAATGTGTCCACTTCTCTTGAATTCATAGAACGTGACCTATGAATCTTTCTTATCTTTCATTTCCTTCTTCTTATATCTGGATTGGAAATTTCTTTGACCGACTATCTTGTTCATTCTTCGAGAAAGATTTTCTAACTCATTCTCTGAGACTTCACTCTCACTATATTCGGATTGGATAGTAGCCTTCTTAGACTTGGATCTAGTTACTCTCTCAGGAGTCTTAGCTTTCATGTGTTTTGATGTTGTAGTAAAAGCAACAGTACCATTCCCATTCATCTTTTTGATGTTTTCAGCATCCCTCTTCATCCTTGTTTCATGTTGGAGAGGAGTTCCAAATAGCTCATCTAAGGAAATTTGAGTAACCTTCCTATTCTCATCAATTGATGTCCTCTTTTATTCCCACTCATTGGGCATAATATCAATTATCTTTTCAACAAGAGCTTCATCATCTAGACCTTTCTCTCCCATAGATTGTAATATATTCAAGATAGTCATAAACCTTTGTTGCACTTTGCTATTAGGTTCTCCATAAGGAAAGTTAAAACCATGGTATTCTTCTCTCAACATAGCTCTTCTTGTCTCTATGACTTTGGATGTACCAAAATGATTAACTTCAAGTTTCTTCCATATACAATTATCTATTTCACAAGAAGAAATTTGGCTATATATGTTCCTTGTCATTGAACATTGTGGAGTATTGCGTACCTTATAGTTTAATTGATAATCATGCTTCTCTTGGTTTGTGAAAGCACTTACTTCCTTATCAGGAATTTTATATCCACCGGTAAGCATGTCAAAGTTATCTACCCTAGTATTGATAACGAAAGTCTTCATTCAATCTCTCCAGTATTCATAATCATTGCCATAAAAAATTTGTGGTCTTGTAGGATTTAAGTTGTTGATGGAACCAATATTAAAACCTGCCATATTAAAAAATATTTCTACACAAAAAAATTGTTAATAACAAAAGTTAGGATTCAAGGAAAATATTCCTAAGCTAGGAAAATATAGAACAAAGAAAAACTGAGCAAGTAAAACTTATATGTGAGTATAAGTATTTCAGAGACCTCCTCTAATACAAATTGTAGGATTGAAATAATGATGTAGATGCTCAATATACAAGAGGGGGGTGAATTTTATACTTTAAAAATTTCCTTAAACAAGGAAAGATCTAAGTTTAACAAAGTTAAACTAAGAAAATCAACAACACCTCTAACACCAATTGTAGGATTGGTACATGGTATGATGTTACAAACTTCTAGTTCTATACACTTGCTTAAATCTGGAAAGTGATTCTGGAAAATTGGTTCAGGAAATATGGATCCAAAAATTGAAACTTAACCAATGTTTACAATATGAGATTCTACCTTAAAGAATATAGAATCTAAATTAATCAGAGTACATGTGTAAGGAAATATAAGAAGGTTATAATTTCCTTACAATACAAAATTCAATGGAAAAACTTGTAACAAAAACAAGTAACAAGATATAAATCTTTTAACCCAAAGAGAAGGGTATCCAACAATCTTGGATAAAGGTCCCTTGATTGATACTTTCAAGCAAGTCTGTCTTACCCACACCCGGGTAAGCCCTCGATATGAAGATCGGAGTCTCTGTCTTGCTATCCCCCCAATCCCTCAACTTCAAGGTAGTTTGAACCTCTATCTTCCTCAGTAAGTAATCCCTTGAACTTCAAGGTAGTCGGCACCTCTGTCTTCCTATCTCCGGAAGCCCTCGATTGTAATCACCAACAATCGGAGTCGCACGAAGCAAGTCTGCACAAGGCAAAGTTTGAACAAGCCGTTCAAACTTTCTGAACGAAGATTGAGAGTTAATAAGAGACTCTATCTCTAGAAATAACTTCAACAACATGTAAGCAGAGATGTCAAAATTGTCAAAGTTCTTTTCAAATGATCTCCTATTTATAGGCGAAGCTCCAAAGTTCACCTCCCTCCTCCAACAGTTATATTTCCCTTAAATTTCAGAGGGACCTGCACACGTGTCACTCAACCAACAGTTAGTTAGAAACAGAATGGATGACATCGTTTTATAACAAAACATGTGTAACTGAAGGCACAATATTGTTTTATAATGAAATGAGTGTAAGAATAAGAAAAACTGAAATTCGGAATATAAGAAAATAAAAGTTCAGAGTCTAACCAAAGTGGAATTCGGAGTATATAATAATGAGATATTTGGATTCTGTTTTATAGGAATTCAGAACCTGAATTCTGTAGAAATCTGGAGTCTGAGTTTCTAAGGAAATTCAAAGTCTAGTATCACCAGAGTTTAGAATTTGAACTTATAGAGTTCGGAGTCAAACTTGTAGAAGTTTGAAGTCGAACGAGTAAAATTTTGGAGTCGAACTCATTAAAGTTTGGAGTCGAACTAGTAAAAGTTATAAGTCAAACTTATAGAAGTTTAGAGTCAAAATCATAGATGTTCGGAGTCAAAATCATAGAAGTTAGGAGTCGAACTCATAGAAGTTCGGAGTCCAGAATTCAGATTTGAACTTTGTTAGAGTTCGTATCCAGAATTCGGAATGAAACTTTATTAGAGTTCGTATCCTAAATTCGGAGTGGAACTTTATTAGAGTTCATACCCATAATTTGGTGTGTAACTTTATTATACTTCATATTTAGAATTCTAAGTGAATCTTTATTACAATTCATATCCAGAATTCGGAGTGGAACTTCATTACAGTTCATATCCAGGATTCAGATCCTAAAATAGAATGCTTCATATCTAAGCATTATATGATTTCGAGGTTTTGATATGAATCTGATTTTTACACTTAATAAAAATATTGATATGTGTAAGTAAATCTAGGTTAGGGTAAATTTCCTTAAGGAAGGAAATTTTACTTATAGAAGTAAAATATAGATTTGCTTAAGTATAAGGTGTTTGTGATTTTCAAAACAAGAAGGAATGAAAAAGTTATAAGGAAAACTTATTGACTCAACACTTATATTAGTATAATGGTGGATATAATTTATATATATGATCATTATAACATTATATCTATTTGGGAAGAAAATTTAATGTACCATCCATTTACTTAAAATTTATCCAATAAGGGAATTATACCATCGCTCCTGCATATGTACAGTCGACCATCTCCATGATGTGATGTTATTCATTATACATTATCAATAGTAATGAATTATTTTATAAATTTATTAAATTAGTAAATATGATATATATTACCTTAATATAATTTATGAAATGACATAAATATAACATATTCACAAGAACTGGTACTTATACGACAAAAGACGCATAGGAAAATGAAGCAGTTATCACCCAAAAGAAGGGTAATAATGGAATATTATCGACCAAAGGTTTATAATATGATATAAGAGGGTAATATGTAATATAATAAGAATAAATATTATTCTTTTATAAATTAAAAAAATTCATTAAACCATTATATAGGTGGTTCAAATACATATTAAGGAATCAAAACCTATTGTAAGGGTTACTTTTATAATCTCAATATTATTCAAGATTCTTCATTTGTAAGAATTTTCTAGGGAATATTTATCATCCATGTTTATGTTTCATAAAATAATTCCTAAAAATTACTACTATTCTTATATAATTATTAAATTTATTTTTACCCATGTTTTAATTTTTAATAAACTGTTGGAAATGAATATTTTTTTTCCTAATGTCGTGATTTATGAATTTTCTAGAATAAGTATTAAAGAAATGTTTTTCTAACTTATATGGATTGGATGAATTGTTCCACTTTAATAATTCTTTAATTAAATTATTCATATCATAAAATCATACTAATTAATTTAAAAATATAATTTTTTCTTTTAAAATTGCATGTAATTTTATGAAAATAATTTTTTTTCAAAGATGAAAGGAAATTTTCCTATGTAATTATTTTCAATTGATATATCAAAATGAAATTCCTTCTATGATTTTTTTGATGATACTTATTATTTACTAAATTTTTTTTCACAGATGTTATCCCAATTCTTCCTATCATTAGTTTATGGTTATGATGGAATGATATTTATCAATCCCATTTATTTTCCAAGGTATATGTTATAATTGAATGATGTTTATTAAACACTTCTCATTTCCTGGTCTTTGATGTTAAGAATGATTTATATTCCTATGATGCACATATGTATGGTTTTCGTTACATGCTGGTTGGTACCTATATCTCCTTCTAATGAATTGAATAATGTTTTTTATATCATGGGAAAGATAAGGAATGAATGAGGAGTGAACATGATTCATAAATGTAGGGCTAGAATGTGAGTGAACCCATATCTGTAAAGGGATTTTTCCACTATGATGGTCTTAGTAGTGATCCTTTTTAGGGTCCTGAGAAATCCACAAAGGATATTCTACCCAAATCCCCACGTAGAATTGGGAAAAGTATGGAGAAAATTCAAAGGATGGGACAAGCTGAACCGGTCCGCGGACCGGTCCAGCGATAGCGCTATGTGGCTGGTTCCGTGAAACACCCCCTCCACGGACCACTGTCGTTCACGAAATGGAGGCGGAGAGCCTCTACGGGCGCGAATCAGGATATGCGCCAAACCGGTCCACTGATACGGACCCCCCCAACCACGAACCACGTCGACCGGCCCAATCTGCATCCTCTGTCATTCGCGGAATGGAGGAGGAACCCTGCGTGACCGCAAAGCACTCCCTGAGCTCGTTTGGTTCGTGGGGGGAGATGCGTTCAATGCCCCCACAAGTTGCGGATTGACCATGTCCCCTGTAAACCAGGTTTTCCATCATGGGTCTCTGCAAAAGGTGCCGCCTAACCACAGATCCATCCTTTTTCCCACACTATAAAAGGAGATCAAGGGGAAGAAAAGGGGGAGAATTCAAAGGAGATCGATCAGATTCGGGTGGAAGGATTTTGAAGGAAGGCATAGGATTTTTCATACAACGATGTTCTAGTTCGCGAACCTGTGCAGGTATGAACCTGAGAACGAATTAATAAGGAACCAGAGAACACATAATAACTTGGTGAACCACGAACATAAAATATCAAAGAAAAGAAGACCCCTCACCATGGCCCCTCCGCGAATGCACTCCCCACAGACCATGGAGTTTATTCCCCTTTTCCAATCCGTCGCACTGTATAGCATCCTTCTGTTTAGGTGAAGCCCCGACTGATGAACCCATGACCGGCACTGCCCTTGGCTGCCACTGCTCACATAGAACCCTCCATGAACCACCTTGGTACGCGGATCAGACCTGAAGCTGTGAACCACCTTGGTTCACGGGATGCTCACCATTCCGCGAACCAACCTGGTTTGCAGGATGCCCATCAGTCCTAGACCACCCTAGTTCATGGGATGTCCATCAGTCTGCGGAACACCCTGGTTCGTGGACAGCTTCTCCAACCATGTAGAACTTCCCTACACGAAGGGCACCACCACCCATACCCTCATGTGGACCGCTGAATCCTTCGGGGTTCCCATTCCCCGAGCCAGATAAAATCTTTCCAATCCAGCCTGATCCACCGCGACTCCCTCAGTGGCCTACTCATTGGCCCCGAGCCGAGGCCCCCACTAGAGCTGTCAGACCCGTGTGTTGTATCCTTTAGGCACACCAGTGCACCATTTTGAGTTCACATACCCATGGTAAGAAGGGGTGAAGGGGTTTCCCCGACCCTTGAGAATATTCCCAAAGCATTCCTGGGTTCACATTCAAACGGTAATGTGGATTCTGAGATTGAGAACCCCCTTTCTGCCCCTCCACTTGTTAGGGATCCTCGGGGGTAGTAAAATACCCATCGAAAGGAAGCTCTCATTCACTTCTGTACTTCCCCAAGAAACAAGAGAGGTGACAGGAATAGGATCACCTCCTTCCTTCTCCCGCTGCGCTTTGTCACCCTAGGCGTCCATCTCGGAGTAAGCCCCGACATCCTAGGCCCCTCCATTCATATGCCCCGCTCCACATCCCACGGACTCACCTTTTGCGACGTGATCATCTGGTCCCTCCTACCTCTTGTTTCTCACACCAATCATGAATCATGTGGGATTAGAGTAATCATCGACCATGACATCCTCTTATGGGACTCCTCAGAGTGTAAACCCCAATCCATTGCTCTGGTCTGCCTTAGAGCATAATCCCCAAACCATGCGAACTACGAGGACTTCGATTTCCTACCACAGGGATATGTAGGAATCCTCCATGAGGTTCAAGCCCGATCACCATCAGACCCCTGAGTCCACATTCACGTCAGATCTCCGACACTAGCCATCCGAACTACATAGACTTTGATCACTACCTCATAGGCAGGGTACGTAGGAAGCCTCCATGAGGTTAAATCCGAACAACCGGCTGATCCGACTATCTTCACTTCGGTTCACTGCGTCACTCCTAGTACTGCCTCAATGAGTCCCGACTCCTCGAGGTCATTAATCTAATGAGGGATGGTAAACATTGGGCATAAATGATTCTGAACCCTTGCGTCCAGCTGACCATTGCCCACCAGGAGAAGTCTGTGGATACTATTCTTTGGTATAAACCAAAGATTCGCGAACATATGAATAAGTCTTAAATATATAAGAGAGTCCCAGAACAGGAAATAATTTCCCCCCCCAAAAGGGTGAGGGGAGCCCAACTTCCCGTCCTCTCGACCAATGTCAGTTCTTAAGCATTGCTGGCCAAACCACCCAGCAAACTCCTGCCTTTGGAAAGCAGGTCCACGTGTCGTCGGATACGGAACCATTGGACGTTTCGGAACCGACCCGAAACAAAAAATGGTGAACTCGACGTGAATCTTTAACCAAGCATGATGGATTTAACCTAATTCCACCTTGTTCCCCCTTTATACTCACAAGGAGGGACAAGCATAGTCATTAATTATGCATGGGATCATGAGATGCATCTTTGATGATTTTGCTGTTTGTATTTGTTAAAATGTTTTATAGGTACCACACATAACTCCCTTTGATCCAATGGCGTCACGAAGGAACTCATAAGCACGTGCTTCCAATAATATGACGACCGGACATCCTCACCAACAGAGGACCCAGTCACCGACTCATCATCTTCAATGCTAGGTCTCAGATGCGTTAATTCGAGAGTACCACGTAAGCGGTACTCTCCTGATGGTCGAGGCATCCATGTATGCCCTCCAATCCGCCAGGACTCACCGGTCACCTACTCAGAGGCGGCCGCAAAGGTAGATCCCGACAACCCCTGTTGCTGTCTCCATCCATTTCTGGAGTCTATCCCCGGAATGGGACAACACATACCTCCCTTATCTTAGGGAGGTGGATGAGGTCGACGCTGAGAACCTCATCCCCGCTGAATGGGGGTTTCTCTCCAAGGCCCCTGATGAAAGACGTCATCACGGCCATGCAGGGAAAAAACATCCTCTCACCAGGGAAGACATCACCTCGAGGATCCAGTCCCACACCTCCCGAGCTCCGGCCCCTCGGACCACCCAATGAGGGCGGAAAAATTACAATCAGGGACCAGTCCTCACCCTCGTCCCTGAGGAGGGGCTCTGTTGCCCAGTCACAGAGACGTATCATGAACAGGCACATACAGTTATTTGCTTCTGCAAAGCCCGCCATGCAGATATGGTGGCATCATATGAGAAGGCGCGCATCCCCACCAAGCTCCATCAAGCCCGTCGCTCACGCAGGACGACACTTACCCGGCAGACACCTCTCCCTACCCAAGGCCGTGAAACCCACCAACCCGACGTGGTGGCGACCCGAAATCTATAGTACCAGCTCCTAGTAGGTCCTCTTGATGCCTACCATACAGGCATGGTGGTGATCAATAAATCCCGCCACCTAGATGTGGCGACAACTCATAGGCGGGAACATATCTCTACCAATAAAGGACACTAACTTGATACGGTGGGAAACTGACATATGCAGGGCCAAATCCCAAGAGATGCACGGAAATTCTTCTATCCCGATGTGGCAGAAAATAAAGAGATAAACCGGCATATCCTGGTACAGGGGCAGATTCGTTCACCTGCCCCGACATAGGAGAATTGTCTGTACCCACTGACCACCGGAGGACCGGAGCAGGATATTCCTACACCGATACCAGAATGGGCCTTCATACCCATTACAGCCAAAGATGTCTCTCTACATATCATGGAAATGATGGAGAAGCAGGTATCGATCCCAGATCATATCTTGCAGACTTTCTAGAATGTAATTGCATCAGCAGAAACATCAAAGACTCGGGCCCGTGAGCCCGTATCCCCAATTGAGGCAACTCATCTAAGAGACGAGATAGCCACCTCGGAGCAGATCTGTATCCCTTCTTCTGCCCAGGAGGGTTGCTAGTTATATTCTGCGATGCAAGGGCAACCGGATCAAAAAGCTTCACTCGTTCCAACTGGGGGACACCCGTCAATCATGGTGGATGCTCTAGAGCAGTCATATATCCTTGATAAAAGTCAAGATGTTCGTTGGTGCATCCCAGCAGCATCACGAGACCCAATTAGACAGGGACCCAATGGTGAAGGCTGTTGTCAACAGCAGACGGTCCCTGTTGCCCGCAAGAAAGCACCCAGAACGTGCCGAAGGCAGCTGGAAAATAAAGAGCGGGTTCATGACTCCGCTCTGCTAAAATCTGGGGTTCCCAACACTACTAAGAATATATAGAAGGATCAGAACCCTACCCACCCATTACCATATTATGGGAGTGGGTGTAGCAGTTGGTAAGGTCCTCCCCACAATGTTGATACCATCAGCTCTGAAGGTCCTCCCCAGAGCACCAGTGGGGGCCTCCCCCACGGGCATATAACAATCGATCACGAGGTCACCTCTTTTGATGCGAGTCATGGAAACCCTCCATGTGACTAGAAGATCAAGCAGCAAGAAGGTCCTATACTTGCTGTGGTACACCCTGAAGGTCCTCCCCAGGGTATAGGCTGCAAAAAATCTCCATTTAATGGGACCATAGATTAAGATAGTAGTCCTATATATCATAGTCGCAACTATGGAGGCCCTCCCCGCAGTGATGTCTCATCACGACAAGAAGGCCCTCCCCTAGTTGTAGCCTGCCCTGAAGGTCCTCCCTGGGGGTTATGTTGCAACGACACTCCGTGAAACCAGGCATCAGATCACTATGGTAGTCCTCGCCACTCTAATAACGGAGGTCCTCCTCATAGAGACGTCAAGCAATGAGAAGGCCCTCCCCTCATTGTGGTACATTCTAAAGGCCCTACCCAGAGTGTACCCCATAGATATTCTCCCTACAACAGCTCTAATGGTAGCCCTCTCCATTGCAGCAGCTGTGAAGGTAGTCCTCGCCACCACGACCGCCATTACAAAGGTCCTCCCTGTAGTGGCCCCAAGCAACAAGATGGTCCTCCCCTTGTTGCAGTGTGTCTTGAAGGTCCTCCCCAGGATGCACATTGAACATCAAACCATGATGGTCATCCTCACAATGATGGCAGTTGTTTCGAAGGCCCTCCCTGTAACAATGCTACGTAGCCAGAAGGTCCTCCCCTTGATGCGAAACGCCTTGGAGGTCCTCCCCAGGGTATGCACTGCAAAAGTACTCTATGTAGTGAGGCGTCAAGTAGTAATAGTTTTCCTCACCATTATGACCGTCATTGCGAAGGACCTCCCCACGATGACAAATCATATCGACAGGAAGGTCCTCCCCCTGCCGAATCAAGCACAAAAAATCCCTCATATACTGAGGCACTCAGAAGAATGGGATCAAGCATGTCAGATTCCCAGTCCATCGCTAACGACACCCTTCTTCAATCGGGAGATGTTTCGGGGCCACGTTCATCTTATGAACCACCTCGGAATCACCCACATGATGATTCAACACCTACCGTTCCCACTGCCTCCAGCCACACTATTGGAGAACATCTCAGTTTGGCTGACTTGGTAGAGGAATCACCAGTGGAGGAGTATGCCGACATGTTACACCTGAGGAAAGGACTGGCCAGGGATGACATACCAGTTTTTTTTGGCCCACAACCACCTCTTAGTTCGACATACCCAGAGAGTTGTCTGAAGAATGCGTGCATGATATCCGCCATAATATATGGACAACCCTCCACCAGCTGAAATCAAGATTTCAACCTTACGATGGGTATGTAGACCACGTCAAGACTATAGGAGACCTCCTACGTCACATCAACCTAGAAGCTCTTCCGTCGGCACAACAACAGCGACCCGAGAGGTGCAAGGGAAACATGGAGATAGATTGCCTCTGTGTGTTGCACCAGTTGCGTCACCTCATTGGTGAGGCTCTGATGGGAGTCCATATCCAGGGATGGGGGGAACATGGAGCTCTACATTTTACTACACTCCCCACCTAGAAGAACCCGTTCGACATGGTGTCTTGCAACGTCATCACAACAAGACGACAATCAAGTGGTCTCCCTATTCAGGGAAGGAAACACACCCAATAGAGAAAGGCCTTGAGTAAGTCCCAGAAGCGTCAGGCCCGACGGGAACAAGCCATTCAAGGACTCCTGAATCAGGCCACCGAGAGCATACAACATGCCTCTTGCCTAAGAGAGGCCAATCAGTGGTCATTGCCTGCCTCCTCAGAAGGGATTGATTCATGGAAGAACTCGGCACCAAACCCAATTCACACTCGAATGGTGGCATGCAAGATCAGGCAGGTAGTGATAGCAGCAGCCACTACCACAATCCAGGGTCAACCCCAGCCTGCAGTGTTGGGGGCATTTTTAATTATAAATGCCCTCGTAAGACCAATAAAAATGGGTAGAGACTCAACTTCCAAGGAACGGAGCCAACCCCAGCCCTCAGGGCTGGGGGAATTATTACCTCCTCAATAACAACCTCCCCCATGAGAATCAGTATTCTCTCATCTAGGGAGGACAGTCAGAAGAGAGGGTTCCTGCCCTATCCCATCGTTTCAATCATCATCCCCTCCAAGAGGGAGGCGTAACGTAAGGGCACATCAAAGAACTCTCCATGTCACCCTTCATCAAGGGGTCCAAAGGCCATCCTGGGACATGAAAAGGAAGGCCAATAAGAGACGTGGGAGATCCTATTCCTTTTTGAAAGATGATATATTCTCTTCCCCGCGATATGCATCCTTTATCGCCATAGAGTCCAACCCCATGGGTAACACCGAAGATGATGCAAATCCGAATGAATCGAGAGGCGATGGATCCGGTCAGGCTGCAACCTACAACGAACCACCAGGTGTGCACACCCAGAACTAGAGGGCCACCCAAAACATGTCTGACCCTTCATACAACCTTCCTTTGCTCACCCTGTGAGGCTCCAACAAGGATAAGAACAAAGGAATGGTTACCCTTAACCCACCTACTTTTCTCGATAAAGACGAGACACTTATGCTTGAAGAGAGGTTTTCTTGACAGGAAGAGGAGATGAAAGAATTGAGGTGGCTCAACGCTGAGCTACTCCAGAGGAACCATCTTATTGAAAGTTCTTCCCAAGAAGAGCCACATCATGCACTCCCAGTAAGTGCACCTCAAAGACCAAGGTTTTTCCTGACAAATTAAGCACGGTCAGGGCTCCCATCCTACAAGGCGCCTGACCCATCCAACTACCTAAATATGGATCCATAGGAATACCAAGACTTACCTCCACTCAGGAAGCAACCGGAGCGCGTAAGTCTAAACCCTCCTAAGGTGTCACAAATGGCACATGCACTCTTGGTACCAACCAGGATGGATCCTCAAGCAATACCTCAGGATACAACTGCTCAAGACCAGGCCCAACGAGATATAAACAAGGGTTTTACCAACACCATCGAGGCACTGACAGCTCGACTAGAAGCGATAGAGGGCCGACGCGCCCCGATACAGCCGGAGCAGAAGCCCTGCCCGGATTGGGTGAGCAACACACCTCCTACAACCAATTTTGGGAGCCCTGTATTCCCTATATTCAATGGATCAGGTGACTCGGAATAGCATTTGATGCACTATGCATCCTATTGTGACCCTATGATGGGGACTCTAGAACAACAAGAAGCAGTGAAACTCATGTGCCTCGTACGGACCTTACAAGGATCCGCCTTCGTCTGGTATATGAGTCTGCCAGCCCAGTCCATAAAATGCTAAGAAGACCTTCGACAGCAGTTCCTATTCCACTTCAGATCGACATTGCCTAAGACAACAGTCAGTGACCTCATGAACTGCAAGAAGAGGGAGAACGAGAGAGTCTCGAATTTCACCGCCATATGGAAAGGTCTGAACTACTCTCTGAATAGGCCAATGCATCAAGATGAGTTTCTTTCCATATGCATCGAAAATCTTTGAGATGAGCTATGAATACCGCTCATACCGGTAGAGTACACCACTGGCTTCCTCTATCTCTCAGCCATTGCCCAGAGAATTGAGGACTCCCTATAGCGGACCAATTTGAAGTCCTGAGTGGCCTCAAAGGCTCCTGCAAAGAGATTAGCCAGAGCTGAGGCATCCTCTGTCACGCTCAAGCCAGCCCCTGCGCCTGCTCCACCTCTCAGGCCACCACCAAATCCTCAAGGCCCCCATGTATATCAACGGCCACCTCCGCCCAGGCGGGGTGATCCGAAAGGGTCGAAGCAGAACCAGTTTGAGGAATGAAGACACAAATTATACTCATTCCAGGAGGACCAAGTTCGCGGCTATTTCATCACCGCCATGAATTGAAACTTGCTCTGCCTCCCAGAGCCAAGGAAACCCGATGAAATCGGCCGCGAGCACAGGCCAGATTACTGTCCCTACCATCGAATGTTGGGGCACAATATTCGGGAATGCTTCGTCTTCAAATACCTCCTGCAAAGGATAGTAGACTTTGGGCAGGTCGAGAAAGGACCGCCCCCAACACATGTGACATATATTTCTACCACCGACTCCGACAAAGGGGAGGGGTGGCAGGAAGTCACCAGTAAAAAAGGGCAGAAATTTGATAACTGGATGACTTGGAAGACTATCAACCGAGCCCAGGGCATACTCTGAGCTCAATTATAGCAGCCGGTGTTGCCACCAACAGCCCCTGACGCCGCACATCCGACAATATCTGCCTCACAAACCTCCACGAGCCGGTCACCCAGGAATAATCGGAGAGGGAGGAGACAAGCGCAAGAGGATAAATCCACGACGAGGCCAAAGTTAGCCCCGACACTGTCAGATTTCATGCCCTCAAATTTGGCACCATGGGCACCGTCCCACCAAACGACACTATCAGGGACAACCAACCAAGTTGACCTGGTAGAGGATGAAGAGACAATCTTTGGTTCCATCAACGTCATCCATCTTATGGAATCATCCCCTGACGAAGGGTACAATTATGAACCCGAGTTCCCGAGACGAGGAACCAGAACGAGGAATCACAGAGGTAGGGGATACCAGGGGAGGTGTATTAGCGGCCAAAACCAACCCTACGGTTGGACCTCAGCCCAAACTGTCAATATCGCATAAACCCGTGGGATATCCCTTCAAAGAACTCAACAGGAGAAAGAATACCCCCACCTCCACAAGCTGCCACTCTAGACCTGTTATTCTGCGATACCCATCAGAGGAGGAACAAGCGTCTTGCCGCCTAGTGCATACAAACAGACCAGCTGGGACGAGTCCCCAGAAAGTGGGAACATTGTCGGCATCTAACCCTTTAACGGGTCCCTCCTCATCACATACTCCATCTCCCAAGCCACCTGCTAGAACTCTCCCACAAGCGGAGAATCGTCGGCCGCTGGAGTAGAAATACGATATCCTCAAGAAGATGGCATCAGTACCATCCAATCTGTCAGTCCTAGATGCCCTGAGTCTATCAGCCGACCTCAGGGAGGCAGTTATTGAATCCTTGTTCATCCCACATGAGTTTCAAGCTGAGGTAGCTGCGGCAAAGATTTACCTGACGATGACTGGCCCGGCTGAAAGCAATGCAGAGATTTCCTTCACCATTCAGGATGAAGATGCCATCATGCAAGGACAAATCAAACCACTATATGTGTCTGGCACATTGAATGATGTTGAGATCCACAAAGTCTTCATCGAAAATGGATCTGGAGTTAACCTACTTCCCATACGAACACTCCATATGTTGGGCTACAATGAGGATGATTTAATACCCTCAACCACAACTCTATTAGGTTAAGAAATGAGTGATCAGAAGCCAATGGGACAAATTATGATAAAGACCTATTTTGGAGACCTCGTGGCCTACTCGGAGTTCCTGGTGGTCCAGAAGAACACGACATTCAATACCCTGTTAGGAAGGCCATGGCTCCATAAGCAGATGGTCGTTCCTTCGTCCTACCACCAGTGTATTAAGTACTGCGTCAATGGGCAATGTGGGACATTGCATGCTAACAAGGCCCCTTTAGAGCTCTCCGAGTCACACTACATTGAGGCCCGATTTTATGAGCAAAAGAAGTAGCCTTTGGCTGATGGTGTCGACTAGGTCCCCGCTCAAAATAGTCTGGAAATGGTTCCTGAAGACCTCCTCAGACAGCTTGGTAGAGACTACGTACTACCCATCAACCACGTTGAGAGCAGGTATTCAAGTCCAGACACACACTCAGCTGTCTTCATGACTTCAGCCATAACGACCGAGCATGACAATGTGGGAACGTCCCCCAACCCACAATCCGGGGATGAATAATCAAGGGGGGATGCCCACGATTCCTGGCCCTCAAACCCCCGTAGGCTCGAACCAGAAACTCTCCCCCCGTCGGATCAAGAAGAGGAGTATTTGGGAGAGGAAGAAGAGGAAGACCTTAGGGATGCACCCCCCGCATTTGAGGAAGGTATCTCCACCACGGTGGACGAGCTCAGGGAAATAAACCTGGGTACTGAGGAAGACCCGAGGCCCACTCTTGTTAGTACAGCCATGTCCCCCGAGGAACACGAGGTATATAATTCCTTCCTAAGACAAAATCAAGATGTCTTTGCCTGGAATTACACGAAAATTTCGGGAATTGATCCTGAAGTGGAACACATCACATGGGTCTTCCAGAAGGCCACTGGGGCTATAAACAATCCTCCAGAAGGATACACCCCTCACATGCTGCCAAAATAAGGGCTGAAGTCAATAAGATCATTAAAGTAGGCTTCATTCAGGAGGTCTAGTACCAGATCTATTTGGACAACATCGTCCTTGTCAAGAAAAAGAACGGGAAAATCCGCGTCTTCATTGATTTAAGAGATCTCAATCGGCATTTCCTGAATGATGACTTCCTGGTCCCGATCACCGAGTTATTAATTGATGCGATGACTGAGTATGAGGCTCTATCCTTCATGGATGGATGTTTTGAATATACTCAAATCAGGATGGCCTGAGAAGACGAAGAAGCCACTGCCTTCAGAGCCCCCCCAAGGAGTATTCTGTTACAAGGTCATGCCCTTTGGTCTCAAGAACACGGACGCCACATATCAACAGGCCATGCATCGTATCTTTAAGCCGTTCCTAGGGAAATTTGTTGATTGTTACGTAAATTAATTGGTGGTAAAATCAAGACAGTGCTCATATCACCTATCAGACCTTGAGATCATCTTCAAAAAACTTTGACAGCATAGCCTGAAGATAAACCCCTTGAAGTACGCCTTCAAGGTTACCTCAAGGAAATTACTTGGCTTTATTGTATGCCATCACGAAATCAAATTCGACCCTAAAAAGACAATGGATATCCTTGACCTGCCTCCTCCCCACAATATCACAAAGTTGAGAGGATTCCAGGGACACCTGGCCTATATCAGGCGATTCGTAGCTAACCTGGTGGGAAAATGTTTTCCCTTCACTAGGTTAATGAAAAAGGGAGTCACATACCAATGGACAGATGACTGCCAAGAGGAATTTGACAGCCTAAAGAGGTACCTTTTAAGCCCACAGGTACTCATGCACCCAGTTGAAGGAAGACCTATCATTCTATACGTGAAGGCCCTAGAGTGGTCACTGGGATCCTTCCTTGTAGAAAAGAATGATGCCGACAATGAGAACAGTCTCTATTATCTCAACAGAACAATGATTGATCCTGGGATTCGATACTCAAACATCAATAAGATCTGTTTGGACTTGGTCTTCATAGTTCAAATTTTGTGACATTATCTGCAGCATCATGAAGTCCATTTCGTCTAACGTAATAACCCGTTAAAGTACATCCTTAGCCACACGATGCTGATTGGGCTTATGTCCCGATGGGCAGTAATCCTGCAACAGTTTGACATCCGATTTGTGCCTCAGAAGGCCATCAAAGGACAAGCACTGATAGATTTTTTGGCAGAGCACCCTTCAATAGGGACCACCGCACCGGACATCGAGATACCTGATGAAGACATCTTCGCGGTTCAAGAGGAGCTCCAAACATGGGAAATGTACTTCGATGGCGCATCCCGGAGCCCGACCGGGAAGAGAATGGAAGACCCCAAATTTAACAAGCTGGGTCTAGGGATAATACTCCTATCCCCGGAAAAGGCGGTCTTTCCATATTCCTTTCTCATGTCAGAAGGATGTATGAACAATGAAGCATAGTATCAAGACCTCATTGTAGGCCTGGAACTCACACTCCAAGCACAAGTACAACACCTTAAAGTAAAAGGTAAGTCGGAAATGGTCATCAAGCAAGTCAATGGTGACTATACTATCAAAAAGGAGGAGATGATTCCCCTATTTGACCATGTCCAAGATCTAATGTCATAATTCTATACAGAACCCACATTAACCTATATTCTCCAGTCTCAGAATGACCAGGACGATGCATTAGCCAATGCGGCAACAACCCTGTCAGACCCAGACCGGGATGAAACATTTATCAGTATTGCTCACTAGAGAATTTGTCTTGCCGTTTTTTCAGACCAAGATGAAATAAATCAACGAATACAGTCCTTTCCCTAAGCCATATGCTCCTACTACAGGTTGGATGACCCCCATTGCAAAATTCCTTCAACAGGGAGAACATCCATTAGAAAGGTCTGAACGAGAGAAAATACAGAGAAGGGCAATTAACTTTGTCCTATATGGCGACACAAATCAGCAAGAGGTCCTCTACAAATGTGGCCTCAATGGAGTCCTCCTCAGATGCATTGATGGAGAGGAAAGCGCTGTCGTCATGACTGAAGTACATGCTGGAGTATGTGGGGCACATCAGCCGGGGTCCAAGATTTTCCATCAGGTTCGAAGACTTGGATACTATTAGCCCACAATGGCACGAGATTGCGAGTTCTTTACTAAAAAATGCCACTCATTCCAGATTCATGCCAACTTTATACACCAACACCCGAAGTTATTTCATCAGGCCAAGTACTCCTGGCCATTTTCCGTCTGGGGAATGGACGTCCTGGGACCATATCCTCCCACCACAACCAAACAACTAAAGTATATACTCATGGAAACCGACTTCTTTTCTAAATGGGAAGAAGTTGTACACCTTAAGGAAGTCGGGGAAAGAAGAATTTTCAGCTTTGTGAAAACCAATATCATCACCAGATTTGGTGTCCCTCATACCATACTGACAGATAACGATACCAACTTCTGCTCTTCTGAATCAGAGAAACTATACCAATAATATGGTATTAAGGCTAACCACTCATCCCGCTACCACGCAATGGCCAATAGATAGATAGAGGATTTCAACAATACCCTGTTCAACATTCTCCAGAAAATGGTGGACAAAGACAATAAGTCATGGCCGGATAAACTCCTCTATGCATTGTGGGCTTACCGAACCAAAATCCGCACCGCTACACTAGCTACTCCGTACTCATTATTATACAGAACAGAAGTGGTTCTGCCCATTGAGCTCAAATTTCCCTCACTCTGCGTTGCAGTTTGTGATCAATTATCCAATGATGAGCGATCAGAAAAGAGAATAGGTGAATTGGAACATCTAGAAAAGAAGCGGTTGCACACTTTGCACCATCTAGAAATGTACTAGAACCAGATTGCACGAGCCTTAAATAAAAAGGTCCGTCTTCAGTCTTTCTTGGAAGTAGAATTGGTATTGGTCCTCCAGACCCCAATGATACCTGGAACGAAACCTCCAAAACTGGAGCCCAAGTGGGAGGGACCATATGTTATACATAAGGTCTACTCCAACGGAGCATATGCCCTGATCTCCATGGACGGGAAATTCACTACCGCTCCTACAAATGTGAGATTCCTAAAGAAGTATTTCACATAGAAATAGTTTTTTATCTCTTCCTTACCGCATGACAATAAATTGCACGGATAGAGAAAAAAAGAGAATCGTCCGAGCTGCATGACGTTAAACTGCCAATCACCCAATGGTCCAAACCCTATGACCCTAAACTAAGAGTATCTCATCCTCACCGCATGACATTAAACTGCACGGATATCAGAGAACTATGTACGGCTTGATTCCTACCCCTGAAGGATACGTAGAGATTCTAGGACCCCCTATCCTGGCCTAGCCACCACCTGAAAAATAATAATATTAAAAATGCTCCCTCTCCCTGTGTATGGACCAGATCTGCACGAGGTGTATTCTTCTTCTAAGCTACAAGAATTTAAACTGCCAATCACCTAATGGTCCAAACTCTATTACCTTAAACTAAGAGTATTTCGTCCTCACTGCATGATGTTAAACTACACAGACAAGAAGTTTTAAAAATGTCCCCTTCCCCTGTTTATGGACCATCCCTACAGGAGGTGTACTCCTTTCATAGAAATACGTATGACTTGATTCCTTCCCTCGAAGGATACATAGTGACGCCAAGGTTCCCCACCCTGGCCCAGCCATGCTCAAATAAAAGTTAAAAATGCCCCCTTCCCCCGTGTACAGACCAAACCTGCATGGGGTGTATTTATCAAAGAATTACATACGGCTTGATTCCTACCCTTGCAGAATACGTAGTGACTCCAGGGTTCCCCATCCTGGCCCAGCCACCCCTCAAATAGGAGTTTTCAAAAATTCCCCTTTCCCCCGTGTACGGACCAGACCTACACTGGGTGTACTCCTTTGAAAGAACTACGTGAGGCTTGATTCTTGCCCTCACAGGATACGTAGTGACGCCTGGATTCTGTATCCTGGTCCATCCATTTAAAAAAATGCCCCTTCCCCCCCGTGTATGAACCAGACCTGCACGAGGTGTATTCCACGTCCACTCTGCACAACCTTAAACTGCATGGATAATTAAAGTTAAAAATGCCCCTTTCCCCTGTGTATAGACCAGACCTGCATGAGGTGTATTTTTCTTTCTCACCGCACGACGTTAAACTGCACGGACCGCGTCCTCACCGCACGACGTTAAACTGCACAGATTTCGTCATGAAGCACCTAATATGTATGGAGAAATGAGGTGGAAATACTCCTTGCGCATTTGGATACATCCTCCCCAAACATCAGACTCCACGGCCCGAATAATTATGGATCTTCATAACCATTCATGGCCATCGGAAGTGTAAAGTCATCAACTCGTGGATACCTTTGCATGACTATGAATACCATGCCCTCAGTGGATCTACATATTGATAGCCCTTGGCCTGTCTACCAAAGGCAAGATTTCCATTGGCGACACTCTTCCTAGCTCCATACACATACCGACCTCAGAGCCCCCATACCATACCTCCTGATCCAGAAATTTATGGCGCAATGGTTTACAAGTTCGTCCCCTTTTCACATCTAAACGTCTCCAGGGTATCCCTACCCGGTTAGCCTATGTATACACCTATGTTTCTCATGATGACCTGTATCTATGAACATCAAGCCAGGACTGGGCTACTTTGACTCAACGGACAATTGCATTAAATATGTTTCTTGTATGCTCAGACACTGTTATCCCCACATTCCAAACTCTGTACTATGAGAAATTACGGATCCTCATAACCATTCATGACCATCAGAAGTGGAAAGTTATCGACCTGGGGACACCTTTGCGTGACTATGAATTCCATGCCCTCAGCGGCTCTGCATATTGATAGCCCCTGGCCCGTCTACCAAAGGCATGATTTCCTTGGGCGGTACTCTTCCTAGCTCCGTATGCTTACCGGCCTCAGAGCCCCCACACCCCATATCCTGATCCAGGAAACCTCAGAGTTGTAGTTTAAAACCTTCATCCCCCACCCTGTTCAGAGTATATCAGAGCATGTTAACTCAGTTATCCTTCTAGTGACTGCAGCAACAGTCACCCAGTGGTCCAAGCCCTATGATCATTAAACTAGGATTACTTCTTCCTTACCGCATGATGCTAAACTACATGGAGTAAAGGTACACCCCCGTGCACAAACTAAATCTATGCAGGGAGCTCTCAAAGCTTTAACAGCAACCAGGGACGAGTATGACCGACATTTCTAGACATTTTCTTACCAAACGAAAGACTTCATGGACCGGACAATTGCGGATCCTCATAACCATTCACGACCATCGGAAGTGGAAAGTTATTGACCCGTATACACCTTCTCTTGACTATTAATAACATTCCCTCAGCGGATCTACATATTGATAGCCCCTGGACCATCTACCAAAGACAAGATTTCCACAGGCGACACTCTTCCTAGCTCCATACGCTCATCGAACTCAGATCCCCATATCATTTCTCCTGATCCTAGAGGCCCCGGAACCACGATTTACACCAATCATACCCTCTTCTTGTCTGGGCATGCCTAGATGTTCAAGCCCAGTTACATTCTGTTCAAGTGCGGAATTTTCAACTACGTCCTTATCGCACGATGATAAACTACACGAAACATCTTGGCTGCTTGCCATAAAGCTGCAAAGACCAAGCATTAAACATCCATGGAAATGCCTCTAACCACAAGCGTTTTCACTGGTTTTAAAATGCCCCATGTCCTTGCTGTATGATGTTAAACTACACAAAATCCTTTAAATATACTCCCTTCCTTACTGCATGACATTAAACTGCACAACATCCTTTAAATATACCCCCCGTCCTTACCGTATGATGTTAAACTGCACGGAATTTAATAATTATCCCCGTCCTTACCGCATGACGTTAAACTGCACAGAATTCGTCTTTATCACATGATGTTAAACTACACAGTCAAACCTATCATGGGTTCAGTAAGGAATGGAGGATTTTCCCTATCTCTTAGTGTACGGGTCAGACCTGCACAAACCACCGTCTCACATCACCGCGAGCAGGAACAACTTCACCCATTCTTGGGATATTTAGCCTAGACGTTTCTCCCATATCCGGTCACCCTCTCCTCATAAACCATACTCCATACTCAAAAAAAGCCGAACTCTCATAAGCCACCCCTGGTGGCCCCGAATCTCAACTTCCCTGATGTTTCTTGGCTATCAGAAGAATACAAAAATTGACCCAAGGACACCTTTGCATGACTATGCATACCATGCACTCGTCGGCTCTACATATTGATTGCCCCTGGCCCATATACTAAAGGAAATATTTCCTTAGTCAATGCTTCTCTCCGTATGCCTCTTGGCCCCTGAGCCCCCTTATCATCCTGGGATTCAGAAACCCTCTGAGATACAGTTTACCAGCTTCTTCCACGACCTTGCCTGAATATGGTGGAAAGTCTCTGGTGAGATTACCGAGAACTAGGAGAAGCTGTTCCATTCTAGATAATTTCCCAGCTTCATGACGTTAAACTGTGCCAAGTTTCGATCATCCTTTACGCTAGGTAAATGCATAGGACAAGAACCTTTCTTCCACACTGCTAATTGATATAGATGTTCTCAAAACCTTTCAGACATCACATACCCTTTCCAAGACACCCCAGTGATTTTCATAATTCTCCAAGCCACCCATGGTGGTTTCCATAAGCCGGACTTTCACGAAGTCCTATGGCCATCAGAAATGGAGAGTCATTGACTTAGGGACACCTTTTCATGACTATGCATACCATTCCCTTATTGGCTCTACATATTGATTGCCCTTGGCCCATTTGCCAAAGGCATGATTTCCTTAGGTGATGCTCTTCCCGCCTCTGCACACCAATATGGCTCCCATGCTTTGAGACATGTCCTGCATGTCATTCAAATATAAACATACCCCCCCCAGATGCGTTTGAAGGGTATCGAGACGTCTTTTGACCAACCAAACCTCATTGGGTGCTTCACCCCACCATATCTGGTCAAAGTTGTTTGACCTAAAACATCAGTAATGATAGTCTTGACGGTGGGACTTTAAAACTGCTCACAAAAAGAGGCACAAAGCCTATTAGGACGAAAACCTGAAAAGGGCGACCTAAGAAAAATTCAGGCCATACCCGCTGGGTCCACACTAAATGGGCCCATGAAAAATTAGGGTATTAAAAGAAAAGATGAAAATTTTGTGGGGGTTTTTTACAAAACCCTAGCAATAGTCGAACAATGCTCGCTGGATCCCATGGTCCAGGAAAAATTTAGAGTTTGTTTTCCTAAGTTATGGTTAATTATGATTCAGTGAGTTGTTACTTACACATTAATTGTTCTAGTAATAATCAAATTTTGAAAGCAACCAAAGATTGAAATAGATTGTATTCCATTTGAAAGGGGGGGGGGGGGGACGTCCACAAGTTGGGGTCTCTCCCTCACAAAAGGAAAAAAAGGGTAAGCAAAACAGATAGTACAAGAATGGATCTGACAGTCATAAAGGAGCCTGGCTCGCTCTCTCCACCAGATCAACAACCGTGAGGCAAAGGTTGTTGAAAGTCTACTCCAGCACGACCTTCTCCCAGGCCTCAACCTCGACCACCAAATGAGTGTGCCCCACTATTGTATGAAGATTGTTGATCCCTTTCCTGGTGGATTCAAGGTTTCCAGTCAGAGCTGACAATTGGTCCCTCATAATCGCAGCCCGTACTTCACATTCATGCACCTCAAAGGATAGAACGACCACATGGTCTCGAATTCTCACTTTATGCACTATCAGTTGATGGAGATTCATCATGGCTTCATCTAAGGATCGGGTCCTGCAATGAGAGGCAGTGAGGTGAGCAAGCTTGCGTTCATTAGTGGTAACTTCCTAACGGGCCATGAAAACCTAGAAAGAAAGAGAATGGAACTGCCGATAGTCAAAGACACCTGACCCCAAACCTAGGAAGAGTTGTCGGAGAGATTCAGTTTTAGTTGCCATCTCAGCTAGAGGAGTTTCAGCAAACATCTTGCAAATCTAGGGCCAGGCCCACCTGCACACTGCTCGGTGGTCCGTCATGACACGAGGATCTTTGGTATCCTCGATAGGTAGCATGGGAATGAAGTCTAGCATTGAGATCCACACAGACATGTGCATGCCATAAGATGGTTATGAAGCTAGAAGGCATGAAGCTTCTAACCCTAGTTCAGGTTTGGGAACTAAGTTGCTGAGTCTAGTATTGGGCGATAAAACTTTAGGAATTGTCTCTCCAGGACCCGAAGCTACAGGGTCATTCTCATCCACATCCAAGAAGGTTGGGTCCATCTGAACTTCGACTGTAGGGGGACTAGTAGAGGAAAATCCCCTGAGTTTCTTTGACCGATGAGCCATCAGTCGATCCTCCCTCAGATCCGATGAGGAAGGTGCGGTAGGCACAGCATCCACAATGACTCCTGATTTGGGAATCTGTTGGATAGCCTTCCCCAAGATCCCATCAGGATAATATTATATCCACATTATTGCATACTCCAAGGAGAGGCTTGAAGCCAATCCTATGCCAAGAAAGAGAATGCTTGTGTCAGATCCCTCCTGCATCATCATCAACCACCATTTACGGAGAGTGTCCGAGTGAAGTACTCAAGCCCGAGGAGGGGGAAGGGAAACTTGGAGTTGCATACACCCAAACTGACGAGAGAAACGATGGGGGGCATTCAACTCGCATAAAGAAACCCCGTCAATCCGAATGGCTAGAAACCCATCACGAAATGAAATCATATAAGAAAATTCCTCAAGGATCCCCCCTACAGTTGTCAACCATGACGCCAGAAGGAGTGGGGTACGGAGCGAAAGCAAACTGGGAGAAGTCAATCAGAAGCTCGATGATTTCATCAAAATTGAAGGACTTCAGACGAAACCTAGCTATATCAAGAAGAGTAGGTTGGAAGGTCGGAAGCAGGATGACTGTGTTATAAAAATACTCATAACAGTGGTAATGATTTTCTATCCAGCCATATAAGAATTGAAATTTCCCACTTAGATGGTAGGGTGACCCACCCTCCTGCATGTGGCTTAGTAGCTCGTAAATACGAGCCAAATTGGGCACGAACAAATTCACTAGACGACCCTCTACCAACTCAAATGCCATCATCAAGGTGCAAGACCTGACACTTGGGTTGATATCCCGAGAAGGTAATAGCCACCTGCTCAAACACATAGCAAAAAGACCTACCAACCGTAGCATAAGAGGCACACCGGGGCGCACCTCGTAACCCCATGAAAGGTAGTCGCCCGCCTCCAGAACCACCCAGTATGAACCTGGGATGGTTCATGACTGTTGAGAAGGATGGGTCCTGGGGTGCTTGATCTTTGGCATAGGGACAGTAGTGTTCAAAAATAACCCTATCTAGGTGCTATAGGTAATGAGAGAGTGGGCACAGAAGGCCTGACCCAGTGATCGTTCCGCCATAACCAGCAAATCCATCACCAACAGAGTCACTTGTTCGACATCATCCCACGCACCAGGAGTGGGAAAAAACACGTCGTATGTCACACCGATAATCAAGAGACCTCCTAATTGATAGATGTCCCACAAACTAATGCCAACTTCACCATGGGAAAGGTGAAAAGTATTAGTGTTTGAACACCAGTGACTGAGCAGGTCTGGCAGGATCAGAGATGGTGGGTACACAGAAAATTGGAAAGCCCACACAGAAGATTACAAATTGACTACTTCCAGTGACTCAGAAGATTCCCGACAATGATGGTGGACCCAAAAGGCCCAAGCCTAGTCATTTGAGAAAATCCCACCAGACCGAAGATCCCACCTAGGAATCCACCCCGTGCCAGGATCCACTCGAGCGAGGTTGATTATGGAGGAGTAACTCTTGAGTACATCATCTTGAGAGAAGTCTTGTGTGTACTGATCGCTTTGGGTCCAGAAAGAGCCACTCAAAATGAAGGTATCTTCTGGGTCAGTATCAGAGATTATCTCCCCCGATTGGGTGAGGTTCACCGGAATACACTTCGGCGACACTTCCAAGAAAGGTGATGAAAGACCTGATAAAGTAGGGGGGATAGGGATGTCATCTTGATGACCAAAGATGTAATGTGGAATTCGATTTGATAAAGGATAACCCAAAAGCTCAGGGGAGAGGAAGTCCTTCCAGACACCATCGTATGGAATGATGGACCAACTTGGGTCCTCTTCGATGCTCTCCTCTCTACGAATCGTAGTTAGACGTCTCCCTGAACCAATTGGGAGAGGCTCTGAAGTAGGTCTGGGTGTAGGGTGAGGAGGAACCATGTTTTCTCCCTGTATTATAGAAACTAGGAAAATGGTTAGTCCGGAATAATCAAATATGGACTAAAATACTAGAAAAGGTCTACAAGAAGGCATCATGAGGTGGTTAGCGATGACTGTATCCTACGAACCAACCCTACGCAGAAGGGGTTCGTGGTATTCTGGCCCATAGAGCATTGGCTAGAGAACCGTGAACCAGGTTGCTCTATGGATTCCTAATCCCATATTTAAATAATTAAGATTCGGGAAACTGAAGAAGTTTTTAAAGTCAGGAAGATTTCATTCCGCCGACCATCAAAACCACGAAGTGAACTCCTCCATGACCTGTTGTGACTTACTTTTTAATTAATTAAAAGTATTGGTTCACGGTTGGGAAATTGGTCCGCGGATGAAGGCGACCGTGAAGGAGTAATGGTTCGCGGACAAGGCGTTTCGCGAAGAAATCAGCACACAGAGACAAAAAGTGAGAGGGATCTGGTTTTGCGAAGAATCCGGAAAAGGAAAAACGAAGACCCCCCTCATATTTATAAGCATGGTCCCCTACTGGGTCCACTCCCCTACAGCAAACCATCCAAGTTTCAGGACCAATCTGCACCGGAATGGCCTCCTCTTCATTCCGATCGGACCCCATTCCGATGGGGGGCATTTGTAGGGTCCTGAAAAATCCGCAAAGGAGATTCTATGCAAATACCCCCCGAATAATTGGGGAAAGTATAGAGAAAATTCAAATGGACAAGCTAAACCGGTCCATGAACTGGTCCGGCGATAGTGCTATGCGGCCAGTTCTGTGAAACACCCCCTCCGCAGACCGCTGTCTTTCGCGGAATGGAGGCAGAGAGCCTCCGCGGGTGCGAAGCAGGACAGGCGCCGAACTGGTCCACCGACACGGACCACCCCAACCGCAAACTGTGTTGACCGGCCCAAGCCGCATCTGCTGTCGTTCGCAGAATGGAGGTGGAACCCTACGTGGCCGTGGAGAAATCCCTGAGCTCGTTTGGTTCACGGGGGGAGATGCGTTCAATGCCCCCGCGAGTTGCGGATTGACCAAGTCCTCCATAAACCAGTTTTTCGGTCATGGGCCTCCGAAAAAGGTGCCGCCTGAACACAGATCCATCCTTTTTCCCACTCTATAAAAGGATATCAAGTGGAAGAAAAGGGGGAGAATTCGAAGGAGATCAATGAGATTCGGGTGGAAGGATTTTGAAGGAAGGATTAGGATTTTTCATACAATGAAGTTCCAGTTCGCGAACCAGAGAAGGTATGAACCTAGGAACGAATTAATAAGGAACCATAGAATTCATAATAACTCGGTGAACCACAAAATTAAAATATCAATGAAAAGAATACCGCGAACCATGTCCCCTACGCGAATGAACTCCCCACGGACCAGGGAGTTTATGCCCCTTTTCCAATCCATCGCACTGCGTAGCATCCTTCTATGCGGGCGAAGCCCCGACGGACGAACCCCCAACCGACACCGCACTTGGATGCCACTGCTTGCATGGAACCCTTCGCGAACCACCCTAGTACGTGGATCAAACCTGAAGCCACGAACCACGTTGGTTCGCGGAATGCTCACCATTCCGCGAACCACCCTGGTTCACGGGATGCCCTTCCATCCATGGACTACCCTGGTTCGCGGGATGTCCATCAGTTCTTGGACCACACTGGTTTGTAGACAGCTTCTCCAACCGCGTAGCACTTCCCTACGTGAATGGAGCCACCACCCATACCCTCGTGTGGATCGCCGAATCCTTTGGAGTTCCCGTTCCATGAGCCAGATAAAATCCTTCCAATCCAGCCTGATCCTTCGAGACTCCCTCATTGGCCTACTCATCGGCCCCGAACTGAGGCCCCCACTAGAGCCGCCGAACCCGCGTGGTGTAACCTTCAGGCGCACCAACGCGCTGTTTTGAGTTCACATACCCACTGTAAGCAGGGGTGAAGGGGTTACCCCGACCCTTGAGTAGATTTATGAAGCATTCTTGGGTTCACATTCCCACTGTAATGTGGAGTCTAAGCTCAGGATCCCCCTTACTGCCCCTCCACTTGTTAGGGTTTCTCGGGGGTTGTAAAATACCCATAGGAAGGAAGCTCTCATGCACTTCCGTACTCCCCCCGGGAACAAGAGAGGTGACGGGAACATGAGCACCTCTTTATCTCTCATACTGTGCTTTGTTGCCCTAGGCTTCCATCTCAGAGTAAGCCCCGACCTCCTGGGCCGCTCCATGAATAAGCCCCACTCCACTTCCCACGGACGCACCTTTCACGACGTGATCGTTTGGTCCCTGCTACCTCTTGTTTCTCACACCGAGAATGACTCACGTGGTCTTAGAGTAAGTATCGACCATGACATCCTCTTATGAGCCTCCTTAGAGTGTAATCCCCAATCCGTTGCTCTGGGCTGCCTCAGAGCGCAAGCCCCAAGCCATGCGAACTACGAGGACTTTGATTCCCTACCACAGGGATACGTAGGAAGCTTCCATGAGGTTCAAGCCCGATCACCATCAGACACCCGAGTCCACATTCATGTCAGCTCTCCGACACTAGCCATCTGAACTACGTGGACTTTGATCCCTCCATCCTAGGCAGGGTACGTAGGAAGCCTCCATGAGGTTCAATCCCAACAACCAGTTGATCTTACTATCTTCACATCGGTTCACCACGTCACTCTTAGTACTGCCTCAATGAGTCTCGACTCCTCGGGGTCATTAATCCAATGAGGGATGGTAAACATCAGGCATAAATGATTCCGAACCCCTGCGTCCAGCTGACCATTTCCCACCAGGAGAAGTCCGTGGATACAATGATTGGGTATAAACAAAGATTTGCGAACATATAAATACGTCTTAAATCTATAAGAGAGTCCTGAAATAGGAAAAACTTTCCCCCCAAAAGGGTTCGATGAGCCTGACTTCCCATCCTCTTGAACAATGTCAGTTCTTAAGCGTCGCTGGCCAAACCCCCCAGTGAACGCCTGCCTTTGGAAAGTAGGTCCACGTGCCGTTGGATATGGAATCGTTGGGAATTTCAGAACCGATCTGAAACAAAAAATGGTGATCCCGACGTGAATATTTAACCAAGCATGACATATTTAACCTAATTACACCCTGTTCCCCCTTTATACTCACAAGTAGGGCCAAGAAAGGTCATTAATTACGCATGGGATCATGAGATGCTGCTTTGACGGGTTTTCTATTTTTATTTGTTAAAATGTTTTACAGGTACCCCACAAAACTCCCTTCGATACAATGGCATCACGAAGGAACTCACAACCATGTGCTTCCAACAATATGATGACCAGACATCCTCACCGAAGAAGGACCCCGTCACCGACACAACGTCTTCAACTCTGGGTCTCAGATGTGTTAATCCGAGAGTACCACATAAACAGTACTCTCCCGATGGTGGAGGCGGCCATATATGCCCTCTAATCCACCAGGACTCACCAGTCGCCTGCCCAGTAGCGGCTGCAAAGGCAGATCCAGAAAGCCCCTGTTGCTGTCTCGAACCGTTTTGGGAGTCTATCCACAGAAAGTGAAAAAACATACCTCCCTTATCTTAGAGAGGTGGATGAGGTCGACGCTGAGGACCTCATCCCCGCTGAATGGGAGTTCCACTCCAAGGCCCTCTCCAGAAGACGTCATCGCGGCCACACCACGACCCAACATCCTCTCACTAGGGAGGACATCACCCTGAGGATCCAGGCCCACGCTCCCCGAGCTCCGGCCCCTCGGACTGCCCGACGAGGGTGGAAAACATACAATCAAGGACCAGTCCTCACCCTGGTTCCTAAGGAGGGCCTCCGTTACCTAGTCATAAAGATGTATCATGAACAAGAACATACACCTGTTTTCTCCTCCAAAGCCCGGCATGTAGATATGGAGACATCATACGAGTAGGAACGCATCCCCACCGAGTTTCATCACGCTCGTCGCTCATGCAGGATGATAGTTACCTGGCATACACCTCTCCCTACCCAAGGCCGTGAAGCCCACCAACCCGATGTGGTGGAGACCCGATGTCTGCAGGACCAGCTCGTAGTAGGTCCTCTTGACACCTACCATCCCAGCATGGTGGTGATAAACAAAGCCCGCCACCCAGATGTCACAGAAACTCATAGGCGGGCATGTCTCCCTGCCAATAAAGGCCACTATCTCGATATGGTGGGAAACCAACATATTCAGGGCCAGCTTCCTACGGATGCAAGAAAAGTCTGCCATCCTGATGTGGTGGAAAAAAGAGAGATAAATCAGCATATCCCGATATAGGGGCAGATTCATTCACCTGCCCCGACGTAGGAGAATTATCAGTACCCACTGAACACTGGAGGACCGAAGCAGGATATTCCTACTCCGATATTGGAATGGGACTTGATACCTGTTCCAGCCAAAGATGTCTCTCTACATATCCAGGAAATTATGGAGGAGAATGTATGGATCCCGGATCATATCTTGCAGACTTGCCAAAATGTAATTGCATCGTCGGGAACAACAAGGACTCGGGCCCGTGAGCCCGTCTCCCCGATTGAGGCAACTCATCTAAGAGATGAGATAGCTGCCTCGGAGCAGATTTGCATCCCTGATTCTGTTCAGGAGGGTCGCCAGCTATATTCTGCGATGCAAGGGCAACCAGATCGTGTAGCTTCACTCGTTTCAACTGGGGGACATTTTCCATCACAGTGGATGCTCCAGAGTAGGCATATATCTCTGATAAAAGTCAAGATGTTCGTCGGCACATCCCGACAGCATCACGGGACCCAATTAGACAGGGACCCAAAGGTGAAGGCCGTTGTCAACAGCAGACGGTCCCCAAGCCCACAAGAAAGTGCCACGAACGCACCGAAGGCAGCTGGAAAATAAACAGTGGGTTCATGACCCCGTTCTGTGGGAAGCTAGGGTTCCCAATGCCACTAAGCGTATATCAAAGGCTCAGAACCCTACCCACCCTTTACCATATTATGGGAGCGGCAGTAGCAGTTGCGAAGGTCCTCCCCACAATGTTGTTACCAGCAGCTCTGATGGTCCTCCCCAGAGCACCCGTGGGGGCCTCACCCATGGGCATATAACGATCGATCACGAGAGCTCCTCTTTTTTATTCGAGTCATGGAAACCCTCCACGTGAATAGAAGTTCAAGCAGCAATAAGGTCCTCCACTTGCTGCGGTCCACCTTGAAGGTCCTCCCCGGGGTATACGCTGCAAACACTCTCCATGCAGTGGGACCATAGATTATGATACTAGTCCTCACTATAATAGTTGCAACTACGGAGGCCCTCCTCGCAGTGACGTCTCATCATGACAAGAAGGTGCTCCCCTTGTTGTAGCCTACCCTAAAGGTCCTCCCTAGGGGTTACGTTGCAACGACACTCCACGCAGCCAGGCATCAGATCACGGTGGTAGTCCTCTCTACCCTAATAACAGAGGTCCTCCCAGTAGAGACGTCAAGCAACGAGAAGGCCCCTGCCTCATTACAGTACATTCTGAAGGCCCTCCCCAGGGTGTACCCCACAGATATTCTCCCTACGGCAGCTGTAATGGTAGTTCCTTCCATTGCAGCAGCTGTGACAGTAGTCCTCGCCACCACGACCGCCATTGTGAAGGTAATCCCCACAAGGTCCCTAAGAAACAAAAAGACCCCCCTTGTTGCAGCGTGTCTTGAACATCCTCCCCAGGATGCACATTGAACGTCAAACCATGATGGTCATCCTCACCATGATGGCAGTTATTGCGAAGGCCCTCCCCGTAACAATGCAACGCAGCCAGAAGGTCCTCCCCTTTCTGCGACACGCCTTGGAGGTCCTCCCCAGGGTATGCACTGCAAAAGTCCTCTATGCAGTGAGGCGTCAAGCAGTAATGGTAGTCCTTTCCATTACGACCATCATTGCAAAGGCCCTCCCCATGATGACATATCATATCGACAGGAAGGTCCTCCCCTACCGAATAAAGCATGGAAAAGCCCTCGTATTCTAAGGCACTCAGAAGGACGTGATCAAGCATGTCAGATTCCCAGTCCATCGCTAACGACACCCTTCTTCAATCGGGAGACATTTCGGGGCCACGTTCATCTTCTGAACCTCCTCGGAATCACCCACATGATGATTCAGCACCTACCGTTCCCACTGCATCTGACCACACTATTGGAGAGTGTCTCAGTTGGGCTGACCAGGTAGAGGAATCACTAGCGGAGGAGTATGCCGACATGTTGCACCTGAGTAAATCACTGGACATGGATGATATACCAGTTATGTTTTGGCCCACGACCAACTCTCAGTTCGACATACCCAGAGAGTTGTTGGAAGAATGCGTGCACGACATCCTCCATAATATATGGACAACCCTCCACCGGATGAAATCAAGATTTCTAACCTATGATGAGTATGTAGACCACTTCAAGATGATAGGATACCTCCTATTCCACATAAAGCTGGAAGCTCTTCCATTGGCACGACAATAGCAACCCGAGAGGCGCAAGGGAAACATGGAGATAACTTGCCTCAATGTGCTGCACCAGTTAGGTCGCCTCAGCAGTGATGCTCCAATGGGAGTCCATATCAGGGGATGGGGGGAACATGGAGCTATGTATTTTACTCCACTATCCTCCCAGAAGAAGCCGTTCGTCATGGTGTCTTGCAATTTCATCACAGCAAGACGGAAATCGAGTGGTCTCTCTGTTCAAAGAAGGAAACACACCCAACAGAGACAGGCCTTGAGTAAGTCCCAGAAGTGTCAAAACCGATGGGAACAAGCCACTCAAAGACTCCTGAATTTGTCCACCAAGAGCTTTCAACAGGCCTCTCACCTAAGAGAGGTTAATCAGAAGTCATTGCCTACCTCCCCAGAAGGGATTGATTCAGGAAAAAACTCGGCACCAAACCCTGTTCACCCCCGAATGGAGGCATGCAAGATCAACCGGGTAGCAATAGAAGAAGCCACTGCCACAATCCAGGGTCAACCCCAGCCTGCAGGGCTGGGGAAATTTTTAACAATAAATTCCCCCGTAAGACCAATAAAAACCGAAAGAGACTCAATGTCCAAGGAACGGAGCCAACCCCGACCCTCAGGGCTGGTGGCATTATCACCTCCTCAACAACAACCTCCCCCACGAGAATCAGTATTCTCTCATCTAGGGAGGATAGTCAGAAGAGGGGGTTCCTGCCCTATCCCATCGTTTGAATCATCATCCCCTCCAAGAGGGAGGCGTCCTATATGGGCACATTAAACAACTCTCCACATCACCCTTCATCAAGGGGTCCAAAGGCCATCCCGGGACATGAAAAGGAAGGCCAATAAGAGACACGGGAGATCCTCTTCCTGTTTCGAAGATGAAATATTCTCTGCCCCACGATATGCATCCATTAACGCTATAGAATCCAACCCCATGGGTAACGCCGAAGATGATGCAAATCCGAATGAATTGGGAGACGATGGTTCCGGTCAGGCTGCAACCTACAAAGAACCACCAGGTGTGCACACCCGGAACCAGAGGGCCGCCCTACACAAGGCTGCCCCTTCAGCCAACCTTCCTTTGCTCACCCTGCGAGCCTCCAACAAGGATAGGAACAAAGTAACAGTTAACCTTTACCCGACTCCTTCTCTCGATAAAGGCGATCCACTTACGCTCGAAGAGAGGTTCGATCGACAGGAAGAGGAGATGAAAGAATTGAGGCGGCTCAATGTCGAGCTACTCCAGAGGAACCGTCTTATTAAAAGTGCTTCCCAAGAAGAGCCACATCATGCACTCCCAGTAAGTGCACCTCAAAGACCAATGTTTTCCCCAACAAACAAAGCACGGTCAGGGCTCCCGTCCAACGAGGTGCCCGAACCGTACAACTACCTAAATATGGATCCGGAGGATTACCAAGACTTCCCTTCACTCAGGAAGCAACCAGAGAATGTAATTCTAAACCCTCAGAAGGTGTCACAAACGACACATGCACTCTTGGTACCAACCGGGATGGATCCTCAAGCAATGCATCAGTCTACACCTGCTCAAGACCGGGACCAACATGATGTAAACCAGGGTCTCACCAACACAATTGAGGCACTAACAACTTGATTGGAAGCTATGGAGGGCCGACGCGCCCCGATACATCCAAAGAGGAATCCCTACCAAGATTGGGTGAGCAACACACCTCCTCCACCGAATTTTGGGAGCCCTATATTCCCTAAATTCAATGGATCAGGCGATCTGGAATAGAATTTAATTCACCATGCATCCTATTGCGACACTATGATGGGGACTCAGGAATAACAAGATGCAGTGAAACTCAGGTGCTTCATACGGACCTTACAAGGATCCGCATTCATCTGGTATACAAGTCTGCCAGCCCAGTCGATAAAAATCTGGGACGAACTTCGACAGTAGTTCCTGTTCCACTTCAGCTTGACATTGCCTAAGACAAGCATCAACGACCTCATGAACTGCATGCAGAGGGAGAACTAGAGAGTATCATATTTCATCGCAAGATGGAAAGGTCTGACCTACTCTCTGAATAGGACAATGCCTCAAAATGAGTTGCTTTCCATATGCATCGATAGTCTTCGAGATGAGCTGCGAACACCGCTCAAATTAGTGGAGTGCACCACTAGCTTCCGCTATCTCTCAGCCATTGCCCAGAGAATTGAGGACTCCCTACAGTGAACCAATTTGAAGTCCTGAGTGGCCTCAAAAGCTCCTTCAAAGAGAGTAGCCAGAGCTGAGGCATCCTCTATCACGCTCAAGCCAGCCTCTGTGCCTGCTCCACCACTCAGGCCTCCACCAAATTTTCAAGGGCCCCCTGTATATCAACAGTTTACTCTACCCAGGCGGGATGATCAGAAAGGGTCAAAGCGGAACCATTTTGAGGAATGAAGACACAAAGTATACTCGTTTCAAGATAACCAAGTCCACAGTTATTTCATCGCCTCCATGAATTGCAACTTGATCCTCCTCCCAGAGATGAGGAAACCTGAAGAAGTTGGCCACGATGATAGGCCAGATTACTGTCCCTACCATTGAATGTTGGGGAATAATATTCGGGAATGCTTCGTCTTCAAATACCTCCTGCAAAGGATGGTAGACTTCAGGAAGGTCGAGCTGGGACCACCCCCAGTACATGTAACATATATTTCTACCACTGACTCTAACAAAGGGGAGGGGTGGAAGGAAGTCACCAAAAAAAAGGGCAAAATTTGATAATTGGATGACTTGGAAGACTATCAACCGAGCCCAGGGCATACTCCGAGCTCAACTACAGTAGTCGGTGTTGCCACCAATAGCCCCTGATGCCGCACAACTGACAATATCAGCCTCACAACCCTCCACATGCCTGTCACATAGGTGTAATCAGAGAGGGAGGAGACAAGCGCAAGATGAGAAATCTGCGACGAGGCCAAAGTTAGCCCCGACGTTGTCAGATTTCATGCCCTCTAATTTTGCGCCACGGGCACAGACCCACCAAATGACACCATCATGGACGATCGACCAAGTTGACCTGTCAGAGGATGAAGAGCCAATCTTTGGTTCTATCAACGTCATCCATCTTATGGAATCATCCCCTGACGAAGGGTATGGTTATGAACCCGAGTTCCCGACACGAGGAGCCGGGATGAGGAATTGCAGAGGTAGGGGATACCAGGGGAGGCGTAGTCGTGGCCGAAACAAACCCTACGGTTGGACCTCATCCCAAACCATAAATATTGCAGAAACCCGTGGTAGGGCCCTTCAACGGAATCAATAGGAGAACAAATATCACCCCACCTCCACAAGCTGCCACTCTGGACCCATTATTCTGTGATACCCATCAGAGGAGAAACTAGCGTCTAGCCGCCTAGTGCACACAAACATACCGGCTAGGCCTAGTACTTAGAATGTGGGAACATCGTCAACATCTAATGCTGCAGCGGGTCCCTCCCCATCACATACTCCATCTCCCCAGCTGCCTACTAGAACTCTCCCATCAACAGAGAAGTGTCAGCCACTGGAGCAGAAATATGATATCCTCAAGGAGATGGTGTTAGTACCAGCTAAGATGTCAATCCTGGATTCCCTGAGTCAATCAGCCAACCTCAGGGAGGCGCTTATTGAATCCTTTCTCAGCCCCCAGTAGTTTCAAGATGAGGTAGCTGCCACCGAGATTTACTGGACGGAGACTGGCATGGCTGAATGGAATGCATTGATTTCCTTCACCGATCAGGATGAAGATGCCATCATGCAAGGATACATGAAACCACTATATGTGTACGACACATTGAATGATGTTGAGATCCGCAAAGTCTTCATCGGCAATAGATCTGGAGTTAACCTCCTTCCCCTACGGAAACTCCGTAAGTTGGGCCACAGTGAGGATGATTTAATAACCTCAACCACAACTCTATTAGGTTACGACAAGAGAGAGCAGAATCCAATGGGAAAAATTAAGCTAAAGACCCATTTTGGCAACCTCGTGGCCTACTCAGAGTTTCTGGTGGTTCAGTAGAACACGTCATTCAATGCCCTGTTAGGAAGGCCGTGGCTCCATAAGCACATGGTCGTTCCTTCATCATACCACTAGTGTATTAAGTAATGCTTCAATGGGAAAAGTGGGACATTTCATGCTTACAAGGACCCTTTTGAGCTCTCTGTGTTACACTACATTGACGCCGGATTTTATGAGCAAAATAAGAAGAATTCTTTGGCCAATGGTGTTGGCTGGATCTCCACTCCATATGGTCTAGAAATTGTTCCTGACGACCTCCTCAGATAGCTTGGCAGAGACTACGTATTGCCCATCAACCACGTTGAGAGCAGGGATTCAAGTCCGGATACACACTCAGCTGTCTTCATGACTTCAGCCATAACGGCCGAGCTTGACAATGTGAGAACGTCCGCCAACCCACAATTTGGGGTCGAATACTCAAGCGGGGATGCCCACGATGCCTCACCATCAAACCCCCGAAGGCTCAGACAGAAAAATCTCCCCCTTTTGATCAAGAAGATGAGGATTTGGGAGAGGAATATAAGGAAGACCTCAGGGATGGACCCCCCACATATGAGGAAGGTATCTCCACCACAGTGGATGAGCTCAGGCAAATAAACCTGGGTACCGAGGAAGACCCGAGGACCACTCTTGTTAGTAAAGACATGTCCCCCGAGGAACACAAGGTATATACTTCCTTCCTAAGACAACATCGGGATTTCTTTTCTTGGAATTACATAGAAATTCCGGGACTCGATCCCGAATTGGAGACGCATCACCTTGGTCTACCAAAAGGCCACCGAGTCAATAAATAGGCTGCCAGAAGGACACACCCCTCACATGCTGCCAAAATAGAGGCTGAAGTCAATAATCTCATTTAATCAGGCTTCATTCGGGTGGTCCAGTACCCCATTTGGTTGGCCAACATCATCTTTGTCAAGAAAAGGAATGGGAAAATCCGCATCTGCATCGATTTGAGAGATCTCAATTGGCATTGCCTGAAAGATGACTTCCCGGTCCCAATCAATGAGTTATTAATTGATGAGATGGACGGGTATGAGGATCTATCCTTCCTGGACATCTATTTTGGATATAATCAAATCAATATGGCCTGAGAAGATGAAGAATCAACTGCATTCAGAGCCCCCCAAGGAATATTCTATTACAGGGTAATTCCCTTTGGTCTCAAGAACGCGGGCGCCACATATCAATGCGCCATGTATCGTCTCTTTAAGCCATTCTTGGGGAAATTCATCGAATGTTACATAGATGACTTGGTGGTGAAATAAAGATAGCACTCAGATCACCTGTAAGACCTTGAGACCATATTCAACAAACTTCAACAACATATCCTGAAGATAAACCCCTTGAAGTGCAGCTTTGGGGTTACCTTAGGGAAATTCCTTGGCTTCGTTGTACGCCATCGCGGCATCTAAGTCGACCCTGAAAAGACAAAGGTTATCCTTGACCTTCCTCCTCCCCGCAATCTCACTGAGTTGAGAGGATTCCAGGGACAACTGGCCTATATCAGGCGATTCATAGCCAACCTGGCGGGCAAATGTTTGCCCTTCACTAGGTTAATGAAAAAGTGAGTCACATACCAATGGAAAGATGACTTCCAAGAGGAGTTTGATAGCCTAAAGAGGTACCTTTTAAGCCCACCAGTGCTCATGCCCCCAGTTGAAGGAATACCTCTCATTCTATACATGAAGGCCCTCGAGCGGTCACTGGGATCCTTCCTCGCGCAAAAGAATGACTCCGGCAGTGAGAACAATCTCTATTATCTCAACAAAACAACGATTGATGCTGAGACTCGATACTCAAACATCGAGAAGATCTATTTGGCCTTTGTATTCATAGTTAAAAATCTGCGACATTATCTGCAGCATCATAAAGTCCATTTGGTCTTGCACAATAACCCTTTAAAGTACATCCTCAGCCGCCCGATGCTGACTGGGCGTCTATCCCGATGGGCAGTCATCCTGCAATAGTTTGACATCTGATTTGTGCCTCAGAATGCCATAAAAGGCCAGAAATTGGAAGATTTTCTGGCAGAGCACCCTTCAACAGGGACCGCCACACCGGAGGTTGAGCTACTCGATGAAGACATCTTCGCAGTTCTAGAGGAGATCCAAACATGGGAAATGTTCTTCGACGGAACATCCCGGAGCCCAACTAGGAAGAGGATGGAAGACCCCAAATTTAACAAGGTGGGTCTGGGGATAATACTCATGTCCCCAGAAAAGGCGGTCTTGCCATATTCCTTTCTCCTGTCAGAAGAATGTACGAACAACGAAGCAGAGTATCAAGCCCTCATTACATGCCTGGAACTGGCACTAGAGGCACAAGTAAAACACCTTAAAGTAAAAGGTGACTCAGAACTGGTCATCAAGAAAGTCAATGGTGACTATAATATCAAAAAGGAGGAGTTGATTCCCCTGTTTGACCATGTCCAGGAGATAATGTCTGAATTCTCTACAGAACCCACATTAACCTATATTCCCCAGTATCAGAATGCCCAGGTCGATGCATTATCCAATGCAGCAATAACCCTAGATGACCTAGACTGGGATAAAATAGTTATCAGTATTTCTCACCGTCGAATGGTCATGCCATTTGTTCAGACCAAGATGGAAGAAATAAACAAAGTCAGTACTATCCCTGAGCTATATGATCCTGCTACCGGTTGGATGACCCCCATTGAAAACTACCTTCAACGGAGAGAACTTTCATCAGACAGGGCTGAATGAGAGAAAATATGGGGAAGGGCAATTAACATTGTCATATATGGCAGCACGGGTCAACAAGAGGTCCTCTACAAATGAGGCCTCGACAGAGTCCTCCTCAGATGCATTGATGGAGAGAAAACTGCTGCCGTCATGACTGAAGTACATGCCTAAGTATGTGGGGAACATCAGCCGGGGTCCAAGCCCATCAGGTTCGAAGACTTGGATACTATTGGCCCACAATGGCATGAGATTGTGAGCGCTTTACCACAAAATACCACTCATTCCATATTCATTCCAACTTTATACACCAACCCCTGGAGATACTTCATCAGGCCAAGTACTCTTGGCTATTTTCTGTCTGGGAAATGGACGTCGTGGGACCATATCCTCCTGCCATAGCCAAAACAGCTGATGTATATCCTCACGGAAACCAACTTCTTTTGTAAATGGGCAGAAGGTGTACCCCTTAAGGAAGTCGGGGCCAGAAGAATTGTCATATTTGTGAAAACCAATATCATCACCATATTTGGTGTCCCTCATACCATACAGACAGATAATGGAACCAAATTCTGGCCGCTGAATTGGAGAAACTATACCAAGAATATGGTATTAAGGATAACCACTCATCCTGCTACCACACAGCGGCCAACAGACAGATAGAGGCTTTCAACAAGACCCTGTCCAACATTCTCCAGAAATGGTGTATCAAGACAAGAAGTCATGGCCGGATAAACTCCTCCATGCATTGTGGGATTACCGAACCACAATCCGCACCCCTACCTAGGCTACTCCGTACTCATTAGTATATGGAACAGAAGCGGTCCAGCCCATTGAGCTCTAATTTCCCTCGCTCTTCATTGCCATTTTTGATCAATTATCCAACGATGAGCAATCAGAAAAGTGACTAGGTGAATTGGAATAGCTAGAAGAGAAGCGGTTGCACACTTTACACCATCTGGAAATGTACCAGAACCAGATTACATGAGCCTTCAATAAAAAGGTCCGTCTTCGGTCTTTCTTGGAAGGAGAATTGGTATTGGTCCTCCAGACCCCAATGATACCCAGAAAGAAACCTCCAAAACTGGAGCCCAAGTGGGAGGGACCATATGTTATACATAAGGTCTACTTCAATGGAGTATATTCGTTGATCACTATGGATGGGCAATTCATTACTGCTCCTACAAATGCGAGATTCCTGAATAAGTATTTCATATAGAAACTGTTTTTTTCTCATCCTTACGGAAGGACAATAAACTACACGGATAGAGAAAAAAAAGAGAATCGTCTAAGCTACATGATGTTGAACTGCCAAGCACCCAACGGTCCAAACCCTATGACCCTAAACTAATAGTATCTCATCCTCACTGCATGATGTTAAACTGCACAGATATCAGAGAACTACGTACGAGTTGATTCCTACCCCCGCAGGATATGTTGCGATGCTAGGACCCCCTATCCTGGCCTAGACACCACCTAAAATAATAATAATAATAAAAATGATCCATGCCCCCGTGTACGGACCAGACCTACGCAGGGTGTATTCTTCATCTAAGCTACAAAACATTAAACTGCCAATCACCCAACGGTCCAAACTCTATGACCATAAACTAAGAGTATTTCGTCCTCACTGCTTGACGTTAAACTGCATGGACAATAATTTTTTAAAATGTCCCCTTCCCCCCGTGTATGGACCAGCCCTGCACGGGGTGTACTCCTTTTAGAGAACTATGTACGGCTTGATTCCTACCCTCGCAGGATACGTAGTGACGCCAGGGTTCCCTACCCTGACCCAACCAAACTCAAATAAAATTTAAAAATGCACCCTTACCCCTGTGTACGGACCATACCTGCACAAGGTGTATTTATCAAAGAACTACGTACGACCTGATTCCTTCCCTTGCAGGATACATAGTGACGCCAGGGTTCCCCATCCTGGCCCAACCACCCCTCAAATAGGAGTTTTCAAAAATGCCCCTTTCTCCCATGTACAGACCAGACCTGCATGGGGTGTACTCCTTTGAAAGAACTACGTGAGGCTTGATTCCCGACCTCACATGATACGTAGTGACGCATAGATTTTGTATCATGGCCCATCCATTTAAAAAAATGACCCTTCCCCCCATATATGGACCAGACCTGCACGTGGTGTATTCCACATCCTCACCGCATGACGTTAAGCTGCATGGATAATGAAAGTTAAAAATTCCCCTTTCTCCCGTGTATGGATCAGACCTGCATGGGGTGTATTTTTCATCCTCACCGCATGACGTTAAACTGCATGGACTGCGTCCTCACCACATGATGTTAAATTGCACAGATTTCGTCGCGAACCACCTAAGATGTATGGCAAAAGGAGTTGGAAATACTCCTTGCGCATTTGGATACATCCTCCCCATACATCAGACTCCACGGCCCGGATAATTATGGATCATCATAACCCTTCATGACCATCATAAGTGGAAATTCATCGACCCGTGGACACCTTTTTATGACTATTAATACCATGCCCTCAGCGGCTCTGCATATTGATAGCCCCTTGCCCATCTACCAAAGGTAAGATTTCCACAGGTGACACTCTTCCTAGATCTGTACGCTTACCGGCCTCAGAACCCCCATACCACACCTCATAATCCAGAAATTTATGGCACAATGGTTTACAAGTTTGTCCCCTTTTCACATCCAAACTTCACCAGGGTATCCCTACCTAGTTAGCCTATTAACCCCCATATGATATCATGATTTTTTGAAATATAGAATATAAATTTAAAATGGTTTTTTGTGTTTTCATATTTTATAATTATTATATAATTGATATATCCCATATATAGCATTATTGAAAATTATATTTCACCATTTCTTATGTTTCATTTCCCTATTATATGAATAAATGTATTAAGTACGATGTGTCAAAAAGGATCATATTAATGATGGAATAAGTGAGAGATGATATATATTCTTTTTGAATCAAGTTTTTATGTTTCCATGATTCCAATGACACAAAAACAATACAGTTCTTTCTTGGGGTTTTATTTTAATTATTTAATTTTATTCTATTTATATGTCATAACTTAGTTTGAAAATTATGGGCCATTATAGTTGTTATTAGAGAAAGATATTATTAAACATTGAAAAATATGACGAGAAAGACTTAATAAGAACCCTAAATATAATTTTAATTATAGGATACAATCCAAGAGTTTTGGTAACAAACATTAACAACATATTATAAAACCTAATGTATCCAATGCTTAAATTTTATAAGTTATTTCCCTTGATTATATGGAATTCTCACAATGATTAGTGTACCTCATACAATTTTTTTTGGTTTCAATCAATGGTTGTGACCCAAAGGAGCCACGTAAATGATGAACTTAATGGGAAATAAAATGTTTTTTCTTATAATAAGATGAATGTTATGGGATATTGAATGAAAAATATTGTTGTTATGCTAACAAAACATTATTATTTAACATATAATGTAGGAATTTCAAAAAATAAAAGGAGGGATAAAAGTTCTATTGAGTCCTTCATGAAGCAACATCCAACTTATTTCAGTGGGTATTATGATCCACTAGTGGAAGAATAATGAATTAGTTCCACTGAAAACATTCTTTTTGTTATCCAATATTCAGAACATGAGAAATACATTTTTGTATTAAATTATTTTTAAGGTGTAGCTGATCAATGGTGGAACTTCATAAGAATATGAGGCAATGAACTGAAATTCACTCCATGTGATGGGATGATTTAATGAACTTATTATTCAATAATTAAATTCCTTATATTCTCCATAAAAAGATATATAAGGTGTTCCTTGAGCTAAAGAAAAAGAATAATGAATATGTTGGTACCAATGAATAAAATTTTATAAGATATCCAAGGTATAATTTTGGAATTATAATACAACCTGAATGCATAGTTGATCTATTATTTAGTGGCTTAAAACCAAGTCTCTCAAGTAAATTATCCATAAGGGACTTCAATATCTTAGAGGAAATCGTTTGATGTACTCTCAAGGATAATATTTAAATTTAAGTCACCCAACAATATTATGGGTTTAATAAAATTTGAAATGTAATTCAATGAAAAATCTAAAAATCATAATAAATGATGATGATATTTCCTTTATGATCAATGTGTGGAAAGAACCATGGAGAAAAAATATTAAGGGGGATGCAGAATTTTTTCTGTGACGCAATTAATGTCATTGGGAAATTTACTACTGATGTGATGGTAAATAGTTATCTAATTATACGAATAAGGAAAATTCTATATGAAATGGATCTCCCACACATCACTGATTAAAGTGAAAGGAAAATTAAAATTATGCTATCTGACACCCAAATATTAAAGTTAGAATTTTTGATTGACTTTATAAACCTATTACGGCCAATGAAAAAGGTAAATTTCATGTGATCAGTACTGGAGATATGGAGTATGAAAATGATGTTGTGAAAGGGAAATGTATCATCCAATCTAAAAGTGATAATGTTTTACTAGATTCTTGATCAGCCAACTCTTTTATTTATAAATAATTTTTTATGGGTATCATTTTATTACCAAAAAATTATATATTGAGTTGTCTTTGAAAAATCTTAATGGAAAAATGATTTCATTATAAGTTTATAATTATTATCTGGTTGATGTGTGTTGGAAATTAATTATTTCAAATCATGTAATCCTTCCTTTAGTTGTATTTGATTTGATTCTTCGCATAGATTTTCTTTTAATATATGGAGATCATATTAATTTATGAGGAAGGGAAGTCAAATTTCATATTATAAATGACTTCATGATCATCTATCGATGCAAGGATGAATATGAACGTCCAATGAAAATTACAACCACAAATGGGTATTAATTTCTATATATTAAGGTTTTCTAAATCAAATGGTTGTAGAGAAACTCACAATTTAGGATTCACTTAATGTATGTGAGTTTTTTGATGTCAATATAGATGAAATTTCATGACTTCTACTGAATAATGATGTTAAGTTTTCAATATAACTCATAGAAAGTGCTTCGCCTACTTTAAATACACCATATATAATTGACCAAATTGAGTTATAATAATTGAAGAACAAACCCCATCTGAATCATGACATGGGATTCATACACCCTTTTGTATTACCTTTCAGGAAACCTACTCTATTTTTAACAATAAATATGGATCAATGAGACTCTATATTATTTTTTGAGAACATATCAATATCAATATCAATATCATTATCAAATATACTATCCCCAGTATTTATTACTTACTTGATCTACTACACAGAGTCAAATACTTTTCTAATATTGATCTCCATTTCAGATATCATGAATTAAAGGTCAATAATGTGGATATACCCATGAAGACATCATATACAAGGTATGGAAAACCTAAATTTATCATTATGCCTTATGGACTTACTAATTACCCCACTATATTTTGGGATTTAATTAATATTTGTTTAGAGACTTTCTTGGGCAGTTTTTCAAAGTCATTATATATATATATATATATGATATTCTTTAATATTCAAATATAAATGAATAAAATTAAAATAAATTGAGTATTTCACTAAATACCCTGAGAAAATATAATATTTGTGAAACATTTTACACGTGGGGGTGTTTTTTTAAAAATTTTCATTTTTTGGTCACATAATCTCTATATATTGGATTTATCAAGATATAGAAAATATGGAAGTTACTAAATTTTGTTCAAGACAAACAATCTTATCTTAGATCCAATGATTTATTAGTTTGGATGGATATTGATTACATTTTGTGAAATAATTACCATGAATATCAAATATCATCACCACATTGACTCAAAAAGAATTTTTTTCATATCAATGAAAGAATGTGATGAGAATTTCGAAGATTTGAATATAAGGTTAGTTAGAGTAACTATTTTTCACACTACCTAATAGTCGAATTTTTTTTTGTCATCAATAGTTATGAAACAAAAAAGGGAATGGTATGTGTTTTCATTAAAAATGATATGGTGGTTGTATATGCCTCATAAAAATTAAAAATTCCTGAGAAAAATTTCCCAAGTCAAGATTTAGAGATAGCTGCAGGAATTTTTTCATTAATGACATCGAGGAATTATATTTACTGGAGAAAGATGTAACATATATACTGATCATAAAAGATGAAATTATATTATCCCTAAAATATATATGAATATGAACTAGAGATGGTTATTGGAGTTGATTAAATATTGTGATTGCTCAGTACATTGCCACCCTTAGAAAGAGAATAATAAGGATAATGCTTTGAGTTGAAAGGACTATGCTTGCATATCTAAGAAGTGGATCACAAAAGACCAAATATTTATGGATTTCCAATGGATAGATCTAGAAATATTTATGGATGGGTATAAATATTATTTGTAAAAAATTAATGTTCAACTACATATACATTTAATGATTAAGGAGGTCTAGAAGGAAGATGTATGGCTACCTAAAAAGTGAGAAGTTTTCCTAAGATGAACTTTGATTATGATAGAATAATATAGTTCATGAGTCGTGTTTGTGATAACATCATACAAAATATAAATAATTATCTAATTGGATAAGGCTCATTTTTTATCATTATCTATTTATCATTGAAGAAAAATTATGTATAAGGACATAAAGTTTATTTCTAGTGGGATGTGAAGAAGTGATATATTACAGAATATGTTTCCCAATGATTGGTTTGTCTAAAAGTTAAGGATGAGATATAGAATTCTAAGGGGCTATAACAGCCATTACCCACTCCATAATGTAAATTAGAAAACATATCCATGGACTTCTCTAGACATTCCAAAAAATCTAAAAACCAAAACACTATATGTGTTACAATTGACCACATTTTGAAGTCTTCACACTTCATTGCTATCAAAAAAGTTATATCTCTTGATCAGATTGTCAGAATATAAATAATGGTAGTTGTGATATTTCATGTATTTACACTTTCAATTATATCTGATTGGGATCCAAGGATTACCTAGAAGTTCATGAAAAGTATTTCGCAGTCTCTCGATACAATGTTGTGTTTTAACACTACTTGTTATTCTTCGGCATATGGTCAGTTTGAAAGGAAAATTACAACTCTAGAAGGCCCGTTGATATAATTCCTTAGAGATATGAATGGTTATTGGGATCAACACCTACCTTTTTTATAATTTTCTTATGACAATAACTTTCACTCCAGTAATTAGATTTTTCATAATGCAGAATTCAGCGGTAAGAAAATAAAAACTCTAAAATTCTAGAATGAAGTTTGGGACTAAAATATTGTTGGACCTCATCTTGTTTAGAAAATAAAAATGAAGGTTATACCCTTTTTAATAACATATAATAGTATCTTAGAGTTTACAAGAATGTTATGCTAACAGTTGATGATAATACATTTTGTTTGAAGTGGATGAAAATGTATCTTAATGAATATACCCTTGGAAGAGATTAGTTATATTTGGGATGTAGTTAAAGTTAATACCTTCGTATATCCGTCAATTTTATATTCTTAATCATGTTTTAAAGGTGGCTTATAGATTTAAACTTCCACCAAATCTCTCTCATGTTTGTGATGGGTTCTATGTATCTATCTTGAGAAAGTATACACCAAATCCTTCACATGTTCTAAAGTAAAGAGCCATACCTCTCGAATAAATACATTATTATAAATAATGGCTTAAATAGACTCTATATTGAAGAGATATTGTTCTATGAAACATGAAAAATCGATTGGTAAATGTTTTATGGTGAAACCACCAATTTTAGGAAGCTACGTGGGAACCTGAGAATGTTATCAGGTAGAGATATCATCATCTGTTTGTATACAAGTGACAAATTTCATGGTTAAAATTCATTCTATGGGTGGTAGAATATAAAAAACTGATATTATAATAAATATTTATCTTTAAATAAGTTTAATTCTTCAATATCTTATGTTGAAGGCAAAAGTGAGTTTAAACAGACCATGGGGCACTATAAAATTAAAATTATAAGCTTTTCATTAAAATTTTGTGTATAAATAAGAATAAATAAATTATTAAAAAAATTATAGTTTAAATTAATAAAAATATATTGTTATGTTATTATAAATCAATCACACAATTTATAGTAAAATCACTTGTTTTCATCAAAAATATTTGTTTCAAAAATATTAGTTTATATCTATTTTATGAATGAAAATTAATTTTTAGAATTTATAGAAAATTATTTTGGAAAAATGAATTTCAAAATTAATTCCAAATTCTAACATTATCTTAAAATACTATTTTTTATAATTTTCTGAAAATAGTTATTTTTTATGGAGCAATGAAAATTATGATTTTTATTAAAAGGTATATTTTTAAGTCATTATAAGGTAAAATTATGTTATGGGTCAGTTTTAAATTTTAATTAGAAAATTTTAATTTAAAATTATAAAATTATGGATTTTTAAAATGATTTTACACATGAATTTATTATAATAACATTATATGTTTTAAAAATGTGCATTTTAAGAAAAAACTATTTTCATGTCATTTTACCAGTTTTATTGTACATTTAATTTTGAAACTTCATTGTTTTTAATGATCAAAAATAGATATAAAATATATATTCATAAGTAAAAAAGTTACTAAATCGTTCTCTTTTATTTTTGGCCAATATTAATAGTAATATTTTTTACTTGTTTTAGCATGATAAAAGGTAAATTTGGTAATTTAGGTGAAAATTAAAATGATAAATACTATAAAATTACCCCAACACAAGGACATATAATATTTATGAAAATAAACTAACCATTGAAACATAAGGATATAAATTATTATTTTTACTATTCAATTTTCCATGAAAATGAATTATATAATATTTAAATAATGAAATGTCACAAAACGTCACTTTCTTTTTCATAAATATCCCTTATGATTCCACATGGAGAATAATATATGTTATGAACTCATCAAAATGTATATTTAAAACTCAATAAAAATATTCTCACGATATAAATTTATTTTTTGGTTTTTGGTCCACTTAAATGATGTTATGATATATACAAAATTTTATTTAATAATAATTAAGAGATATTGTATTCATGTTTTAAATCACATATCATTTGTATATTGAATGTGGAAAAAGAAATACTGTACTATAAATATTATTATGAAATATAGAATATTTATTTTTATCATTTTATTTTATTATTAATTTTTTAATGAAATATGAATACTAAATAATTACATTATATTGATGCTGTAATAACTTTATTAATGAAAAAATCTAATAAATTTTATTTAAAATATTAAAATAAAATACATTGAGATAATTAATGTGATACACAAATATTATAGAAAATTTGACCTATTAGGGATATAATATTTTTCTTCATTGCTGACTTGTTATCATGATATTTTTAAATTCTTATATACTGAATTGTGTCAAAATTGACACGAATGATATTTTATTAAAATAATATTTTATTAAAATAATTTTTCATAAAAAAATATTGTATGAAATTATTTAAAAATCATAAAAACAAATTTAAAAATATAAAAGTATTACAATATTTTCTATAATGTTATAAATGGTTCGTTTATTGTATAATTTACATCACATAAATAAAAATTAAAAACTGTTAATATTAAAAAAAATTATTAACTTAGTTAAAATTAAAATAGTTTAACTAAAGGTTTTTCAGAATGATAATATTTTAAATACTAATAAATCTTGTCTAAAATATATTGGTTTACGAGACTATAATTTTATTTCATCTTCATTTCAAACACATATCCTTTTGGAGGTATTTTATGTGATGTAATTTTTTTTAAAAATTATTATTTTTTGAAATTCAAAAAGTTCCCCTCACCTAAATTATAAAATAGAACCACCTACCTCAATTATTCACATCACGTTGAGCCTTTAATATTTACCATCCAGTATAAATTTCTCTTCTCAACATCCCTATTCAAATTATAGAGGTTCTGATATTTTCAAAAGACCAACCCTAATGTCCATAAGAGGATATAAAATGGATATATTCCAAGAATAGGTAATCGATCATACCGACTCTTTCAAGATTATTTCTTCTTTCGCTTCCTATTCATGTTTTATTTTAATTAAAAATTAATAAATCTGACATCACTTATATGTTGAGATTTTATTATGAAAATGCAATAAATATATTCAACATTTAATCCATCCTATGGAAAAAGAAGGGACTACACATATGTACGTATGTCTTACCCTCTCTATATCGAGGTGCAATACGTTTTTCATCACCATATTACATAGATGTATATAATGATGGAAATAATAGATATTTATGATAGTTATTAAGTTATATTTATTTTTAAAAAAAGGGATATTCCTTCCATCTCCTTACCATTTCACCATTAAGGTAATTTTACTATTACTCGTGTGTGTGTATAGCCTACCGTCTCAACAACATGATGCGATTCGTTCTCTATGATCACTATTGAAGAATGGTTATATAAATGTATATAATGAATAAATTGATATCTATTACCTTAATGTCATTAGGTATATGATGTAACCATATCCTATAAATAATATCATGGACTTATACATTAAAGGATGCATAGTAAAATCAAGAAGTTAACACACTAAAGAAGGGTAATATTGAATATTATTAACAAACTAGTGATATGATAAAATAATAGGAACATATAAAATATCATAAGTACGAATACAATTCTATTATAAATTAATAACATTATTGAAAACATTACATATGGGTTTTACATATATATTAAGGAAATAAAATCTACGGTAAGGGTTACTTAGACAATCTCATTATTATTTTGGTTTCTTATAGGTAAGTATCATATTAGAAATATTCATCTTCCATGTCTATGTTTCATAAAATAATATAAAATATTTTTAATGTTATTATATAATTTTTAAATTCATTCTTACCCATGTGTGAACTTTTACTAAATAGTTTGAAATGAATCTCATTGTCTTTTACATAATGACAGGCAGTGGGACTTTTCTAGAAAAAACAAGAAATAAATGATTTTTAGACTTATAATTCCTAGAAAGACTATTACTATTTTAGTATTCCTTAATCAATTACGGATTCCATTACAATATTACTGATTAATTTTCATTTAAAATATTTTCCTTTAATATCTCTTTTAATTTTATGAATAGAACACATTTTCCAATAAGAAAGGATAATTTCTTTGTGAATTATTTTCATGTTATCTCCCAAAATTATTTTCCATATATGATAAAAAAATTTAATTATACTTATTAATTATTAGGGATATATTTCAAGGATATTATCCCTATTATTCATATGGTTGATTTATATTTACGATGTAATAATATTTATGAAACCCATTTATTTCAAATGTGAAATGATTATTATTCAATGATGTTTATGAAATTGGTTTCATTTAATGTATTCTAAAATGATGAAGGATTAATGTTATTGAGGAAAGAATATATATGGTTTTCATTATTTGAATTGGGTAATGATTTATATCCATGGGATGGGAAGGTTTGGAATGGGGAGTGAACTCGGTACATAATTACAAGGCTTGAACAGGGAGTTAACCCAGTTCAGTAAAAGTATTTTCCCACCATGATGGTCTTGTACATGAGCATTGACTAATATCAATATGATTTTAGATAACTATTTTTTACCAAAATTTCATGTCATATGTTATGGTCTCATGGAAAATGTATTCTGAATATTTATGAAATTATATGATTTATCTCATGACATGTTATCATGATTCATTTATATAAAAAATATATTTTTTAAATTTTTTTTAAGTTCCTATAACTTTTGATTGTATTATGATTGATGAATTCTTTGTGTACCCTTACTGAGCATCTAATATCACCCTTTATTTGGTATCTTTTCCACAGGATATGATGAAATGTATCAACTATGATGTATAAAAAGGTGTTCTGGTAATGAAGGAATAATCAAGAGATGATGTAGACTTTTTATGAATCTGTTTTTAATGTTTCAATTTTTTAAAATAAGCTAAACCTATACTATTTTGCGATGGATTTTTATGTTGTGTATTTTATATTCTTCTATTTAGATGTAATATCTCGGTATGAAAAGTAAGGTCCATTATATCTTCGATCATGTATAGTCCAATGAATCTTTTCATCCAATATTTTATACCAACACTGTTTTTTCTTTCATTCATGGTTTTTTTATGTCCCAACCAATCCAAGGATAAGGGTCAGATATTGTGAGTTTAATGATTTTATGGTGTTTGGTTGGTTTATTTGGCCTCATTATTACATATCCAAGTGTATCATTGGGTTTAGACACCATTGAGGTATACGTTTTCATCCATTTCCCTTAAAAAACATTCCATGTAATGCTTAATATATCCTATTATATTTTAATGGTGTTTTTCACGCATATGGGTTTCCAATGAAATTTTTTATATATTTTTAATGTTGTTTGTTTTATAGAAAATTTGTTTCTCAAATGGGTTTCTATATTAATTCCTATATATGATCAATGTACATGTATTTTAAGTGTTTGATAAAAATATAAGATTAATTTATAGTGGATATGGATGTTTTCAAAAAATATTTGGCATTGTTGAGTTGGATAACTTTCAGTTATACGTCAAATTATAGCTCCAATAGATTTTTATCCTCTTTATGGATGTTTTGCTTGTTTGGGAAACACATGTGTATTGATATGATGATTCATGTATTTTCTTAGATAAACCTTAGACATCATTATGGATTTTAATATATATATGATGGCATGTTTGAGAATATCCATATGTAAATTGGATGCACACACACACACACAAATATATATTCATGAATATAAATTTAGGTTCATTAAAATTTATTCTATGGTAGCCTTAGTTTCTAAATCATCATTTTCTCCCCCTTTTTTATCGTCTTCAAAAATATTATTCATATTTTTGAATGTCTTCATAATTTTTTATTGGCTTCTAAATCATTCTTAATTGGATTAAATGAGTTTTTTTCAAAAACCATCCCTAAAAATATCATTTGGGATCTTGAAATTCATCTTGGATGATCACATTGATCTAGGAAACTATTTTTTAAATGACACTCTAAATTGAAAATTGTTTCATATTTTCATCATTAAGGAAAAATTGTTACATTTTTTTATTTGAAAATTTATTTTAAACTATGGGGATAATTAAGCACATTAAAACCATAAAAAATTCTTTTTTTGGTAATTTAATACCCATTATATGTCCTCCAGTAGAGTGGTATTCACATGAATGATGTTGGGAAAGTGTATATTTCATTCACATTGGAAAATAAGGTTTATAGTTAATGATAAGAATATGTTGAATACTAAAATATCCCTTTCACAGTCATCATGGGATCCTAGTAATCATCTAGATGGTCTATATATGGTTATTATCATGTTCATGATGAGAGGGTTTAGACCCCCTATTGTATTAATGGTTAGGGTGGGTTATTCTATTGAGGAGGATGGTGAGTGTTGTCAGGTTAGTGATAGACTATGGTGTGCATCATGAACTGGAATAAAGTTATAAAAAAGTATTACAAGGGTAACTGATTAATATGTTTTAGAAATGATCATGACTATGTACAATACATGTTTATTTATTTCTTTATTTCTCATTATTTACCTATTCTAGTTACGATTTCCCATTTATATTTTTTGATTAATATTCTTCATTTGGAATTGTTTCTATGATATACCATGTTTATTATGTTTAGTTTTAATCCCTCCAGTTTTTAGTATTTTTTGGCTGTGTTTTATTCTTGGATATGATTTTAAAGACATAATTTTTGAGTAGAAAATTGTTTTAAAAGGAAAGAAAGATGTTTTTAGTAAAGTGGATTTAGAAATCCTCATATGGTTATTGAAGTAGAAAAAAATTTAATTTCTGAAAATATATTCAAAACATTTTTCATGGAGTATTTATAGAAAGGAAATGTGTGGATTTTTTGGTGCTTTGTTAATATGACTTTATATGCTCACACCCTATTAATGCCACTATAAATCGGTAAAACTAAGTTCTTATGATGGTTTGTGATTTTTTTTAGGATATTCTATGGAGCAGGTTCATTATGGATATTGGTGGCCAAGATTTCACCCCGAGATCATTTATCATTCTATTTTGTAACAGTTTTAATTTTTTATATTGTTTATGGATAGTTATATTTTATTATTTATATTCAAATATTTTTGTGTCCTTCTTTTTTTTATGTGATATATTTTTTTATGTTTATTATTAATATTCAAAATCATCCACATTAATTTTTATTTTGATTACCTAATGTTATTTTTTATCCCATGGGTATCAGAATCCCCCTTAGAGTCTTGTGGAGGACAGTTTTGGTGCCCTGTTAAAGGGTTAGCCAAGGTTGGTTCTTGAAAAACTTTTATTAGAGTTTCCCTTTTATTTTTTGGGTGTTTGGTGGAAGGGAAATAATTTTTTCCCCAAATGGTAGGTATATATATAAATATAATTAATAAATATTACTCATCCTGATCGTAAAGTTATTAGGGATAATTAATATTTAATTATTTCTTTCTGATTTTTGGGTCTATTTTACTGGCGCCTTGTTTGGTTAGATGATTTTTTCAAGACTGGGGAAATGAAAATGGAGATTATTTAGTGCTACACATCATAATTTTATAGTGAATAAAACCATATAAAACCAAGTACATGGTTTAAGAAGATTCTAAGCATTGGTTCACGCGTATATCATAGTCTTCGAAACTATGTTGTCAAAATAATCCAGACCAATATTCCCCAATTATAGATTATGTGTTTTAAGTAATACATTTTTTTGTATTGGTGTAAGTGGGTTTTTAAATAAAAACAAACTTTAGTGTTTCAAAATTCATAGAAGGGAATTTATTTTCCCATTAGATTTGTGATTTTAATATTAAGGGGGAATTTTTAATCTTGGGGTCTTGAATTGTGTAATATGAAAATGTTTTAGTTTTTTTAATAGTGTGATGTGGATAATTGGATATGGAAATGGGGTAATTGTATATAAACTTTTTAATAAAATGGTTTTGAAATTTTAATGGATACAAATTTTTTTAAAGAGGGGTTTGGTTTTATTGTTTTTTTGTTTTCGTTTATGTGGTATAATTGTTTATCAAATAAATTTCATGAAATGTTTTATCCCTATGTATTTTATGTTGTTACATGTAGAAGATATCATTTTTCGTTAAAATATTTAATGGATGGTGAGGGGATATGTTTCCCACTATAGTGATATGCTTTCCTAATCCAAAAAAATGGCATTGAGAAATCTATTGAAACCTAAAATCTTCATGTGGGATCTTCATCTAGAGATACAATATAGATTATTTTCATTACATCATGTCTTCTTTTTTTTATGTTAGTTGATAAGGTATTTCTAGATGATATTGTATTGATAAGAAATCAAGTGGGGGTTTACGGAAAAAATTCTCTTGGTGCTAGTATGGGTTCCTTCTTTGGGGAGGAATGAAAGATGGATAAATAAACTCTTGAGAAGTTATCTCTATCTTATCAAAATTACTAATAGGATAAATACTCACACGTTTTCTTTATATTTAGTTAGTGTGTGAATTATAATCTCTTTTGATAAAATCCTCAATAATAATTCCTTTGATGTTGTCAGGTAGAATATCTATTGAAATTCCATGGAGTGGGACCTCAATAGAAGGAAAATAAGCCCAAGATGGTTACAGATCCAAAAACTTCTCATATTTAGGTTTTTTATGTAATACCCTATTAATTTTTTTTCTATTTATTTATTCTCTATTATTAGGTTAATTATTTCCCATCACTCATCTGAATCGTGCCTATATTGACATGAATGTGTTTTTGGGGATTGTGAATTATAGTTTTGTCTGGAGTTTAGGTTGATTACTTCTTATATGAAGGTTGGTGGCATGCTTGTATATTCCAAATTAGAAGGGAGACCCACCACATTCCTTCTTATTTATTTCTCAATAGAGCTGGTAATAAATGACTTTTGGTGTAGAAAAGTAACACTAGATTACCTGGACTTGTTTGATTTTGAACATTTTGGAGGTTGTATGCTAGGATTTTCTAATAGGGTTAGTGGGTGATTTCCCCCTCTATTATTATTTCTAACTTTCTTGGGGGATAATATTTCAGTGTTTGGGAGATTTTTTCACACCCCAAACATGTTTTTCAGTATTATTATATTTTTTCATTGTTTCTTATTAATTAATTGGTCTTTGGGATTAGTTTCCAGGGTGATTTTTCAGTATTATTGTTTTCCTTATACTTTTCAACATATGCGTGGTTAGTGTGCACGATTTGGAGGAAAAATATGTGAACTATAGATAAAAGGTTCATTTCGAGTTCATTTTCTTCTTGTACAGTTTTTCTATCATGTTTATATAATGTTTGGACCAAACCATGTGAGACTATAGATAAATAATTTATCTATAATGAGGCATCTAAGACCTCCTAAACAACCTGTATAAGGTGATTAAAAACCATGTGTCAATCATGTGAGGGTTTCTATCACCTTTATATATTATTTTGGAATGGTTGGATCACTATTTTCAAACCACGTGTCTATACCATATAAGGGTTTCACTTCCTTTCAGAGGGGGAATCCCAATTCAAGAAAGGTATCCAAACTATGAATCATAAATATATAAGGATCCGTTTCCTTTCTAACAGGGTGCACATGATTAGTGAACATTTTAGTAAACCATACAACCTAATGATGAAACATATCAAGAATAATTAATATATAAATTTCATATTATACACCCAAAAATTAAAACCCTAATTGAGCCTCTCCCTCTCCCATTCATCTGTTTCATGAAATGGGGATCTCAAACACATATTTTATTCATTATCCCCTTGTTTTGAGGATCCTAAAACAATTCATAGTATACGTTCACGGATCTTGGTTGATTTTCTAATCATTAATACCCCCTATATTGTTTCCACATTCAATATCTTTCTATTTCACGATTGTCCAAACCATAATATGAGAGTTGGTAAATGCGATTTTTTATTTTTATGTTAGCGTGTTCTTTTGGTTTCTTAGTCCATGTTCTTCCCTCTTATAGATATTTATTGTATTATCACCCCCGTTGATATATGTGTTTCCATCCATTTCATTTCTAAAGACATGTGATTCTTGAGATTTCTTAAATGAATTATTATGATGTTTTTCATGTTTTTGGGATTCCTATATAAAATTTTGTATCTTTTTAGGTCTTGGTTTGATGGAAATTTTGTATATAAATAACTTTCTATAGTTATTCCTTCAATTGTTCAAAATATATGTATGTTACATGTTTGATAAAATCAAAATGGTCATTTAAAATTTATTTTGGAGATTTTAAATTAATTTTCCCACATTTTAATTTTATATAATTTGGATACATGTGAAATTGTTGTTTGAATGGTTTTTTCCCTCCTAATGGATTTGGTGCATGTGTGGGAAAATCTTATGCTTTGGTATGATTCACCTTATGTTTCTTAAATTGAACCATAGTTGTATTTAAGTATTACCATATATAATTTATTAAATATGTGGATATCTATATGTTCATGGGGTGAATATATAGGTATACACATGTTTATAACTTGGTTTTTAATAAAATTCCTTCTTTAGTAGCCTTGATTTATAAATTTCATCTATCCCTCTTTTCAATATTATTCTAAAATAGTTCTTGAATGTATAATTTTATCCAAAATGGAATATTGGTTTCCAAATTGTTACTATTTTTTAATGTTTTTTTGAAACATTCCTTAAAGGGCCCATTTGACACCGTGATAGTGTACATGGATGATAACCTTGATCATTGAAACAGTTTTGAATGAATGGTTATTTTCAGTGGAAATGGTTTTTGGATTTTAAACATTAAGGGATAGTTGTAAAATTTTTATTCTTATTTGGATAGTGTCTCTAAACTATCAATAAATATTTTCCGAGTCGCCACATGGAAACTAATTTTGGGATATGGGAAATACTATGTAATTCCTCAAGATATGTGGGTCTTTGCATGGGATTTTCCAGGAATATGTGCTTGGAATAAAAGTTGGAATTTGTGTTTCATACATTAATTCCATGATTTTTATGAGCACCTCAACTTCTCCATTACTATCATCATTATACCAGTGATTTCATATAGATGGGTTATATATGGTTACTATGTACTTTCAAATGAGGTGTGCTAGATTACCCGAGTAGATGAATGGGAATGGTGTACTGTGCCTCTGTTGATGCTGGTTGAGTGTAATGAACTTTGTGAAATACCATGTACCACATCATACACTAGCTTAAGGATCTAAATTTAAAATTTAAAGGGTCTCCTATAAAGATATTAAATACATTACCAATAATAAAAAAAGTGAAAATTTTATTATTATTTTACATATTATCTACTTGTTAAGGAAACCCTTTCCCATTTCTATTCATGTAACCTTTTCTCCCTTTATTAATAGTTCTCTTATATACCATATATTATTGTGTTTTGTTTTTATAACTCCAATTAGACATTTATCATGGTTATATTTTCTTCTCAAAATATTATTTTAAATTTTATTTTTGAAATTGATCTTTTTAAAAAAATGAATTACATGTATTATTTTCAATAGAGGATTTTGGGAAAGATTTTTGTAGTTATTTAAATTAAAAAAAATCTATTTTCTATAAATTGATCATGTAATATTTCATGAAATCACATGTGTGCATTTAGGGGTGTTTTATTACTATGATATAGTGTGCTCACACCCTATATATGCTGCTACTTTTTAGTTGAAATGAGTTAATTTTAAATTTTAGTTTTTATTCCATTTCATGTTTTTTGGTGGTGCTGGGTTGTTTTATGGATGGGGCTGACCAAGAAGTCACAAAAAGATAATATGTAGTTCAATATTTGTTGTAATTATGTTATTTTTATACTGTATTTTGATCATGGGATGTTTTAATATATGTTCACAGATTATTTTATCCTCCATGTTTTGTGGAATCTATTTTGTTTATGTTTATTATTATTCATTTAAATTACCCTAATGATTTATCTTGGAAATCCTTTATGATTTTCATAACCCCTTTGGGAAATTTGATATTTTAAAGGCCTTGTTAAAAATGAGTTTATGTTGCCACTTTTTGGGTTGACCTCAACTAGTTCATGAAATTATTTGGCCTATACATCATTCTAATTATTTATCATAATTATGGGGTTTATGATTTTGGGTTAGGTTATAAAATCGATTGAATTCTGAGATTTAATCGGTTTGATGATCATAAAAAATTTAACATACTAGTCCAAATTTTATGGAAATAGAGAAGACATCAAAAATCACTTCATAAGAAATTTAAAATAATAAATCATTATAAATATAAGAATAAAAGAGAAAAAACCCAAACTAAATATTTTTTATATGGAAAATAATATTATGCATCACAAGAAAAAATATTTTTTATTATATAGTCATATATTTGAAAATTATATGTCTAGTCGTGTAAGATTAAAAATACCATTGATATAAATAAAAATATCCTTATTTTTTATAATAATTAAAATACAACACATATGAATTATAAAGAAAATTAAATAACAAAAAATTTATATGAAGAATGAATTCACGTAAATTTTATAAAACTGTGATAACTTTTAATAAAATATAATTGATGAATATAATGATGATTAATGAATATATCTAAAAATTGGTTTTTAGTTCCAATAAAATCAAGGAATATAACAGATTTTTAATTTTATATTAAATAATAATGTGTAATCACATCACTGTTGGTTCTATAATGTTTTCTATCATTAATAGTTATGTAGACATCAACATTTTTATCGCATTTTATAAGAACATATTCAAATTATAATCCAAATTTCATTAACGTGTGTTCCATTAACATCAACTAGTATGAATAACTACAATCTAAAAAATATAAAAGATTAGTTATAGATAAGGAAATATTGTTCATTTTTTACTGGACCATGAAACCATAGATTTTACTCAGAAATGTAAAGTTTCAAATCCTCCATTTCTATCTAGTTTTCAATCCTCAAAGACAGCAAGTTAATATGAATATAAGTAAAATATATTATATTTATAGAACAACACTGGAGGGGAAACATAAAATTTATGATACCATAATCCCCTTTTGAATTCATTAGACTTGATTTAAAATTATTAACTTAAAATGAATCACTAATAAAAACAAAAAATATATATCAATTCTAATAATAGTTAGATATAAAAATATCTAAATTTTCCCACTATAAAAACTACTCTATAGTTTTTTAGAAATTATCTATATAAATATCAGCATTAGATATTGTAGTAGTTTCATACATTCTCTACATAATGACCCACTATGAACATTATATGGGGGTGAATTAATGGGACATAAATTTGTTTTTCATGGCTCATGTTTATGGGAAATTTTCATCATGATTTCAAAGACATGATGAATCTTTCACAGTGATAATAAAAATTCATTTTATAGTTTTGAAATATATAGTAGTAAAAACCTTGTGAGTTTACTTGGTTCACCTACAGTTGGCTATATCTTACATTCATACAAAAAATATGTGTTGATAGGCCTAATAATAAATACATCACTGGGTATTTATTACAATAATTAGGATAATACCACTAAAAATCCATGAAATATGTCCTCTTGATTTAAGAATATGAAATTTGATGATATACTTCTCCTTATATGAATTTAATTTCTTCAATAGCATCCTTAACATCCAACCCCATGTCCAAATCTAATGTGATAATGTATATTTTCCTAAAATATAAATTTTATTGGTTGGAGGAGTAGGAATAAATAAATAATGAAAAATATTTATAGTTGATTTATATAAAGAAAATTTATTGATTGATGAATGATAAATAAGTACACATTTTTCAGTAAAGTCATTTTATACATTGCAAATATGTTAGCTTCACAAATGATTTTAATTACATTTCATATGAGGATATTATAACGAATTTCTTTGAAATTTAGAATTTATGGTTTATAAAAATTATATTATTTTTAGAATCATCATATCTATATTAGCTCTAGGTGATATTTTGGAATTTTTAGAGAATATTTATTTTTTCATGAATTTTATAAAATACAGATTTTATATAATTTTTTTTCTTTTTAAGTATTTTAAAAATACCAATTTGTTTTTATTTTGATTTAAAATTTTCATTACTATCATTTTCTAAACCATATTCCAATTATTTTCATTTGAATCGACATTAATTTTTTAAAAACCATTTATACCAAAAAATACAATTTCTAGAAAAATGATTTTCTCATTTTGCATTCCCTGAATATTTTAAAAATATATTCACTAAATAATAGAAATTCAATTTGAAATATTCATTTCAATATTTGGAATCAAAATTTATAATTTGTTTGTTATACCACTTTAATTTATTTTCTTAACAAAGAGTAAAAAATGATGAAACAAAATTACAATAGATACCTTATTACAAGTTTACTAGGGGTAAACAACCAGATAATGGTATGATTCCAACATAAACATGTCTAGTAATTAATTTATGGTAATATTAAGACCCTATATTATCTGACCTTCAAATTCATGACCATATAGAATAATTTAAAATGACTAGTAATTTAATATATTTAAATCTTCTAAAAAATTTGAAGTGTACCCTCCCTCTAAACTAGAAATGGGATCCAAATTTTTCTCTTCGTCACAATTCATGACAAAATTATCTCATCAAAAAACTGACCAAAATTCTTTTAAAAATCTCTTAAAATATCCTAAACTTCCTTGATTAATCATCATATCATACAATGATGGATTAATGTGTAAGAAAAAGGGTGTTCTTAGTGATGTGGTATAAATCATAACTAAGTAATTTAAATTTTATTCCACATTCAACATAATATAAAGAAATATAATACATTCTAATAAAATTTCATCAGAATATTACAAGTACATAATTGTTATTATGATAATTTCGAATCCATTTTCAATCTCATTTTCATCAAATATGAATTGAAAATGATATTTATGCCCACATGTGGACTACTGCCTCCACATAACCATATGATTTATTTTCCATTATCATCATTCGTGACTGGATAATATGATGGATACAAATTTATATCTTAACATTGTGACATAATTATTCTTCTATAATTTTTTTATATTACCTAATTTACTAAATTTACATTTTCTGGGAAATTATAATGTTGTTCAAGAATATATGAGGAATACAACATATACAAAGTGATTTGATTTTCTTAACATTTACACTTTATATGGTTATGATTATGTGATGTGATCCAATTTTCATACATCATTCTAATTATATACTCACATGTGATCATTGATTTTTATATCCATATATTATTCTTTATAACCATATAATCTCACTCTTTCATAGATTTACTTTCCTTGGATATAATGAAAATTTTCAATTAGGGTATTCCTAATATTCAATGTTTTTAAAAAAAATAATATGATCGATTGCGTATACAACATGAATCATAGAGTATAAAAAACCATGTATTATTATTATTATTATTTAAATTTAATAATTATATAATATAAATTAATTTTTTTGTAAGGGTAGTATTAATTTCATTCAGAAAAAATATAATTGTCCTACTCAATAAAAATGTAATGAGTAATTCATTACAAATAATGACTCGTTTTCATTATAGCTATTTTCAGCATATAAAATTTGATTTTGTGGAAATATTTTTATTTGTGAGAGAATATTATTAATAATTTTAATATCTTATCAAAATTTAATTTTATGAATATTATTTCATTCTCCAAATCAAAAGACCAAAATTATCTTATGGTGATAATTTTGGAATTTTATTAAAAGATTGATTTTTTAGTGGATGGTTATTAATTATTATACATAAAAAACATTAATTTATATTAATTAAATAAATTAACATAACATTACAATTTTACCTTAAATTGTTAAAACTATCATATAATTACAAATAATATAAATATTTACAATGTAATCAATATTATACATGATTTTGGTATATTATCATTTTTAGAAAAAAGAAACCTTTTCAAGAAACTCTTATCCATCAAATTTTCTTACCTTGAATTAATTTTTTACTCATCTAGGTATTGAATTGTGTAAAATTAATCCCTTATTGGGAATCATGAGTTTAAATGTTTTAAAAAAACACCCCTTTATTTTTCATCAATGTGAATTGTAACAAGAGTAAATTTTTATAACCATGCTAAATGTAAATTGGGTTATTAAGGTTATAAATAATATGATATGGTATAAAAATAAACCCAAATACTTACAATATTTCATTGTATAATTAAATTTAATCCTTCATAAATTAAACCCCAAAAAAATGTCATTTTTAATTTTTATTTTATTTTGAAATTTATAATATTTAATTAATTGAAAATTAAAAATTATCACTTTCTTACTTTCATTAACCAAAATTTTATGTGAAGTTGATAAAAATGTATTTTGTTAGGTTATAAATAGTTATTTTAAATTAGAATTATTTTTCTATCATTTTAATTTATTTTCATTTTTATTGATGAAATAATTACTCTAATAGATTATGCACCACTAAAACAATAAATGTTCAAGTTAAAAAACCAAACACTTTTTAAAAAAAACACTAAAATTAATATATTTTCATAAACATAATGTTTTATATGAATATTAATGATAAATATATGATATTAGAGATGTATGAGATGTTTATATTCAATTCCATTTGTTTTCAGGTTGTTTTCTAAGCAAAAATATATGAATAGTTCATAGAGTGACATTGATAGTCTTCTCAGTTATATAAATTTTTTTAAATTATATATGTTACTTAAATAGATTTAAGAAGGTGAAAATCATATTTAATATAATAGATGATTCATAAAAAATATTATAAGATAATGTATGAAATAAAATCAATGTTTTTCTATTGATTATCAATAAAATAAGTTCCATTCAAAAGAAAAAAATGTTTCAAGAAAAATAATATTTTTCCATGTGGTGGGTTTTCATTTTTTTGACCCGTAATATAACACAATTAATTTAATATTTTTAATTTATTTTTTTTAAAATTTTATTTTTTAAATAAACTTGTAAAAACTAACTTTTTAATATTTTGTATATATTTTTGAATAGATTAATTTTTCAAAATTTATGAAAAATAATGTTTTTTATTGATAATTTATTTTTCCATAAAAATATCTAAAATGTGAAATTATATATTAAACTTATTTTAATGTATTATCAGTTCAATAATATCAAAATTTTACTAATTTAGGTCATTTAAAATATTTTATATTAAATAACGAGGTAAAATTATTACAAACCTTTTATAACACCCCGACCCCTCTAGGCTGGAGCCGGTGCATTACTTGTGATATTGGCATGGTTAAAAGGGATGAAAATCCTGATGGAATGATTAGTTTAGTTTTCTTGAAGAAACTATATACATAGATGTTACTCAAATTACATTGGAAAAAGTTACAAAATACAATACATATCAAAAACTAAAACTTTTTATCCACATGAACTCAAAAAAAGACCTTCTCTTCATCACCTGTCTAAGGTAAACAACGAAATGGGCAAGCAAAAATGTCTAGTAGGGGTTATAAAGAGTGTAAGCATGAGTACAATAAATATTGAATCATAATCAATCTGACATAAACAATATGGAATTGTGAATAAATGACAAACTAATGCCATTAATAAACTGAGAATGAAACTGCATCCATAGATTTTCTCATAGTGAAAATCACATGGATAATAATAATAACTAATAATGAATAAAGAGAATTATTATTAACCAGAAATCATGTATCTGGCAGATGAAACCATAATAACGTAAAAATGGTTTAGTTCTGTGGGTAGAAACCCATCTGATTTTTGGAAACAAACTTGAAGGGTTTGTCGCCAAACTGTTTTGTCTCATGAGACCTTCCGATGCATAAAAATGCTAAAGCGGGCCCCACCTGCCACTTAATGTCCAAATAATTCTTTATAAATTTATTCAATACAAGATAAATAAGCCTTTTCAATATCCGTATAGAGTAGAGTATATAGATTCATCAATATTTCCATAATTAAAATAACTTTCCTAATAAACACTGTATGTAAGATGGTATACGGTTTAGACAAAAAACATATCCATGACATGAGATTATGGATATTTAATATAAAAATAATTTCAAATGAAAAGTGATCTCAAATTTCCAGTATTTACACCACAAAATGATTATTAGGTGCACAATACAAAGTTAGTCACAAAGAAAAAGCAGTTGAGACAAAGTCCCTTACAACAATGTGATCGGTCGAATCATATGACCAGAACATAATAAAAATCAAGTGAATCATTGAATAAAATTAATATAAATAGAATAATTTTATTATATATCAAATGTAAGTGCACATATACCACATATAAGAAATAATTGGTGAACAATGAAAATCTCACAGAAATGAAAGTGAGATGAGAAACCCCTTACCTTATGCTCGAGTGTGTTCTTCGTTTGTTTTAATGACCTGAATTATCAAGTTTATCTTCATTAATTAATATTTCCAGAACCTATTATACATTTAATTTATTTAGTATAACCTTATTAGGTTCATTCATGTCCCTTTCTATGGGTTCAATTGGATCAATTTTCATGTTTTGGATGCATTTTTTTCCTTGGTTTTCATGGTTCGTTTACTTGTTTCCATGAATGAAAGTTCATTTGAAACATGGTTAAACATAAATAATTTTTAATAAATATTATTAATGAAATTATGGAGATATAAATTATCTTATAATTATTTTGGGTTATATACCATGATGATGATTCGTTAGTTAAAACATTAATGATGCTTGTTTAGATCGTTTTAATAGTTCTTTGATAATAACAACATCATTTTGTCTTATAAATTAGAAAGATGATTTAAAAAGAATTCCAGAACCATGGGTGAGTCATAAAACATATATTATTACCTGGTTCAAACATATAAATGGTTTCATGACCATACTTGAACAAATTAATGGAAATTGAGATTACATTATCTACGGTGTCAGTAATTCGATACATCACGAAAAATGTTTTTAATTCCTTGATCATGTGGGGGAAAAGAAGAAGATTGATGATAAATTTCTCATGAAAATGAGAACATCCAGAATATACACGATTCTTGATATTTCATTCTTGTTGGTTAAGAAGATATGAAGAAAGAATAAATAAAGAACTCAAAATAAAAGAATAATTTTGAAATCGCTTACAAATATTCGGCAGCCTAACGGCTACACAACATGGTTTTAGAAAATATTAAAAAGAGAGGGGACAAGGTTAACCTCTACAGAAATGAATCATAATTTATATTAGATCAAGAATAATATGAAAAATAATAACATGGTATGGAAAATTGAAAGATATACCACATAAAAGAGAACTTGAAAGGAAAAAGAAAGAAATTGGGAATTTTCTTACCTTGAAGAATAACCCTTAGAAATTGAAGGTTGGGAACTTGGGGGATTGAGGAAACCTTGGGAGTACTAATATGGAGGTGAGGAGGCCAGACCTTCGTTGTGTGAGAATTGGGAATGAATTTAATGAAGGGAAGAGTTGGTATTTATTGGAAAAGTGAGGGATTATTTTAATAATTTCGAAGGGACACCTCATGGGTGGTATTTGCAAAACTGTGGGCTTTCCCATGGTTAAAGCCACTTGGGACAACTCCCATCTTATTTAACTATACACAAGTCTACCAGATTTATGAAATCATTATTACATCATTAATGATGTCATTAACACACGAAAACTAAAAACTGTATTTTTTTACTATTCACTAAAAAATCAACTATTTCAGAAAAATTCCCAAAATTCACCCTAAACATTTTTCGATGTGTAGAATTCAAAAGTGAAATACATTTTTAAAAAATAAGTTTCTAAATATTATTAATTTAATTTTTAAATAAATTCATAGTTAATTCAAAAAATAACAATCTTTAAGTGCAATTAGTTTTATTTCTAATTGAAAAACTAATTAAGATCTCATTATGTTATTGCATTAAGAAAAAAAATAATATTATTTAATATTCAGAAGGGTCATATTACTATTCATATTACTGTTCATATGGGTATGTTACTATTCACCAAAAATCAAGTTTGTTCTATCAGATTCTAAATGACTTACTAAACACAACTCTAGATGACCATTTTTCAAAATTCAAAACATAGAAGAGGCAAAGTTATTTTTAATGGATATATTATAAAATTTAATTCTATATTTATTTTCAAAAACATGGGGTGTTATATTCTCCCCTCCTTACAAAAATTTTATCCTTGAAATTCAAAAAATATTACCTAAAAAGATTCGAGTATGTTTTTAACATAAGCTCCTCAGGCTCCCCTGTTGCTTCCCCCATCTTATGGTTCCTCCATAGAACCTTTACCAGATGAGTCGTCCGATTTCTCAATACTTGTTCTCTAGTATCAAGAATCTTGATAGGCTCTTCACAATAAGATATATCTGGCTCAAGTTCTACTTCTTCATAAGTGAGTACATGTGTTGGGTCTGGCATGTACTTTCTTAACATTGACACGCGGAACACATTGTGAACCTTGGAGAGACTTGGTGGCATTGTCAAATGGTATGATAAGACTCCAATTTGGTCAATAATTTCAAAAGGTCCAATGTAACTCTGACTTAACATTCCCTTGTTACCTAATCATATAATACCCTTCCATGGAGATACCTTTAAGAAAACGTGATCACCTTCTTGAAAATCCAAATCCTTCCCTCGGTTATCTGCATAGCTCTTTTTCCTACTTTGAGCTATTTTGATATGATTCTGGATAATCTTTACCTTTTCTATTGTTTCTTCAGAAAGTTCTAGGCCCATGGGTTTTCTTTCACCAACTTCATCCCAACAAGTTGGTGTACGACATGTCCTCCTATATAATGCTTCATATGGTGTCATCTGAATACTTGAATGGAAGATATTGTTGTAGGAACATTACACGAGAGGTAAATACGGAACCCACATGCCTTGAAAATCAAGTGAACAAGACATCAACATGTATTCCAATGTTTGAAGAGTTCATTATGATTGTCCATCAATTTGTTGGTGGTAGGCAGTGCTCAAACGAAGATCAATATCTAGGGCCTTCTGAAGAATTTTCCAGAATCTTGATGTAAAATGTGGATCATAATCAGAAACAATCGATAGGGGTACTCCATGAAGTCTCACAACTTAATATATAGTCTTGCTAGACATTCAAGTGGTAGATCTTCTCTTATATGAAGAAAATGTGCTAGACGTTCAAGTGGTAGATCTTCTCTTATGGGAAGAGGTTGCAATACTCCTCCAGGTATTGCCTTCCAGCTTTCACTTGTGGACAAACCATACATCTTGACACAAAATCAACAATCTCCCTCTTCATGTTGTCCCACCAAAAATGTTTCTTCAATTATCTATACATCTTAGTGCTACCAGGGTGTATAGAGAAATTGGAATTATGAGAATCATCCAACAATTCCCTTTTTAGATTAGGTATATTGGGAACACAAAGTCTCTTCCCAAATTTTATAATTCCATATTCATATACGAAGTCACTCAATCTCCCATCATTCATAGCTTTAATCTTCTTTTGAAACTCCACGTCATTAGCTTGAGAAATTTTTATCCTTTCTAGTAAAGATGATTTGGAAACTATTTAAAAAAGTATTGATGTTTCACCTTCCATGGTTATTCCCATATCTATATTTTCTAGATCCATGAAAATAGGAACCCTTTTAACTCTCATCTTGTTCAAAAATCCATGATCCTTTCTTCTCAAAGCATCTACCACCTTATTTTCCTTCCCTAGGTGGTAGTGTATCGTGAAATGATAATCCTTGAGTAGTTCAATCCATCTCCTTTGCCTCATGTTGAGTTCTTTCTGTGAGAAAATATACATCAAACTCTTACGATTTGTATAAATCTCACATTTCTCACCATAAAGATAATGTATCCATACCTTTAAAGCAAATATTACAGAATCTAACTCAAGATAATGAGTAGGATAGTTTTTCTCATGAACGTTTTGTTGTTTTGATGCATAAGCAATAACCCTATCATTTTGCATAAGGACACAACCAAGTCCTTTCTTTAAAGTGTCACTATAAATAACAAACCCGTCATTCCCCAATGGTAGAGTCAATATAGAAGCATTGAATAATATTCTCTTCAGTTATTTGAAACATTCTTCACAATATTTTGTCCAAAAAAAATTAACCCCTTTACGTGTGAGCTTCGTTAGCAGGTTAGACAGTCGGGCAAAATTCTGCACGAAACGCCGATAATAACCTACTAAGCCAATAAAACTACGAACCTCAGTTATGTTTATTGGTGTGGGCCATTCTTGGATTACCTTTGTCTTTTCAGGATCAACTAGGATTCCATCCTTAGAGATAATATGGCCTAGAAAAGGAACTGACTGAATCCAGAATTCTCACTTTCTAAACTTCCCATATAATTGATTTCTTCTAATAGTTTTGAGAATAGTTCGCAAATGATCCTCATGGTCTTAATAGCTTTTGGAGTATACCGGGATATCATTGATGAATACCACAAAAAAGTTATCATGATATTCCTTGAAAAATCTATTTATTAAATCCATGAAAACATAAGGTGCATTTGTCAATCCAAAAGGCATCACTTTAAAATCATAATGCCCATACCTAGTCCGAAATGTTGTCTTTGAAATATCTTCCTTCCTCACACGCAGTTGATGATATCCGGATCGAAGGTCAATCTTTGAAAAGTATTGAGCTCCATAAATTTGGTCAAATAAATCATAAATCCGGGGCAGGGGATACTTATTCTTTATTTTAATAGCATTGATTTCCCTGTAATCAATGCAAATCCTCATGGATCCATCTTTCTTCTTGACAAATATAACATGTGCTCCCCATGGAGAAACACTAGGTTGAATAAATCCCTTTTCACTCAAATCCTCTAGTTGTTTCTTTATCTATACTAATTCCACATTGGCCATTCTATATGGAGTCTTTGATATAGGTCTTGCATCAGGAATTAAATCAATAGAGAACTCAACTTCCCGCTCTGGAGGATGTCCTAGTAAATCCTCTGGAAATACATCAATGTACTCTTTCACTGTGTGCACATCTTTAATTTGAAGATTTATTTCCTCTCCCATAGATATTGTTTATCTTCCTCTCCAAGTATTTCATTCAATCAAACTACTAGGGGTGGTTCTAGATAAGAATCAGGTGGCGAAGTTTCTGCCCTAAAGACAAGGGATTCTACACCATTTCCAAAAATTGCAACTTCCTTTTTCTTGAAATAAATCCTCGCATCATAATTTGATAGACAATACATACCGAGGATTATATCAAATTAATTCATGGGTTTGATGATAAGGCTAGAAACTAAAGCACATTTTCGTGTTTGGAGGGGGACTAGTTGACATGCCTTTGTTGCAATGATACATCCCATGGGAGTTTTGACTGATAACTCCTTTCTTAAATCAAATTGGACATATCTAATTTTATTGGAAAACTGAGAGGATATAAATGAATGCGATGATCCAAAATCAAATAAAGTGTTGTCTAAGTTTGAGGAAATAATTAAAGTACCTGCCACCATGTCACTAGGAACTTCAACCTCCACGGTTGTAATTGCATAGGCACTCCCTTTCTCTCTTGGATTTTTCTTAGGCATGTCTCCTTGTATTTTAGGAAAATCATTTTCATAGTGTCATATCTCTCTGAAATTGTATCATTGAACATCATTGAATTGTTTCTTCCCCTTGCATTCATAAGATCAATAACCCTTATCTCCGCTGTTATAGCAAACTCCCTTGCCTTTCAAGCATTTCCCGGGCTGATTCATTCCACATTTCTCACATAATGGGAAACTATTCATTCCCTTGATCTTATTTGGTGCTTCTACTTTTCCTTTGTTATCATAATGCCACTTCTTATCTTGGTTTCCTTTGAAAAAATTTGATCTTTCAAATTCCTTCTCTATTTTGATGGAACTTGATACAATTTCATCATATGATGAAAATGATTGAGAAGCCAGTGCCCTTCGAAGACTTAGCTTAAGACCTTCAAAGAAATGGTCAATATTATTCGCTGAGTCATGAACGTAATGTCTGGCATACCTTTCTAGACTTGTGAAGGTAGCCTCATACTCTACAACACTATCTTCTTCCCTTTGTTTCAAGGTAAGGAATTTCCACTTGATCTCAATTCGTTTCTCCCGAGGGAAATATTTTTCGTAGAATATTTCCTTAAAATTCCTCCATTACATATCATCTATCTCTTCTTCCTCTTTCGTATTTTGAATCAAGGGCCACCATTAATCAGCATCTCCCTTGAGACAATATACTACCAGTACTACCTTTTCATTTTCATTGCATCTTAATGCCATGAATATCTTTTCAAGGGACTTGATCCATTGCTCAGCAACCACTGGATTAGTAGTACCATTGAAATATGGGGGCTTCTACCGCATGAAACGATCCAACACAAGTGTTGAATGGTTATTCGTTAGAACTTGAGTAAGTTTTCCCAATATGATCACGATCTAATCTGCTCCAACGTTGACTGTAAGAACCCGAATCTTCATTTCAGGTACGCCTTTCCTTTTTCTGGAATTTTTGAGAAAAATAAACTTTCTGGAAATTTTTGAATTAGACGCTGTGTACTTTATGAGTACTTGTCGTGTACTCTTTTCCCACTCGAATCCGTGTACTGGCCGTGTCCGGGCCACACACACAGTGTGTAGGGGTGATGTGGAGGCCGATTTTGATAGAGTACGGAAAGACCTATTACACACCGTGTACTCTAAAATTACACGCCATGTACTTTATTTTTTTTCATTAAACGGACCGGGGTCGCACCTGACGCACGGAAACAACTTCTTCTAGGCCCTGTTCATCCAAGAGTTTCGAGGATCCGCGAATCTTCGACGAGCCCCCGCCTCTCCGTCCGTTTTCCGATTCAAGCATCGTCGATTGCATTGGGATCACCTTGGTAAGCTCTATCTTCTGATTTCACCTTGTTCCATGGTTCCTCCTCATTTTCAAGTTATCATGGGTTGAGTGTTTTGTGTGTTTTCTTAGATCTACGCCATTCTGAGGAGAATCAAGCATCATGGTTCAAGTATATTGATTCCCTAGCATCAAGGTAGGTGGTTTGTGCCTTTCTGTAGAAAGTCTTTGAGTATTTTGTGCAAATTCCACCAATACCCTTGAACGTGGTATTGTGTGTTTCCTATTTTGCCCCGGTTTTTTCCTGCTATGCTTGATTGCTTAAGTAGAGGTAAATGATTGTAAATTTTGGATATGTTATACTGTGTTCATGTGATTTTCCTTGCATGTTTTTCTTAGTAGGCATTTTCTAGTTTCCATGCCTAGTTGTAGGATAGTTGAACTGTTATACGTTTATGCTGTTGTGCCTTAAAATGATAGCCAAGTAGTTCTTGAAGTTTACTTGGGCGATACACGCATGATGAGCATGTTAATTTCACACAGGAATATGGGAACCTAGTGTAGTATACCATAGAGAGAATGGATGTAATGGATTCTCCAGAGTGTCTTTTAATACGATGCAAGACCACAGGGGGAATTGACGATGAGTGCTTCCCCAGAGAGTCTGTAGTTCCTCGACGAGGGCCACAGGGGGAATGAGATGTTGAGTGCTTCCCTAGAGAGCTTTTAGCACTATAAGAGACTATAGGGGGAATTAACGGTGAGTGATTCCTCATAAAGTCTACTCTTAGCTGAACCAGAGGGGTGAGACTGTGTGTGCCTCCTAGAGGGTTGCTAGTACTTGTTGGTTGAACCATAGGGGTTAGGCTATGAGAGCTACCCGTAGGGTTACCCACTTTCTTCTTGTTGTTGGTTGTTTACTTGTGTACTTTATATGCTAAAACCGTGGATTGTAGCTGTTATGTGATTTCCTATTTACTGCTTCCTGCACTCTTACTTGCCTTCTATTCATTGACTATTAGGTACAAATATTTGGGAGATTGTCTACTGGGATTGCATCTCATACCCTATTTGGGTCATGATTTTGGGCCCAAGCAAACTATGTTGTTGCAGGTATAGATAAGGGCTAGTGCCCTTCTACTTCAGGTGTTTGATTACACTGGAGCTGGAGACCATGTGACCGAGCTAAGGATTGCGATGCTGAGGAGTTGCTCATCTGTTTTTCCTTTACTGTTGCTTTAGTACTTGTGTTCAATTTTATTTCATCAAGTTGTTGTGTTTGTTGTTTTCCTTAGATACTTGTACCAACTGCATCATTATCATCATTGCTATATATTTATTCTTCCGCTGTTGGTTATGGTTCGGTATGTTGTTACTGCTTACACTATTGAATATTGTTTTCCTTAACTTTTATATCTTACCAAATGAGGGCATAGTTTCCCCAATAACTTACTAAGGCCATCGCTGCTAGTCGGCAGCCTCTGGCATTTGGGGAAATGTGCTTGAGGTCATGTGGTGAACCGGATACGGGGCACCAGTGGAGGTGCTCCAGATTCGGGTCATTACATTGACTGTGTTGACTTACTCAGTAGGGAGATCCCTACCTTGCCCACGAGTATTGATTCCCCTACTTCCATTAGACGCCATTTCTAAATAATGGGATACACTAGATTAGTTTATTAATCTCAAATAGAAATGCACTCAACATAGATTGAAATTCTATGCATAGCTAATCTTATAAACATGGTTCCTCTAAGGAAAAATTTACATTAACTCCTTCATAATGGTTTGTAAATAAAACATGAATTATTCTAAGAATATCCCATGAGAGTGTTGTAAATAATAGTGCAACAAGGCCCGTTTTCGTGCACCAATTCCCATTCGAGTCTAGCTCAAAGTGGTGTTTTTGGGTTTTACCCCTAGATACATCTGTGCCAGAGCCATCTCTACATGCTTGTTTCCAGACATGGACGTATTTCTTAAAATATCCAGAAAATCTATTCCTTACCAAAATACCAGGATATTATTTTATGGTAATCCTAAGATACTACCTTAGGTATTTCTTCCCTAATATACATTTACTACTATAGTTTCCATGTTTTCTATTAAACTTCCTCTGATACCAACTGTAACACCCCGACCCCTCTAGGCTAGAGCTGGTGCATTACTTGTTATATTCTCATAGTTAGAAGGAATGAAAATACCGAAGGAATGATTATTTTAGTAGTCTTGAAGAAACTAGATACATATATGTTACTCAAATTACATTGTAACAGGTTACAAAATAAAATACATATCAAAAACTAAATATTTGAATCCACATGAACTCAAAAGAAGAACTTTTCTTCATCACCTGTCGATGGTAGACAACGAAATGGGTGAGCTAAAATGCTCAGTAAGGTTTACAAATAGTGGAAGCATGAGTAAAATAAATATTTAATCATAATCAATATGACAAAAACAATATGGAATTGTGAATAAATGACAAACTAACGCCTTTAATAAACTGAGAATGAAACTGCATCCACAGATTTTGTCATAGTGAAAATCTCATGGATAATAATGATAATTGATAATGAATTAAGAGAATTATTATTTAATGGATGTCATGTATCTTGCACCTGAAACCAGAATACCATAAAAATAGTTTAGTTTTGTGGGTAGAAACCTGTCTGATTTTTGGAAACAACCTCGAAGGGTTTGTTGCCAAACAGTTTGGTCTCATGAGACATACCAATGCATCGAGGGGCTATAGCGGGCCCCACCCGCAACTACATGTCCAAATAATTATTTATAAATTTATTCAATACAAGATAAATAAGCCTTTTCAATATCTGTATAGAGTAGAGTATTCAGATTTATCAATATTTCCATAATTAAAATAACTTTCCAAATAAAAAGTGTATGTAAGATGGTATACGGTTTAGACAACAAACATATCCATGAAATGAGATTTTGTATATCTAATATAAATATAATTTCAAATTAAAAGAGATCTCAAATGGGCATTAGTTACACCACATGTGAACAATACAAAGTTAGTCACAACGAAAAGGTAGTTGAGACAAAGTCCCTTACAACAATGTGATCGGTCGAATCATATGACCAGAACATAATAAACATAAAGTGAATCATATAATAACATGAATATAAATATAATCATGTTATTATATATCAAATTACAGTGCACATATACCACATACAAGAAATAAGTGGAGAACAATGAAAATCTCACAGAAATGAAAGTGAGATGAGAAACCGCTTACCTTATGCTCGAGTGTGTTCTTCATTTGTTTTAATGACCTCAATAATCAAATTTATCTTAATTAATTAATATTTCCAGAACCTTTTATACATGTAATAGATTTATTATAACCTTATTAGGTTCATTAATGGCCCTTTATATGGGTTTAATTGGTTCAATTTTCATGTTTTGGAAGCATTTTCTTCCTTGGTTTTCATGGTTTGTTTACTTGTTTCCATGAATGGAAGTTCATTTGAAACATGGTTAAACATTCATAATTTTTAATAAATATTATTAATTAAATTATGTATATATAAATGATCTTATAATTATTTTGGGTTATATACATTCATGATGATTCGTTAGTTAAAACATTAATGACGTTTGTTTAGATTGTTTTAATGGTTCTTTGATAATAACAACCTCATTTTGTGTTATAAATTAGAACCATGAGTAAAAAAAAATTCCAGAACCATGGATGAGTCATAAAACATATATTATAACATGTTTAAACCCTATAAATGGTTTCATGACCAGAATTGAAGGAATTAATGGAAATTGAGATTACATCATCTACGATGTCCGTAATTTGATACATCACGGACAATGTTTTTAATTCCTTGAACATATGGGGGAAAAGAAGAAGATTGATGATGAATTTCTCATGAACATGAGAACATCCAGAATATACAAGATTCTATAGATTTCATTACTCTTGGGTAAGAAGATATGAAGAAAGAATAAATAAAGAACTCAAAATAAAAGAATAAATTTGAAACGGCTTACAAATATTTGGCAGCCTAACGGCTACGCAACATGGTTTTAGAAAATATTAAAAAGAGAGCAGAAAAGGGTCACCTATTCAGAAATGAATAATAATATATATTATATCAATAATAAGAAGAAAAATAAGAACATGGTATAGAAACTTGAATGATATACCACATAAAAGGGAACCTGAAATGAAAAAGAAAGAAATTGAGAATTTTCTTACCTTATAGAACAACCCTTAGAACTTGAAGGTTGGGACCTTGGGGGCTTGAGGAAACCTTGGGAGGACTAATATGGAGGTAAGGAGGCTATAAATTCGTTGATTGAGAATTGGGAATGAATTCAATTAAGGTAAGAGTTGGTATTTATAGGAAAAGTGAGGATTATTTTAATAATTTCCAAGGGACACCTCATGGGTGGTATTTGCAAATCCATGGGCTTGCCCATGGTATTTTCCCATGGTTAAAGCCACTTGGTACACCTCCCATATTATTTGACTATACACAAGTATACCAGATTTATGAAATCATTATTACATCATTAATGATGTCATTAACAAACCGAAACTAAAAACTGTATTTTTTACTATTCACTGAAAAATCAACTGTTTCAGAAAAATTCCGAAAATTCACCCTAACCAATTTTCGATGTGTAGAATTAAAAAATGAAATCCATTTTTCAAAAACAATTTTCTAAATATTATTAATTTAATTTTTAATTAAGGTCATAGTAAATTCTAAAAATAACAATCTTGAAGTGCAATTAGTTTTATTTCTCATTGAAAAACTAATTAAGATCTCATTATCTTATTGCCTTAAGAAAACAAAATAATATTATTATTTACTATTCATAAGGGTCATATTACTATTCATATTACTATTCATATTACTATTCATATGGTTATGTTACTATTCACCAAAAATCAAATTTGTTCTATCAGACTCCAAATGACTTACTGAACACAACTCTAGATGACCATTTTTCAAAATTCAAAACATAAAAGAGGAAAAGTTGTGTTTAATGGATAGATTATAAAATTGAATTCTATATTTATTTTCAAAACCTTGGGGTGTTACACCTTTGAATTATTTTTATTGGAAACCCTATTTTTTCAACATATCTGCATGTTTTATTTGAAATTTTGGTTATCCAATTTTTTGAAATGAATTTGGAAAAATTTATTCAATTCTTGAATCATAAAAAATTATATTACATTTTTATTTCAGCTAATGTTTTACAGTGATGAATATTAGAAACCTTAAAAATTAGTTAAAGTAGTCAAGGTAAAAATGGGTTTACTATATGGTTAATCTAAAAAGATAAGGGTTATAGATGGCCATAATCTTATCCAAAAATGATTTTATGGACATATTTTTACTTTATGACATACAATATTTAATAATGACTCATTTTAGGGCCTTTTGGAATGACTAAAACATGGGTATATCTTTATCTATTAAAATATCCATATATGTCCTCCCCAAAACCTATTAATGGAATCCTCCTTTTTCTAAACATTAAACATAGGAAGAACTTTTTTTCATAAATTAATATCACCAATAACTTTATTACATCCCTACCTACATCATAGTTTCCTTAGTTTCATTATTAATAACTTCTTTGAAGGCTTTAGCTGAAACCCTATACATGCTCTCTGGATAATAGGTTAAATTCTTAAAGGTACATATTTTTTATTTCTTATTCCACATAATTAAAAACAAACTAAAAGATTATTATATAATATCAATTATCCCATGAATACTAATATTTTATTATGTTAATATAATATCCTACTTTCATCTCCACTTCCATTAAAGGCGAAATGAAACTGTCGATCATGTTTATGGAGGACTAATGCCTCACAAATCGATGTAATTAAATTTCCGTAGCAAAATTTAAAAGATTTAAATAATGAATTAAATAAAAATATTTATTTTATATTTAAAAAATTATAATAATTTTGGAATTATTATACTTTTGGGGCAGGGTAAAAAGATGATATCTTGAATCCATATACTCCAGAATTATTAATAAACTATCTACCTAGAAAGGTAAATCAATCTCTCAAGTAGGAAGAATTTGTCTTGTGAACTCAATTATCACTTCAATGTTTGTTTATACTGTCTCGATTTATTGGTGTCCTCATTCCCTTATCAATGAACTTTAAAGTTTAATTCGGAACTTTATATAGACTAGGTGAATACATGAAAATAAACACATCACTATAGCTTGGAAATATTGAATGAAAACCACTGAAATGGGGGGCATGAGTGTTAAGGACCTGAAAGGATTCAACGATGTTCTCATAAGAAAATTCACTTGGAACTTGTTGACTTATAATTATGATTCCCTATATTTTCTTGCACAGAGGTTCATATCAAAGCTGAATAATGGGTACTCAGCATATGTGTCCTCCTATATATGGCCTTCCTTTAAACATTCTTATATTGGAATCATGCACTGCTCCTTTTGGATTGTTTCTAGATTATCCAATCTTAATTTCAGGACAACGAAGTGGCTAGACAGGCCCATCATAGAACGCATAGAGATCCTCCCGCAGATGAAGGATATCTCCATTATTGACATGCACCAAGACAGGGATCTGCGCAATTGTCTTTCGGATCATCTTAAGCTAGCTATGTTGTGCTATAACATCATGGATGTTGAAACCTTGATCTAGAGACCCAAAACCTGTGGAAGGTTCATTACAAGGGAGTATTACAGACACTTATGTGTCTACAATGCGACTTCTCCCTTGTGGTTGCATAATTTTAAAAAACCTTTCATTATCCCTTCTAATTACCCAATGCTATGGAAGATTTGGAAAGGTATGATTCCTGTTAAACAATTCCTACAATGAATGGGAATACATTTGGCCTCTTTCTTCTATTTTTGTACCTAGGTTGAAGAAATAATTTATCATTTTTTCTTTGCCTGCAACTTCTCTTGCAAATTTTGGGAACATCTTCAAGAGGCCTTTGGGAATCCTTTACATATGAAAAGTATTGATGATTTTATGAACTCGGTCACTATAGTTGGTTAAAGTGAGCATGTCTTTTCACTTCTTCTTACTGCTATTGTGGTGGCATTTTCTCAGATTTGGAGGGTGATAAATCAGGTTATTTTTGACAACTGCAAGCCCTCTTTGAAGGCTGATTTGGCTGTTGTTTATAGGGAAGTGAAAGATGCTTCCAAGATATAAATAGGTACAATTAATAATAATGTTTTTGATCTTATAAAGCTTAAAAAACTTGGGGTTACACCCCCCTTCGGTGCAGACTCAGGCAGATCACGCCCAGTGGGCCACACCCTACGCGATCCGGGCCACGCCACCGGGCTGCGCCTAGCGGGCTGCGCCCTACATGGGCCGCACACTACGCGGGCTGGGCCGATGCTTAACGGGTCGGGATGGACCACTAACCAGTGGGCTGGGCCCTCCAAGGCCCATTCCAGGATGGTTCGACCGGGTCGGACCAGACCCAGGCCCTTTCAGACCCTTTTTCACATTTATGGTCATAACTTGTAAACCGGGCGCCCATTTGATGAACCGCCCACGGTACTAGAATCATTGGATCAAGATGGTCATTTTGGTATACTCCACTTCAGGTTTGGATAATATTGGTGTATGGTTGGGTTGGATCGGACCCCGAATCCAACCGGGCCCTCAGAGCGGAAACACTAATAACTTGCAGACCGTACGTCCGATTGACGCGCCTTTTGTTGCGTAGAGTTCCTTTTGATGCGAAAGACCATTGGGATACTTTTTCATAGAACATAGGGGTGGTAAGGTATGAACAATGTCTTGGGAAGCAGTTCAACCAAGCGCGATACATACAGAACCCTATGACATGATGAGACTTGACCACTGCTGACCATTTCTACTCAGAGCGACTCGACTGGCCCAGTGGGGATCACCTTTCTATGACGTGGTAGATTCATGGTGGGGAGAACCTTTGTGTGATGCGGCAGAGCCACGATACTCGATAGGTGGAGTACCTCATCAGGCCACGAGGGGGAGCACCACTATATGATGTGACAGACACATGGTGGGGAGTGCCTCTGTGTGACGCGACAGACCCATGGTACTCAATAGGAGGAGTAACTTAGCAGTCCAAGGTTAGTGGGAAGTGCCTCTATTTGACGTAGTAGGCCCACTGTACTCGATAGAGGAGGAGTTCTCCAGGAGCTGAGGTGTTCAAAATGTTACGTGTTACTACCCCTAGAATAAATAATGGTGTGAGATATCTTTACTTTGTGATTGTGATTGAGGTCATGCTGTGTGGTACTTTTACCTTCGTGGTGTTAACTTTGTGGTATTATTCTGCCATGTATGAGATGTGTTTATCTTGATAAGTTAGGTGTATGTATGGGCATATACATAATTAAAGTTGATGTCTTGCTTTTTGGTTTTCTTTTGTGGAGCTTTATGATACCTATGGGGTCTTGGGGTCCCTATTGAGTATTGTTATACTCACCCCTGCACGAGCTTCACCCGAACCTTGTTGTGTCAGGTGCAGAGGACATATAATGTTGATAGAGGTTGAGGGAGGTAGGACTGAATGGTGAGTGGAGGTGGAACATTCGGTGAGACGTGATGCAGAGGAGACAGATGGACATGGAGTGATGAGGGGGATATCTGTACCTACCATTCAAGTAGGACCCATGGTGGACGATCCATGAGTTGCTTTTCACTTTTCAGTGGTATTTGTACTTTTGAGTTGTACTCGTACTTTCAGTTGAGCTTGTATTTCAACCCCTTTACCTTCAGAACTCTTTTTAATATAGCATATTACTTCATAGTTGATTCTTATTGTGTTCTCAGACTGTGTGTTTGTACAGGTTTTAACCCAATGCCTTCCCATTTTAGAGAATATGCCTTTCAGTGCTAGTCGCCAGCCCCTGGCCTATGGAAGGCAGGCTTGGGTTAGTCATGAAACCAGCCCTGGGGGATGGGTCATGATAGTTGGATTCCTCCCATCTCATCATGATTGAATGTAAATGTTGATGGGGCGACATCTGGTACACCAGGACCTTCTGGATGTGGTGGGGTGTTCCGTAACCATCAGGGATTCTTTAAGGGCTGTTTCTATCATTATATCAAAATTGGTTCTGTGCTTGATGCTGAATTATGAGCTATGATTAAATCTATCAACTATGTTGTCCACTATGGGTGGAGGCACATATGGGAAGAATCTTACTCAAGTACAACAGTGCACATTCTGCAGGCCAGGTCCAAGGACGTTCCTTGGAGGATACTTCCATCATGGATTGCATGCCTGCGTCTCCTTGAGCATCGTCAACTAGAAGTTATTCATGTTTATAGAGAAATAAACAAGGTTGATGATGCTCTATCCAAGAGGGCGGTTATGGAGGTCTCCTCAGGATGGTCCTTTTTTATCCAAATTTTTTTTCACATCTTGTTGACCAGGACACATGTGGTATGCTTTATTCTCACCTTTGTAAACCCCCTTACGCTACCACTTTTTCAGTTTTTTAATCTTTTTGTATGGCGTGGGATTTTTCTGGATCCTAGAACAACTTTTATATAATAATTGTTTTTTGAATGTTAATTAACAATTTTCACTTTCATTCTGTCAATTGATAAAAATAGACCCTAGATTCTATTGTATGTATGGCTTAATGTTTATATAAACAGTGTAATAAATATTCTATATATAGAATTTATAAATAAGTATAATTAAATTTATGAAGAATATATATTATATTTAAATTATGGATTAAATTATACAGATGATGGAATTATGATCAATGAAAAATGATAAAAATTACCAAACCAAAACCAACGTGAAAAAAGAATCACTTATCACCTGAAATAGATATTTTAACCATGAAATGTTAATAAATGGGTGATTAAACACTATAAATAGTTCATATATGGTTTTAAATATATGATTATGGTTATATAATATATGTATACTAAACCTATAATTATTAAATATTATGTTCTAACAAGTATGGTGTAAATCAGACCAAATTCAAGTGTTTTATTTTCTCACTTTTACTTCAATGAGACATATAAAAAATTCACAACATATTCCATTTTGTGTTATATATACTTACCATATTGATATGTAATATAATGAATCTATTTTTCTCTGTAATGTTTAGTTTTTCATTTTATGTTATTCCTTTCATGGGGTTTATGATTCAAAAGATACAAAAGGTGTTAGAGATTTTTTTCAAGATCATTTTAATTTGGTAATTTATTTATAAATTTTTATGGAAGGAAAATATTGGATAATTGTGTAATATATAATTTTCACGTTGTTGTTTGATTTTTAATCATTATTTTTTCATTTAATAGCTCTGTATTCCACTCTTTGAATCATATTATCGTTTTTCTTCAAAACCATGATTAAAAAAAAACAATTCAAAAACAATTTAAAGATTCTCCAAAATATTTAACAATTTTTTTCATATGTCATAATTTTTTAAAAATGTTTTGAATGAAATCATCATGTAATTCTATAAACAAGTCTCATTTGGATTTTACCATAAATTTGAATGGAAATATTATTTTAATGAGTATTAATTATACTGAATCTCTCATCGTCATGGACACTTAATGTCTTAAATCATGATTTATAATTTTCAAAGGTCATTTTCAATGAAAATTATTTTTAAAATATTTTTAGAACATTTTTTCAAATGTGACTTTTATAGTGCAATGGTTATTTTTCTCATAGATTTTTAAATGATTTTTATGGTATTTATATTCCTTAATGACATGAAACTTTTATTTTACATTTGATCTATGGGAGATATGTTCTATTAATAAAAAACTAATTATCTATAAAATATGTTTATGATCAGTTTTTCTAGGGATGTGTACATTTGTTACCATTCACCATATTACTGTAGATAGTTTATGATTATTTTTATTGATTTGGGTAAGAAATAAATCATTGTTGGTTGGTTTTTAATATAAATGTTTATGTTTAAAATGTTTCACCCCTTAGTATTAGGAATAAATTGGATTTATTATGTAATTGGTTGGGCCATAAATTACATATCCCATTGATTCATTGGTGGGTCTCATTAAAAAAATGAGTTTTGGAAAATAAATGGGTTTTTACCCATCCATTTCAATTTACTTTCTAATTGTATTGACATTCTAATTTAGCTGCTTTAACTATGAATTTTAACATTATGAAACCAGTTATTGATTTCCATGTCATTATAAAATTACATATAGATTCCATGGATAAATTTCAAGATCATGTGATTATATATATGGATATATTTCACCATCAATTATTATTTCCATATTATGCTAATTTTATAGTTTATATGGAATTTGTTTTAGTAAATATACATTCCATATTGATTATGATTATTTATTTATGATAGCATCTAATATATTTATAAACATACTGAGAATCTCAGGACACCCCTTTTTTATGTGTTATTTCTCCATGATACTAATATTTATTTTGTGATTTATGTATAAGGATATGATTATGGGAAATATAAAATTGTCAATGATTTTTTTATTTTATGTTTTCCATTATAAAGTGAATTTCATGTGTGTATCTCATTTAATAAGAATAAAAATCTATTTATTCCGTTGGGGTGTGATTCCTTGTATATTATTCTAATTTAATAAAGTAACCACAAACTCTAGGATTATTGGTTCAAAGGTCCTTGAAGTTGGTATCAGAGAAAGTATAGTAGAAACCTTAGAAACTATATTTAAGAAATATTAGATTATGGAACACAACCCTAAGACATACATTGAATATAAGAATATAATATCATCCTAATGTTTAGTTAAGTTAGAGATTATGTGGTTTACATTGAAATATATCCCTTTCTGGATACCACAATTTGATGTGGTTCTAGAACATATTTACCTAGGGGTAGTAACTCCTAAAAAGTCATTCTCGGATGACTCAAGAATTACTCGGTACATGAAAACATTCCTTACATTGAAAATAGTGCAACACAACCAAGGTATACGAGAGGGTTATGTAAAGACCCGTAAAATTCAAGGGAAATTTTTTCTTAATTTTCTTTGGAATTTTACAAGAGCGCGGTTTCTGACGGCACCTGATTCCGAGGCCCGAAGTGCCCAGAATCAATTTCCGAAGTTTGGCTCGGGTACGTTCAGTGAACGAACGAGCGGGAATTCCTAACTTTTGATCCGGTGCTCGGAATTGAAATCCGAGGGCACCAATGAACTCGCAGCGCCAATATTCACTTAAGGAGACCTTTTCCGAAGTTGCGTTTATTGCGGGACGAAAGTTAGTTTTGGGGAGAATTATAAAAAAGTTGAATAAAAAAAATGGTGAACATTTTTTTTATTTAGACTTGTTGGTTAACTTCTCTCAAAGGAAGTTAGGGGTGGGACCCACACCCACTTAACCTCCCTTGAGAGGATTAAGTGTGGTGGGGCCCACACGAACCCTAAACTTTTCAACTTCTCTCAAACTCCCTTAACCCCTCTTTAAATGACATGACAAATTGTTATTTAATTTTGGAGTTAACCTTTTTGAATTTCAAACATTTGAAATTCATTTGTTAAGTTTGTGAATAAAATAAGCTCTTATCTTATTTTGTTGGGTTAGAACTCTTTAGCCATCTTGAGAGCTTTTGAGAGATTTTCCTTCTTCCTCAAACTTTGACGAAGAACGCTCAAGCTTTGGCGAAGAGCACTCATGCCTTGACGAAGAAAGCTCAAGCTCCGACGAAGAACGCCGATCCTCTCTTCTTCGTCTTCCGTGTCAACGAGAGGGAACGCCGCCTCCTCCTTGGACTTCCTTCGTCGGCATACGAAGATTCACCAACGACGTACCTCTTCGGACGTACCTCTTCGTCATCAGATTTGACGAACGATTACCGCGACGCCCGACCTCCGCGACGTTGTCTTCCGCGGGACGTTGAAAAATTGTCGAACCTTTACCCAAGGTAGGGGTTGTTGTTATTTGTTTATTTTTTGATCCTTGTTCGTGGTTCTAGCATGTCTAACGTGAGGATTTTAAGTTGTGTTATCATTTAACGTGAGGGGGCCGGACCGCATGAACACGGCCGAACCCCCTACATCGTTCTTGTTGATTTATCTTGCGGGTGGAAACAAGATGGCGTGGTGCCGTCGCACCATGCGGATAATCGCACAATTATATTGCGCGGCGCCGTCGCGCCGCGCCGAGGAAGGATCAACAAGAACGCGACACCGTCGCGCCGCGTCGAAAGGAATCGAAGGCGCGGCGGAGGGGCGCGGTGCCGTCGCACCTCGCCGGACGACGAACACCGTGGCCGGTTCCGGGCCGCGGCGGGACGAGAAGACTGGCGGCCGGGCCGCCGGCGTTGGAAGCCGGAAAGGGGACCGGTTTTTCCGGTCCCCTTTGAGAAAAACCGGCCGGCCAGGTGGCCGACCGGAAGGTCAAAGGCCGGGGGAAAATTCATCCCTCGGCCAGCTTTAAACCCCCCCCCATTTATGAGGGGGGCGGTTTCCTTGAGGGGGTAGGCGCCCCCCCGGTTTCTTCAAGCAGGCCCCCACGTGGGGGGCCGGAATTTCCAAAGGGCGCGACACTTAAGCCGCGCTGCCTTCCAATCAAGCGGGGGCCCTGCCCCCCGCGCGCTGCCTCCGTGCGGTGCCAGGCCGCCGCGCCGCCGCACCGCCGGCCGGCCGGCCGGGTCGCGTTGACCCGGTTCGGGCCGACCCAGGGGGGGTCGGGCCGGGTCGGCGCGGACCCGGACCCCCCGTTTTCGAGACAGTTTCGGTATTTTGGCCATAACATGAGCCAAGGATCTCCGATCGATGAACCGTCTGCGACAACGCGATCCTTGGATCGAGACGGTCGTTTCGGTATATTGCACTCAAAGTTTCGGAACACTTTGAGTTCGGACGGGATGGTTCGTTCACGAAACCAACCGGGCCTTCGGAGCGGAAACGCTCATATCTTGAGCTACGGACGTCCGATTGACGTGCCGTAAGCTTTGTTGTGTTCCTCTTAGTGAGACAGATCTTTTGGCATACTCTGCCCGAGGTTTGGACGCAGGTGGAGTACGGTCGGGTTGGTTTTGCCTTAAAAACCAACCGGGCCCCGGGGACGAAAATGCCAATAACTCTCAGACCGGGTGTCCGATCGACGCACCGTCTGTTGCGTTGAGTTCCTGTTGACGATACGGAACTTTTGGATACATCAACTCTGGACTTTGTGACAGTTGATGTATCAGCCTCTCGGCTCGTGGAGCGGACCCTCCGAACGAGCTTGCTGTTTGCGGGAACCCTAGTGCTGGCTGCGACTGTTCTGTGACTACTACTGCTACTACTGCTACTGTGACTGCGACGACGACAGTACAGAGATCCTGTGTGGATTCGACGACGACGACTACAGCACTCAGCGATCCTACGTGGATCAGTGCTACAGGTCCTGTGTGGGCCCGATCCTGTGTGGGTCCGATCCTGTGTGGGTCCTTGCGCTCAGCGGTCCTGTGTGAACCAGCACCTACATGTCCTATGTGGGCCCGATCCTGTGTGGGTCTTTTGAGGGGGTTAGTTACATATCGATCCTTCGTGGGTCCGACGACTTAGATGGATCAGAGATCATCTTTATCGTCCTTTGAAGAAGTATACCTTTGTGAGCTGAATCCTGTTGATTTCCTGTGTGGATTGTGTTGTGTTATCCTGTGTGGATTTCGTTTTGCTTTCCTCTGTGGAATACGTTTACTATCCTGTGTGGCCTGAGTTGTACATGGGCTCAGAGGTTGGAGCGTATTTGAAATTGATGACTTACGTATATGTATGGGCATATACCTAAGCAGTGTCGGTTGTTACTTTGTGATTGTACCTTTCTTCGTGGTTTATCCTTTGTGAATTTGAGAGACCTTCAGGGGTCTCGGGGTCCCTACTGAGTAGCTTATACTCACCCCTGCACGGGCTTTGCCCGCACTACGTTGTGTTGGTTGCAGACGACGGACATCGTTGATCTTAGCTGAGGCTTGCAGAGAAGGACAGTACCTGGAGGTGGACCACTGGGCGGGACGTGCTCGGAGTGGACGGTGGGACCCGTGGAGCAGTGGAGCTATCTGTACCCACCATTCAGGTGGGATTTCCAGTGGATAGCTCGGTGTAGCGGCTTTTACTTTTCAGTTGATGTTTTCCCTTTCGAGTTGTACTTTACTTTCAGTTTGGGTTTGTATACTGGCCCATTTACTTTTCCACACTTTCAGTTGTACTCTGCTTTTGCTTAGTGTTTACTTTCCGCTTTCTTACTCTGTGGTGTTTGTTTTCTTTACAAAGGCAATGCCTTCCCTCTTTACCGGGATTTACGCCTTGGTGCTAGTCGCCAGCCCCTGGCCTACGGAAGGCGGGCTTGGGGTAGTCACGGCACGGACCCCGAGGGCGGGTCGTGACAAATTGGTATCAGAGGAGTTCGGTTCTACCGCGAACTCTGATCTTTTCTATGTGAAGCAATAATGTTTAGCGTATTGAGTGTGGTTATCAGTCCATGGAGTCCAGTATTGGTGCGGCGGCCGACGTATCCGTACACCAGGACCCTGACTTCTGATTTCCGACTTAATGCACGAAAACATTGATTGCGTGTGTGTTTCAAAGTTATCTTTGTGATTACTTTATATCAGCTCACCAGGTATACTGTTCTGACCGTGGCGAACCTGTTTCCTTTTTAGGATGGCCCCACGACGGCAGCCAGCTAGGGTTCCGAGAGTCGAGCGTGACGACAACCCACCGAGCGACGAGGCTTCGGTGCAGGGCCCTTTGTCAGCAGTGGCACCGGCGGTAGCTCTGCCTGCTAAGCCACCGATACTTCCAGCGCCAGCCGCTAACGATGCACGTCGCCTCAGCGCACTGCATGAGTTTCAGCGCCAGCGACCGCCCAGGTTTCACGGGAGACGGATCCCTAGGCAGCCGAGGACTGGCTGGAGGCAGTGGTACGTGTGTTTAGACTAGTGAGGACACCAGCTGACCTCATGGTGATCCTCGCTGTGAGCCTACTACACGTAGCAGCAGGACGATGGTGGAGCTTGATTCTCCAGGTGCACGATGAGGCATCTCTTCTATGGACTGACTTTGAGAGCCTCTTCCGCTCGGAGTTCATCCTAGACACCCTTCGTGTGGTGCGCATCCAGGAGCTTTTTCAGCTACGGCAGGGCAGCATGACAGTCGCTCAGTACTCGGCGAGATTTACTGATCTCTCACGCTACTCGACCGACATGGTACGGGACCCATTCTTCCGGGCCCGGACCTTCGAGCAGGGTTTGAGACACGAGATCAGGGAATCGCTGATCTCCCTCAGCATACCGACTCAGACCAGAGTACTAGAGCGGGCCCTTCTGATCGAGAGCTTCCTTGCTGAGTCTACACCAGCGCAGCAACCCACCGCAGGGCGGCACGTGGCAGAGTCATCTGCAGCAAGCAGTCGACGGATGACTCAGGGGTCCAGACAGACCAGACCTTCGGGCAGATGACCTCAGGACACTGGCACAGCAGTGCGGGGCACACAGCACGGAGCCAGTCTTTCGAGAGGCAGACAATGCTACTCGTGCGGAGGGCAGAGCCACATGGCTCCTGACTGCCCGACCCGCCATGCCGAGGAGCAGCAGACAGTTGAGGGACCACCGAGGTAGAGGCAGAGGGTCGACCGTGGCGGTCCGCAGGGAGGAGGCAGATGAGGCCGAGGAGATGGACGAGCAGCCGGTGGTGGGCGACGCTTTGAGGCTCTGCCACCACCACCACCAGGAGGTCCACCCTGACCACAGGGAGCTGGCGGGCAGAGAAAGGCACAGCTCCAGGAAGCAGAGGCCTACGACCACGGCGCACCTGAGATGATTCGAGGTACTATCTGTGTCTATTCCACCCTTGCTGCAGTACTTATAGACACATGAGCGAGTCACTCTTTTATAGCCGCTGCCCTTGTTCGGAGCTCGGAGATTCCGACAGAGCCGTTGGCTCGATCCTTACGGCTAGAGACTTCTACGGGAGCAGACTCGACGATTACGCACTGGTGCCGGCAGTGTGAGCTTACTCTAGGAGGCGAGAGATTCGGCTGGGATCTTTTTGTAGCAGTGTCGAGGCCTTACGACATCATCCTGGGCATGGATTGGCTATCTACGGTCCATGCACAGATTGACTGTTTTAGGCGCAAGGTGCGTTGTGTACGCACCGATGGGAGCAGGTTCACCTTCACCGGCGAGAAGGGAGCCTTAGCAGCGCAGGATGGACTTCCGCAGAGGAGAGGACATCCCATTACTCATCAGTTAGCTAGCCTCATCCTTGGAGCAGTTGACGTACGAAGTCCTGGTTTTCCTATAGTGGTGGATCAGTTTGCGGACGTTTTTCCCGACGATGCCCCAGGGATACCTCCTCGCAGAGAGGTAGACTTTTATATTGACTTGTACCCTGGGACAACCCCGATATCCACTCCAGCATATTATATGGCCCCCACAGAGCTTCGAGAGCTACGGGTACAGTTGGAGGACTTGCAGGGAAAGGGGTTCATCCGACCCAGTGTTTTACCCTGGGCTTCCCCGATATTGTTCGCCAAGAAGGCGGACGGGAGCTTGCGACATTGTGTTGACTATCGTCGCCTGAACTAGGTGAAAGTGAGGAACAAGTATGCGCTACCGAGGACTGATGACCTCTTTGATCAGCTCAAGGGAGCACGGTGGTTCTCGAAGATAGACCTCAGGTCAGGATATCATCAGCTCAGAGTCAGAGACGAGGATGTGCAGAAGACGGCCTTCAGATGTCGGTATGGCCATTATGAGTTCTTGGTTATGCCTTTCGGTGTAACCAATGCTCCAGCAGTGTTCATGGCTCTCATGAACAGGATCTTTCATCCATACCTCGATCGGTTTGTCGTGGTCTTCATCGACGGAATTTTGATTTACTATACGACTGAGGAGGAGCACGCCTATCACTTGTGAGTTATACTAGACACACTCCGAGAGCACCAGCTTTATGGTAAGCTCTCGAAGTGCCAGTTCTGGATACGTGAGGTCCACTTCTTGGGGCACGTTATCTCTAAGGCGGGAGTTTCAGTAGATCCTGCGAAGATTGAGGCTGTGTTAGCATGGGAGCCACCCAGGAGCATGACTGAGGTTCGGAGTTTCTTGGGACTAGCTGGATACTATCGGAGATTCGTGCCAGACTTCTCTAGAGTTGCGGAACTACTCACAGCTTTGATGAAGAAGGGGAAACCCTTCGTGTGGTCAGACAGATGTCAGAAGAGCTTCCAGGAGCTGAGGCAGAGATTGACCAGCGCACCTATCTTGAGGTTGCCTGAGGAGGGAGTAGGGTACATAGTCTACTGCGATGCATCAGGGACCGGACTCAGATGTGTTCTGATGCAGGAGCATGCAGTGATCGCCTATGGATCACGTCAGTTGAGGCCGCATGAGCAGAACTACGCTACTCAGGACCTGGATTTAGCAGCAGTGGTCTTCGCTCTGAAGACATGGCGACACTATCTGATGGGCGAGCGCTTTACAGTCTTTTCTGATCATCAGAGTCTCAGGTATATCTTCTCGCAGAAGGACCTGAACCTGAGACAGTGGCGATGGCTCGAGTTCCTCCAGGACTATGATTTTGAGATAGTCTATACTCCTGGGAAGGGGAACGTAGTAGCCGATGCCCTCAGCAGGAGGACAGGCATTCAGCTACTCGAGGAGGCGACGGAGCAGCTAGCCTTTTTGCAGATATCCTTCATGGATAGAGATGGAGCAGCCTTCCTTCAGTCTCTCACAATCACTCCTCCACTACTGCAGCGAGTGAGGGAGGCACAGTGTGGGGACGCTGACTGTGAGACACAGCGTGCACAGATATCCTCGGGACAGGCACCTGATGGTTTCTCCCTTGAAGCAGAGCACGACATCCTTTTCAGAGGATGTACCATGGTACCAGTCGTTTTGCGAGAGGAAGTGCTGAGAGAGTTTCACACTTCTCCTTTGGCGGTACATCCTGGAGTGGAAAAGATGTACCAGGAGCTCAGATGACAGCACTGGTGGCCGGGCATGAAGAAGGCAGTAGCAGAGTTCGTTTCTCGATGCCTCACCTGCCAGCAGGTGAAGGCCGAGCATCAGGTACCAGCGTGCTTGGTACAGCCCTTGGAGGTTCCGGAGTGGAAGTGGGAAGGCATATCTATGGACTTCGTGACTGGACTTCCACGCACTTTCAGAGGTCACGACTCCATCTGGGTGATTGTTGACCGACTCACCAAGTCGGCACACTTCTTACCCATCAGAGAGCAGGGCATAGTGGAGAGCTTGAGACGTCTCTACGTTCAGGAGATTGTGCGGCTCCACGGTGTGCCATCATCTATCGTCTCCGATCGAGATGCTCGCTTTACTTCCCGGCTTTGGAAGGGGTTACAGGAGGCGTTCGGGACGCAGCTACGTCTGAGCACAGCCTTTCACCCTCAGACGGATGGTCAGACGGAGAGGACCATTCAGACTCTCGAGGACATGCTCCGCGCATGTGTCCTCGACTTTGGTCGTAGCTGGAAGGACCACCTACCCTTGGTGGAGTTTGCGTACAACAACAGCTACCACTCCACCATCGGGATGGAACCGTACGAGGCATTGTACGTCCGACCTTGTAGATCTCCTTTGTGCTGGACAGACCCTGGGGAGTCAGAACTTGTGGGACCGGAGATGGTCCAGGCCACGACAGAGAAGGTCCAGGTCATCCAGGAGCAGATGAGGACAGCACAGAGCCGGAAGAAGTCATATGCTGACAGGAGGCGGAGGCCACTGGCGTTCGAGGATGGCGACCACGTCTTCTTGCGGGTCTCACCTCGACGTGGTATTCAGAGATTTGGCCGAGGAGGCAAGTTATCTCCGCTCTTCATCGGACCCTTCCAGATCCTCAGCAGGATTGGCGAGGTGGCTTATCGCCTGACTCTACCACCTCAGTTGCACCGGGTGCACGACGTCTTCCACGTGTCTCAGCTGAGGAGATACGTGCACGACCCGACGCACATCATTGACCATGGAAATCTTGACGTTGACGATGGGGCGACTTTTACGGAGGTCCCGGTGGAGATAGAGGTTCGACAGGAGCGGGTCCTACGTGGGCGATCGATTCCTCTTGTGCGCATCAGATGGCAGCACGGGAATCTCCAGGAGAGCACATGGGAGCGGGAGGCTCAGATGCGTGCTCAGTACCCTCATTTGTTTCTCTAGTTTTTGATGTATCTTTATGGGGACATAAAGCCCTTAGGTGGGAGTAATGTGAAGACCCGTAAAATTCAAGGGAAATTTTTTCTTAATTTTCTTTGGAATTTTACAAGAGCGCGGTTTCTGACGGCACCTGATTCCGAGGCCCGGAGTGTCCGGAATCAATTTCTGAAGTTTGGCTCGGGTACGTTAAGTGAACGAACGAGCGGGAATTCCTAACTTTTGATCTGGTGCTCGGAATTGAAATCTGAGGTCACCGATGAACTCACAGCGCCGATATTCGCTTAAGGAGACCTTTTCCGAAGTTGCGTTTATTGCGGGACGAAAGTTAGTTTTGGGGAGAATTATAAAAAAGTTGAATAAAAAAAATGTTGAACACTTTTTTTTATTTAGACTTGTTGGTTAACTTCTCTCAAAGTTAGGGGTGGGACCCACACCCACTTAACCTCCCTTGAGAGGATTAAGTGTGGTGGGGCCCACACGAACCCTAAACTTTTCATCTTCCCTCAAACTCCCTTAACCCCTCCTTAAATGACATGACAAATTGTTATTTAATTTTGGAGTTATCCTTTTTGAATTTCAAACCTTTGAAATTCATTTGTTAAGTTTGTGAATAAAATAAGCTCTTATCTTATTTTGTTGGGTTAGAACTCTTTAGCCATCTTGAGAGCTTTTGAGTGCTTTTCCTTCTTCCTCAAACTTTTACGAAGAACGCTCAAGCTTTGGCGAAGAGCGCTCAAGCCTTGACGAAGAACGCTCAAGCTCCGACGAAGAACGCCGCTCCTCTCTTCTTCGTCTTCCGTGTCAACGAGAGAGAACGCCGCTTCCTCCTCGGACTTCCTTCGTCGGCATACGAAGATTCACCAACGACGTACCTCTTCATCATCAGATTTGACGAACGATTACCGCGACGCCCGACCTCCGCGACGTTGTCTTCCGCGGGACGTTGACAAATCTTCGAACATTTACCCATGGTAGGGGTTGTTGTTATTTGTTTATTTATTGATCCTTGTTCGTGGTTCTAGCATGTCTAACGTGAGGATTTTAAGTTGTGTTATCATTTAACGTGAGGGGGCCGGACCGCATGAACACGGCCGAACCCCCTCCATCGTTTTTGTTGATTTATCTTGCGGGTGGAAACAAGATGGCGTGGTGCCGTCGCACCACACGGATAATCGCACAATTATATTGCGCGGCGCCGTCACGCCACGCCGAGGAAGGATCATCAAGAACGCGAGGCCGTCGCGCCGCGTCGAAAGTAATCGAAGGCGTGGCGGAGGGGCGCGGTGCCGTCACACCGCGCCGGACAACGAACACCGTGGCCGGTTCCGGGCCGCGGCGGGACGAGAAGACCGGCGGCCAGGCCGCCAGCGTTGGAAGCCGGAAAGGGGACCGGTTTTTCCGGTCCCCTTGGAGAAAAACCGGCCGGCCAGGTGGCCGGCCGGAAGGTCAAAGGCCGGGGGAAAATTAATCCCCCGGCCAGCTTTAAACCCCCCCCCCCATTTATGAGGGGGGCGGTTTCCTTGAGGGGGGCAGGCGACCCCTCGGTTTCTTCAAGCAGGCCCCCACGTGGGGGGCCGGAATTTCCAAAGGGTGCGGCACTTAAGCCGCGCCGCCTTCTAATCAAGAGGGGGCCCTGCCCCCCGCGCGCTGCCTCCGTGCGGCGCCAGGCCGCCGCGCCGCCGGCCGGCCGGCCGGGTCGGGGCGACCCGGTTCGGGCCGACCCAGGGGGGTCGGGCCGGGTCGGCCCGGACCCGGACCCCCCGTTTTCGAGAAAGTTTAGGTCTTTTGGCTATAACATGAGCCACGAACCTCCGATCGACGAACCGTCTACGGAGACACGATCCTTGGATCGAGACGGTCGTTTCGGTATATCTCACTCAACGTTTCGGAACACTTTGAGTTCGGCCGGGTTGGTTCGTTCACGAAACCAACCGGGCCTTCGGAGCGGAAACGCTCATATCTTGAGCTACGGATGTCCGATTGACATGCCGTCAGCTTTGTTGTGTTCCTCTTAGTGAGACGGATCTTTTGGAATACTCAGCCCGAGGTTTGGACCCAGGTGGAGTACGGTCGGGTTTGTTTTTCCTTAAAAACCAACCGGGCCCCGGGGACAAATATGCCAATAACTCTTAGACCGGGCGTCCGATCGACGCGCCGTCTGTTGCGTTGAGTTCCTGTTGACGATACGGAACTTTTGGATACATCAACTCTGGACTTTGTGACAGTTGATGTATCAGCCTCTCAGCTCGTGGAGCGGACCCTCCGAACGAGCTTGCTGTGTGCGGGAACCCTAGTGCTGGCTGCGACTGTTCTGTGACTACTACTGCTACTACTGCTACTGTGACTGCGAAGACGACAGTACAGAGATCCTGTGTGGATTCGACAACGACGACTACAGCACTCAGCGATCCTACGTGGATCAGTGCTACAGGTCCTGTGTGGGCCCGATCCTGTGTGGGTCTTTTGCGGGGGTTAGTTAGCTATCGATCCTTCGTGGGTCCGATGACTTAGATGGATCAGAGATCATCTTTATCGTCCTTTGAAGAAGTATACCTGTGTGAGCTGAATCCTGTTGCTTTCCTGTGTGGATTGTGTTGTGCTATCCTGTGTGGATTTCGTTTTTCTTTCTTGTGTGGAATACGTTTGCTATCCTGTGTGGACTGAGTTGTACTTGGGCTCGGAGGTTGGAGCGTATTTGAAATTGATGACTTAGGTATATGTATGGGCATATACCTAAGCAGTGTCGGTTATTACTTCGTGATTGTACCTTTCTTCGTGGTTTATCCTTTGTGGATTTGAGAGACCTTCAGGGGTCTCGGGGTCCCTACTGAGTAGCTTATACTGACCCCTGCACGGTCTTTGCCCGCACTACGTTGTGTTGGTTGCAGACGACGGACAACGTTGATCTCAGCTGAGGCTTGCAGAGCAGGACAGTACCTGGAGGTGGACCACTGGGCGGGACATGCTCGGAGTGGACGGCGGGACCCGTGGAGCAGTGGAGCTATCTGTACCCACACTTCAGGTGGGATTTCCAGTGGACAGCTCGGTGTAGCGGCTTTTACTTTTCAGTTGCTGTTTTCCCTTTCGAGTTGTACTTTACTTTCAGTTTGGGTTTGTATACTGGCCCATTTACTTTTCCGCACTTTCAGTTGTACTCTGCTTTTGCTTAGTGTTTACTTTCCGCTTGCTTACTCTGTGGTGTTTGTGTTCTTTACAAAGGCAATGCCTTCCCTTTTTACCGGGATTTACGCCTTGGTGCTTGTCGCCAGCCCCAGGCCTATGGAAGGCGGGCATGGGGTAGTCACGGCACGGACCCCGAGGGCTAGTTGTGACAGGTATATTCTAATTTTCATTAAAAACCATTATAAAATGTAAAAATATATATATATATATATGAAATAAAAACTCCAAAAAATGGTTTTTTTAATAATTTTATGAACTATCATTTTCTATAACATGTTTTAGAAATGAATAATAGTTGAGGGAATGAAATCTGTATCAATTAAACAACCCAATGTATGGATTTCTCTTTTATGTAAGATAATTAAGTTGATAGTGGATCTAAAAATGTTGATGATCAAATTATGAAAATTCTTTTTGGCTTCTTACATATATTATGATCAATAAAATTGTGCATATGGTGTGTCCTGATGGCCCAACAAGAAATATTACATTCTTAGACCATTTTATGCATTAACAACATAAATCATTAAATGAGAATATAAATCCATTTGTAGTTGAGTAATAGATATGTTCCATAGAGAATATATATATATATATATATTGGATGAAATAAAAGGGATAACGTTGTCATGGAATATTATAATATCTCAGGAGATTTTTATTAATGGTGGTTATTGATTAAATATAGTAAGGACGAAGAATATATTGAAAATAATGAATTGAAGGATTCTATCATACTCTTCCTAGAAAATTATTTTCCACCTGAGAAATGAGTAGTAATAGAGAGAAAACTCCTGAGTTTAATATAAAAAATATGAAAATATTTCTATGTATGAAGACAAATTTACAAGTTTAGTAATGATTTATTGAACAATTTAAATAATACAGTGGGACTGATTGGATATTTCATTGATTGATATAAAAAAATTATTTGAAGGGGACTATTATCCCAAAAATGTTCATTTTATGAGGACATAATATCATCTAGTATCAAGAAGAAGAAGTAATTATCTAGGTATTATGGCATTGAATGTAAGAAAAAGAAGACGAGTATGGTAAAGAAAAATTCAGATAAATGGATTTAGGGAATAAATAATTTTCTGCCCAGTGAAAATTGTGGAAATAAAAAACATGGTACTGGATTTAAGGGATTGGAAGGTTTCTAAAAGTTAGTATAGAAAATAAATTATTTTGTTTATTTTAAGGAAAATAGTGAAATATACAATGTGCAGTGCTTTAACTATGCAGATATGGGGAATTATGAAAATTAATTTCCAAATAATCAAGGGAATATAACATTAAAGATACTAAGGGATCCATGAAACAATTAATATAGATAACATGAAATGATAAATGTTATTTTGTTTAGATTCAAGAATTATGTTATAGGAGTATTTTTCAATGGTATTTTTTTATCAGAATAATGAAGTTTTTATGGACTATATTGAAGTTATTTTTCTTTAAAGATTTGATAGAATATGTTGAATGGTACCAATGACCATGAAAATTGCTTTATTACAAATTTTAACATCAATGAAAACACTTAATATAGAGAATATAACCCTTAATATGTGATATATGTTGAAATATTACTGATAAGATGTGTTTATGGGATATAATTTGTGACCTCGAAATTGGTTTTTGATTTTATGGTTTGTGTTATCATTTTTTGAGTTTACTGCATGTTTAGATTCATGAAATATATCTGATAACCTAGTATTTTATTTCTGTAATAATTAATGTTTTGATTTTGTTATCATAGTTATCAAGGATTATGCGACATTAAGAGAAAATTATATTTAATGGGGAATATAATGATTATTTTTTTGACCTTCCTTATATATATATTTAGAGTTTGAATATGATATGACATAATTTGGATGAGTCTTAATATTAAAAATTTATGAATATTATTATGTGGAATTCGGGGATTTACTATTGATATATTATATATAAATTAATTATATTATATATGTTTTTATTAAAGAATCCCAGGACTATCATACATGGATGTTACATCAATTTATAGTAGTATTCAATTCAATACAAAGACACACACATTAGGAATATAATAGTTTAGTGCCTTTGTAATCTTGGAACACAGTATTCTAATATAGTGTAGGATCTTTATTGTCTCCCAAAAATATTTTATCATTTAGTATTATTCACACACATACCCTAAAAAAATTATTTCTTCATAACATGGGAAATGGAAACATAAGAAAGGATTAGATCAAAATCTTAGTAGGTATTAACTAAAATGATATCAATTTATTTTCCTCTAAAATCATAAGATAAAAATAAGGGTGCATGATAATGATAGAAACATAAAAATTTCATACCCAAATTTTCATAGATCATAAACATGATTCATGGAATAATGATGATAAATTCATAAGACATAAATCACAAGGATATCAATAATTATAATCCCTAAGATAATAACATTATCATATGAAATATATTTGCATCATAAAAATAAGTATAGAAATTTTTTTAGGGATACCCACCATTACATTCATACAATATTAATCTTGGGATAACTACACATGTACTTGCTTTAGGACTGGGATAACCTCCCATGTACCCTCTTTTATTATTGGGTTGACTAACCTTGTACCCTTCATTTTGGATAATTTAACTCCTTGGTGGGAAACCTAACCATCCATAGTGGCATCCTTTCACTCATAGTAGAATGGGTTCACTCCCTGAACTATCAAGGTGGAAACATTACCTTACTTAATTGAGTATACTCCACATTCTATCCTTATCTTACTAAAATGGTTCACAACCATTCTAATCCAGTCTATCTCGTAAGAAAAAAATCTTCACCTAATAAATTTATGGGATCTATTTTTATCAACCATCATTGGATATAATTTCACAACAATCATTGGTTATAACACAAGATCCTTAAAATAATTAAAATCATACTTATGTGTCCCACAAGATCATAAAAAATCATGATTTAATAACACATGAAATTTAATGGGTGTTATAAATATTCCATTATATGCTAATCTTTGGTAATATACAGTTTTAATAAGGATTTCATCATAGAAAATCCTTTGATAAAAGATGTTTTTCTTATAATTTTATTATTATGTAACTCTTGTAAGGGAAACAAGTTTCATAAATATGTTACCATCAAAACATAATCCCTTAAGGTAATAAATATAAATGGTATCATTGGATCATATACACAGACTACTTAGGTAACACTAATGGATGATATATTATATATATAATAATTTTAAAAGACCATTTAAAATATTTATTGATTAAAATATCCCTTGTTATTTGAAAAAAATATTTTAAATCATTAAAACATTTGAAAATTGTTTTCATTGATAATATAATAGAATATTTATAAAGGAAGATTGGAAAATATTTTCCAAAACATTTTAAACACAATTTTTTTAAATCATTGTTTTAAAATGGTCTTAAAATATCATATAAAACCATCTTTGAAAACATTTTAAGAAAACATGGATTTTAATAAAATGATTTTTCAATTTAGGAGACAAATAATATTCCATTTTAAATAATAAAATTCACAATTATACTAAGTACCAAATAGTTATAAAATGGTACCATTAATTTATGATATCATGAATAACCATATGAGAATAAAATTAATTTTAATTCATGAGATACTAATAATAATATTTTATTATCCGAAACATTATCATAAATAATCCTGATAAACAATTAGACAGTAACATCAAATATTTTCAACATTGATAAAAATGAATCCTAAGCCCCATGAAGGAATAATAAAATATTTTAAAAAATATGATTAATAATTTAATGAAATTACATTTAAAAGTGTTTTTATATACCCCTTGCTAATGAATATACATGCACAACAAATCATACATCTCAAAAAAGGAAAATTCTATAAAAAACCCCTTACTTATTTTGTGACATTGAATCCTTAAACCCCATGAAAGGGATATACTAAAATGGATATATAAATTAAAATAAAATTATTTATAAAAATAAAAAATTAAATTAATTGGTACTGTATACCCCACAAAAAATAAATAGTTAATGAATATGGCATGTGTCTCACAGATGTTAAAAGTCGGACATAAATTCATTACCTTAAGTATTGGCTTACTTCATACACATTCAAAACAAAATTATAGAAAATTTATAACTATTATAATTGTATTATAGTAACATGATCAAATATATAATACCATATATTATTTCTTTAAGGCCTTTTATTACCCATTTATATATAATTCAATGGCACATTTACAATTTAGGTGATAACCGTATAGTCTTATAGTATATGTTTGAATTGTTATTTTTGGTCCTCTTACTTTGATCATGGTTCTATTATCTCTAGAATTCCAAAATTCAAAACAATTTCAGATATTTTATATATGTTTATTTATTTTAACCCATTATATTTTGTGATGGGAAATGATATTTGTAATTCATTGAGATGGTAGGTCATAGGTATGTATGAATGTTGTTTTTATTTTATTATCACATTGAAATTAAAAAGTAAATGATATATACATATCATTATTAATGTATTTTTTTTATATATATCACATATTTTTATTAAATAAATTCTTAATACATTCTATATAAACCATGAATGAATCACATCACTTCAGGATGAGGTAATCTATCATACAGATGAAAGTCATTATCAAATTTCCTCAAAATGGAAAGCAAGGTGATATATTTGACATAATATTTACGAAATCATAAAAAACATAATAAATACCATATTTATCATATATAAACTATAAATCAATTACTATGTCCAAACATGAAAATGGTAGGGGAAAAAGAATGATATTGGTTCGCGATGTGGTAGTCTATTGTAAACACAAATAAGGATTTCATAACCAATTTTAAGGGTGTGTGTAATGTTTTAGATCATACCCTAAACATAAAAAATAACATTATATAATGTATATTTATTTTACTATATAATCATGGTATAATTAGAATTTAACGTGGTGGATGAATAAATGAAATGAAAATGCAAGTTGATGAAGGTTACCTCTTCTTCAGGTATCCAAATTAGGTTTTAACTAGAGCCTTACATGGTTGGATTTCGGTATAAACTAAGTATTAAAGGATGTGAGTATGGAATTTTGGAATTTATTTGGGTATATCATGGTTGATATAAGGTGTTTTAGAGGTGTGAATATGGGGAAGAGTGAGTTCCATTTTTTAGTTGAGGTGGAGTTCCATTCTTTTAAATATTCAACAGTATTCACTATTAGGAAGTTAATATGACCTAATGTATCTCAAAATATATTAATTAAGGTTTTGGAGGTATTTTATGGTTTATCCACATACCCACAACATAGTGAAACACACTTTTTAGTCATTTGATTTCTTAACATGTAAGTATCCCAGTGTTTACCATTTTTGGTTTTCACTAAGTTAAGTAGTTTTATATCCTAGGTAAATTATCCAATAAGATTATGTTTGACTAATTTTTATTATATAATTTTGAAATTTTTTTTCAATAGTATATCTAATTTAGAACATAAAAATCATATGTTGGTTTAAAATTTATTTTAATATAAGCGTATGTAATGAGAAAAAACATCACTTTAGCCTTACCTACACTAACAATGTTTTTAATATTTAATAGTCAATATATGATATATAAAATATAAATTGTTCAGTGAATGAAACATATTAGATGTAACACCCCAACCCTAGAAGCCCAGAGTCGGAACATTATCTAAATATATTGGCATGATTACAAGGAATCAAGTCCTGATAGACCGATCAATTTAGTAGTATTAGAAAATAGATTACATACATGAACATTACATAACACATTAGAAAATAAAACACAACACAAATGATTCTTTTATAACAACATTAATCCCCTAGATTAAACCTTATTATCAATCATAATAAATTTCTTGGAATCCTGGGAAAATTAAAACATAGAAAGTGGTGAGCTCAGATGCTTAGTAAGGATAACAATATAGCAGAAACTTTCATAAATAAGCATAAATATTTAAGGAAATGTATAAGACTAAAACAAAATCCTTTTAAAATTATACTTCATCATAATATGGAAAAGATACTATAAAATAATTCCATTTACTTATTCACATGGATATTCTACTAGTCGAATAATCACATGTAATATCAATATCCACTTTCATAATGATGGAATGCATAATGCCAGACCTAATAACCACATAGTCAAGGTCTTATACAAGACTAAAAATAAGATTTTTTCAAGGCCTTGTTCCAAGACCCTAGTTTGTCCCAAAAGACCTACCAATGCATCGAGGAGATATAGCGGGCTCCACCCGTCACTTACTAAGTCCAATGCATTCCTCAAATGAAAAGGTCTGATCATAACATAAACATTCGTATTAAAAATAGCATAAAAAATGTCAATACTTTATCCATAAACCATGAATCGTATAAAAATAACAAATACATAGTCAAACATATCACAAAACCTTAAATTCAATATGGAAGATTTGTATCATAATAAATCAACTTCAAACAAGCTTAAAATCCATCAAAGGTTGTTGACATAGATGAAAATTATTTGTAAAACTCTATGATAGAAATATCCCTTTTCATTAAAACATTTAAAAGTCACACAATTTAGAAATTAATACATTTAAAGACATTTTTAGTCAAAGTGTACCATACCACCTTGAAACATTTGAAAGGAATTAACATTTTGAAAACATTCATGTCCATATAAATAAATCCTTAAAAACTGTTTTGAAAACATGGACCTTAATGAGAATGATTTAGAAGAATAAATATTTAAAAAAATTGAAATGATGTTTTAGTAAAAGATTACCTTAAACAAAATCCCTTCAAAAATTCTTTTATGAAACATGGACATGGATAATAAATATGTCCCATTAGATACTTACGTAAAAACAACCTTGGATAATAAAGAGATTATGAAATTAACCCTTACCAATTTGGTAACTTACGAAACATACACCCCATAGAAGAAGTATCATAAAATGAAGATGTAAATACATATAACTGAAAGTGTATTACCAAAATAATACAATTATGGGCATTACATAGACCACACACAAGGAAATAATGGAAATATGGAATGAATCTCAGGAGAATAAGAAGTGTGATGAAAACCCATTACATTGCACTTTCCTTTAGTTGAGGGTAAGTTTAAACTTCTGTATATAGACCATAGTATGTCATTAAATTATACCTGAAGCAAATTAATATTTATTATATCTTACATTATTCATTTATGACTTTATACTACCCATTTAATAATAATTTCCATGTTAAATTTACATTTTGGGTAATAATCACATTCTTTATCATACATGTTTTAACTTGTTACTCTTGATTGTATCACATAGATCATGATTAAAATACTTCCAGAATATAAGAAATGATTTATATATCATATATATTTAGATTATAAATATGTATAATAGACATATATATGAAATTGAAAACACCGTTTATGGAGATGGTAGACCGTACGTACGCATAAACGCTGTTTCCGTTTTCATATTGTATTAAAAAGAACTAAGTTAATAAGATATATGTAAGTTAATATATATATATATATATATATATATCCATTAGTATTATTATGTCATATATTAAATACTTATTAATGATATATATTTTTATAATCATTGTTGAATGATGAACATGGAAATAAATCTCATCAAGTCGTGGAGACGGTAATCCGTATGTAGACACGAGTGACAATATCATTATATTGATGGTGAATTAATATGTAATTGGATGGTATATCATATATAAAGAATCATTAACTTGTTATATTAATTATTTACATCATTTATACTCATTATTATACCCATCCAAATAATGAAGTGTTTGAATAACAAACGACACCACGACGTGGAGACGATAAGCCGTAGGTACGCATGTATGATGAATTTGTCATTTATAGGATGGATATAATAACAAAAATGGTTGTACCGTATTTATAATTACATTATAGTATATATAAGATACATGATATATTATTTTATAATGGAAATAATGAATAAAGAGGAAGTGGAAGAAGAAAATAACTTGAATGAGGTGATGAAATATTTACCTCTTCTTTGTGTTCTTCCTTTTGATTTGATCAAAAGGGATCCTTAGGTTAGATTTATGACCAAAGGAAGGAATATAGGATGAAGGTAGGATATTTGGGAGGATATTTTGTCCAGGTTTGGCTGAATCAAAAGGCTTTGGAGTTTTGAAATTTAGAGAAGGGGAAGTGCCCTTTTATAAGAGAGGTGAGGGTCACTTTAGGAAAAGATTGAAATATTATTTTATAATAAAATCATTTTCAGTTTATAATGGCTCCAAAATGATTTATTTAGAGACTAAGGTCGGGATGGGTTGAAAACCTCTCAACCAATAGGTTTTAGATAGGTTTAGGTCACCAAATTAACTTTATCTTTTAGATTTAACTCTTAGTTAAATAGTTTGACATTTACCATGTCTCTTTGTATTTTTATATAATATGGTTATAAACTTACGATAAAATGCAAATAAAACCCCAAGTGGTCCATTAATGTAATATATATTATTAAATAAGTCTTTTTTCTGGAAATTATATTTTTATGACTATTATATCAATTAATAATATAATATTTGTTTTAAAAACTCAATTATGTCAATTTTGACACTATTTGGTATTTGATTTTTTTGAAAGCCATAATAACTTTACCACTTTGAAAAAAATTTATTTAACCAACCCTAACATTTCATATTATCCTAGAAAATTAGTGGAATTAATCAGAAGTGTCAATTTACATTTATTTTTATATTTATAATATCAGTTATTTTAGTATTTCATTAATAATGTAATTACTGTAACATCATTTTGTCATAAATAAGTTAAATTATTTAGTTTCTAAAAATTATAAATAAAATAAAATAATTTTGGAAATATTTTAAATTTATAATGAATATTTATAGTCAAATTTATATTGTGTGTAACCCTATATTAATTTTTTTAATTATTAAAATATGAAAATAACTCTTTTAACTATTCTTTAAATAAAATAATAATAAATGTCCTAATATAATCCATGTGGACCAAAGAGGATCATATTTTATTTCTAAGTTTGTTTTTGGTTGAATTATACTTATACAATCGAATTAGGACATGTGTTAGGGTAATTATGATATTATTTTTACTCTTAATTACCCTATTTACTTTTAATCGTGGTAAATAAAAGTCAAAAGTTACTATTCACCAAAAATTATGTTCATCTTATTGAACCTCATTTAAATTACTGATGTCAACCGTGTTTCTCAGATTTTTTTAAATTCAACTCACAGAAGTGGTAAAATTAAATTTTATGCAGATTTGAAAATGCTACTAGGAGGTGGGTAAAAGACGGTAAAAAGTTAGATAAAATTTTATATATCTAAACTTATTATAAAATCACTCAAATTAATTACATTGAACTTATATATGTATTATATATCTATTTTTACTTAAAATAAATTAAAATAAAATAACTACTTATTTTAATAAAATGTCGGTTTTAAATAATAATGCTATGCTTTTCCCTATTCATCAAAAATTGAAAGTTTTCAGAAAAATAACAAAAATTTACCCTAAGCTAATTTTGATATTCAGAATTTAAAAATGAAGTCTATTTTTTCAAATTCAAAACATAGAAGTTGCATTTATTAATTTAAAATTAATTCCTATTGTCAAAACTAAAAAGCGCCTTTTTAAAAAGTAAAAACTATCAAAAGATTGATATGTGTTTATGTCAAATTTAAATGTGAAATTACTTATAGTGACCTACATTGTATTAAATTATAAAAATATAATCTTTCGTTCTAGAAAGGGAATTCCCAGAATTGGCCTTTTCAAACCCTCCCTAAATTATGTTTATGATACTTCCAAACCATTCAAATTCATAATTCATCACTATATATTATTTCGATTAAAAAAGTGGTTTTCAATTAAAACATAGTATTTTTCACTATTCATCAAAAAATGAAAGTTATCAGAAAAGTACCAAAATTTTATCCAAACAAAATTTTTATGTCCCTCTTATAAAAAATAATTTAATTTCATTAAATAGAATATATAAAAGAGCCAAATATTGGTTTTAAAAATGGTTCTCAATTAAAAGGCCGTAAAATTTCATTTTTTGAAAAATACTTAATTTATCTGAAAAAATGAATTTGTTTTTAAATTATGCCTAAGAAACACATAATTTGGATGTTAAAATTTTATAGAGTGTATAAGATTCAAAATACTGTTAATACTATTCATAACCGCTTTTTAAACTGTTAATTTAGTAAGTTTTGGTGTGCTCAAACTCGGTGTTGCGTGTAGCACAATCTATTGAATTACTTTAATGAGATAACGTACTATGAAATCTTAGGGTGTTATATTCTCCCCTCCTTTAATAAATTCCATCCTCACAATTTGAAATTGTTCTTTGAAAATAAATGGTTAAACATAGAAAAATACCCTTGTAGAAAACCCACATCGGAAATTGGGTTAATAAGATTTATTCTTAATAAGAGGGAAAGGGAAAAGAAAAATTCACCACCAAATTATGATCTCTATTAGTTGTACTTTGGTGGAAATTAGAGACACATAATTAGAAGAATAATTTAAATATTTATACGGAGTGACTGAGGTCATCAATCACAAACAAGTGTAAAATTGATGGCCTCAAAGCCATCAATCTAAGATGATGTAAAATATCATCAGTTCAAAAAACATTATGATATTAGGATAACAGATTTCTGGTTTTATGATCCCTTCCCTTAAGTTTATGAATTAAATTATTCATATAATAATCATTATATATATAAACTTTACAAGTAGAGTTTCATCTTTTTACAAATTTCTAACCCAAACTCATCTTTCACTCTAAATGACAATAGAATTAAAAAATATTCTATTTATCCTAATTGTATAGGGTTAAAAAAATGATTTTATATTCATTTTCAGACTATTTTTTAAGAAAACTAAATTATACAAACTAGGACATCACATAGGCTAGTGGTAGATGATGCACCCTTGTCTCCCTTCAGTTACAGGTTAAAGTCTCGGGGCCTTGTCGGACGCGACGTGTTGTCGCTTGACCACCGGGTTGTCCTTTTTATGACAATCCATAAATAATCTCTAGAAATTATTTGACCTTAACAATAGTATCCAATGTCAAACTTAATCGATTCCAACCTTTATACTTATCCAAAATACTTTTGTCCAAACTCAAAGTCGAAAATTTATAAGGAAGGTAAACACAATGAAGATCATGTTTGCCACATAATAATATGTGAATACCTTCATCATGTATTCATTTAAAACTCAGTAACAGCCTAAATTATCTTATAACCATATTGATTACATTTATGCTACTTTATTCCTTATAGAAGATTGGATATACTCTTTATATCAAAAAATGTTGTAAACTCCAACAATGATGGAAGATACAAATCATTAATCAGTTTCAAGGTAGTCAAGAATATCCATTATAATTTATCCAAATCAATCATATCTTATTCCAAAACCACTACCTCAGTATCAAAAAAATATTATGGTTTATCTTTCTCTCAACCATATATTTTCCAAAAAATTAACCTGCCATTGAGTTACATTTCATGGTTCCACACAATCTCAAGTCCTTAATGAAATAGTACTACAGTAAAATCCTTATATACTCTTTAATTCTTATTACATGTACATCATATATACAATACTCAAATGGAACAATAATTTAATAACAAAATATGAACTCTTAATCATTATTCCTCACAATTTATAGTATCATAACTTGATTATTATCCAATAGCAGCATTTGGGGTAAACTCTGATGATCTGGAAATTGATTCACGTAGTATCCCAAATCCTTGCAGATGAAGCAATGTACATTTGAAACCATTTTCTTACCCTTGAAATCACATACTCAGTGTACCTTTTCTCCACACTTATAACAAACTCCCATTCCCTTCAAGAATTTACCAAGGTGATTCTTTCCACAGTTATCACATATGGGAAAATCCTTCTTTCCCTTATTCTCATCATCCATCTTTCTCTCTACCATCACTTTCTTCTCTGGATTTCCATAAAAGGAATAGGACTCAGAAAATTATTTACTTATCTTATTAACACATGATACTATTTATTTATATGATGATAATATGTGGGAGACTATTTCCCTTCTAAATGTCATCTTAATACCTTGAAAGATATGATCCTTATTACCCTTTGGATCATGCGTATTGATGGAGTTCTCATTCCATATATTGGGCACCATTTCTAAACAATGACATACACTAGGTTAGTTTATGAATCGGAATTCATAATTCCAAACTTGTAAAATACCTAACGTAAATTAAAAAGTTTATGAATATAATGCATAATCATAAAAATGTTTTCTTTGAAGAAGTATTTACTCATAAATCCTTCATAATGTCTTGTAATGAAAATATGAATTATCCTGAGCATATCCCCCAGGAGTGTCGTAACCAAGAGTGTAGTAAGGCCCGTTGTCGTGCACCAGGATACCATGGGTCTAGCCCGAAACTCCATGTTGGTGTTTTAACTCCTAGGTACATCTGTGCTAGAGATGCTTCTACCTGATCATATTCAGACAAGGATGTATTTCTTGGAAAATACACAAAATATCTACATTACCAAAATTCTATGATGTTCTTCTATACTAATTCTCATAGTCTATCTTAGGGTAATGTTCTCTAATCAGAGTTTATATAAATCTATTTTCAAGGTTATTACTAAACATCCTCTGATACCCACTGTAACTCCCCGACCCTAGAATCCTAGAGTTAGTGCATTATTTTAATACATTGGCATGATTACAAGGAATCAAGTCCCGAAAGTCTGATCAGTTTAGTAGTATTGGAAAATAGATTACATAGATGAACGTTATATTACACATTATAAAATAAAACACAACATAAATGATCCTTTGAGAATGCCATTAATCCCCTATCTTAACCCTTCTTATCAATAATAATACACTTCTTGGAATCGTGGGAAAATTAAAAAAAAGAAAGGGGTGAGCACAGATGGCCAGTAAGTATAACAATATAGCAGAAACTTTCATTTATAAGTTTAAAAATTTAAGGAAATGCATAAGACTAAAAAAAATCCTTTTTAACTTAAAATTCAGCACAATATGGTAAATATACAATAAAAAAATGGTATTTACTTATTCACATAGATATTTTACTAGTCTAATAATCACATGCAATATCAATAGCCACTTTCATAATGATGGAATGCATAATTCCAGACTTCATAACCACAAAGTCAAGGACTTGTACCAAGACTACAAATAAGATTTTGTCAAGGCGTTGTGACAAGACACTAGTTTGTCTCATGAGACATACCGATGCATCGAGGAGCTATAGTGGGCTCCACCCATCACTTATTAAGTCCAATGGATTCCACATATGAAAAGGTTTAAACATAAAAGAAACATTCGTTTTAAAACTAGCATAAAAAATGTCAATACTTTATCCATAAACCATGAATGGTATAAAAATAACACATCCATAGTCAAACATATCACAAAACCGTCAATAAAATATGGATGATTTGTATAATAATAAATTAACTTCAAATAAGTTTAAAATCCATCAAAGGATGTTGATATAGATGAAAATGATTTGTAAAACTCTTTGAGAGAAAAATCACTTTTTCTTTAAAACATTTAAAAGTTACACAATTTTGAAAGGAAGAAATTTAAAGACATTTTTTAATCAAAGTGTCCCATACCACTTTAAAACTTTTGGAAAGAATTATCATTTTAAAAACATTCATGTCAGTATAAATAAATCCTTAAAAACCATTTTGAAAACATGGACATTAATGAGAAAGATCTAGAAGAATAAATATTTAAAAAATTTAAAATGATGTTTTAGTAAAAAAGTACCTTAAAAATAATCCCTTTGAAAACTCTTATATGAAACATGGACATGGATAATAAATATCTCACAGTATATACTTACATAAAAACAACCTCAGATAATAAAGAGATTGTGAAATTAACCCTTACAAATTTGGTAACTTACGAAACATACACCACATGAAAGAAGTATCATACAATGAAGATGTAAATAAATATAAATTAAATTTTATTACACAAATAATACAATTATGGGCTGTACATAGACCAAAAAAAAGGAAATAGTGGCAATATATCATGAATCTCACGGGAATAAGAAGTGAGATGAAAACCCCTTACCTTGCACTTTCCTTTAGTCGAGGGTACATTTATCCTCCTGTATAAAGACCATATTATTTTATTAAATTATACCATAACCATGTTAATATTTATGATATCATAAATGATTCATTTAGTAATTTATATTACCTATTTAATAAAAATTTCTACGTTAAATTAACATTTTGGGTAATAATTGCTTTCTTTATCGTACATGTTTTAACTTGTCACTCTTGATAGTATCACTTAGATCATGATTTAAATACTTATAGAATATAAAAAATGATTTATATATCATATATATTTAGAATATAAATATCTATAATAGACATATATATGAAATGGAAAATACTGTTTATGGAGACGGTATGTCGTTCTTACGCATAAACATTGTTTCCATTTTCATATAGTATTGAACGAAACTCTGTGTATAATATATATGTATGTACACACACAAACACACATATATATCTCCAATATAATTATTATTTCATATATTACATACTTATTAATGATATATATTTTTATAATCATCGTTGAATGATGAACGTGGAAATGAATCTCATCGCGTCGTGGAGATGGTAATTCGTACGTACGCACGAGCGACAATATCATTATATTGATGGTGAAATTGTTTGCAATTGGATGTTATATCATATATAAAGAATCATTAACATGTTATATTTATTATTTACATCAGTTATACTCATTATTATACCCATCCAAATAATTAAGTGTTTGAATAATAAATGACACCACGACGAGGAGACGGTAAGCCATACGTACGAACGTATGATGACTTTGTCATTTATAGGATGGATAGAATAAAAAATATGGTTGTACCATATTTAAAATAAAATAACAGTATATAGATGATATGATAGATATTATTTGAGAATGGAAACAAAAAATAATAGGATGTGGAAGAAGAAAAGAATTTGAAAGAGGTGATGAGATATTTACCTCTTCTTTGGGTTCTTCCTTTTGATTTGATCAAAAGGGCTCCTTAGGTTGGTTTTATGAACAAATAAATGCCTCTAGGATGAATTGAGGAAAGTTGGGAGGATATTTGGGCAGAGTTTGGCCCAGAAAAAAGGCCTTGGAGGTGTGAAATTAAGATAAGGGGAAGTGCCCTTTTATAAGAGAGGTGAGGGTCACTTTAGGAAAAGCTTGAAATATTATTTTATAATAAAATAATTTTCGGTTTATAATGGATAAAAAATGATTTATTTAGAGGAGAAGGTGGTAATGGGTTGCAAACCTCTAAAAAAATAAGTTTTAGATAGGTTTTGGTCACCATATTAACCTTATATTTTAGATTTAACTCTTAGTTAAATAGTTTGACATTTACCATGTCTCTTTGTATTGTTACATTATATGATTAATAAAATTACTATAAAATGCCAATAGACCCCCAGGTGGTTCATTAATGTAATATATATTACTATATAAGTCTTTTTGCTGATCATTAGATTTTTAGGACTATTCTATCAACTAATAATATAATATTTGTTTTAAAAACTCAATTATTTCATTTTTGACACTATTTAGTATTTGATTTTTTTGAAAGCCATAATAACTTTATCACTTACAATAAAATTTATTTAACCAACCATAAAATGTCATATTAACCTATAAAATTAGTTTAATTCATCAGAAATCTCAATTTACATTTATTTGGATATTTATAATATCAATTATTTTAATATTTCATTAATAAGGTAATTACTGCATCATCATTATGTCATAAATAAATTAAATTATTTAATGTCTAAAAATTATAAATAAAATACCATTATGTAGGAAATATTTTTATATTTCTAATGAATATTTATAGTCGAATTTATATTATATGTAACCCTATATTAAAAATGCTTTAATGATTAAACTTTGAATTTAACTCTTTTAACTCTTTTTTGAATAAAATAACAATAAATGTTATAATCAAATCCATGTGGTCCAAAGAGGATCATATTTTATTTATAAGTTTGTTTTTGGTCAAATTATACTTATCCAATAGAATTAGGAAATTTTTTAGTGTAATTAGGATATCATTTTTACCCTTAATTACCCTATTTACTTTTAACTGTGGTGAATAAAAGTCAAACGTTACTATTCAGAAAAAATTATTTTCATCTTATTGAAACAAATTTTACTTAATTATGTAAACCGTGTCTCTCTAATTTTTTAAATTCAACACAAAAAAGTGGTAAAATTAAGTTTTATGCAGATTTGCAAATGCTCCTTGGAGGTGTGTAAAAGACAGTAAAAAGTTCGATAAAATTTTATATATCTAAACTTATTATAAAATGAACCCAATGAATTAAATTGAACATATATAGATATTATATATAAATTTTGACTTAAAATAAATTATAATAAAATAACTAATTATTTAAATAAAATGTCAGTTTTAAATAACAACGTTGTGTTTTTCACTATTCATCAAAGAATTGAATGTTTTTAGAAAAATCCAAAAATTTACTCTTAGATAATTTTGATATTAAGAATTAAAAAATGAAGTATATTTTACCAAATTCAATATCTAAAATCTGCATTTCTTAATTTAAAATTAATTCCCATTGTCAAAACCAAAAAGCGGGTTTTTAAAAAGTAAAAACTATCAAAAGATTGACATTTGTTTATGTCAAATTTAAATGTGAAATTACTTATAATGACTTAAATTGTATTAAATTATAAAAATATAATCTAATTATACTTCCAAAACATTAAAATTCATAATTCATCACTATATATTATTTTGAATAAAATAGTTGTTTTCAATTAAAACATAGTATTTTTCACTATTCATCAAAATATGAAAGTTATCAGAAAAGTACCAAAAATTTATCCAAACAAACTTTTTATGTCCCTATTATAAATAAGAATTTAATTTAATTAAACTTAATAAATAAAAGTGTCAAATATTTTTTTTAAAAAGGGTTCTCCATTAAAAAGCCGTAAAATTGCATTTTTTTTAAAAAATACTTACTTTATCCAAAAAATGAATTTGTTCTTATATTATGTCTAAGAAACACATAATATGGATTTTAAAATTATATAGAGTATATAAGATTCAAAATGAAGTTAATAATATTGATAAATGTTGTTTTAACGGTTAGTTTAATAAGTTGTGGTGTGCTCGAATTCGGCGTTGCGTGTAGCGCAAGCTATTAAATTACTTTAATGAGATAACATACTATGAAATCTTTGGGTTTTACATTAGATATTTATTATAATTTAAAAATATCATTTATGAATATTATATTTTTATTAATTTTAAATCATTTAATAAAATATCATTTGATATAAAATAACATTAATATCAATTTTGAAATTATTATTTTAATTTCAGTTTAGATATATAATGAACATTATGGAATTAGATCATATTATTCTCACACCTATTTAAAAAGTTATATTCTTCTAAAAATTTAATGAATGAAAATAATTATTTAAATTTACATTACTTTTAATTTTTTAGTATCATTTATTTCTTTTAATTATTACCTAAATAATTAATGTATTGGCATTTCATAAACATTTAAAGTACATTATTTATCTCTAAAATAGAAAAATAAATCTCAATTATATAAAAGAACCATTTATATTTCTTAATAGTATTTATAACTGTAACTATATGTTTTTTTAGTCCCAATGCATTATAGATGTTAAATTTAAGAATGTTTTTTTCATTGTCTTTACTTATCTTATTATATAGGTAATATTCTAAGGAAAGTGGAAATAAATTTCCATATAAATGATACATTTATATCCATGTTTGATTTAAATTTATTCAACAATGTTATGTGTAACGTTCATAGACCAAGAGCCGCTAAACCAGTGCCCCGAGCCGAGTCATCACATGACCTCAAGGGCACCTCCCTATATGCTAGAGGGTGCCGTCTAGTAGCAAGGGTCTAATGAGTCATGTGGGGAAACTATACCCTATTTAAAAGAGTAATCCACAATATAATTCAATATAAATAGTGGAAATAATATGAAATAACTATTAAACATACCAACCAAACATCTTCCAACTGGGTACAAACCATAATGCAACATTTACAATGTCAAGAGATAGTAAAAGTGAAAGTGAATAATACTAAAAAAAGGAAAACAACCAAATAACAAAATGGGTCATAAATCTAATTCTAGATCCTTCTCTATTTACATCCCAATCCTAACTCAACATCCAAGAGTAGGACCTTTTCCCTTGTCCTGACCTGCAACGAAAAAATCTGCTGGGGTACCCAATAGCGGCTCGAGGAGGGTGTGAGTACAAAACTAAGTAACCTACCTCCAATGGTGTCTACAACATATCAAATCTAATATATAATTCATTCAATTAAAAAATAAATTATAAGTAAAAAAGGGACAGTTTGGGTTCCACTGGTTAACAAGGTTCATTTAATTCATGACTATCATTTATCCTAATTCCATTTCTTATGAAATGTTTACTATATAATCAATTTTAACAAATGTATTTTGGGTTAGGAATATACATCATCTCTATATTGTTCCGAGGAAATTAATTGTTATGAATATGGGAAATAAGTGAAGTACATATCTCACTAGGGATACACATATCACATCAACCCATTATACTGACCTCAAAGCCTCAGTCCAGGAGGAATGCGATCGTTAGGGGAATATAGCTTTTGTCCCCTACCCTAACCTATGAATTTATGGGGTGGAGTTTAGAGACTCAGTCTAACTTGACCAGTGGGATTATAGCCTTATGTCAATACTCCACTCTACCAATCCAATACATGTGCATATTTATCCTATCATCAAAACCATACCATACCACAACAAAGCATAAAAAATGCCATTATAGATCACAATTCATAAAAAACACATGGTAATTAATACAATTAAAATACCCATTAGTGAATTTAACATTTAATTCATATCCATTTATCCAAATTCCCATTCTTCTGCCTCAACACCTTAGAAGTATTTAACAAACCCATACCTTGGCCATTATTCTTCAATTGCTATATATTAACCCACTTTAGCCTTACCTACACTAACTGGGTTTTTTATATTTAATAGTCAATATATTCTATATAAAATATAAATTGGTCCATAAATGAAACATATTAGATATTTATTAGTATTTATAAATAGCATTGATGAATATTTGTTTTAGTAATTTTAAATAATTTAATAAAACATCATTTGTTCTAAAATAAAATTATTATCGATTTTGAAATTGTTAATTTAATTTCAAATGAGATATATAATGAACATTATGGAATTATATAATATTATTCGCACACCAGTTTAAAATGTTGTATTCATCTAAAAATTTAATTGAGGAAAATAATTAATTCAATTTACATTACTTTTAAATTTTTTAGTATCATATATTTCAATTAATTATTACCTAAATAATTATTGTATTGTAATTTCATAAGAATTTAAAGTAAATTATTTATCTTTAAAATATAAAAATAAATCATAATTATAGAAAAGAATCATTTAAATTTTTTAATAGTATTTATAATTGAAATTGTATTGTTTTTTCCATTCCCAATGCATTACGTATGTTAAATGAAAAAAATGTTTCTTTTTTTATTTGTCTTTACTTAAATTATTATATAGGTAATATTCCAGGGAAAGTGGAAATAAATTTCCATATTAATGATAAATTTATATCCATGTTTGATGTAAATTTATTCAACAGTGTTATGTGTGACATTCCTTCCCCAAGATCCACTAAACTAGTGCCCCGATCTGAGTCATCGCATGACCTCATGTGCACCTCCCTATATGCCAGAGGTTGCCGACTAGAAGTGAGGGTATAATGAATCATTTTGGGAGACTATAACCTCTTTACTAGAGTAATACATAGTAGAACACAATATAAATAGTGCAAATATAATGAAATAACTATTAAACATACAATCCAAACATCTTCCAACTGGGTACAAACCACAATTCAACATTTAAAATGTCATGAGATATTAGTAGTGCAAGTGAATAAAAAAATACAAACAACCAAATCACCAAATGGGTCATAACTGTAATTCCAGATCCTTCTCTATGTATGTCCCAATACCAACTCAACATCCTAGATTAGAACCTTTTCCCTTGTCCTGATGCACCACCAAGAAATTTTCTCGGGTACCCAATAGCTTTCTGAGGATGGTGTGAGTACAAAACTCAGTAGTCCACCACAAATAGTGTCTATAAAATATCAAATATAATATATAGTTCATTAAATAAAAAATAAATTATGAGTAAAAAGTGACACTTCAGGTTCCACTAGTTAACCGGGTTCATTTAATTCATGACTAGAATTTACCCCAATTCCATTTCTTATGAATATTTTACTACATAATAAATTTTAACATATGTATTTTGGGTTAGGAATATATATTATCTCTACATGGTTATAAGGCAATCAATCATTATGCATATGTGAAATAAGTGAGGTACATATCTCACTAGGGTAACTTATATCACATCAATACATTATCCCAACCTTAAAGCCCTAGTCTGGGAGGAATGTGATTGTTAGGGAAATAGAGCTTTTTTACCCTTCCCTAACTTGTGAATTTATGGGGTGGCTTTTAGAACCTCAGTCTAACTTGACCTTTGGGATTAGAACCTCATGTCAATACTCCACTCTACCAAACCACTACACATTCTTATTTATCCTATCACCACAACCATAAAATAACACTACCAAGCGTAAAAAATGCCATTATAGTCAGAATTCATAAAAAATACATGGTAATTAATACTATTCCATTACTCATTAGTAAAATAATCATTTTATTCATATCCATTTATCCAAATTCCCATTTTCGTGCCATAACCCCTTATATATATTCAAAAAAGCCATACCTTAGACATTATTCATAAATTGATATATATTAACCCACTTTACCAATTCATTATTTCAGAAGAATTTACACCCTTATTCACACATTTATAATTCTCAAATAACATAAAACAACCACTTTATTACATTAAATCATTTAGGTGTACCACATAATTCCCATGTATTAACCCATTACACATATTCATCCATTCCCTTCTTACATACCATTAAAATATTCCTTATTTCTCATTCTACTACCCAATTACAAGTTCTTTGTTTAATATTCAATAGTCTTATTAGGGATTTATACCCAAAAATTCATAGGACCATAGATATAATCTCATTTGAACCATTTCCCCCATTTTTCATGTCATTCCAAACAACCATATTTTCCCTTATCACCATAGGCATATCTATCATCATTGCATTTAATAATTAATTCACCGTTAAAAAATATTCTACAAGGGATTTCCATTTTACTCGGCAATCCCTCACTTAACCCTACCACTCTATAGGTCTAGGATTGCATGCGCAACCAATGGGTGTCCCTTTAATTGTCATTTCCTCCTCTATGCATCTTAAGGGGATAGGGAGGGTTTCGATTTATCACTTAGTAACCCATTCTTATCAAAAATTCCAATATAACCAAGAACACAATTAGTGAAAAAGAATAACATAGGCTTTTATGCACAAATATAAAATAATAATATGGGACAATACTTATAGAACACCTACCTCAAATCTAATGATGAGAGTACTCTTAATCATGGCCTTGGATACGGATTAAAAAACCCCTTGAATCCAAAATGTAGGTATGAGTAGAAAAGGAGGGTTTGAGGTATTTATAAGGAGATAGAGGAGACTACAAACCCTAATCTGAAAAAGATAAGAAAGAGGAGCGTTAGACATACCTTGGGCTTCAATCCACAACCAACGATGCTCCAAAAAGACATGAAATGAAGAAGAACCACCCTTAGGATGCTTAGTTCATCCATGATTGTCACTAGGGTTACTAGTGTAGAATGTATGATAATTCATAGTTGGGTATTAAAATCCAGGGATGACATTTTGTAATTTTCTCAATGTCTTTATGCTGCAGTTTTTACCCACATGGTTTTCCAAACCACACGTGAGCCACTGTCCAAAAACACCCCTTCACATGGTTTCCTGATGAATCCGCACTGTTTTCTTAACAGTGCTTCAACCATTCATAATTCTTTGTCCATGGATTCCCAGTTACCAAGGGTTCTTTCACAGTTTTCACAAGTCATGTGCTAATAATACAACATGCCCAAGAACTCCATTTTTCCTCTTTCATGTCTTGATCCACCGAAAACCCCCGTCCATTCACATAATCATGGGGAACACTTATCTAGCCAAAAATAATTGGCCAAACCAATACTTAAATAAAAAAATACCTTGATAAAATCCAGGAACATTCATTAATATAATAGTTTAGGTCATTTTCATGAATATCACTCTACTTTATCACTTAGGTAAACCTATTTTCACTTTTACCGTAATAATTAATTTTTTAATAAATACACTATTCATTTTGGTAAAAAATGTATGTATAAATGGTTAGAAATTTAAAATTAATATGATTCCAAATATGGAATCTCATTTTACAAATTTAGTTTATAGTAGTGTAAAAAATTAATTTAACGTTAATACCATAAATGTTATGAAAATGTAAGTTTTTAAATTTAAAATGTTAGATAGATTACAATGTATTTATATATAAATTCAAATTGAAAATGAATCCAATAACCTAAAATGGATTAATATATGTATAATTTAAATTATTATAATTGATAACAAGTTGAAAATATAATTTTTCTTTATAAAACAATTAAACAAAAAGGAATTTTTCAATTAAAATTCATGATTTTTCAGTATTCATCAATAAATGAAACATTTTAGAAAAATCCTTAAAATTCACCCTATTATAATTTTTACACATTGAATAAAAAATTCAATTATATTTTTTCTAATTAATTTTATAAATAGTTTCAAAATATAATGTTAACATTGTTCAAAGAGTAGAAAAACCATTTTTTTTTTAAAATAGTTCCTTTCAAACATATAATGACAATACAAAAAATTATTTATTTCATTATTAATAAGTTTTCTTTATAAAAACCCATTATTTTTAATCAATAATAATTTCGTAATTACAAATAATATAATTTTTTTAAAATAATTTTATAAAAGTCTCATTAATAATATATCAATTTTTGTTAAAAATTGGTATTGTATATAATAAAAGATAATCTAGAGTTATTTGTAGCTCAAAATTTACCTGGTGTTTCATATAATGGAATCCATTGATGAATTTTAAATTATTATAAAAAGATAAATCATTAAATCTATGTGGTTACACTCTTCCCCCTATAAAACTGATTTCACATATTAAAGTTTTCTCAGCCATAATTTTTTTAATACATGAAAGTTTCATTCAATGAAACAAACATCATTAAAAAAGGACCATAAAACATCATTTTTAAAAGGGGAAACAAATTTTCATAGTTTATGTATAGTAAATCATAATTTGTTTCGAAATAGGATAACACAGTTGCTAAGTGAACACATAGACATGAAAGAGAAAAGCGACACCCAAATACTAATCGAGAGTGATAGAAGATAAGGTCAGAATAAAGTTAACTATCTAAAATACATAAAATCAAGGGGTGTGAAAAATGAAATTTATATCATAATAAATGATGATGATAGGATAAAATATTATTTCATGATCCTTTTAAAAATTTTGTGGAATTTTTATTCTATCTAGACAAAGAACATATGAAAATTTACATCTTCAATATATTTCTGTTTCAAAAGAGTCGTCTCACCCTTTGGTTATTAGTTGATCAAGTACCACAACATGTATTACTAAAAAAGTTGAATTTATTATTCCTAAATCACCAGTAGATAATTATAATCATAGATAAAATGATAATTAATTCTATATATATGTAGTTATCATCACAAAAAAATTAACAAAAGTTATCCCATATGAATGAAATGATACCTTAATATCAAAAATTTAAGTCAAAGTTCAGAATAAATAATTTGATTAATGTTTAAACTTATAAGCCGTTAATTTTTTTATAAATATAGTCACCGAATGTATCATAAGTATCTTATCATCATCATCATTATATATTTATTAGTGAACGGAAACACACAAAACATGTCAATGGTCAATAATAGAAAAAAAATCCTAGAGTGGCTTAAAGTGATGGAGCCCTAGCTGATATATTTTAAGAAAATTGACCCCATATGATCCTAAATAGAGAGAATTCAAGAAGAAAATGACGTTGGATGCTTGTACTACCATCTCCATTGAGGATAAATGGTCAGCCACTTTATTTCCCTCCCACTGCTTGTGAACCACCTAAACACTATAACAGTTGAGGATGGCTCTACATATCTTGATAATATAAGCTATCGAGCATGGAGTGAAGGGATTTATGCTCACAGAATCATGGATACTCATAGAGTCAGTTTTCACTTGGGTAATGGAAATGTCCTCCTACTTTCATAACCTCATCCTCGGGAGCATAACTTTAGCCTCCGCCTGAATGGTGTTTCCTATACCATAGTATGCTGTAAAAAAAGAGGAGCACCACTTATGTAGTCCCATACCACCCATACTCATCTCATGATTTCCACAATAAAATAACCATTAATGTTCAGTTTCAAGATTGTTACTAGTAGAGTCCACCACACCCAGTGTCCCCTTGGACTGAAAGTATGTCGTTGCACCATGGACTCACTCTCCTACAAAGCTCTCACAAAGGAGAATCACCCCAATTATTTATCCCACAAAACATGTCAATAATGACTGATATTGTACTAATAATAATAGAACTCCTAGTGGAGGTAACCCCTTTAAACCTTCCCTTGTTTCTAGGTCATCTATACCACTTAACATATTATTTTAATTCTATTTTGAAAAACTTATGCTGAAAAAACCATATATTTTTCATAAATCACATAAAATAATCTTTGAATTAAAATAAATATATACTTAATTCATCCCACATCATTATCTAAAAATTAACTAAACATCACCAACATATTATATAATGCTTCATTCCTTTGATATATCATTTTTTTGTCTCTTTATCATCAGTAATATTGAAATTACAGGTACCACCTTGAAAATTTTCTTCACAAGATTTCTACCAAGGACATTAATTTTCATAATTACATTATATTACACATTTAGAGAATTAATACATTTCAAATATATTAAAGATACCAATAATCAAAACCAGAGAGTTAACTAAAATCTTCATATCTCTTTTACAATTACTTTCATTGTATTCCATTTTTCCAAAATCAAGGAAACTTACCATTCTTCTAAAACTGTGAAATCTATACTTCATTCCACATTCTAGAAACTTACGAAAAAATATATTTTAACCTATTGTTACCATAACTATTTACACATAGTAAACTCTTCATTCTATTATTTGTGGAGTTTGAGAGTTGGTTAAGGAACATATTGTTAATCATGTTTGGTGAAAATAGATTGGGCTTACATAAAACATTTTTTTTACTATTTTCATAATCTAATTAGTTTGATCATTGGACTATCATCCATATCATTCAACTTTAATCTAGTTCCTTCAGGTTCCTACAATTAACATAAACCATAATGTATTGTTTGAGCAATACTAATCTTTATTGGAAACAATATAATCTAAAGAATCATTTATGAGGTGTCAATCAAGGTACATTCTTTTTAATATATAAAATTAAAGTTATATCCTTGGTCATTCATATTAATAATCTATTTTAAATACTTCAAGAATTTTATTAAACGGGTTAGGTATTTATTACGAATATCCACTTAGAGTTTCAAAATTGGTGTGTTGCAAGGCCCATTTTCATGCACCAGTTCCCGATTGAGTCTAGCTCAAAATAGTATTTCAAGGTTGTTACCCATATGTACATATGTTCTAGTCACATAAAATTTTACTATAAATAAATATATATATATATATATATATATATATATATGAATCCACTCACTCTATCTGTTACCAAACGTCCATGACATTTCACTATACTTTGAGTAATCTTTAGTATTATCCATTGTGACATCCCATGTGATATCCTTAAAATTATTCTTGGGTATCTTACTAATGTTTTATCATCCATTTTTTTAATGGTTAGCTAAAATATTTCTATGATAACACATCTAAATAGAGCATGTCTTATCATACCTAGATATAACATTTTTTTGGATGAATACTCATTGAATTATAAAAAATTACACATTTGGTCCATAATATTTTATTGCCTTCAGAAACATTTAACAATGTTTTCTTTTTTAGTTAAAATTATTCAATGTCTATAACAATTATATTCCATTTTTGTAATATTCAATGTCACACTCTACATAAAATATTTCTTCATATCCTAGATAAAGGAAACACAAGAAAATTTGATCTTAGATACTCAGTAAGTGTGATTAAAATATATATTAATCTATAATCATATAAAATAATAAGATAAGAATAAGGGTACATGATAATTTCCATAATTTGTAATGTTCATACCCATTAATTCATTTATCATAAACATTATTCATCAAATAATTATTGGGAATTCATATGACTAGAATCATAAGGAAATAAAAGAACATGATCATCGAGAGGATAAAATTGGCATAAGAAATAGTTTTATAGAACTTACATAATTATAGAAAATAATATTTCATGGCTACCCACCAAGACATTAATAACATTTTTATCATGGTCTAACCACCCATGTACCTTATTCATGATTGGTATGACCTCTCATCTACCCTCTTTTGATCTTTGGATGAAAACTCATGTACCCTTTTATTATGAAAATCATATTCCTGGGTGTGAAACACCAATATCCCTAGTGGAATACCTTTCCTCATAGTGGAATGGGTTCACTCCCAAAAACCACCGAAGTAAAAAAAAATTCATTACGGAATCGAGTTCACTCTTGATTACATCTTTGTCTTACTGAATGGGGTTCACTTCCCATTTAGGTCATGTCTATCTCATGAGACGTAAATATTTACCCAATGAATTTGAGGGAGATATATGTCCCTCATGTCATTGGTTATAATAAAAAAACCATACTTGGTTATATAATAATGATCATCAGATATTAAAACCATTCATACGTGTTCCATAAGTTCATAATAATTAATTATATCATATCCCTTGAAATAAAATGTGCATTATAAAAATTTAAACTAATAATAAATTTTCCTAAAAGTGAAAAGTTTTATAATAATTTCAATATAGAATAACTCTTAAAAGGAATCATGTTTCGTAATAATTTTTTCGTGGTATAACTAGTAAAAATAAGTGGGTTTTATAAAAAAATTACCATCAAAACAAAAACCATTAAGAGAGTGGAAATGAATTGTAATGTTAGATAGTATTCCAAGTAAGGTGTATGTAAAAAAAAGATTTCATCTTACATGGAGAAATGTTTAGAAATAAAAAAATTATTGAATAAAATAAGCCTCATTATTTCAATTTTTTCAAAATCATAAAATAATTTGTAAACCTTTATTTGAAAATATCATTGAAAAATTATAATGTAATATTTCAAAATAATTTATAAAAAAATTTAGAAATAAAAATTTTCAAAATAATTTTATTTAAAAATAATATTAAAATATAATTTATGAAAAAATTGAAAACATTTTTAGAATGCATGGATTTGAATGAAAATAGATTCCTGACCTTATAGTGAAATAAATTCATATTTTCTTAATTTTTTTTCTTAATTATAATATGTAAAAAAAGATTTGAACAATGGGACCATTCAATGATGTTATCTTTAATCACTATTGGGGATTATTATTTATGAAAATTATTGATAGATTATTTATATGATTTTATCATTAGAATTATAGTCATTTAAAATCTTGATAAATTATGTGATTGTAAAATGAAATCATTACAACTTTTTTAATAATGAATCATGATCCCCATGAAGGAATAAAATAAAACAAAACACATAATTTCTTGAGTATATATATTCATGACATTAACAATCAAAGGGGATGTATATACACCTCTTGATATCATATGTGTGAACAAAATAAAAAAATTAATATTATTTTGGTGGGATAAAGCATCCTAGTAATTTTTAATATAAAAATAATATATCATATATGTGTTAATGGCTTATATGGAATTTCAAAAACTGTCATTTTTTTTCTAAGATAAAATTATTTGAACAGTAATTATAAATATATTGATATTATTACATGATAGATATATTTAATTAAATTATATTAATATCATAAAAATATAAAAATATGATAATTGAGATTATAAATTGTGTAAAATGACATCAATATCCATTTATGAGAATATTATTACTTTATAAGTAAAATAATAATTCTTTTAATATAAAAAAATACATAAAATGGTTAAGGATAAAATGGGATAACAATGGTATTGATAATGATTAAAATGACATCCAACCCTATAAACATTTTCTTATATGATTAAATAATGACCATATCATTTTTATCATTGAATACATGTCATTGTTAAATGGTTTTCATGATTTAGACACATGTTAAATTATTTTATTTCTTGTATTTCCAAAATATTACATTATGGTTGGGTTTAAATTTATGATTAATTTCTAAAAATAATAAATATTTCATTATGAACTGTCTTGTGAGTTTTTAATAGTTACCTCTTTGACCAAAGTCTTCACACTAAAGTAATTTTGAAATTGTGTACCAAACAATAAAAAAGTACCCGACATAAAATTGACTGATTATGTAATTAAATTTATTTAAAAAAAATCAAACAAATATTAAAATAATTAATTAATAAACCTATAAACTGTTTTTAAGAATTAATTAATTTAAATAACGTTTTGATACATTATTTGAATGAAAAACATGCCAAATTCTAGATTTAAGGTGAGAGATTTCATCACAATTTCCATTCATTGGGGTATATTTTAATGTTATTCATAAAATTTATTTTATATGGAGAATATATAACCTTTTAAATGTAATTTAATGAACCATTAAAAATGAATTATATTATATTTTTAAATTAATATTATTTCATCAAATGGTATTTAAAGTAAATGTTATCATTTTATAAGAGGTTTCTTAACTCAATTTGCATTCATTGGTTTATAATGAAAATTTATTTACATTGTTATGAAAGGATTTTTTGTAAATTAAAATATAATTTTTTTACTAATTATTTTATGATGGTTGTTTTTGATTTAGATATTTATAGATCCCCACTTATTTAACTACTTATCCAATCATCGGTTATGATCTATTAAAGGGATTTATTTAGGGCAATCACATTTTCTATATCAAATCTACAAGTCAGACACCATGACTTCCATATATGGTCTAATAAATACCTCATGAAAGAATTTTGATATATTAATTATTTCAATTTAGTGTATTTATATAACCATATAATAATATTACTTTAATTTAGATTTTATTTAAAAATTTCCAATGTGTTAACAGATTTATGTTATAATCAACAATATTTTAGAGATTGTGTTTATCCTAGGTACCTTTTAGTTGAAATCATATAATCTTATTTTGATGAATCAAATATCATTTTATCCCCTAATTTTAAAAATTCAGTTTACATAGGTATTTTTAATTTTATTCCTTATCTATTAACGAAACATCAATAATAATGTTTTTAGGTTATAAAAGTCATGTATCTTCATTTAGAATTGGAATCTTTATCATCTATATCCTTTTTCTAAAAAATGATTTCAAGAATATTTATTTATAAATATAATGGATAATATTGAGTTATTTGACATTATATATTACCTTATTTTAAATTTATGTAATATAAATTGAAAAATTCCTCTTCGGAATCTTTTGACTCTATTTAAAATGTATGGGAAAAGATTTTTTATTTTTACCATTTATGAAAATAAGGTTTTTCCCACAATCACAACTGTTATTTTTAATAAATATATTTTGATAAGTTACTAATGTTATTTTCAATTTAAATAATCTTATCAGTAATTTAATTTTTTTAATAAAGTCGAATGAATATGGTATTCTCATAATTTTTCAATTACATATTTTAAATGTTTTGTTGTATTTTTATCTTTTCCAAAATCCTTTAATGATCACTATAATTTCATGGGAATATTATATATTGATACCATCCATTTTTTTGAATTTTTTTTTATTTTTTAAGATATTGTCCTGAACACCTCTTTCCTCTCTATGGGATGACCAATCAATAAATGATTGGGGGTTTTCTCCAAAGATGGATTTTTGGGAAGTGGATTCTTTTAAATATTTTATTCATGAATATTAGTTATAAATTATTTTAGATAAATTGTGATCCATATATAATTTATAAGAGAGAGTGAGCTTGATATATTTTATATGAATGGTGATAACAATATTTATTATTGAAATGGGCGAGCCTAATATCACTTATATGAATGGGTGAGACTGATAAAAATTATATAAGTAGGTTAGACTAATAAGACATATATAGTGGGTGAGATAAATATAGATCTATAATGAAATATATAATTTTCCATATCTCTAGAGGAATTAAGGAGTTATCTAACTATAGTGGATTCTCCTTGGAATTTTTCTAGGATATAGTTAATTATGAAATGGGATGCATATATAATATTCTAAGATACCACAATATTTTATATATTCTTTGAATGAGTTGTAATTGTTGTTTTGATAAATTTTGACAACACATAGATCATGATTTTGTATTTTTCTAACCCTTACCATTGATAAAAATTTATTAAATTTCAAAAAAAATTATGATATAGGATTTAATGGGTATATTTTTCTTATTTTCCACTTATAAATTTTTTTAGTCAACATATCCTTATTCTCATATTATGATCACTAAAGAAATTAAATTTTTAATAAATATGTTTTACTTTAAAGAGTTTATAAAAAACCATGTAATGATAGAATACATATTTTTAATAGTTATTAATTTGAATAGTATAGTTATATTACTTATAAAATGTGAAGTAATGTTTAATCAAAAGGGAAATAATTTAATTAAACACATTTATTATAACATTTTAATTTAAAAAATAATTTGTAAATATTAAAATTTTAATTTTATAAAATGATTATACTCTTTAGTACAAAATTTCACAATTTAATTTCTGTGAGATTTTGGGATTTTTTTTTGTAAAATATTGTTTTTTGGTGAATAGTTAAAAATTATGATTTTTAAAAAAGTCATTTCTTTTTAATAAATTAACTAATAAAAATATATAAATAACTTTTAAATTTTTATTTATTTAAATTAAATATTATTTACTTATATTTTTTCCACTAAATTAAATTTTAATCAACTTAATATTGTATTTTAATATAACCTTGTTTTTGTTTTTAAAGTCTAGTTTTTCCAAAAAAAATCGTTTAAAATGCATAATGTTTCACTATTTTAATTAATTAAAATAATAAATAATAGGTATTGTTTTAAATAATACACACACACAGATATATATATATATATATATATAATATCATAAATTATTATTTATGTTTCATGTTATTATTATTAATAGGAATAGATCTAATATAGAATCATCTTTTTCTAAAAAAACACTCTTCTTAAAAACCAGCTGTCCTGTATCAACTTCCTGATTAATATTAACATGAATTATAAAAATTATCTAAATTATATTTATAAAAAACGATTCAATAATTTATTTTCACATAATTTATGATATCAGGTAAGGCCGACTTAATTTTTTACAAATTTTATTAGTGAAACAAATTAAAATTAATCATGCTGATTATGGTGAAAATAAGAATTACCAAGTGACTAAAAATTAATCATTAGGGGCCAAATGACCTAGAAACCTTCCAAAACCCAATTTTAAGGAAATATTTTAACCTTATATTATCTATGATTATTTTGTTTTATTTTTTAACTACTTTATATAGAAAAAACATGGCTTGAATTCATTATTTCTTAAATTTACCTTTTTTCCTCTCACCTTACTTATAAAATCCATCCCCCTAAACATCCCTCATAACACCTATAATTCCATTTAAATAGTGAAAATATATTCTAAATATCTCCATACTAACACTAGAAGAGTTACCTTGGGAATAAATCCATCCATGGATTACAATTGGTGCAAACCCAAAGGAGTTACCCGAAAAAGATGTAATGTTCAGCAATGAACATTTTTGTTTAATTTCTTCCTGAAACTCATGTATTTATTTTTATAATATGATTATATAATAACCTCAGTTTCATAAATATATTGATAATTTTTATGTTATTTTTGTGACCTAACCACACACAAATATATAAAATGGGTTATGATATCATAGATCATGTGTACAACAGACTACCTCCTCACGAACCAATGTTGTTCCTTTTTCCAATACCATCATTCATGGTTCAGAATAATGATGGAAATAATAATTATATATTATTTTTAATGTATTTATAAAATAAATATACCGATATAGTAATTATATTATATATACCCTATTTATATTTCATTTCATAAGGAATACGATAACATCACTCGAGTGTACGACAGACTTCCGTCTCGTGAAGTGAATTCATGGTTTTTTACTAACATGTTAAATAAAAGGTGATAAGGTAAACTATAATGAATATATATATGATATAAATGGATTAATTGTGATAATATTGATATAATTATCTTCCTATAAATTAAATATATCAATTTATTCTTAACATTTCAGTCCCCAAAAAAGTGATAACATCGTTCGTCTATGGGTGGACTATTGCCTCCGTGAAGCGATGTGAATCCCCTTTTTTTATTCATTACCCCATAAAAGTAATTTTATATAAAAATATTGAATTAAATATTATGATATTTATGATATAATTATCATTTTATAAATACAATTGTTTCTGAAATTCTTTACATAAGATCACTTGAAAAGTGGAAATGTTAATCGTGGGTACATAAGTCCCACCATCAAAATGATTGTAATGATAGTACATCTATCATAAAATTCATTTAGGATGGGTTTTAGAAGTATTATTTATTTATAAATATGATATATATTTCATGATTATTATTATGTATATGTTTAAAAAATGAACCATTAACCATAGATGACCAACCAAATAATTTTGGGCACATAAATGTATATGTTCAAAACATTTGACATAATTATAGATGATTATGTAATTGTATAAAAGTTATTAATAAGTGAAATAATGGTAATAATAAACTTCAAAACGTTTCTCATGAAATCAAATAATCAAAATAATTTTATTATTTATAAAGATAAAGACACATTTGTAAAATTAGAATCAAGGTAATGACCTCCATCTCAATTTCGTTTCATTTAATAAACTTTTGATGTTATTCATGTTCAATATTTTTTAAGGATTATATAAAATTCCATTAAATTAAATAAAAATTATTTATATGTTATAATAATATTAAATTTTTTTGTTTAATGTAATTCTATAATGGGTTTTATGATTCAAGCGATTCTCAATGCGATAAAGTGATTTTCTTTGGGAAAAATATTTTTTGAGGTTTTCCTTTTAAATCTTTTTCTTCTATATAGACATGATTTTAAAATTATATTTCAAATTTTTTATTTGTAAAATAAATATTTATAATTTTCATGTTATTAATAATTTAATATATTTCAAATTTTTTCAAAGTGAATCTTTTTATATTTTTTAAACAGAACGGCAAAAATGACTGTTATTGTTATGAATATTTTTATTTCATTTATATCTTCCCTTGAAAGGATACATTTTTTCATAAAGGAAAATCCCTTTCCATTTTTGAAATATTATTATTAATGGGGTTCCAAAATAAAAATTTATTTTGTATTGTGAATGGTTTTTTGAAATAAAATGGTATTTTAATATTTCAAATTGATTCCCATATGAGTTTAAAATATATTTTCAAATGATGAATTAATTTACTCATATTGAAGATCATAGAAATTATATATGATGAATGCACCTACATTGAACTAGTTGACCTAATTATAAATTAAACTATGCGTGCACACATTTCGTGTTCTAATGCCTTGGGTAATGATTATGTACTCTGGGGAATTATATTTGAAGTAAGCATTATGTTTATTTGAATTTTAATGCAATCTATAAGGGTTCTATGAGATTATTACCAAATTTACCTACATAAATTTTCTGCGATTTGTAATTAGTTTTGATGGAATTTTTTTATTTAAAGTGGTTAAATAATTTATATTTTTAAATTAATGATATTTCCTTTTATGGGAACAATTTTTGGATTTCAGGAAAAATGATTTTACTGAATTAGTGATTACATTTATTTTTATATATCTTACTGATCTTCTATACGTATCCCACATTTTATATAATTATTTCACAACGTTTAGGTATGAGTAAGGAAATGTGAGATTTAATTTATAAATTCATGAAGATTTTTCATGAAAATAAATCATGACTATTAATTTTTTTTATATTATAGGAAAAATAGATACAAAACAAAAGTGCTGGACTTATATATTATTTTTTTGTTATGTATGAATAATTTCCATATCTTAAAAACACTAAAACCGAAATGATCTACAATTTAATGATCTTAAAATTGTTGACAGAAATTTCAAATTATGTAATCTTTAAGTTTAGTGTGTTATAGTTTGTATCAGAGGTCATTTTAGATAACATTGGAGGTTAGAGTAATAATAATATTATGCCAAAGAATGATTTTTCATTATGGTTATCTAAAAATTTTATATAATTTTAATATTACCTTGTTGATTTGTCTAAAATATGTCTATTCATAATGGTTTTCGAAAACTAAAATAGTGTATTTTATGTTCGAAGGAACCTAGATGAAGATATCCAACCATATCATTATCTTGAGATTATTAGAATCAAAATTGAACATTTTTTTGCAGTGGAGTCTCAGTTGAATCAGGTGATAAATGGTTGTGGAATGCATGATATATAGGAACATGATCTACCTTGAAGGAACATATCTTTTAATTAGAATTTTATAAAGAAATAACCATTATAATTCAGTGTATTTCTGACCATGTGGTAATTGAAAGAATGATAAATTCTTTGGAAATGAATTTTGATGTAATTGGACGTTTGGAATTTAAAATTTTAATCCATGAATTTTATAATTTTGAAATTGAAGATGATCAATTGGGACCTTTTTTCATGAATACCGTAGTGGAAAATGATCTTGATTCCATGTAATAATAATCATTAGATGATATTTTCCTTGAGATAAATTTCCCTATGATTGTTTAACTCTGAATGGAAAAAAGATTCATAATACTGAAGAAAACATATGATGATTCCATATCTATATATGAGGAAAACTATAGAATCCAATCTATGTATGTTACATATTTTATCTGAGACAATTTTTTGAAAAAAGGTTTAACTCATGAATAAAACTAATTATATAAGTATAATAGGATTCATGAGATTTTAAGAGATGTTAATAGTTTTTTATTGTTCTAAAAGGTTGACAAGTAGTATTATGACTCTTATGTGCCTCGTGGAGATAAAAATAAGAATATGTTGGGATGTAAATTGATGGGGAAACATATATAAAATAAATCTAGATGATGGAAATTAATGTTCTTATCTTGTTGTAACTGTAGTTAAAATAACCTTAGAAAATTTCCTATAATGTTAGGGAACTGTAAAAGATGTTAATTATTTGGAAATATTGAACACGAATGTAAGGAAATAAATTATAAAGAAAAAAATGGGCTAACCAATATATATCCAATGGTGAGACATTTTAGTTTAAATGAGGTGGTTAATAAAGATATTTATTTTCCAATACAAGTTTCTTATAATAAAAATATTTATAATCAGAAATAGAAGGGTGTAGCAAGGTCATTTTCTACTACTAAATTTGATTTTGGTCTATTTAATGAATCGGTGAAAGGTGTGTTAATTTTGTATTATATTTTTTCATATACTCTATCTTACTCAAGATCCTTGTAATATTTCATTCCTGAGAAATTTTAATGTAAATTTTAAATATCACGTAGTGAATATAAGATAAAACATTTAGGTAAAACCATAGGAGGAATAATTATAGAAATCATGTTTTATAAGAATCTTAATATTATTATTACTGGAGGGGGATTTACTGTAATAATCCTTGAACTGAACATTATATAGTTTTATATAATTCATGGTATGTATTATATTTATTTTTATCATTATTAGATCAATTGTAGCTATTATAATGTTTTGTACAATGATTTTAGGCCTTTGATTGTGTAACTAAAATATGAAAAATATATTAAAGGTGGATGTTAATGTTACCTAGATCATATTTCTTAAAATAAATACATTGTTCAAATTAGTGATGTGCTAGTAGTAAATAAATACATATATAATTTTCCAAATTAATTTCCTTATATTATTCCATATCAAGAGGTTGAGTTTAATATTGACTTTGTACCTAAATCTTAGACTATATCTAAACCACATTATCTATTGTATCATGTGTAACTTTTAGAATAAAAAATTTAATTTCCTGAGTTTTCAGAAAAGGTATCATTTGACCAAGCACTTCACCTTGGGGTTATCCTATTTTGTTTTTTAAAAATAAATATGGATCTATGAGACATTATATTTATTATAAATAATTGAATAACACCATTAGTATGAAGAAGTATCCATTTTCCCATATCATTTATTTTTATGATCAGATCTAGGGAGCACAGTATTTTTATATGGTTGAACCGAGGTTAGGTTACCATCATTTTAATGTGTTGTACGAAAACATTCTTAAGATTGTGTTTTAGACTAGATATTGGTATAATTAAATTTTAGTTACTCTATTTAGAATTTTCAAATATAGCTATTATATTTATGAAACTTATGGATAAAATTATGAATGTATCTTTGGATAAGTTTATGGTCTAGTGTATTAATGAAATATTGGGATATTCTAAACATCAAAAGATACATTAGTGATTCCTAAGGGATGTTTTTTCAAACCATAATGGAAATCAAATTGTATGGGAAATTTAGAAAGGTTGATTCTTTATTGAAAACAATTTCATTCATTTTTTTTTATAATTTTTATAGAATTCATAACTATTGAACCTTATAAAGTAAATTTTGTTAAGGAGTGGAAAATACCAATAAATGTCATAGTGATTCATAGGTTTCATATAATATAGGGATACTACTTATAGTTTTTCGAAATTATTGATCGGTCTTCCATCCCATTGAATAGGATAACTCAAGGAGTAATGTTCATTAGTTAAAATTGTTATTTTTATTTTTTCACGAACTGAAAATAATATTTTTGAAAGAAATAGTTTTGGACTAGCCAACTGGAAATCATGATTTGTTTATCTACATTGATTATTCATTAAAGTAAATGGTTGTGTCCCAATGTAGAATCATCAGATAATATCTTATGCTTCACATTGGTTCTAACATCATGAGATAAATTATCCTACATATGATTTCAAATTAACTAATTTTATTTTTGATTTAAAAGTTTGGTGGAATAATTTTAATGGATTAAATTGTGATATACATAATGTTAACTATAGTTTAGATTATATATTCACTCTAAAATAATTGAACATGAGACATAAATTATGGATGAAACCAATCATGGATTAATATTACATGAGTATTTTTTATCATGAAATAGAAAATAACGTGTCTTATTATTTGAAAAGAAAAAGTAATGCAATATTAACCATGGTACATTTCCAACATGACCCTCTGGTAAATGATTTGATGATTTTTCACAAGTAGTTTTGGATGCATGTAAATCCACTATATTGTATCATGTTTTAATGCATTAGACTTTTTTAGATATAATTAAGAAATCTTAAAGGAGGATAAAGTTTTGGAAGGAAATTTGAAATTAATTAAGAGGGCCATGTAAACTGACATAACATGTTATGAAGAAGGTTTTTTAGTATTTTGAAAAAGATTTTGTGTAAATTTTTTATTCCGAGTTGTGGAAAGAGTTTTTGACTAAAGCTTATAATGTTCTGTTTCCCATTCATCTAGGTATCTCTATGATTTATAGATACCTTTTAAAGTATTAATAGTGGGATGGAATGAAAATAATTTTTTCTTAATTTATTTGTGAAGTCTTTAAATTTTACACACATTGAAGAATAAGGATAATTACTGAAGGGGAAACTTCAAACTTTTCCCGTATGTGACTGGAAAAAGTAGAATATATCAGCGTACTTCATAGTATGATTCGAAAATAATTCGTAAGGTAATAATGTGATTGGGTTAATTTTGATCGAGTAACTAAATATTCATATTTCATACCCATTAGAGATATAATATATTTAGTTCATATTTCTTGATTGAATTTAAGGGGAGTTTCAGGTTATATAGAGTACCTCTCTACATTATATCATACCATGACACCAAGATTACATTAAATTTTTGGTATGTATATTAGAAGTCGTTGGGTAATGAATTAAAATTAAGTACAAATTTTCATACTCAATATAATGAATAGTATAAGAGTAAAATTAAACCATGTAATATATTATTATTTCTTGCTTAATGGATTACAATGAAAATTGGGATTGACATTATTTTTTGGATTATTTTTCTTATAATCATAGTCTTCATTCCAATATAAATATGGAAACTTTTAATTCATTATATGAAAAAAGTGTCAAACACCAACAATATGGGATGATGTATGCTAAATTATGTTTAATGTACAATAGTTGGTAGAGGAAATTTGACAGACAATTTAGTTGATAGAGTAACACATAATGAAAAATTATAATATACAGGAAATATATTTGGATATCTAGAGGAAATATATTTCATTCATGGAAGGTAATCATGTCCTTCTAAAAGTTTCTCTAGGAAAAAGTATGATGTTTTTTTTTGAAAGAAGGGGTAGTTGAATCCACGATTCATAGTACTATATCAAATCCCAGAGAATGTTGAATCAGTTTACAATAGAGTGTATTTACCTAAGATTTCATCTCAATTACACAACATATTTCACGTATCAATGTCATGGGAATTGATACAAGATTAATCAAATGTTTTTATCCATAAATTAGTTCAGTTAGAGGATAATATTTCTTATATGGTATATAAATATTAGTTGCTTAACTGTGGAAACCAAGTGTTGGAAAATTATGTGATTCAACGCTTTATGGTTTTATGAAAAAACCACATGTTTGAAGAGGAAACAAAGGAATCTGAAAAATAATTGAGGGAAAGATATCCATAATTGTTTAACAATTTTATAAAATTACAAGACATACTTTCATGAAGTGGGTATGGTTGTAAAAGACTAGGTAATGACATAATAAATCATTTTTATATTTATTAATATTAATTACATATTTATATTAGATAAAACATATAATGTAAGTTTTTTTCAAAAAATAAAATCGTTAATTAAACACATTCCTTCTAAGGGTTTATGTAAAATAAATTTATAAGTATTATAATTTTAATTTTAGAAAATTAATATAAATTTATAATTTCAAAACCTATATTTTTATTTTGAAATTTGTTTCAATTTTTCATAAAATATTGATTTTTCAATAAATAGTGAATAATATTGATTTTATTGAAAAATATTATTTTTAATAAATTAATTATTTATAAATTATAAATATGTTTTGAATATATTTTTTTAATTTAAAAATTTATTTGTTATTTATATTTAGTACACCTAATTACATTTTAATATTCTTTATATTGTTCTTTAATATAAGTATGGATTTCTGTTTAAATTCAAATTTTGGAGAAAACTATTTTAAAATATATATTGTTTAATATTTTTAATTATGTAAAATAATCCTTAATGGGGAATTTTTAAATGAGATATCAATAATATATATTATCAAATATTAATTTATTTTTTCTACAATAACTATTATTAGTCATTGAGTTCATATAGAGTCATTATTTTCATTAAAAAAATACTCTTCTGTAAAAAATGATATCTCATAGAGGCTGTGAGATTAAAATTAAAATTAATTTATCTACTTATGTAAATTTAATTTAAAAATATTTATTCTATTTTTTTAATAATAGTTATTTAAATTTTTTAAAAAATTCAACCTAATTTTTTAAAACGTCATTACTGAAAAATGTTTACATATAAAAAATGTCCAGTTTGTATTTTATGGGTTTTAATGTTTGAGTTATAGAGTAATTATATAAAACTATAAACCTAAAAAAATCCTCAATGTTAGTGAATGTAAAAGTATTAAATTAATCTGAATATTATGTAATTTCTAAGGTTGAGGCCCAATTGAGTGTTTGTGATCTCCTTTTTGTGTTTCCTTATCCAATTAATTTATTTTTTACCTTTAAAGGATTCATATGTCAAGATTTTTTGGTAGATAACGAAGAAATTATTTTGAATATGAAATACTAGGTAGGGATAAAAAATTCTCACTTTAACTCATGTATATTTCAATGTAAGTGTAATATCTATTTATTTAAATATTTAAACCTAAAATTTCAATTAGTTTATAAGTGATCCATTATTCCCTTATGATATCATACATTTTGGATGGAGTAAATTTAGACATATTTTCTGTCATCAACCCTTAAAATCTAATGATTTTGTTCTAGAACTAGTTCTAGGTGTGTGGGTAAAATGATGTTATAGTTGGTTTCAGATATGTTTTTAGACAACTTTCAAAATTAGTATTTTTTCTTATCAGTTTAACTGAAACCATTATAAATACATTAATAAGATAATAAAATTATATATGATCATATGTTTAATGGAAAATACAACACTTTTCAGTTCTATGTGATGGTATTTTGAGGAAATTAAAGACATTTTAGGATACATTTTATTTGGTTGAAGAATTTATAACCCCTTATTTTAACGTGCAACATTATTTGGGAAGAATACTTTTACATTTTTTGAGATATATTTTGAAGTGTATGAGATATCCATTTACATCAAAATATTCCTCAATTTTGAGTTTATTTATGTTATTTTAGATATACTATAATCTATTTATATAATGGTCTAAGTTGGACATTTAGTCTTATTTTGAAAAATTTTGAGTTAAATTTTGTAGATCACTATTTTATTGTTTATTCATTTTGAATATAAAAATAATTTTTACAAAAAAATTAATTTTTGTAAACATATTAACATAATTAGAATAACTTGATATCCTTTTTTTATTATTTTATCCATTAAGAGTTGATTTTAGTGATTTGGGCCTGATAAATTAAATTATAATAATTATCATTTGGGAAAAAATTTGATATTATTCTGGAAAATGAATAAAGAGTGATATTTTATATGTTAAGTAAGTGTATTCTCTAATATTGAATGTGTGTACATTAAATAAATTCATCAATTCTTGGAAAATCAATTTTCAAAACAATGATTTCATATTACCTTCATTTTTAATGAATTGAAGTATTTTTCAAAATTCATTGATTTATGGATCTGTGGTCATTAAGTTTTTAATGATTGTTCACATTATTACAGTCAATATTCTATGTAACTCTCTATCATTATTGGGGAATTAATGTTTTTATACATGTCAAAATTTTCACATCCTATGAATTTTCTCCTATTTTGAAACCTATTTCTGTGTTATTACATATGACATTCTTATTCCACATTCCATATTTTTGAGAGGACGTTTAGTATGTCTTTTTACTATGTGGGTTTTCAATAAAATTATTCTGACTTTTCAAAAACACAATTTCTGAGATTATGTTAAAATTTCCAGGTTGAAATTTTTTATTAGGGGGAGAGAATGTAATATCCAAATATTTTAAAAGAATATTTTCTAAGATAGAATATATAAGACACAATACTATGCTTAATAAATAATGAAATATTTTTTTAAAATGTTTTAGTTATAGAATAACTTTAAAATTAGTGGGTATTATTTTTTGATTAACAAAATCATGAAATATATATAATATTAGTACTAAATATAATCATATATAATAATTTATTTCAAATAATAAATATATTTTTCTGCATTTTCAATTTAAGGTTCAATACATGTTTTCTTCAAAAATGGGTTTTTATTTTTTTATGTAAGATGAACATAATTAATATATTTTAATTTGAAAAATTATATTTGATTAAATGGATATAATATTTGAAATCATCATTCCAAAATTATTTTATTATTAAATTGTGGATTTTTTTCCAAGATTTATTTTTCTGGGAACTGTGAAAAATACCAATTTTTTCAAACATCGATTTTTTTGATGAAATAATGTAATTTAAAATTACCATTTAATGATAATTTATAAAATTATGTTTTAATTATAAATATTATATTTCATTTAATATGAATATTAATTATTATTCACTTTTAGGTTTAATTTTATCATAGAAACATTTTTTTTAAAATTATTGTTCGTTGTGTTTTATTTGTTTGACTTAAATTAATTTCATCCACTTATGGGAATTAAATCTTGAAAAACAAAATCCCTTATTTTGAATTGGTAAGATTAAATTTATTGTAAAATTCACAATTATTTTTTATCATTATGAATTATAAATGAAATAAATTTTAGTCACAATGGAAATGGTAGGTAGGGTAATTAAAGTTAAAAATAATATTATAATATCAAAATATTAACCCAAATCCTGGACAATTTTATAAGATGAGTATATTTAATCAAAAATCACCAAAACTTCTAAAATATGACCCTTTCTTTCAATTTTACTTCAATTTCTTTCTTTATAATATTTATGTAAGAGAAAAGTAAAAAAATTCACTTTCTAGATATTTATCTAAATAATATCTTGAGGTAGGGATAAACAACCAAATGTTTGGGAATAATGGGTTATTTTAAATATTATTTAAATTTTTGTCTCAAGTAAATTTATTTGAATCTATTGTGGTGAAGTATTAATTTTTAATTCTTATGAAACTTTGGTATAGTTATTGTGCAAACTGTAAAAAATTAATTTATTTGATTATAAAAACTCTAAATGTAATATTTTTTATTTTGAGTTATAGTGTTACACTAATTTTTTAGATAACTGTATCCTATTTTCAACCCCATAAAGGTTTTTCTTATAATTGCATTTTTGTTATGTTATTCTCAATTTCAAAATATATGAATAGTTATTAAAATGACAACAATGTTATTTTATGCTAAAAATAATTTTTTAAAATAATAATAATATAGAAAGTACTAAGCTAGGGTGATAAATGGGATATAATATCATCATATTTAAATTTATGAAAGTAGTTTTCCCATATATGTACAATTAGAAGCCTTTAATAGTAAAAAGTTATTTCCAATGTTAATGTTAAAATTGGCTAACCAAGGGGTTAGCCAAAATGGTAAGGTTTAAAATGATATCAAAAAGAATTAAAATTTTATTGGATGATTATATTAGGACCATATTCTCCTTATCATAAAAAAACATGTCATTTTGGAACCATATTACATCAGTTAGTCACATATTATATTATATTTTTTTATGAATTCCCAAAAATTATATGAATTATATTTAATAATAATGAATAATTAATTAAATAATTCCAAATTCATAAAAATAAATCTTTATCCAAGGGAACTATATATGTTTTAAAACATCATCCATAGTCCATTTATGGGGAAATTTAATTTTACTTTGAATTTCATGACTCATAACGAGTAAAAACATTAAAATCATGGTAATTGGAAAAAGGACATTTGGGTTCTCACAACAAATATTCAAGGGTGAAAACATGACTTTCATATTTAAAAATGTTATTTAATGAAATTATTGTGAATCATAAAATAATTTTGTATATTTTGAACCATTTTTCAATTATAAGTAATTTATATTAATTTAATATTTTTTGAAATTCCTAGAATGCCCCTCCCCTCATTTATAAAAGGGCACCCACCCCCCACTCCTCTTCACACTTCAAAATATATATTTTTCAATAACTACCCAAATCCATTCGTATAAACCCATATCATTATATATAGGTCCTATAATGGGGATAATTCATACCATTTTGTGTATACTGAGTAATTAAAAGATGGATCTCTAAAGGAGAGGTATAAATTTTAACCAAATTTTATTGTTTTACTTATTCTTCAATCATCATATAATAATGTTAAAACATAATGAAATAATAAAATCATTATTGTAACAAATCTAACTGAATAAACCTCTAGTATCATTAATTGACTTAACTCACCACATACCCGAAGTGAGTTCCTTATCCCCATGGGCTTGTGACTAGAACCCAGGAATAAAACAAAACAATATGAAATGATTTCATCCATCATGGAATAATATATATGGATTATGTATAAATAGTTATGTGTAATAGTATAATTAAACAAAAGGTAATGTATGAAATAACCTAATAGAAATAGTTTTAGCGATGCAAATAAAATTCTAGATAAAACATAAGGTATGTGTCCAATAAAAGTAGAAAATAGATAGTTAAATTAACAACAAATACTCCATATGATAGGAGGGATATACCTAACAATTTCACCACTCTCTACCAAAACCCATATAACATAAGTCTCATATAATAAACTCTATCTCCATTACTTTTCTAGAATCCAAAGAAAATACAAGGTCTATACAAACATATAATGGTTGCGCAATGTGTGATCTAAGTTGGCTTAGTAATATCCCACCAAGGTGTTACACATCAGGTTTTTATATGACTATACAATATAGTATATTTTACAAAAAAACATGGAATTATAAGAGGTAGATTATAGGATTGTAAATATTTTTTATTTTTCTACTATCCTAAATCAATGCTCATTAAAAATGTTTCAAATCATAAATACATTAAACCATTTCCATTTCATGAAAAATATCAATATCATGTCAAAGTAATAAAAATAAAAATAAAAAAGGAATCCAATTGTAGTGCTAACTCACTATCAAGATAAATAGGTCACTCATAGAATAATAATGACGAACCCATGAATCATGATCTAGGTAATAAATGAACACCCCAGAAATTTAACCCTCATATAATATAAAAACACGACCTAGAGCCAAATGGTTCTCGATATTAGAATGATATAACTCCCAAAAAATTTAACCTTCCTAACTATATGAAAATATAGGACCCAAATCTACACCATCATATATATAACCAATTTATCAATGAGATTCATGTAAAATCATTTCAAAGGGTATAAACATTTCTTAATACAATTTCAAACTCCATTTTACCATCAAATCCATCTTTGATAACCAAATTCACAACCTATTTCACATATATTTAGAAATCATATTTATTTTACCATAATAAGGGGAACCCATATTTTAAATAAAACCCAATTTCACAAAAAAAAATCAGTCAATCATGTATTGTTATAATAATTTTTAAAACAATTTAAAAAAATGATAGTAATTAATGATTGACACAACATATTCTAGAAATGGAACCACCCACCTCATTCTCAGGTTGAACGGCACCAACAATGAGTTCAACTATCATCATAAATAATACTTAGAGTATAATAGTGGTCCAAAAAATTATTCCCACGTATATAAATTTCAATACAGAAATAAAATTGTTAAATAGGGGTTAAATAAGATATTACATCAAGAATGTTTCCTCTAGTAACCCAACCAACATGAAGGTTGGCCTATAAAGGAAGGTTAATCAATTTATTGAAAGGAATCTTACTTGAAATAACATGTGGTTAATAGAACCTATAATCTCATTCCAATACCACATCCATATCAAATATCAATAAATAATTATAATTGTTACTCACTAATACTGATTTAGTTCAACCACCATGGAGATCGAGCACAAAATGAATGAATTTGGAAGGGTGGGGGGAAACTACCAAAATCACATGGAATATAGTTAGGGCTAGGGGAGGATGACTAGAAGATATATTAAAATAAAAAATTAATACTTATAACCTTTAAACCTAAAAAAATTAACACAATTAAGCATCATGAGAGTGTACACTATAATAAATTATATTACAATTTCCCTAATGTGTGAAATTGTTTTCCCGATAATTTATGTTTACAAAGGCTTCTACAAAAATATTTGAAGAAATTGTTCTCTCACTAATGATTAATTCTCCAAAGTGTCATGAGAATATTATTTGTTTCCCCATTCCACTATACAAAATGTTAAAAACATTCCTTGAAATTCATTCAACTAATAATAATCAATTGTTAGTGGATACTTTAAAAAAAACATCCAACTGCAACTCGATAACTTCTGAACTCAAAAAATGAGTGTGATCATGTTCATATTTCTTCAGAAGGTATTTATTGAAAAAAATGTATTTTATTAAAATAATAATAAAATACCAACATTAAATAAATGATCCCAATAATATTCGTGACCTCAAATAGTCCATCATCTCTTGGATCCAGTATCACATTTTTCCCAAGACAACGATGAACTAACGAGGAGGAACATTGAGGAATTATTTGTAACAAATGGGAAACTCCAATGGATGATGTCAATGATACATATAAAATTTCATCTAACTATAAATTGTAAAAATATTTTGATATACCATGAATCCCCAACAACAACTCCTAAACATATCTCATTCCTACAAGAGAGGCTTCAACCATCTCATCCCAACAAAGATTCATCCTTTATGGGAGACCATATAAAGCATCAAAGACATCCATTATGATATATGACTGGTAAAAATTATTATATGAAACATAAACCATTATGAAATTAATATCCCTTGATCCATCAAAATCCAAGACACATGAAGGTAGTATATCCTCCAAGAACTGAATAACATGCTTTGTATGAACATCTTTTTATGGATGGGAGGTTGTACTCAACCTGACTTGAGTCCCCAATAACTTATAAAGACTTTTCGATTAAATATATTTGTAATTGGGGGTCCTATGAAAAATTTTGTTAGAGAGAACCACATATAGCCTTATGATCGTCTACAAATTTCACTTCACAAAACATTCAACCTTAGTGGGGCCCCTTATCAAAATCAAATGATAATTTTTTAAAAACCAATCCGCCACCACCCAAATTGAATTATTCTCTTGAGGATAAAAATTTAATCCAACAAAAAAATCCATGAAAAAATTATGACATTCCAAAACCCAGATTGGAAGAGATGAATAATAACATAATATTTAAGATTCTCTTCCTATATTTGAAGGTAGGTGTATCATTTTCATAAAATTTATGCAATGTCTCTCTTTATACCCATCCACTAGAAACATTTTATCATGTCTTAATGCTTCTTCATAGAACCTTCAATAATTACCATGAAAGCGATATTATAGTAAAAAACTGATCTCCTCATAGATTTTGGGTTAAAAAAATGATCTCCAAAGAGGATAACACCATTACAAGGGAGAGTCCAACTAGAAATGGTCACCCCATCATAAAGGGTTTCCCTGATTCCATTGAAATACTAATACTAAAATTTACCCAGCATAATAGAATCAATGATATATTATAATAATTAAACACTTTTAAAAATCATAACTGAATAATTATCTTGATATTATAGGTGAAACTACATGAATATCTCCTTTAGGTTCCAGAATTCAATAAATTACATTGCATTCTGCGAAGTAAAATTCATGATGAGATATTTATTAATAACATTCCCATTCTATGTGCTATTATTGGTGTCAGAACCAAATTATTTATTATACTCCACCCACTCCTACTATCTGATATTCATGTACTTATAATAATATATATAACTAAGACTCTTGTGATTATAAAATATTGGGAACATGTCCACAACAATTTGATGTTTTCAACACGTAAGGTTATGAATAACTGTTGTGTGAAAAAAATTAGTAGTGGGTAAATTCCTAAAATGTGGCCAAACTTGTTGATATATATAGGCCATAATATGATCATTATACAAAATAATATAAGCCATGACAACACTAGAAGAATCATATAATTTCACATAACACATTTCTATCATATGTAAAATCAGAATAGGTGATGATTTCATAATCCATTTCAACATATTAATATATGTTTGAAAAATTAATCCATATGAATTTCACCCATGTATCAGTAAAATTAGTCAAAGGACATACTTTTTTTCAATAAATTGAAGATTAAATTACAGTAGTATCTATTAATAACTTAAAAATTAAATTAGAAAACGTTTTTGTGGATCCTCCATATTCCAGATCTCAATCACCATTTTATGCTCGATTGATATTCCACATTCAAAAATCATGTGTCCAAATAACATCGGTACTTCAATCATGAAATATTATTTATAATAATTCCGCAATAATTATGTTTTCCCATGATTTACACAACTAAATTCAAACATTGCAGATGATTACACCCAGATCTAAGATAATTTAAGATATCATCCAAAAATACAATAACAAAAATAGTGATATACTGATGGAATATACATTTAATCAATCTCAGAAAAAATAAAAGCGTGCTAGTGATACCAAAAGGAATCAAAAGATATTCATAAAGGTCATACCTACTCCTAAATTTCATCTTCAGTGTTTTAGACTCCTGAAACCATAGCTAATCATAAACCAACCGATGATCAATTTTCAAAAACCACTTTGTTAGATTTAATTTTTCAAAACTGATATCCACATGAAAAAATTCGTACATATTCCTAACCATAACCTGGTTAATCTATATATAGCATAAATTAAAATAATTTTAACAATTTATCTTAATGGAAGAGAACATTGGGACTTTCCATGTAATAACACTAGGGTGAAAAACCCATTCTATATTGGACCATCATACAAAATTTTGAGTTATTCCTGCTTAGGTGGTTCCATATGATACGAGGGTATCAATATTTGTACATTATGCAACACCAAATAAATCAAAAAAATTACCTCCCTTTCTAGAGTAATAATAGAGAAGGCAATTGGGAAGATGAAATGAATATTCCTAATAACCATAGTAAGAAATAAAATAGAAAAATTTTATTTGGGATCAACAACAACAAAAAAAACTTGTAATGACAGAAATTTCCCATATAAAAATATTAAATGTTAATAAATATTTATCCATTACATAAAATAGTGATCCACTATATATTCATTTCAGAATAGATCCTTATATAATTGGGTTATGTTAACAACTAAACCATATGTGAGATATGTCATCTCCCATTATTCTCTTTGTAACCAGCACCCTTCATATTTATTTCATACCTAATAAATTTCATCATAATATTGGAAAATGAGACATATGAAATATTGATATGATATGATCAGTAAGGGTGAAAACCGATATATGAATATATCATGATCATGTGGTTATAATAATATGTGATTATAATTTTGATATCATACCCTATATATCATATATAATAAACATGATTCATGGGATAAATCATGGATGTTCATAAGAAATAAATTATAATTGAATAATATAACTTAAAACCTGAAAAAATAACACTTCCATAAGTCATATATTTTTGGAATACACAAAATTATTGAAAATCCTTTGATAATTTTCTTTAAGAAAAGAAAGAATTAAAGCCTTAATTAAACAAAATAAGTTACAAGAGTCTAAAGGAGAAAATTTTACATTTATCTACATTGAGAATACAGAGCAAATCATCAGCAACTGTGGTCACATTCACACCGGAGGCTTCAGGAATACCTTGATTTGCAAGTCTATCAGCAAGAGAGTTGGATTCATGGTAAACATGTGTAATGATAAAGTTCTTTGAGGCAAGAGTGTCAAGAAATTTGATCTATTTCAGAGTAAGATTCCGGGAAAGATGGATCTGATTCCTTCTAAAAACATGTACAATATTAGAGGAATCACTTTAAAATGAGATATTACTCTAATTTCTTTGATGAAAAAGCTCCACTGATTTAATAAGTTCCATCATCTCAGCTTCAAGGGAAGTGGCATGACCACAATAGACATAAAATCCATCAAGAAAGTCACTATTGTGGTCATGGAAATCAATATCATATCTAGATGGTCTAGGGTTGCCCATTGAGGCGCCATAAAGGTTGAATTTTATCCAACTTGAAAAAGGGGGAGTCTGGAAAATTCCCATAGTGCCCATAGGTTTGGGAAAATTACCTGACAGATGAAGCCTTCTTAGGATTGTAACCTTTTTGATAGAGTTATGGCATTGTTCAGTGTGGAAATGATTTGCACATAGAGTCATTGCTAGAATATCTGAAATGGAAAATTTATGATTGAAAGTGGAATTGTCATGCTTTCTTTTGTTTCTGCCTCTCTAAAGAGTTTGAAAAGTCTTAGCACAATCGACTAGGAATAGAGTATGAATCTTCTTGGAAAAAAATTCTACTGTAATAAGTACAGAAAATCTGTAATGTTGTTGGAACGAGATATCGAAATGCAAAAGAGATCAAATATAATGATCCAGCGTGAAGCAATTGGTTTACAGTAAAGGATTAAATGATCCCATTCATCCCTATATTGGTGGAACAAATCACATATTGAGCATAGAGAGATACCAACTTTTTAGAGATTACTATCCATTGGTAGCTTTTGCTAGTTAATTCTCTAGAGAAGAGTGAACTGAGAGGGATGGACCCATTTTTTGAATTTCTAGACAACACTGAAATAATTTACTTGTATTAAATGGTTGTAAAAGAATTTAGCATTGAGAAACCCATTTGCACTTGGTTCCAAAACCATGATATCATCTGAATTAAGGAAGTCATAAGAATTGATAATTTGTACAATGTGGGTAGGCAGATTGTTGGTCTTCTAAAGCTGATCACAAATAGAGGCATCTGAATCAACATCCATAGTTTCAGCATTTATACTATAAATTAAAGGAGTTCATGTCCAGTTATCCTTCCAGAATTTCATCTTGGAGGAGGCATTCACAAACCAATGGGAGTGACTAGTGTTCTTTTGAAAAACCTTTTTCAAACCAGGACAAACAGAGGATTGCATATAAGTTAGCTTTCTAGCAGTCAATCTAGTAAGGATTCTAACTCTGAGAAAATCAAGAGATATTGATTTTCTATTAATAAACCTTCAAATAAATTGAGCTTGAAGATATTGATTAATGAGCTCAATATTTTTAATCCCAAGCCCCCCCACAGAGAGAAGTAAATAGCATTTATTCCACGAGGCAGTGATAGTTTTCCTTTCCAGAATGCTTTTAATCTAAACAAAATTCCTCATAAGGGAATTGAGAGTCTTGATTATAGAAGCCGGCCAGGAGTACACCATGAAGTAGTAAACAAGTTTGGAAATGATCACATGTTTGACTAAGAAAATTCTTCCTGCCATGGATAGATCTTTTCCTTTCCAATTAGAGAGAGTTCTCCTAACTTGACTAACCGAATCAGTAAAGTAGGTGGAGCGTGGTCTGCCAAAGAACATTAGGACTCCAAGATATTTGAAGGTAAGGGAACCCTCTCTAATTCCCAGATTCTAAATCATATATTCTTTACAAGAATCTGAGATATTTTTCCCAATGAAAATAAATGTTTTTTCCAGCTAACTATCTGTCGAGAGACAGGATCATTATGATGTAGGATGGATTTCAGATTTTGAATATTTCTTTTGTCTCCCTGAGTAAAAACGATATTTTCATCTACAAAAAGAAGATGTGAGGGGGTAGAGATACCATAGTTAGCTTGAAGAACTTTTAGATTCCCATTTTCAACATTGTGAGTTATCAGTCGACTAAGGTAATCTTCAATAATGGCAAAGATAATTGTAGACAAAGGGTCTCCCTACCTTACTCCTATAGAACACTTAAAATAGCCTTCAGGTGAACCATTGATAAGGATGGAGATAAAATCTGAGCTAATCAAAGAATAAGACCACTATATGAAGGTTGGGTGAAACCCAAACTTATGCATGATGTTACCGATGAAGTCCTAATCAATGGTGTCAAATACCTTTTTGATGTAAAATTTGTGGATAATACTCCCTCCTCCTATAGGTTTTTGAATAAGGTTCACACATTCAGATGCATTGAAGAGAAAATCTTGAATTATTCTACCTTTAACATACCCAAACAGATTCCAGGAAATGATTTTACCAGAGATGCAGGCAAGCCTGTTAGCCAGGATTTTAGTAAGGATTTTATGTATGGTATTGATAAGAGCAACATGTCTGAATTGACTAATATCACTAGCATTGTCCACCGTTGGAATTAAGGTAATAAATTGTTCATTGATTCCATGAATTTTTGATCCATTAGTAAATAATTACTTTATCAACCTGCAAACATCTTCTTGGATAATATCCCAATAAAATTGGAAGAAGTGACTGGTGAATCCATCTGGCCCAGGAGAGCTATCTTTTTTAAGTCCATGGACGTCATTCCTTATTTCAATGTCAGAGGGTAATCTTATCAGCATTGAGTTATCATCATCACTAACAAGAGAAGGTATGATACCATCCAAGAGTTAACCATTTCGTTTGGGCCATTAAATAGGTTCATATAGAAAGAGACAATGTGATTTGAATGATATTGATAGTCTTGAAGAATAACATCTCCATATTTGAGAAGATAGAGTGACCTACTAACCTTTTTACTCCTTGTAGGGCATTAAAAAACTTAGTATTTTGATCACCATCCGTAAGACACCTTACTTTATGTACCTACTTTTGAATATAGTCTCTAAGGGAAATAAGTTTTTTCATATCTGAGGAGATCTTATCTTCTTGTCCATCCATGCATGAGAAATCAGTGCTGGTTATTGATTGTTGAATGCCATGAATTGTGTTTTCGAGAGAATCAATTTCCTGATCAAGGAGGTTGAATCTATTTTTTCTCCAATGCTTCATATTAATTTTGAGAGATTGAAGTTTGAAAACACAAGAAAAAGGGTGATTGTTTTCCCCAGTGCACCAAGTATCTTTGACCAGTATGGAACATTAAGGAAGGTTAGTCCAAGAATTATTGAACCTAAAGGGGAGAGGACATCTGTCACTTATTCCAATAAAATTATACATGACTGGATGATGGTCATAATTATTTTTGGAAAGATTCACACAAGATATTGTCCTCCAATTATCCAGTTCTTTGTCATTTACAAAGGCACAATCAATTCTACTAGATCTCATGCTATTAAGATGCTTTCTATACCAGGTTTACTTGGATTCGATAAGATTAACCTCAATCAGATTTTATATTTCAACACATAGTCTAAAATCATCTATAGTAGAATTATTAGAAGAATGTACAAGCCTTTTGTCCCCATTGAGAATGGCATTAAAGTCACCTATAATCATCCAAGAATCATCAATGCAGTGTGATAGATTAGAGATGTGTTGCCATAAGTCCCTTCTAACCAGATAGTTATTGGAGTCATAAACCATTGATCAGAATAAATTTTAAGTCTCGATAGTAAACTTGAAGGTAATAATTTGGTCTTGAACAGAAACAAGAGTGAGATTGACAACCCTGTTACGCACCAAGATCCATAACCGATCATGATGATCATCATGTATAGAGTTGAATAGTGTGTAATCGAGTTTATCAAGAAGAGAGACAGAAATAATATCCTTTGTCTTGGGTTCATCAAGTCCAATGACATTGGGTTTATGTTTAATCACAAGAAGATGAAGGGAACTCATAGTGCCAGAGTTGGATATGCCCTGGAATTTCCAGAAGATAATCCTCATTATAAAATTTGTGTGGGGTTGAACCCGTTTTTCTGCAGGCTGTCACTAACCTTAATTCTTTGGGATCTTCTTGGCTCAATGCTTTTAGGGGATCCTGAAGTAGCAGCTCTTTCTGGAGTGATTTCAGCTTGATTGGAGGCTATGTTAAGTATATATCCTCTAGGGTTTGCTTCCAGATGCAATTCTGTACAGATCTGAGAACCATCCTAGATTGAAATATGCTTGGACAGGAATGAGGCATCGAAATCTTGTTAGATATTCTGTTCAGACAGAGGTGAGACATCCTGCCTAATCACAAAAGTTTTCTCTAGAGATGTGCCCACGTTCACTTGATTGACTCCATTTTTTATCAATGAAGTGTTAAGAGACTGATCAGAGGAGTGTGAAATATTTCCAAGTCCAGATTGAAAAATATCCAGTACTTCAAAGATTCTTGAGTTGATCATATCCAGAGTAAAATCCTCATATTGCAAGTTAATAATAGCGTTGAAAATGTAATTTGAGAACTAAAGTTTTTATAGCTGATTGCTTCTATGATCATGTAATTGTATAGGGTCTCCAGGAGCCAGTCTGTTTTCCAGTGAAACAGAATGACCTTCCACTTCAACCATCTCAGCCCAGGCCTTGCTGGAGCCTACAGTCTGTTCAGGTATAATATGATTGACATTATTGGAGTCCTTTTTGACATAATGTTTAGTAGGGAAATATTTCTTGCTAGGAGAATATTTCCAGGCATACTTGCCTGATATAGGCTTTGTGATCCTTTGAGCGAAGAGACACTGATCAATGCAATGACCAATTATCCTGCAATTCTCACAGATCTTAGGAAGGTATTAAAATTCTAAATGGAGGTCAATAAAATGATCATCATCATCCAGTAAAACAAATTCAGGAGGAAGTGATTCCATATCAATTTCAATCATAAATGTAGAAAATAATCCAAGATCCCCATTGATTGTTCTTTGATAAATATTCAAAGGATTACCAATTCCTGAAGAAATATCATTCATGATTTGTGGGTGCTAATAAATCCATGGAAGGCCATGGATCCTTTTCCAGACCTGGGAAATAGACTACTTCTGTGTAAAAGGGTTGAAATGTGGTTCCCATTCAGAGAGACGAAAGAATCTATGTTTCAAATTGAGAGATCCTATATGCCATACTTGATTCAAGTCATCCTGTTTTGGAAAAATAATATGGAAGAAGCCTTTTCCAATTAGAATTAAGCACCATGAAGTGGAATTCAAACAAATTTAAATTCTCTATTTGAGATCAGAGTAAGACCAAGGCATAGTGCCCTTTTCATAAGAAATGCGGCCAAACACAGATAAGTTTAAAACCTCCAAGCGCTACTTGACAGCTTCAGGATCTGCTGTAATCATAATTGCACCCTCTCTAGTCTTTTTGACCATTAGCGGCCTGAACTGGATTTTTTCAGGATGAAGAGACCCCATAAGGGCTTCTGCAAAATAAATACCCTTATTTGTATGATCCTTCGTACCCGAGGAATTCTCACCCTTTTTTGTGTGGAAGAGGGGGTCTCTCCCATTCACTTCCATGTATATCATTGTGGATAGAGTCTCTTAATGAACTAGGTTCACTCCTCATTCAAATTATACTTATCTCATGAGATATCAATCCTTTCCCAATTCATTAGATGGAGATACAGGTCTCACTAATCATATAAATAAAATCATACATCATTGTTTCCCAAGATCATAAAACATTGATCATATTAGAGCTTAATAAAAAATGGGTTTCATTTAAATTTAATTATATATTAACATCTAGAAAGGAAACTGGTTTCATAATCATTTCATAATTTTATCATAGTGTAACCCATGGTAAAAGAATCTGGTATCATCATAATTTTTTCATGGTAAAACCTGTGGAAGAGAAACATGGTTCAGAAAAATGTTATCATCAAATTCAGAATCCATTCATTGAAAGATAAAGAAGGGTGTTATTCAATCATGTCAACATTAAATTATAAGTATCATCAAGGATGTCATGATAGATAGAAAATTATTTTGAAATAAAACTAACTTGAAACATTTCACGGAGAAACTATTCTTTCTTTGGAAAATATTTTTTCTTAAAATAAAAAATCTTAAACATTTTTTAAAATCCCTATCATTGAAAATCACCTTAAAAATTATAATTGAATGTTTAATTAAAATAATTTTCATTATTTAATAAAATTATATTTATTTCATACCCTTTAAAAATTTATTCCACTGAAAATATTGGTAACATCTAAATAGGCCTTGTTTGGAAAAAATTGATTGTTTCATTAAAAAACTTTTTATGCTGTCATATAAGGACCCATCATTAATCATTACAAAATATTGAGTCTTATTCAAGAATTTAAATTCATTTACTATGATAATATTTTAATTTTTATTATTTTAGAGAATTAGGCCAAAAAATATACATAAAAAACATAAATTTATAAGAGGAAACATCCGATCAACATCAAATTTTACCAAAAATATAAATTTTTTAAATAATGAAGTATTTTTTTCATGGAAAATATCCTTGAATTTCATCATGACTTCACCCTTTCACTTGACCATCCTGAAACGCATTGAAATTTTTTTAAATAATTTTAATGAGATAAAAAGCATGTTAAATTGCTAAATATGAAAAGAAACCGTTAGTTCAATAAAAAAAGGAAAACTCGTAAAGATTTACCTTTATCTTCAATGATCATTGAAAGTATAAAGTAAAAAAAATTTCAAGAGAAAGAGAATTTTTTTCCCCAATAGAATCATTAAAACACATATCCAGTAAATAAAAATCCCTTAGGTTACATAGATCATCTTATTCAAAAAACCCTTTGAAAACCCTACCAATTGAAATAAGCATATAGTTCATTTCAAATATTACTATTACACAAGGAATTGGAGAGCTATAACGGAATCATCCAATGATATATTAAATAACTCATGTCAATATGTAATTGTATTTCTTAACACTATATGGGTGACCCCGTGTTATGTTGTAATGGTATTTTTCAGAACTATACATGCCACCCAATGTTAAGCTATAATGGTCTTTTTTCAGTGCTCTTTGGGCCACCCCATGTTAAGATGTAACAAGATTCCCTGACACTTTTTGGGCCAACTCATCATGTAATTATCTTGAAAAAAATCACGAATATAATTATTTAAATATATAAACCATTTCAATAATCACATATGATGAATCATTCATATAAAAATACAATTTTTAGAACACATTTTTTAAACAAAATACACTTTTTATTTTCAAAAAAATTTCTTTTTCAAAATAACAAAAAAGGTAAATGTGATTTTTGAATTAAGAAACCATGAAATCATTAAAAGAAAAAATAATGGACATGACTATAGAAATGTAATTTTCTCCATATCAATAAAGAGTAGGACATTAATTTTTTCATTTATCAATACATTCTTTATAAAATATATAAAATTGTTCCTTTTTGAAAACTATTGATTCTAATCCAAAATAGATATTAAATTTTGATAATAATACTTATATATAAATAAATTCATACAAATCATTGTCCATGAGGAAAATATATTGAAATTAAATCACTAGAAATATAAAAATATATTTTTAAATTTTCTTTTCCAACACAACTTTGAAATATTTTAATCAAAAGAACTAAAAAGGAATAACATTCACCAACAAATTAAATACATGAGAATAAACAAATTCATTATGTGATATGTAAAAGTATTTGTATATAAAACTCATAAAATATTATGGGTGTGCAATAAAAAATATGCCTCAATAAAAGGATATTTAATAGAAATTCCATTACACATGAGAAATACATCAATCATAAAAATCATTAAAAAATAACATGAAACTAAAAATTTAAATATCATTAAAATGGATAAATTCATGATATAACAAGTCAAAGTGGTTTTATATACACCTTATAAAATAATAAAGGTGTATAACATCGTGATATACCTCTTTGAATTTATATTAATATGAAGTGCCAAACCAGGAGTGTGACTTTTCATGTGTGTCTTAATCATCATTTAATAAAAACATATGTTAATTAATAACCTTCATCAGAAATTTTTTCATTTTCATAATTAATTTTATTTCACATATCAAAATGCTTTAAACATTATATTAAACAATTAAGTATTTATTAGGTGTCCTAACCATATTTGGTTTATGTGTCCAAAACAACAATGGTATGTCACCTATGGTAAAATGGATTATTTTAATTGAAAATCAGTTGTCACATGGTTGATTTATTGGGGTATAATGTTGATAAATAAATAACATCTGGTTTTCTATTTCTGATGATATTCCAATTGGTTTGATTGTGGAACCGGAAACATGAAATTCTTCTATATCCATGGGGGACCTACTTTCTAAAGGTAGGTGATCATTATAGTGTTTAGCCAAATATGATTAATAACTCACATTGGTCAAGAGTATGGATGTTAAGGATAATAACACCCTTTTCGGGTGAGTTATAACCTACTATAGGATTCTCTTAATTATTTAAGACATGTTTATGAATCCTTTATTAATTCTTATGTTTCACCTGGTCCACCATGTATTAACAAAAAGTTATTAACTTGTATAGTATTTAGAATCATCATTATGTATCTGAGCTTTATCATTGACGGAGATATAAATTTTTATCTATGTTTCTCAAAAAAAGTGTCATCTTTTTATCAATTAGATATTCATTGGTCATTTCATGAAGATGTTAGTTTTAAGCCATACATTGGAGTGATTTTGAGTGTATCATTATCTAGGGAGACATGAGTTGTTTTTATGTTATGATAAGACCCATGATTTGTAATCATACATATACCTATAAATGGAATAAAAACCCACATAATTCAGTACCAATTTATGGTTCATATCATACTATTATTGTTCATTTTATATTGAAAAAATTATGTAGTTTAACATACTGTGTAAGAGACTTCTTAGATTAAAATGAATTGTCATTGTTATATGTGGGAATTTTTCTAAAGTGGATTAGGGAACCTATAAAAGATATTGATTTATGAGTTGAATAAGACAATAATGGGAAGGTATATCATAGATAATCAGGTTTTATTGGGGATGTTGGGTTTTTACCTCAAGGTGGTTTCCTAAAACTATCATTTAGACCAGAATGAAATCTTATATAGTTTGGTTTTTAGGGTCCTTGAATATAGTATCCCTCAATAGTTTTGTCTTATATAAGATCATGGTCTTTTGAAAGGATTAATTGGGTCTTATTTTGGAGGAGGATTCCCTGACTATGTTTGGAAAACTATTATTATTTTGGATGATTAGCATGTTCAGTTTTGGGCCATGGGAAGTGACCTGAATCATGCATATTGGTGTTTTTTGGCGATTACACTTGAGTATGATTATTTTTTGAATGAGTATGGTTTTTTTGGGGATTACTATGGGGTAGGTTTCCCTGTTGAATGAGTATGGATTACATTGGTATTTTTATAGAGTAGGATGCCCTGACGAAATGATTTAGAGGACTATACTATATTTGTGGATTCCATCTTTTTGGATGTCAGGGATTATACCAACTAGGAGGCTCAGTGTTCTCAATCCTTATGTGGGCCTCCTATGTATCCAAATTATATTATGAATCATAGTTATCGTAGTGGAATATATTTGGGATTATACACTAAGGATTCCTTTATATTGGGGATAATTTGGATTTTGTAATCTCGTCCAACCTCTAAGCCCAATTGAGCCTTTCATGGTGTGAGAAACAATAGGAAGTGATAGATATTAAGAATCAAACAATGTGCCTTTTCCTTTGATGAAAGTGATCAAAACCCAAATGGAGAGGAAAATATATTAATATCTAGCGACCTTTATCCCTCATTGATGTTACCTATTACAAGAGGGAGATAGTGAGGTCTATGGCATACTCATTTACAATTTTATTTTGGTAATCAGGATAGTCACATCTAATGATATATCTGGCTATGACCCAAGGGTATGGATATGGAGGATGGAATGAAGCTGGATAGGTCCTATGAAAAATGTTAGGGGTATAATCCTTGAGTGATTCAATTTAATTTTTTGAGAATATTCCTAAGGTGGATACTTTTAATGGTTAAGGATTATTTATATGGAGGATTCCCTTGTACTAGTTGTGGATTATTCTTAATGAGGATGAACTAGTTTGGGAACCATGATGAGTATATCGACTCTGGTGATTTGGAATTAGAGGTGGGTTTATATGTGTCCCATCCCAAAATTTACTCATCCATGACTAACAATATCATAGTGTGATGATACATTATTTATGGGGGTTTGTGATTGTTGTGAAAATACCAACCCATAGGGTAGGGATCACATCCCAAATTTAATCCTAATTTGGGTTGTGGGAGAGCATCCCATGTTATATTATTCAGAGGGATCCCAAAGGCGGGTCTCCTTGGTATGGGTTACCTAGGTGTGGGTATCCCAATTATGAATCATCTACGTGTGGGTGTCCCATGTTTGGGTTTCAAAATTATGGGTCACCCTTGTGTGGGTTTCCTAGGTGGGACTTTCCAAGGCTTGGGTCACCAATGTGTGGGTCACCAAGGTGAGTCTCTCCTAAGAAATACCTAACCCATGTATTACTTGGATTTATTAGACCACATATCTCTAGTCTGGGTCACACATGTGTGGGTTTCCAAATTTCCAGGTCGGGGGCCTTGACTTAGTGAGGGAGGGTCATTTTAGGTTTCCCAAGTAGTGAGAACTACTAAGGCAAAAGAGTTGTGTGACCAAATCCTTCCCCTCACTTTTTCATCTAGGATATTGGTCATCCTCCTAAAACTTTTACATGAATGGGTATAATATTATACCTTATGGTCTTCCTACATGAATGGTATATCCTAAGTGAACCTATGTTAATGGGCCTATATGAATGGGCATGTTCGAATGGAATGGGTCGTGAAAAAAATCCTCTCAAAATTTTTCTGGACATCTGAGAGCCATAAAGTTTGATTTGTTAATCTATTAGGGCTCTGTAACATGTAAAATAGCTGATTTTGAATATATCAATCCTTATTTATATAGATAATTATACACATGTTCCCAAAAAAAATCAGAAATTACATTTTAATGCATCAATTCCTTTTTATCATCAATCATATAAATAAATATCCTACTCTTAGAGGAGGGTTATTTCAACTTATCCATTATTTTTAAGTTGTATTGTAAGACATTGAAATCCAAAAGGCATATTATTTTATCATTAAGAGATATCTCTATTCACACTATACATTTTTTTATTAGTGATGGTCAAATACAGTATTTTGTGGAAAAGATTATGAAAACAAACTGGTGTTTTCAATAACCCCCATATTTTGATTCATTATAAATGAAAATAATCTGTTTATAAGGTAAGTATTTTTAACACTGAATCATTAAAACTTTATTTGGTTAGATTTAGAGCTATCTCAACTATGGGAGAATGCCCTAGGTTTTTCCTAATCCAATGTTCCCAGTGAGCGTATTTTGATAGTTTCAAGGTCATATGAAAAACCTTAAATATTTTTAAATTTTTATCATTGACCTAATGTTTTCTTGTGTCCATAATTTGGAAGAAAAATTTAGTGATACATGGGTTTTTCTTAGGCCACCTCTTTGTTTTCATACTAACATGTTTTGTGCTTATTTCTTTTCATTGCTCAAATTTTTTCTAAACCACACACTGTGTAGGTCGTGTGATATAAGAATCAAATATTTTCTGAGGCTCTATTTTTAGAATTTCAATAAGGTGAGTACTATGCCTATTTTTATGGAAAATTTAAATTTTTGAAAGATATAATATTTAGAGTGGTGTTTTAGGATGAACGACTTTGATAGTATGTTTGGAAATATTGAACTAATCAAGGTATGTTATGAAATATTGTTCCAACATTATTCATATACCTTATGGGGAATTTTGATCCATGATGTTTCGGTTTCCAAATCTAAAAAATGATATCAGGGAATATATTGGTCTCTCCTAAGTAAAATGTTACAACTAAAGGAAAAAACTATATTGTGGGACACATTATGAAAAGAAAACTGGTCATGTTTTAGTATAGTCAGGGAAATGCATTCTTAAGAATTTTGACATTCAATTTTTGATGAATGAATGATGATTATGAATATTTTGATTTTTGAAGACCATGATGGGTGGGTTTTCCAATGGAAGATGTTTCATAATGAAGAGATAATATGTCTTGTCATTGCCCATAGATTGGAAACTACTACTACACAAATCTTTCTTCTGTGAAGGAGGTTAAATTTTGTTAAATGTCTGATGCCAAGGTAGAAGGCCCATTTTCTATCATGGTAGAACCATTTTCCAGTTTAATTTTGTGCAACTAAAACATTAAGTTTGCAGTTTAACTTCTTATGGAGAGGATGTTGTCCTTTAATTTTTCATCTTGTAAAGATGATGTTATGCTATTCTATTCAATGTTATACATTAAGGAAATTATGATATGATGATTATTCTCATACAGTAAGGAAATTAAGGGGATATAATTTAATATATTATACATGACTGAAAGTTTAATAATTCTCCCCTTTCATGGTAATCTGTATGAGAATGCACAATCATTTTCAGGTATGTGGGGGTGAATATTTTAAGCTCTAGTTTGAGTATCTCAATAGAGGAAGATTGGTATATAAAAAAGGGATTGTGGAAATATAGGAGGTCTCTACTAAGGAAGAGGTTTCCTTTCATTGGAATCCCCATTTTGGGGTATGCATTATGGAATCCAAACTGGGGTATGTTATATCGTAGTCAAATAGAGGAATCAGTTGGATGAAAAACCATTTTTTGGTTATGTTATGAAATGAAATTTTGGGTGTGTTATAGTTTATTCAGGAAAAAGATTATTTAAAAATTCTGAAATTCTATTACTCATGGCCCAAGGAATAATAGGAAGATTTAGATTTACCTGGACACGTAGTGTAGAAACATAATAGGAATGTACCTAAATTTAAAAGGGGAATCTCTGGTTAAAATTTCAAAATCATTAGGATAATACACTGGTTTGACCTATGCATGGGAGATATTTTATCTATAGTTTTAGGTCATATGACTAAATCATTATAATTATTGACATTACAGGTGATATGTGGCCTATCAGACCATTGTAGTTCCAAAACACATCTGAAAAGAGGGGGAAATCATAGACCATGTTATTGGGGGATCGTGGATCAAGAAAAGGATATAAAAAAATATTCTTGGAATGTACACAAACCAAATTTGAATGTAATGTTCCAACCTAATGTCATCAAAATTACAATGACAAAAGAGGATTCTACTGAGGGGGATGTTACCACTTTTTCACAAACTAGATTGGATGGATATTTTATGAAAATATAAGTATGGAATGTTACTTCATAGTCAAATATTAGAATAATTTCAATGATAATACCATTATTATTGAAACCTTATACATATAAAACATGGGTGTGTTACTCCATAGTTAGGAGATGGAGTCCTCAAGTATCAGACTTTATATCACCAGGAGATAGGTAAAGATTATGAATATATGAAGGTTTACATCATTTGGAGTATAAAGTGTGGTAGGGATATGTTCGAGAAAAAATGAATAATTTAGATCAAAATTTTCCATGAAATTTGGATTCCCATACACAGACCTGACTCATATGTTAAATGAGTACATCGATTTTTCCTTAGTGGACCCCCTAATGATGATACCCCAATTAATGGATCACATTTTTTATTTTTATGCAGGAGAGGGGGAATTTTTTGTAACCCATTGATGGGACTAAATAATAAGGCTTATGTGTCACTACATATCTCTATGGAATGATAATCAAGGAATATGTAGTTCTTGAGGCCCATGCTGTTTAAATTTATGCACTGAGGACATCGTCCATGAAGTTTAAAGTCATGAAGTAAGGAAATAGGTTACTCAGTGTGAAAAAAGGAATAATTTAGCTGGAATAGGTTATAGGGCTAGGGAATTACTACATATCTTATGGTAGAAAGAATCAATACACACATAGTTTTAAAATGTATTACCCATACCGATTGATTTTATATATAGAGAAAGGGTGTTTAATAAAGGGTAACATATGGGGTGAGTTATAGTATAGTGTTGGAATTTCTAGTATTGTTTTCATCTGGGACCAAAATTGAATATCTGGATGCCCCCATGTATCTCATTGAAAGGAGAATAAATACATACATATTTCCTAAGGAAATCAAGTAGTTTATTATCATTTGATGAGGAAATATGGTGTTACCTTAAAAACCATAAATCTAGGACCTTGATATCCTCAGTGTGAATTGATATTCCTTACTCATGCATGTAACTATTTTACCAAACATTACTATTCCCACTTGAGATATGACTGGTGTGATAAACAGGGAGGATTAAAATTTTCTTCCTTCACCCAAATCCAATATAGGGGAAAGATGTGGGAATTTAGTTTTTGTGGTGGCCAGTATAAGAGGTATGGTCTAGGATTCATTGCATGTATAATTAGAATAAGAATATTGACACATCTTGTTCTTGGAATCCTATGTAGTTTAACGTCATGTAGAAATGACATAGAAGAATTGACATGATAGAGGGGATATTTTAAGTCTAGGAACAAGGATAGAAATATGATAATCACTATGTATATCAGTTGAATAAGAATCAAGATAGACACAGTTCATGAATAAATTATGTAGTTCATTTTCACGTGACAAGATCATTTGGTGCGAATTTTATGGTCCTATGGACAAAACAATGTAACCACACTGGGAATTTATATGCTTTACTTATGTAGATAATTTCTTATACCAAAAAACCTAATCCCACATGAGGTATTCTAAGTGTGGGAAACAAACAGTAGTAATTTCTCTTTCCATGAAACAAAGGAAACACAAGCGAATTATATAGACATTTAGATTTTTTAGTGGATAAGACAGAAGGTAAGACCAGAGAATCACTATGTATCTCATTTGGATAAGAATAAATCAATAATAATTTCTTAAAATAACCATGAAACTTAACCACATGAGACAATGATATAGGTTTCCCAACATGACAATTGGTTTTGTGGACAAAACATGGGATATGACCTATCCGGAACTACATATCTTGTTGGAGAATGAATCAGGCCACACATGTTTCTTGTAAATAGTTTCTCATATTAATCTGGTTTCGATGAGGGGAATAGGGGGGGGGGGGGGGGTTGATATTTTCAAAGATGATTTTTGGGCCCTAGATATGAGGTCTAGACATCTCTATGTATCTCATTATAATGATTATCAAGTAGTAAAATATCCTAAAATGTTCCCTATGTAGTTAGGACTCATACACAGTGTTAGGTGATCTTTTTTTATTGTGACTGGACCCAAGAATAGAGATCTAACATCATTATCTGTCCCATTGGAATGAGTATCAAGACACACATATTTCATGAAAATAGCATCCAATTTATCATCATCCAAAAAATACATTGGATGAGAAATACAGAATCATGTGACATGGACATGACAATGTTTGGATTTTTACTTATATGTGATTCCGAAGTTCTACTATGTAGTGGAAATGATGTGAATGGGTCTTATTCAAGGTAGATTCCCATT